>CM052889.1:7196500-7242872 GCA_028534135.1 Potos flavus | reverse complement strand
ATATTTTTTCCTGCTTTGTCAAAGATTATTTGACCATAGAGTTGTGGGTCCATATCTGGACTCTCTAATCTGTTCCACTGGTCCATGTGTCTGTTTTTGTGCCAATACCATGCTGTCTTGGTGATCACTGCTTTGTAGTAAAGCTTAAAATCAGGCAATGTGATACCCCCAGCTTTGTTTTTCTTTAGTGAAATTTTTGCATTTATATCTCACATTTTTTAAATGATTTGAGTCAGCTTATTATATATGGATATTAACCAATGTAAGTCATCCCAATAAATATGGATACTTCTGTGATTATAGTTCTGAGATAGGAAATAAGTGTTTCTGCCTAACAAATGTTGTTGCCTTTAGTTATTCTCATCTCGGGTTTCATTTCCATTAAATTCTTTTTAAAAAGGGAAAGATTGCATATTAGACATCTTTCTGCAGATTTTCAAATGCAATTTATATTTTTTTACTTTTTCGAGTGTACTTTTTACATATAGTTTATCATAAATTTAGGGGGAAACAGTGTTTCTATTCTGCTAAACACTGTTCTTGATGGTGATATCCTGTTGATCCTGCTAGATCTAAATGTGAAGCTTTAGCTATAACCCAAAGAATTTGCCATCTTTACTCATAGTTGCTGGTTGACGAGTGAAATAAAGGCTATTTTAGTTTTTTTAGTGGAGAGAAACATTGTTTTTACTATAGAAGACACATATCAAATGCTAGAAGGTACTGCTAGGTTAAAATAAATTTTAGAAGCTCAGAAGAGATGATAGAGGTCACAAATGAGGAATTTTTTCATTTTATTTTCCTTTCGCATTTAAGTGAAATGTCTCCTTATCTTATTTTTTATGTTTCCTTTCAACAGATTAAACTCTAATGAAATTAACCCAATGCACTCAACATGCAGGCTCCTAATATTCTATGATTAAGTGGCAGTATTAGATGATTCACTTCATTAAGGCACATAAGCCCATGAGTAATAACAAATCAGTTGAACATGTGGGCTTGCCAATTTCAATACATTTTTTGCCTATTACAAAATATATTTATTCAGTGGTCATATTGACAGCATTCTTTCTAACCTGATATGATTAATTTGGTTTCCATTTTTCCCAGATCAAAATTCCAACACTTTTTTCAGTATTCCATTTTTTAGATATTATTGTCTTTCTGGAAAATAGAAATACAAGAAATATTATATGAAGTAAGATTTAGAAAAAATTTTTTTAAGATTTTATTTGTCAGAGACAGAGTGCAAAAGCAGGGGGACCAGCAGGCAGAGGGAGAAGCAGGCTCCCCACCGAGCAGGGAGCCCAATGTGGGACTAGATCACAGGACACTGGGATCATGACCCGAGCAGAAGGCAGATACTAAACAGAGCCACCCAGGCATCCCTGGAAATATTTTTAAATTAGGAAATAAGAATTGTACAAAGAGGCGTAATGTTTTAAGTATATTTAATCTTGATTTATTGAATATTGGCATCTGAAATAGCTTTTGATATTAGCCTTTGTTATAAGTATTAGGTCTGATGTGAGTGTCTTGTACGTAGCATATAGAAGGATCATATTTTTTATCCAGTCACCCTATCCAGTTTTGATTGGAATATTTAGCCCAATTACATTTAAAGTAATTATTAACAGGTAATTGTTGCCATTTTGTTAATTGTTTTCTCATTTTATGGTTCTTTTTTCCTTCATCTTTTCACTTCACAATTTTTTATTGAACACCCATTATGGCTCTTTCCTAGGCCCTAGACTATTTCTACACTGTCAGAGTACATTTTCATGCTTCCTCTACAGCAATTATACATAAATAATTATAATATTGACAGATGTTTCTTTTGTAACATCATGACAGATTTATTTAAAAATTTGAAGAAAATCAACATTTTGAGTCATAAACAATAATGAAAGTTACCATTTATCTATGAGTTTACTGAATACTAGTCATTGAATTCATATATAGATCCAATCATCTATATTAATCATACTAATAATAACCAGGAGATCAGTATTAGTATCACATTTCACAGACATGAAATGTGATTACCAGCAAGATTAGGAAAATTGCCCATTGTCACAGAGCTGGCAAGTTCCATATTGAGATTTATACCCATTCTGACTCCAAATCCTATGGTCCTGACTGTTTCCCCAAGATACTGCCCTCAAACAAAATAGAATTCTCTTTTTCTCCTCCATCCTGATATATAAAAGTCATTACCAGTAATTCCTGGTGATTCAAGTTTCACCAAATGTCTCTGATAGAGCTAGAGACATTTGCTTGGGTACAGAAAGCCTTAGTTTCAAACATGCCATAGGCGCTACTATTCCCCCCTCCCTCTTCTCTTTTTCCTCTTACTTCCTCAGTCTCTTTTCTTCTACTCCTCACTTCTTTCTTTTTCTCTCCCCTCTCTCTCTCTCTCCCTTTTCCAACTTCTCTCTCTTCCCCCCCTACACACACTTACTCACTTGCCCAGCTACCCCCATGTACCCTGATACTCAAGTAAGTTTACTTGTTTGTTCATTTGTTTATATGATTTGGATAAATAGACAAATAGGTGATGATCACTTTTTTTTATTTACCATGGGAAAAAATTTACTTTCTTTTTGAAAAAAGTTACTCAGTGGATAGTCTGCACTGTAATCTCTAGTTTATTTTAATATAAATCTAATGATCAATTTAACCAAATTGCAAAATTAATATTTTCAAGGTCATATAGTATATATGATTAGCCTATCATAAGCAAATAAAAATTTTCAAAACAATCTTCATTTATCTACCCACATTTGTGATATAAAACACATAATTTCTTAACAACAATTTTAATCCCACAATTAACAAATGCTGATATAAACGTTAGTTTACTTGACCTGACTTTGTTTTACTAGTTGGCACAGGATTTTATAGTTTGTTGATTTCCATTAGATAATAGATTGAAACTGCTTTTAATAGTGTTGTTTACTGAAGCATGCTGTTACAATGTAACCTCAGGGTATACCTCATAAATGTTGTGGAAAATCTCCTCTAGGACAGCAGTAGAGTAATTTGTCCTTGTTTATTCCCAAGAGAGCCTATCCATACACTTTGTTCCTATGGTACGATCCTTTAAGAATTGTCCTTTATCATGTTGATATTGTAATGGCCTGTTATTGCTGAAGCCACTACATTTTCTGATCTAATTCATAGATATTAAAACAGTTGACCTTGGTCACTATTGGCTCATGGGCAAAACATTTTTAAATCCAGGCTTTCCTAAAATGATCACTCTATTTTCTGCTTCTCTGGTATACATTGTGTGTATTTATTCTTTTGTCCTTTTCTGAAATATTTCATTGAATTTTTGGTTTAGTGGCTTAGTTGTTCTTAAATAGACAAATTCTGTTTTTCACCTTTTCCTCTGCGCACCCCCCAGCTCCATTCTACAACTCCATAAACATTTCTTATTCTGCAAGAAGGAGAACTCGACACATTTCATTTTTTGATTAATTAGAGTTGTGTATGTGTGTGTGTGTGCACACAAATTAGAAATCTATGTCTTTTGAAATGCTACATGACCATATGCAAGAAGTTAGCACATTTGTTTTCATGGTAGCAATAATGAAAATAAATTAGAAATTACAATAAAAGCATATTGTTGTTATGCAGGGTAATTGTATTGCACCACTTTATTTATTTTTTCCTCTTAAGCCCAGGATACCAGTCTCTTTTCTCTAATAACTAAAATGCACTTCCACGCACTACTTAAATTGTACCCACACTGCTGGCTTTACTGAAGGCTTACTGCTCAATGATATTGCCTTTTTCTTTTACTTGCTATCTAACATAATTTTTGTATTATCATTTTTATGTTATTGCTTCAATTTATGGCTTTTTCGATGCTGGGCCAAATAATTAAATTATAACTGGATAAATTAATGAAACATGAAATGGTACTACCATAAATCCACGTGCTGCCCAGGGGGTTCTCAAACTGCCTGGAAAACTGACCCTGCCTCTCTGGTCCAGTTACTTTTGCATTCTGTACAGTTTTCCACTTTAGACCTCTTCAACACATAGAAAGTTCTGCTATGCCTACCCTGTCGTCCCTTCTCTACCTTCCCACTGCCACCAGCAGAATCAATGTCATTCTTTTCATACATATTTATTGAGCACTTATTGACCAGGTACTGATGGCTCTTGATGCTAGGTATAACTGAGAACAAAACAGGCAGAATTCATTCTGTCATATGGATTTTGATCCATAAATAAAGAAGTATTCACTATGCTAGGTGGTGACAAGTCAATGAAGCTGAAAATGCATTATGAGAAACAGAAAATGACTATTAGGCCTTTTGGACAGGATGGTTAGGGGAATCATTGATGGTTGAGGAAGAGTGGGAGTGGTCCTTCCAGAAACCCAGGTAGGGGGAGTTTCACATGCAAGAAGTAACGAAAAGTAACATTTAAGGTGGGATCATGCTTAGTTTATTTGAGCAACAAGCACAAAATATTGTTTTATGTTTCATAGGGAAAACAGAATCCCTTACATATTAATCATCCCCCCGCAAGTTTATGATGTGATTCCATCCATTCTCTTTTCTTTGCTCCTGTCACAGTGACAGTACCCTTCTACTGGAAGCCAATCCCCCCTTCAAGAATATAATCTCCATCTACTGAGAAATCTTGACTTATGTTATTCTGTGTCTGCTCTATATTATAACATGCTCTTGTTCTAAAAATAAAACAAAACAAAGTGTTAAATAGCTTAAGTCAAGTTTATACCCACTTATAGCTATTGCACTTCTGAGAGAGCATCCAATATGAAATCCTGGCTAATAAATAATACATCATTTGCATAAGCATTTGTTTTATATTAAACACCATCTTCAAGTCTTGGTTTAAGTAGAGGAAGGATTTCTGGTTACAAAAACTAAGAAATGCCATTAACCAGAATATTGGTTTTTTTCCATTGCTTAAATGTTTTTATTTTCTCTATCAATTTGTAATTACATGAATATATCTAAGAAGTATACAAACTACATATAGCTTACTTAAGCTATTTGATTTCTATTCAAGAGATAGGAGATAGTCTTATAATCCTTAGTTTTGGGGGCTGAGTTGACTAGAACTTCCTAAATACTCTTTAGCAGTATTTTTAATTCTAAAATATTTTTATCTGAAGTAAACATGAGAAAGTTGTACAAACTCAAGTATTTCAAAATGTACACATCTGAGTCTGCAGAAATGTTAATAGGTGAGCAATAGTAAATTGTAAAATATCAGGTGTTAAAAGCTTTAGTTTACAAGGCTTTTTTACTGGGTTTCTGTATATTTTCATAGCATTTGAAAAGCTGCAAAACTTCTACATTATACTCAGGAGACTTAGTGGTATAACTTACATAAATATTTAAAATATAGGTGAGAGAAATTATATATATGCTATTAGATATCATATTTATCTATATATATTATATGTGCTATTAGATAAGTCAGACTTTTAAAAAATATATTTCAAATAATAGAACATTGTGTAAATTTTTGCTCTTTAATTTTGTCTTTTCTGGAATATCTGTTATCTTTCTATAAATGGCATTTTTACTATTTGTTCTAAAATTGTTATTAGGCTTATGGGGACTTAATAGGCTATGGGGACATTCATGATAATGGAAATATAAATATTCATACTGTAATAATATAAAATATTATGTATCAATATATGATTACAAAATAAAAAATATATAATATAATGCATATATTTATAAGTTTATAATATATACTTTATTTTTTAATATTTTTAAAATTTTAATTCCAGTGTAGTTACCATACACTGTTATATTAGTTTTAGGTGTACAATATAGTGCTTCAACAAGTCTATATGTTACTGCTCATTATGATAAGTGTAATCTTAATTTCTCTCACCTATTTTACCCATTTCTCCCTCCACCCCACCTCCCTGCTCTGGTAACCCTCTGTTTGTTCTCTGTAGTTAACAGTCTGCTTTTTGGTTTGTCTCTCTTTTTAAATTCATTTGTTTTGTTTCTAAAATTCACCTTATAAGTCAAATCATACGGTATTTACTTTCTCTGACTGGCTTATTTTGCTTAGCATTTTCTCTGTAGATCCATCCCTGTTACCGCAAATGGTAAGATTTCATTCTTTTTTATGGCTGAATAATATTCCAATGTATATATTTACTACTACTTTATCCATTCATCTATTGGTGGATACTTGGACTGTTTCTATAATTTGGCTCTTGTAAATAATGCTGCATGTATCTTTACAAATTATTGTTTTCATATTTGGGTAAATACCCAGTAGTGCAATTACTGGATCATAGAGTAGTTCTATTTTTAAATTTTTGAGGAACCTCTGTACTGTCTTCCACAGTGGCTGCACCAGTTCACATTCCCACCAACAGTGCATGAGGGTTTCTTGTTTTCCACATTCTTGCCAACACTTGTTTTTTCTTGAGGTTTTGATTTTAGCCATTCTGACAGGTGTGAGGTGATATCTCATTGTGGTTTTGATTTGCATTTCCCTGGTGATGAGTGATGTTGAACATTTTTTTATGTGTCTGTTGGCCATCTCTATGTGTTTTTTTGAGAAATGTATTTGTGTCTTCTACCCATTTTTTAATTGGATTATTTGTTTTGGAGGCTTGAGTTGTAGGATTTCTTTATATATTTTGGATACTAACCCTTTATCAGATATGTCATTGGCAAATATTTGCAAACATCTTCTCCCATTCAGTAGGTTGTTTTTTTAGTTTAGTTGATTGTTTCCTTCACTGTGCAGAAACTTTTTATTTTGATGTAGTTCCAAAAGTTTATTTTTGCATTTGTTTACCTTGCCTCAGGAGACATATCTAGCAAGAATTTGCTACAGTGTTACAGAAATTGCTATCTGTGCTCTTTTCTAGAATTTTTTATGGTTTCAGGTCTCACATATAGGTCTTTAAAATGTTTTGAGTTTATTTTTAGGTATGGTGTAAGAAAGTAGTCCAGTTTCATTCTTTTGCATGTAGTTGTCCAGTTTCCCCAACGTCATTTGTTGAAGAGATTTTTTTTCCCATTGCATATTCTTGCCCCTTTTGTCATAGATTAATTGACCATATAATTGTAGGTTTCTTTCTGGGCTTTCTATTCTGTTCCATTGATACACATGTCTATTTTTGTGCTAGTACTATACTGTTTTGATTACTACAGCTTTGTAGTATAACTTGAAGTCTAAAATTGTGATACCTCCAGCTTGGTTTTCTTTTTCAAAATTGTTTTGGCTATTCAGGGTCTTCTGTGGTTCCATATAAATTTTGAGGATTATCTGTTCTAGTTCTGCGAAAAATGCTTTTAGTATTTTGATAGGGATTGCATTAAATCTGTAGATTGCTATGGGTAGTATAGACATTTTAACAATATTCTTCTAATCCATGACCATGGAATGTCTCTCCATTTCTTCGTATCTTCAGTTTCTTTTATCAGTGTTTGCTAATTTTCAGAATACAGGTCTTTCACCTCTGGTTTAGTTTATTCCTAGGTATTTTATTATGTTTAGTGCAATTGTAAATGAACTGTTTTCTTAATTTCCCTTTCTGCTAATTCATTAACAGTGTATAAAAATGCAACGGATTTCTGTACATTGGTTTTGTATCCTGCAACTTTACTGAATTCATTTATTAGTTCTAGTTGTTTTTTGGTGGCGTCTTTAGGGTTTTCTACATATAGTGTCATGTCATCTGCCAACAGTAAAAGTTTTATTGCTTCCTTACCTATTAGGATGCCTATTATTTCTTTTTGTTGTCTGATTGCTATGGCTAGGACTTCCAGTACTATGTTGAATAAAAGTGCTAAGAGTGGAACCTTTGTCTTTTTCCTGATCTTAGAGAAAATGTGCTCAGTTTCTCCCCATTGATATGATGTTGGCTATAGGTTTTTCATATAAGGTCTTTATTATCTTGAGGTATGTTCCCTCTAGATCTACTTTTTTCAAAGGTTTTTATCATGAATGGATGTTATACTTTGTCAAATGCTTTTTCTGCATCTGTTGAAATGATCATATCATTTTTATACTCATTGATGTGATGCATCCTGTTGATTGATTTATAAATATTAAACCACGTTTGCATCCCAGAAATAAATCCTCGATCATGGTGAATGATTTTTTAAAAATGTATTGTTGAATTTGGTTTGCTAATATTTTATTGAGGATTTTTGCATCTATGTTCATCAGAGATATTAGACTGTAGTTTTATTTTTTTGTAGCATTTTTATCTGATTTTGGTATCAGGATAATGCTGGGCTCATAGAATACATTTGGAAGTTTTCCTTCTATTTTTTGGAAAAGTTTGAGAAGAGTGGGTATTAATTCTTCTTTCAATATTTGGTAGAATTCAACTGTGAAGCCATCTGGTCCTGGGTTTTGGGGGGAGTTTTTTGATTATTGATTCAATTTCCTTGCTGATAATAAGTCTGTTCAAATGTTCTATTTTTTCTTCAGTTTTGGTGGGTTATGTTTCTAAGAATTTATCCATTTCTAACTTGTCCAATTCGTTAGCATATAATTTTCATAATATTCTTACAATTGTTTGTATTTCTGTGGTGTCAGTTATTATTTCTTCTTTTTCATTTGTGTTTTTTATTGAGTCTTCTCTTTTTTTAATAAGTACTTTTTTTTTTAAGTTGGGAGAAGTGAAGGAAGAAATAGTCCCCAATTTGAAGCCTTTTCAATTTCTTAAGAAAGTTCTGCATGAACCTTATATATTTATAAATATAACAACAAATTCTTAAGTTGATTTATTATAGAATTGATATGTTAAAAACCTAAAAGAACAGTCATTTTTAATCATGTTTTTATGTGAAAATTAAATATACTAGTGATAAATTATAGACATAAGACATAAGCTAATTCAAGTTATTTATACTTTCATATAATAAAATGTATTATTGGAAAAACATCATCTTCAGCTAAGTAGAGATGCTCTTTGTAGTACTGGAAATGTAAATAAATGTGGAACAGAGGTAATGTTTTGAAGGAATTATTAACCAGACAGACTGATTGTGTAGAGTTCAAATGTGGTAGGGAAGGAATAGGCAACTACAGTATTAGCTGAAAGAGTTTGTTCAGGAGGCCGCTTTAGCTGTGACTAGGGGATGGCTAGAATTTAAATAAAGATGATGGGAAGGGGCTCCCAGAAAAAAAAATACAGCATCAGAAAAGCAGCAAAAATGAGAATTCGGATAGAGCGTTTGGAATCAGGTGACTAAGGATTTTGGTCATAGTTGAGGATTCTCAAAGTCCATCTTGGGAAATGAAATTTGATTGGTAAAAATATCTGATTTTCATTTATCCACTTAAGAATACATCACCCAAAAGACCTATACTTCACTAATAAAGGGTAAAATATTTTAAAATGGGTGATTATAAAACAATCTAATTCTAAAACAAAATATTTTCTCTTTTTTCCCCATAAAATGGACAGGTATTTTCTATTATATTCACTTTTTAATTATTTTAAATTAATTCAATTAGTAAATGACTAAATTAATCTACTATTACTTGTACCTTTCTCTGTCTCTTTCTTTTTGGTTGGTCCATCTCTTTTCCTTTTTTTTTAATTCCAGCATAGCTAGCATACAGTGTCATATTAGTTTCAGGTGTACAATATGGGCAGATTTTTTCTACTCACATAGAACAACATTTCATACATGGGCATAAATTTCTTTACAAATTGCCTGGAATTCTGGTTCTTTGCCAGAGGAAGATCCTGATTCTTACTTTTTAATTTTTCCTTCAGTATCCAAAGATGCATGTAAACTTTAAAAACAAATTCTTCTTTGTTATACCACTCTAACATAGATCAACTAGATTAGGAGGCAGACAACTTAGTTTTTAGTTCTGCTCTTCCACTGACTCATGAAATGATTTTTACAAATAGTATAAATTGTCAATAATAATATAATAACAAATAAAATGTCAAATTTTATGCCCTTCCTTAAAGTGGCATTAATCACAACTAACTTCGATTCCTCAAAATCTTGACGATCTGTTAAATAATTAGAACATGTTAAATTGTAAGTTCTAAAAAATAAAATAGTTTATAATTTAACTTAGATTTTAGAAAAATGTTGGATCCATTTTACCTAATAGTTTTTAATATTCTCTTTAAGCGTCTTAACCAATTTTTACCTTCTAAATCTGAAGTTTAGTTATAGAATGAAGAGATCATATAATAGAGATGGAAAGAAAATATTTCATCCTGTCATTTGCAGCAATTTAAGGTATCCAAATTTTAATTTTAAATTGCAAGAGTATTAAGAAAAAATGTTCTTTTGTAAGCCCTTCTCTCCCCACCAATGAGCTTGCCCTGAAAAATGAGCTTGCCCCAAACTTCTCTGACAAAGATGACATTAAATGTGCATTTTTCTCCCTAACTGTGGAAATTAATCAAGTTTGATAAGAAAAATAGGAAATCCGTGTCTTCCTACTTAATAGCAATTTGTTTCACCCAATTCAGCTTGCCATTAAGTGCATCAACACATAAACAATATACCGATTATCAATCGTCTTAACACCTTAACTTTATATTTAAGAAATGTCAACCATCACTATTTAGATTAATACATGTTTTGTTTCAGAGCAATTTCTTGGTGGTTTTCATGTGTTTTCCCCTCTCCAACTCTTTGGTGGCATTTAAGATTTATACATTTAATGTCCTTCTAAACACTTATCATTGTGTTAGTTACCAGTTAAAACACTGGCAAGAATGAGCAGAAGAAAGTTATTGAGTAGATATCTGGGATAAATGAACCAAGAGAGAAGAAGTAAAATTCTCAGAATGAGCTGTTAAGTGGGGGATGATGGGCTTTAGTGCTTGATCAAACTTGGTGACAAACCAAAGTTTAGGGACTGTACTGCAGAGAGAAGCTGAAATAAAGTTTGCTCAAGCCAAAGTTCAGTAGATAACTAATGGGCAATTGTAAGACCTTGGTCAACCCCAGTAAAATACAGCATTATTATGACTACTTGGCAAAAATTATAAAGCTTGATAATTCCAATTGCTTTCAGGGATTTATGTTAACAAAACTGTCATACATTGTTGTTGGGAAGCTAACGTGGGGCAACCACTTTGGAAGAAATTGCATTATTTTTTTTGAATGTGCTTTGTTCATGAATTAACAATTATGACATTAGACATCAAGCCATACCAAAACTCTTATTCATGTAGACTTTAGACATAGAAGTACTGTATGAAGTGGCAAAATAAAAAAAACAACCTCAATACTTATAAAAAATAGAATGGAAAAAATAGTGATACAGACACACAATGGTATATTTTAGCTGCATGTGGCAACATTGATGAATCTTAGAAACATAATACTGTGTGAAAAAACATGCCTCAAAGTACCATATCCAGGATAATTCTATTTTTGTAAATATCAAAGACAAATAAAAATCAAAACCATATGTTATTAGTAACATGTAATTTATACATGCAATACGTTTTTGAAAAGCTTAAGGATGATAAATGTAAAAGTCAGGATTGTTTACACTGGGGAGGAGGCAGGCAGATGGGATCAGGGCAAACATACAGGTAGCCATAACAGAATTGGTAATGTTCTAGTTCTTACATCTGTTGTTGCTTGCATCGGTAATTGTTTCATTATATGCTTCGTATCTTTCATATCTCCTGAATGAATCTAACATTACATTAACAAATTTAAATGAAAAATCACGTGAGTCTGGTGTCCACAGTAAATGTCATGGGAGAGACTATGTTATAGTTATGTATCACTTTATATGTGAGAAGGAGAATTACATTTACTGGGTAATAGCCTTTACTAAAGGGGATCATGTTTAAATTCAGGAATTGATTTCTATTTAAATGACCAATTTTACCGTCCCAAGAAGGAACTAATTAGGAAGCTTATTCTTGGATCTTTTATATGCTCTACTTAGACCAAGTGGATTCATTATTTTTGTCTAAAAATTTTATTTTATATTCATTTATTTGCTATTGAGGAATATGTTAAGTGCAAATAAAAATGCTTCCTCAGGAGAAACAATTATTTACACATAAAGTACAAAAATAGCACTTGGCACCTGAAGAAATCTTCCTTTCATATGAATATCTCTCACCATTGTCCTAGGAGATTTCATGAAGCTTTAAGTAGCAAACCGACTTTTAGGATAATTAATTTAATAACTTATGGAGTGTTATTTGAATCTGTATGTGGCATTAAAATGCTCAAATGATTTTCATTGATTACTTTTACTGTCTTACTTATGATTACATTGCATTATCACTGGCACTCTTGAATATCTGCAGTGTTACTCATGTACATTTTCAAAATGAAAACATCATAACCCTTAAGTACGACCACATCAGTGACAGTGTTGACATGATACACGGCTTCACAGGAATGACACGACATAAGCAGGAAATGCTGATCTCTGGAAGTATCTTACCACCTGTTCAAAGACTAGAACTTCTCTAGAAGCTTTATTTCACTTTTTTCACTTGTCTGAAAACTCTCTAATGAAAATGCACTAGATATTTACAGCACTAAAAATCAAATATGATTACTTTTCAGTGGAATATGTGTTCACATATATTCAGTTTAAAAAGATATTAAAATACAAATTTTCTTTTTGTAGGCATGAGGACTATAAAAAAGTCAAATTTGTGTTTCAATAATACAGAAATAATATTTACATGGAAAAAGGAAAACTTAAGATCACATTTTCAGACATCCATTATTTTCCTATATTGTGGCAAAGCATTTTGTGTATATTATATAATTTAATATTTATGACAACAACATAACAACGACCCTGTAGCACTATGATTAACAGTCTGACTTACAGAGGGAAAACATGGGCATTAGACACATCAAGTGATCTATACTGACAACATTTACACAGTGGGAAAATAGTAATTTGAATGAAATCTTTTGTACTGAAACCAATTAGGATTCTGCTCACCATGCCACTGTGAAGACACATTAGGCACAGATAAAAATTTGGGCTATCTTCATAAGTATATATGTACATTGTTGGAATTCATTTCTAATTAAGGAATTCAAATTTAAATGTCTTCATTTTTTTATGCCCCAGTTACCATCTGCCCTTACCATATCACCATTTGCTAAAGCTCTGCGTTCCCAAATGTTGCTGATGAAAGAACGCCTTTATAACTTATCTATTAAGATTTCAATATTTGTGACCCAAATTTTTATATTTTCTTAAATATTATGAGAACATCTTTGTTGCCCCATAGAATGCTTTTCAGAATCTCTGAGATCAGTTTACGTTTCCATAAGACAAGACTCCTCCTGAAGAGAACAAACTTTTAAATGCATCCAATATATCTCTCCCTTCTTTTTCATCAGAAAAACAGTGTCTGTAATAGAAGACTTTGAATTCAGAATTAGGAAAGTCCCTTGTTACCAGAGGGGATGCAGTTAGAGGGATGGGTGAGATAGGTAAAAGGGGCTAAACGTATACTTATTAATGATGAGCACTGAGCAGTGTACACAACTGTTGGATCACTGTATTATACACCTGAAACTAACATGACACTGTATGCCAACAAGACTGGAATTAAAACACTGGATAAAAAATATCGACATTATTTTTAAATGAATTTAATTAATTAGGGTACTGTAGAAGGATAGCCACACAGATATACCTCAATTTAGGAAAACATAATACATGAAAATATGTATACATTCAGAAAAATGCATAAGGTGGCAGAGAAGTGGTTAATTTCTATTTTATATCAGAAAAGGGAAAGTTGATGAAGGGTACTTCCATATATTTCTTTTGAAAAATAATACTTTGTAAATTTTAGTTATTATGTCATGGAATTAAGTATAGTTAGCATTTCCCATACCATGATAGTATGCCAGAAGTGTAAATTCTAGATCTGTAATGCTTTCATAACGACTTGAGATGTGTACATGTGAAGAGTAATGAGGGAAATATGTTTAAACTCAATGAGAAATTTTTTGGAAGTTAGTACTAAATATAGTGAGCTTTCCATACACTAAAATAATGAAATCTGTGTGTACCTTTGTATTACATATTGTCCATTACCAAATCATTTTAAATAAGAGATTCTATGTATAAGTTTCCCATAGAGGATACATGGATCCCAGTTGCTACTTATGTGGGAAATTAATTCCTTCCATGTCTCCACCTCCAACATTTTATATTTGAATATATTAAAAAATAGTAATATTATTCAATTATTTAGGGGTTTGGGGGTAATTTCATGGGTTTCGTTGAATTCCTGAAACCTCTTCGAAGTGAAATATTAATTAAGTTGCTGGGTCCTTTAGTAATGAATATTGTGACCTCCCTGGATCTCAGCAGAATTATCTGATTTGGGGTTTTTCTCAACACTGACCCTCACCTGCCTCTTATTATAGGAACACAAGGATAGGTTTTCCTTTATATTAAATGTTTTCTATGAGTACAGGAAAATGTGATGACAAACCATTTTGCTTTTGCAAATTTCATTTCACTGAATTAAACTTCAATAGACAAATATTCCAGTGCCTTTGAAGATATATAAGTTTTAATCTGGGTTTGAAATATTAGAAAACACATGTATCACTACTTTATTAATGTTTTAAAAGAAACATTTTAATGTTAACAAGGGATGTGTTAAATTGCTACATGTAGATATACATGATAAATGCTAATTGGTATTTTCTCAAATTTTAAAGTATAAAAGAAGTGATTATTTTTCATACAGAATTATTTTATATAAAAAGTAATTCATGTTAATATGGAAACAATGGTGACAAAAACATTTGTATCATTTGAACTTACAGTTTCAAAAAATTAGATGTGGGATCATGAGGATTTTCTAGCTTAGATTTTACAAATTTTTCATACTTTCCCTTGGTTATAAGACACATATTACATTTCCCTAAAATTTATAATACTGTTATTTTATGTAGTAGTACTTTCTTAGTATGTGATTAAATTTATAAGAAATTTTAGGATATCATTTATTGTAAAAAGTTGGAATGTGCCTATAAAACAATTGGGTTTTCTGTCAGCAAAATTGTTACTTGAAATGAATAAGGAGGCTTTGAAATTTATCTTCTACTTTCTCATTCTACAAATTACATAGTAGCTTTTTTCATATTGAATATTCTGTGCCTGTGGTGTTGTGTGTATATGCATATAAAAATAACATTTCTGTAGAAATATTATGGTAATTTAAGTTCTCCAAAAGGGTATAATTTGACACCAGCTAAACGTACTACTCTATGGATTTTAATAGAATTTTACCTGCTTTTATATATTCATTCTCTGTGGGACTCTATAAATTTATTTTTAAATTTCATAAGATGTAGAATCTCTGAACATTTTACTGCAGAGATTATTTTTGTATATTGAGTATATGTCTTATAAAATAAGCATTTCTTTCACTAGATGTTTTTGCTAATGTATCTTGGAGAATTAATTCTTGCTTTTCCAAAGAGCAACAAAATTGGTATTTAGAAATGTTATCCTAAGAATCGTAATCTTTTCTAATATATTCTAGAATATATTCTATCCTTTTATTTGTTTTACTTTAGTTTCTTTTAATTATGCTGAGGCAATATGTTCTATTAGTTTTGTGATGCAGTTTTGAAAAGCAAATAAAGCTTTGCTCCATTTACTTTTTAGAGTCTTCTTGGATTGAGTTCTTCATTCTACTTGGGCAACTTATAAATCTATATATTTGGTCTAGTTCTTTTATGCTCACTCCAACCCTTTACCTCCAATTATCTAAGAATTGAATGACCTTGGATGACTCACTAACACTTCAATATGACATCCACTCTAATTCTGTTTCCAAAATAATCATGCTTTTCAGCTGCAATAACATTTTCCTTTTCACTTAAGACATTTTAGACTATGTATATCACATTGTCCATCTTCAGTAATTGATTGAATTTTTATTGACAATAATTATTTCATACATCCTCCATTCTTCTTGTCAATGTTCAATAGTTATATATATTGACCTCTTGTGTTTAGGTCCTAGGCTAGATACTGCATATATAGTAGTAAATCTAATGAAGTCGTTCCCTTCATGGAGCTTGAGTTAAGTTCAAGTAAATAGGGAAATACAGTTCAAATCCTGTTTATTTTCCTTATGAATATGTCTAATCTGATATGCATTACCTAAATAAATGTCCATTGTTTTCCTATCAGTAATTTAAGCCCATGTATGGTCCAATCTCCACACTTTCTTCCAGCGATTCCTACATACTGGCCCCAGCAGTTTTGTTTTTCCCCCGATCAAAGACTTTCTGTGACTCCCTGTCTCCTGTTATACTGAAGAATCTAAACTATTTTTCCTGTCTTTTAAAGTATTGCTTCCTTGATTCACTCCTTCATTTGTGTGTCAGTATATTTGTGACATTTTTGAGTACGAATACAATTAGGCTGTCCATTTTAGCATTGCGGGGTTTGGCAATGGATGGGACACTGTCTTATCCTCAGGGAGCTTGCAGTCTAGCTGGGAAGGGATCTGTAAACCCATTGTCCCAGTCTAGTGTGAGATTGGCCATATTTGGAAGATCTGAAGAATGTGATTTATCACTTACAAAGTCAGGAAGTTATGGAGAGTCTCCAGGAAGGTAGGCTGTTGTAAATATAGAGAAAATAGGTGTGAGCCTCACATATTGAGGGGTTTAGAAAAAGAAGGATTGTGGAGAGGGTGGGAAGGGACACTGGCCAACTTAATCTCATATTACATTTAAATAAATAATTCAAACATTAAGCGTATTTTGTGTCAAGAAAATCAAATAATACACTAAACGAAAGTTACCGTTGATAATACCTTCCAGTCTATTTTCTTTTTCAGTATCAGTCACTGTTTTCAGTTTTTTCTGCATCTTTTCAGATCTGAATAGATTTACAACTCGTTGTTTACTTGGATGTCTCTAATTAGTATGTAAGTTTTCTTCTCTGATCACTTGTAAATTTGAGTTTTTTCCAGGTATGTGTTAACCTTTGTTGTTTCTCTTCTTTGAGAATTGGCTTTTTGTCCTTTGACATATAGTTTGGTACTGGCCAAGACTGGAGAAAAAGACCAGTGTAGACAGTATCAGAGAGAGAGCATGTGAATGTTGAAATTTGATACATTATAAAGGTGGTAATTCACACAGGGGAAGAAAGGATTCTTAGTAGGTGTTGTAGAGAAAAATATAAGTCACACAATATATAAAGATAAAATTTAAATTTATCATGGACCTGTTATGAATAGCAGGATCACAGTGTTATAAAAATCTAGGAGGAAAATATGTTCATGATTTTGCAGTAAGGAAGAATTTCTTAAAAGCAAAAATCAAAAGAAAATAATGGCCTATTTGCCTGAATAAAGATGAAAGGTTTCTTTTGAATGAAGAATACATCAGTGAGATTTAAAAGAAAAATCAGAGATAGGGAGAAGGCATTGGCAACTTTAAAGTCAGTAAGGGAAAAGTCCCTATAGACTATATATGGTGCTCCCATAAATTACCTAGATAAAAAGATAAGAAAAATAAACCCCCCAAAAAGGGCAAATTATATATCCTATATCTATTCTATCAGTGATTACTTTTAAACATTAATATAAAAGATACATATTTTACCCCATGTTAATTAATAAGTATATTCCTTGACCATCAAGCTAACCTTCACTTCTATCCCTTCCCTGTCTTCATCTGTTCTGGGGTACTTCCCATATTCAGATAATCCGGGATTCTACTTGGAGAATATGATTATATTTGTAATCAACAACTAGCAGATGTTTCAGTAACATCTAACAACTTTGGACATTACTGCAGGTTTTCATGGGGTCCTTGCTATTGACTACAGTTTTGTATCCAGTGGTTCACTCCTAAATTCTTTGTGATATGTATATATACAGTCAACCCTTAAATAACATGGGGATTAGGAGTACCAACTCCCCACATAATCAAAAATCTACAACTTCTGACCCAAGAATTTAACTGCCAATAGCCTACCAATATGAGAAGAAGCCTTACCAATATGAGAGTCAATGAACACATATTTTGTATTTTATATGTATTATATATTGTATGCTTACAAAAAACCAGATAGAGAAAAGGAAATGTCATTAAGGAAGAGAAAATACATTTAGGGGTCCCTGGGTGGCTCAGTTGGTTGAACAGTTGCCTTCGGCTCAGGTCATGATCCTGGAGTCCCAGGATCGAGTCCCACAACGGGCTCCCTGCTTGGGGGGGAGTCTGCTTCTCCTTCTGACTTCTCCCCTCTCATGCTCGTGCTCTCTCTCTCTCTCTCTCATTCTCTCTTAAATAAATAAATAAATAGTCTTTAAAAAAAAAAATACATTTATAGTCCTTACTGAAAACACACACACACACACACACACACACACACACACACACACACACACGCATATAAGTAGTGTTGAGCAGTTCAAACCCAGGCTATTCAAAAGTCAACTGGATATGTATGCATGTGCTTATTTCAGTAAATCTTGTTACTCTTTCTGGGCAAACTCGATAGGTGGTATCATCCCGAGTCATAAAATGTGTGTATCTAGAAAGGTCTTCACTTTCCTACTTCAAAACTGAGTGATAGCTCCCAGAACTTTCAGGTATTACTAATGATTTTCAGACATTGAAGACTACTTTCTTCCAATATACTATGACAGATATCAAGTTTGGTATCTGGTGGGGGGTTTTCTTTCAGAACCTATGATGTCCACAGTTCTGGAAAACGTCCATCTGTATTGCTTTGTGTATTATATGACCATGAATGTTTCTTTAGAAAAATCCATTCAGGTAAATATTTAGAGTTCTTGATATGCCCTCTCTTTTTAAAAATTCTTTTTTTTTTTTTACTTTATGCTTTCCATAGTTATTTGCAGTATGTTCTAGGGTAATTCCTTGACTTTATTTTTGATCTAACAAATTTACTCTTCAGTTATAACCATTTTGTTACTCTGCTCACCCATCGTACCATTTTAATCTCAGTGGCCAATTACTAATTTCTAATATCTCAGTTTAACTTTCTCTTCTCTCTGAGGTTGTTAATAATTTCTAAACTTTTGTGCTTTGTTCTTTCAACTCTTATATCTTTCAATGAAATACTTTAATTTGGTGGTTCTATATGGTTCGGCTTTTCTCAATTGTTCATTGAATCTTGGCTGTGAATTTAGTGTTTAAGATTTGTAGTTACAGGGGCACCTGGGTGGCTCAGTGGGTTAAAGCCTCTGCCTTCGGCTCAGGTCATGATCTCAGGGTCCTGGGATCGAGCCCCACATCAGGCTCTCTGCTCAGCAGGGAGCCTGCTTCCCCCCTCTCTCTCTGCCTGCCTCTCTGCCTACTTGTAATCTCTCTCTCTGTGTCAAATAAATAAATAAAATCTTAAAAAAAAAAAAGATTTGTAGTTATAGGATTGTCTTAATCAGTTCAGGCTGTCATAGCAAAATCCCATAGACCCACATAGCTTTTCCTCTGTCCTGTGTGGAAAGGCACAGAGGGATGGTGGGAAAGTGGGACAGAGAAAAGAGAGGGGAAAAGAGAAAGAAAGATCCCTCTCTCTCTCTTTTAAAGATTTTATATATTTGTTAGAGGGAGAAAAAGAGCACAAGCAGGGGGAGCAGCAGGCAAAGGGAGAAGCATATATATTATAATTATATAAATTATATATATTATAATTATAATACTAATTCCACCATGAGGGCTTCACTGGCATGACCCTGTCTAACCCTAATCACCTCCCGAGGGCCTCATCTCCAAATACCATGACATTGGGCATTAGAGCATCAACATATAAACTTGGTGTGAAAAGAGACAGAAACTTTCAGTCCATAGCAATCATATGTGGATGAAATTAATATAGCTAATCCTAGTTTTCTTTCACTCGGTTTTTTCACAGAATTCTTTCTCCATCCTTTTTTTTTTTAAACCTATTTAAAGTGAATTTCTTGTAGACAGCGTATATTTGAGGCATGCTTTTATAACCATTCTGACATTATTTGTCTTTTCATTGATAAGCCTAAACCATTTGCCAGGCATGTTTTTTTCTTAAGTGGTAGCACCAAATCAGGCTTCAAGGATCATTAATTCATTTTCTTTAGGGTCATTAATCACAGATTGTAGTATAATTTCCACAGGATTAAAAATAACGCATTAACCAGTAGAAAAGCATGTAACCTGAGATAACTGGTTTCATCTGGAAAGTTTTGAGGCTGCTGGGAATTGCAGCTTTGAGGTACAATAATCTGGTGTTCAGAGATATATGAACTTTCTACAAATTCTTAGAAATTCCAGATTTATCTTTTATTATCCTAGAGCAACCAGAGCATGCCTATCACCCAGGTAATAAATACCGGGTTTTGGAAAGTGTAATGATTAAACAGGCATCTGCATGAGAGGAAACTCTATAATCAACATGTGAAAAGATGCCTAGCCTTAGTGGTCATCTGAGATGAGCCTCTTAATTATTCAGTACTCTTGCAGATTTACTAGATCAGGAGAAATTGAAAGTCTCATAGTACAAGCATGATGACAGTGTAGAAAAATGAGAACAACTTCATTTAGAGAACAGTTTGGTACCATACGGGGAAAATCACATTGTGCATCAGTTTCCTGGTATCACCATTCAACCAGTTCAAGTGGTATAGAGACCTCCCTCTACATCTCTTAGAGATCGATAGGAAATATTTTCGCTGTAGATTGTGAGAGTCTCAGATGGTGTTAAAATTTTTGCTTTAATAAACAATTTTAAAAATTTCAAAAAAAAAGGGGATCTCTATGCTATTTACTCATACTTTTCCATTTTTTTTGCTTTCTTCTTTCTTGGTGTTCTAAGATTTAGCATAGGTTCCCTGGTGACAGACTCATAGTTTCCTTTCACCTGAGAATGTCTTCATAAATTCTTCATTCCTAAAGGATATTTTTGCTTGATAATCTGGTTGATGATTCTTTTTTTTTTTTTTCTTTTTTAGCACTTAAAAAATGTTGAGCCATAGTCTATTAGCTTTGATGGTTTCTTATGAGAAATCTACCATTTGAATTGTTTTTCCCCTACAGGTAGGGGGTTATTTACTCTGGCTGCTTTTAAGGTTTTCTCTGTCTTGAACTTTCAGAAGTTTCACTAAGATGTGTCTTTGTATGAATTGTTTTGAATTTATCTTGTTTGGTGTTTGCTCACCTACTTGAATCTGTAGGTTTATAGCTGTTGTCATTATTCCTCCTAGTGCTTTTTCAGCTCTGATGTCTTTGTCCCCTTCTTTCCAGGCCTCCAATGATGTGACTGTTAGACTTTTGTACCAGCTCTGCAAGTCCCAGAGACTCCATTCATTTCTTCTCATTCTGTTTTCTTTTTTGCTCATTGGATAATTTCTATTTTCTATGTTCAAGTGATATTATTTTTTCCCTTTGTTCCCTCTATTATGTTAATCAACCCCATCCATTTTTTCCCTTAATTTTGGTTATTGTACTTTTCACTTCTAAAATTTCTATTGGATTCTTCTTTATGTATTTTATTTCATTATTGGGAATTTCTACTTACTGAGTTTCCATTATGTTTCTAATGCATTTGTAATTGCTTGTTGAAGTATTTTTATGATGGTGTCTTTAAAATCCTTTTCAGATCGTTCCAACACCTATGTCATCCCAATACTGATGTCTGTTTAACTTCTCTCATTAAGGTTGAGATTTTCCAGGTCCTGGGTATGATGTGTGATTTTTCTATTGAAATCTGAACATTTGGGGGTACTGTGAGACTCTGGATCTCATTTAAAGCCTTTGTTTTATCTGGCTTTCTCTGACACCACTCCAGTAGATGAAGGGGTACAACCACCTTGGTACTTCCAAGTTTTGGTGAAAGACCAGTTTCCCTAATTAGCTTCTGTCATCACACATGGGTGAGAAGCTCCTCATTACTGCCGGCATTCACAATTCCCACTAGGCCTCTTCTGGAATCATCCCACTGAGAGGTGGAGGGGTTTGTTGTTACTATTATCATGTGGTTTCCACTGATACTCGGGTGTGGCTTTACGCTGTTTGATACTTCCCCACAGCTCTTGTATACTCTGTTCTGTTTTCCCACTTCCCTTTCCATTTTTCGATTTCAGTTTGGTTAGTTTCTAATAACCTACAAGTTCATGATTCATTCTGTGAATACATGTTGAGTCTACGGTGATCCCTGTCCGGTAGTTCCAACAACTACATCCTCACTCAGCCTCCTTCTGTTAATTGCTTTATCTCTCCAGGCTGTTTTCTTGCCCTTTTATATACCTCCTAATTGTTTGCTGAAAGCTGGACAAATTATATATCACAATAAATACATAAATAATTTTTCACGTCTGTAGATGAACAAGGCTTTCCTCCTGTTACGCCTTTAGAGAATGAGCTAGTGTTCATGTAACCACATTTTGAGTGGTTTGGGTGCTGGTTAATATGTCAGAGATTCATCTCCATATCTGATCACCTTTGACTTTGTCTGATCCCTTTGCACTGCTCCCGAGGGGACTTTGCCTTAGAGCTCTCCCAGCTGTGCTTGACCGTTATTTTGTTAGTGTGGCATTGAGGGGATGAGAGAGTAAACTGTTCCCTGAAGTTCTGATTGAGCCCCAGTCTTATGCAGGCACTGTGAACTGGGTATTAGGAAAGTATCCTGTTCAGGTGTCCTTGCCTGTTCTCCATATATAGTGCTGGACTGACCGTGTATTCCTGCCTCTCCCACAAGAGTTTAGAGTTTTGGGTTACTTGTCTTCCCCCACCCTCCAATTTCCTGTTGACATCTATTAGCACTATGAGGTCAATTCCTGTATTTGTTTATAATGATATAGTGTTAAGTACACAATGCCCAAACGATATTTGTGGAACTAATAAATATTGTATTGTAATTACCATAATACATACAGTGATAAAATATGTGTCACAAAATTCACTTTTTTAGTGTTATATTCCAGGGTCTTATTTTTTCTTTGAGATTGACAAAAACTATTGACAGAGATTAGAGATTGACAAAATTTAGAGATTGACAAAAACTATTCTTAATAAACTATAATAATTTTTTGCTGCATTATTAATTTGTCTATAAGACTTTTTTGATGAGTGACATTTCCTTTTTTATCTATCAATGTAAGAAGTACATTATCATGAAAAATACTAGAGCACCCATTATCAGTGTTTATAAAATTATTTAATTGACCAAGAGTTTTGTAACTCACATATGCATATTTATTCTGGTAAGAGAAAATTATATAGCCTTGAAATACAATTTCATTACTTTTCAGCAAATCTTACATCATGTAAATCCATCAGCCATGGCTATTTTCCTTATTGAATTTGAGAATGAGAAATTTAGGTCCCTTTTAAGCTGTCAGAATGAGAGAGTTTCATAAAATATATTAGCAAATGAGAAATATTTAGCATATTTATTGCTGTGGTAATCATAGACTGACTGTATTTCAATAGTAAACAGAGATACAATATTAGTAGTAAATCTTTAAAGAGCACTTATTTCTTTATCTTTCAAGTTCTTTGGATAACCCTCATTGCCTACGGGAAGAATATAGCTAGGACTTTGTTTTTAGATGACATAAATCAAAATATAAAGAACAAGAACTTCTACTATAAATTAGAAGTAGCATAAATATTCATGATTTTTTATCTTACATAATTCTTCTTTTAAAAATGTTTGTCCATATCTTGTTGGAAAAAATAACTGACACTATTTCATGCCAAACTTGGAGAAATGATATGCTTAGAGAATTACTATTCTTGTGTGATTCTTTAAAAATATCTATGTATGGACTTCATCCTTATGATTGTATTATTTACTTTTATTTTTTCTGCCTTGTTTCCAATTCCATCTTTCCCACATACTTGCAATTTGCTTTTGGGAACATTTCACTTATTTTTACCTCCGTGTCTTCATCTGTTAATTGGTGATATAATAATACCAGGACGTTTAGAGAATTAGATGGTTTCACATTTGTTAATAATATAGATCGGCCTTTAGCACATAAAAAATCAATATATTGACATTATTTTCTGAATGCAACAAGCTTTATCATTCTTTTTAAAATAAAATCATCTAACCGGAAACAAGTAAGTTACATACAACACATGTGGAATCTGTAATAATTTTGGTAGTAGCAACTAGGGTGATGCTTGCATCCTACGTTATGATACCATATTGAAAAATGCTTTGCTATGAACATGAGTCTCATAATTTGATTCAAAGGATAAATGAACTCAAGGTGATTTATTGTGTAGTAATATATATGTGAGATATACACATAAAAGCAAGCAAATATTTGGTTATAGTCAATGTGGCAGTATTCAAGAAGAACAATGTGAAATAAGTATCTGGAAGCAAAAACTTTGAAAACGAATGCTGTCCATAGGAATAGTAATAAGTCATATTTAAAATATCTTTTATCAAAATTTATTTTTCATAAGATTTTAATCAAATTCATTTTGATTATGTCAAATTTTTCCATACTTTTTGTTACTTGTATGTAGACCTGAGTGTGTTTGCAAAAGTATTTTCAAATTATATATAATTAAAATCACTTCTCTCTTACTGTGGCTTTATGGACCTGAGTATCTCCCATTGTTAATTTACAAATGTATGTTCAGTTCTACTTCTTTTTTTTTTTTTTTAAGATTTTATTTATTTATTCAACAGAGAGAGAGATCACAAGTAGGCAGAGGAGCAGGCAGAGGGAGAGGGGGAAGCAGGCTCCCTGCTGAGCAGAGAGCCCGATGTTCAGTTCTACTTCTGTCCAATTTCTCTTTTACACATATTCATCCACCACCCCCAGCAATTATCTAGTGAAATTACAATCAGAGATACATGTACACAAATACTTCTACAGAAAAAAGTCAATACTTTGAAATTTGCTTCAGTTATTAAAAGATATGATCACCTGCTATAAAACAGAGTTTCTCACTCCCCTTTTTCTATCCCCCTCAATATCTCTCTACATTGTCTCCCGTAAAAATACCTGGTAGTTAATGCCCGGCACCAGAGACCAAGGCAAGGCAACATGATATAAAGCATGTCTTCAGTCACAAGAAGAAAGTCACTAGAAATATTAAAATAGTAGTTAGGTAGATATTTAAAAAAAAACCCAAGTTCTTGGGGCGCCTGGGTGGCTCAGTGGGTTAAAGCCTCTGCCTTCGGCTCAGGTCATGATCTGAGGGTCCTGGGATCGAGCCCAGCATCCGGCTCTCTGCTCAGCAGGGACCCTGCTTCCCCCTCTCTCTGCCTGCCTCTCTGCCTACTTATGATCTCTCTCTGTCAAATAAATAAATAAAATCTTAAAAAGAAAAAAAAGTGCTAGATTTTGGAATTGCATCCTGAATTCTTTCCTTCAAAGACAACATTGGAATTCAGGGTCTAGACTAACTTGTTAGCCTTGTTTCATGTTTCCATTTAAGTCCCTTCCTCTGCAGAAGAGGAGAGAGTTACCCAGTGGGTATTGTTGGCAGCAGGAAGCAGGCACACACAGTCCCTGCCTGCCTGTCCCCTCTGATCTGCCTGCAGGACACCCGTCTCCTGGGCTCTCAGTCATGCTGCTAAAGGCACATGCCTTCACACTCCTGAGTGCAAGGGACACCTGTGCTTCTGTGTTCCACACTAACTAGGAATTCTGTTATTGTCCTCAAGCTGAATCAGTTTCTCAGAGCCTTCTTTAACATGTTGATTTCTGTCTGTTCCTATTTGTCTACTTCAACTGCTCTGAACTACTGGGAAAACGTTTGTTTTCTATTAGTCCCCTTAAAATCGCAACAGGAAGTTGACATGATATGATGCTCAGTATCTATTTTTACAAGTTGTTTGTTTGTTTTTTTTAAGTAGGCTCCACAGCTAGTGTGGTGCCCAGTGCAGGTCCCAAACTCATAAACCTGAGATCAAGACCCGAGCTGAAATCAAGAGTCAGATGCTTACCCACTGAGCCAGCCAGGCACCCAGTATATATTTTTAAACTAATCAATTTCAGAATGTTGACCTTTGGTTTCAGAAATATGCATGAAAAGATATTAGATATTAATATCATACATATTGATATAAGTTTAACTGAATGTTAATGAAAATTTTAGAGATTCTTTAATGATTATATTCAAATTTAATTAAAAAGCAATGACATGGTGAATTTCACTCTTTTTTAAAGGAATATTTTTCTATTTTGTGTAGTTTCTTAGCTCTTTAAGCAAAGATATGTTCTTTTTTGTACTTTATGAGTGACTTCTAAAGATCTACAATAGTAAAGGAAAATGAACATACATTTGCAATTTCATATAGGATATTTATAAGTTCTTTAGTCGTGCAATGCTTTCATTTAGAAAGTATGATATATACAGGCAGTAAATTTCTAATGCTCTTTTAGTGAGATTTGGACAGTTAGATAGTCTAATGGTAATACACTCAAATCATTGAGTCTACTTACTGATTAGATAGTCTAATGGTAATACACTCAAATCATTGAGTCTACTTACTGACTTGCATATTGTTGCAGTGGACAGGAAGTTCCTAACCCATAAATAGCCTGGCCACATAAATACAGAACGTCTTAGTAATTTAAGTATTGCATTTTGTTTAGTTCTTTGATTGACAGATCTCTCCTACTATTTTCTATAAAATGGCCATATAATTGAAAACAAAACTATCTTTTATTGAGACCATGTCTAATTCTGGATATGAAGCAAACTAGAAGATAAAGATATGATCCAGGAAAACGTATAAATGGTTACCCAACCACAAGACAGTAAATCACTTTTGTTTTCTTTGCAATAATTATGATACTGTAGGATGTTGCTGCCTGGAATAACCCACCCCACTCCCAAAGCTGATATATCTGTGTATTCAAAGTGTCTCTGGTTTAGACCTAAGAGGCAAATCACATAAACCTTAGCAACCAAAGGATTTGTATCTGATATCTCTCTAGGATGCTTAGAACTGGATATACTTTTTGATATATGGCATCATTTACATGCATATTTACTATTATTTAGAAAGAACTTAGTTGCCAGTTCTCACAAATATATAAGATTTAGGATTCAGCCCTTTTTGCATATATAGCATATTTTCAAGAAGAACATTTTCTTTCAGAAAAAAAATCTTCAAAATTATGGCAAAAATGCTTATTGTTTGAGAACTAGGTTCTTAAATGCTAACTAATTCTTTTTTCTTACACAAAATAGTCACAAGTGTGCTTTTCACTGTTTTGCAAGATCCACAAACATTGGATCCCTTGTATCTTTAACTGCTGCAGCATCAAATCTTTGCAAGGGCCAAGCCAATCTCTGTACAAATGATATTAAAAAATATTCATTATAAAGAACCAACTGTGAATCCTTGGTGATTTTACAAACTTTTGTCAGCAGTTATGTTGGTGATTTGATGTATATTTAGCTATTTTAGGAGTAAGGTTTAAAATAAAATTCAAATACTGAATACTTTTTTTTTTTTAATGTTATGTTATACTCCAGCTATCTGAGGCTTTTTCCTATGGCATTTTCCCATTTATTTTATTGACAAAAGATTATGTTTGCAGGGTAAAAGTCATTTATATATGGTAGAACCCTTACACATTGCAATAGTTAACTTTCTTGAATGCTTTTTAACTGTGGTATGCCATAATTTCCCTTTATAGCCATAAGGCTATACATTCAAATACATCCTAAAAATTTTTAAATAGACTCAGTAAAAAGAGAAGTGGAATTATGATGTGGGAATATAGGAAAAAAATTCTTTGATTTATAAGAAAACCCACACGACATCTTTGCCTATGTGGCTCTTTTCCTCTGAAATTACTAAAAGTAAAATTGACCGAAAATCATTTAAAACATTTGGATAGGATTTTTTATAGATGAAAAGTATAATGGTCTATGAAAATTATCTCTTTCAGTCCTACATGATATTGAGAACCATTGTGCTAAGTGCTATGAGAAATTTAAAGAATTGTAAGACACCCTATCCCTCAAGCAATGTGCAGAGTAGCTGAGAATTCTAAACATATCATCGTTGGAAAGAAGCAGGGCCTAAAGTCAAATGAGAGGTATAGGCTTCTTTCTATCTCAGGCACCACCGCCAACTCTGTCTGCACTTATAAAATATATGAAATTAATTCTTCAGGATTGATTATTCTTGGAATTTTGTATACCCCTTTCTTCTCCTTATGGATAAAATTTCTAATCATTATTTTCTCATGAGCATTCCATAGGTCAAGAGAAAGCAGAAGTTCAAGTATTAAATATTTAACTCATTATTTTTGACTTAAGAAAGCAATAAGATTATAGAGCAATTTGTTGTACATTTAAACTCTCACCAAGTATCTGAGGAAGGAGGCTGATACATATTTGTGCAGTCTATAATGTTCGAGAATTCGGTGTGAAATAACTTTTCCAATGCATGTAATCAAACCGATTCTGAGTCCTTTGAGGAGATCCTTTTGGACGTTTGCTTTATTGGGAGGATACTAACAAATGATGAGTTAAGGCTGTGAACTCCCGGTCTATTTCCAAGTTGAAGTGTGTGGATACTTGGGATACTTGGACTATTTTCCGAGGTCAATCTACCTGCTGTGTACCATTTTTGCTGTCTAATAATGCGATTTCATAAGCAGTTACCTAGAGACTTTGTACTCTCATGTCTTAGGCCATTCTGCAAGTGATTTCTTTCATTTATTAATTCTCTAAACAAACAACTTACGTTTTATGTACAGAGGAAAAGCACATTCCATCTCCTACAATGGCTCACTTAAAAAAAATTTTCCAATATGAAATTTGTACAGATCATCCCCATGGGACTTTAGGTTCTTCCCACTCCACCACAAGCACTATTTTTTTTCCTCTCTCCTCTGGAATATTTAGCTGTTGTTCATTCATACAGTGCTAATTGAAGTTTTATGTTCATAAGATTCAACAGAAATCCAGATGCCTTTCACAGAATTTTTCTCTGAAGAGACAGTGCCCATAGAAAATTCCCTTTTCTCAGTTAAATGACATTTTTCTCTTCATTGCCAAAATTATACAAAGCTTAAAAAGTATAAAATGTTCTCTTAGGTTTGGTTTTGGTTTCAAGTATTTGATATTTAGATTTCTATTTATTTGTACATAATCTGTACAAAGACAACCAACTTTCTAACAAAACTTAGAATTCCCCTAAAGATCTAATGCATTTTCACAAATCTTAAAACTGTCAATTTTAAAAAAAATAAAGCATGCCCAGAATAGTAATTAATTATTTAAAAACAATGCTTAGTGGTCTTATTTTGATAATAAGAATGATGTGAATTCATGTAGAACTTTTGGAAAATAGAGAAAATATCACAAATATTGGGGATATTTTATAAAATCATTAAATTTTCTTTTGCAAAATAATTCTTAATGGGTGCATTACAATGTGTACAGAATAATTCACTTAACTAAAGACAGTAGGTGATATTTATGTCCACATTAGCACATACTCAATTATTACTTTTGCAATACTGGGTCAAAAGTTGGACACATTTTAATGGATAAATTTGCCCTGCAAATGTTGTCTCTAAAAAAGTAGTATCAATTTATTTTCATTAGCAATGGACAACTAACTTATTAATCCTATGAGTGATTAGACGTATTTCCGAGTTTCTTCCTTCTTTAAACTCCTGTATTTCTGTCATAACACTGCCTGGTTTTAAATATTGTAACTTCCCTGTATTTTAATTCATTGAGTGAGGCTATGAGTACATTTCTTGTTCAAGTTTGCTTGGCTCTTTTCTTATACTCATACTGGTAGATAACTTTCCAGATTATTGTTCTGTGTTCCTAAAGAAAGCCCAGTATGACCCCAACAATATAGATGGCATTAAATTTGTGAATTAGAGCTTGGCTCTTACATCATTAATAAATTTTTACAGCAGTCTGGTCTTTCTTTCTCTTCAAAAAAGATTATTTTCTTCATATTCCTCTTATGAATTTCCTATTCCATTTATTCTTAGATATTTTATAGTTTCTGGATAATATTAATTGGCTCTCCTTTTTACTGTAGTTCTTAGGTCAATTTTGGACTGTAAGAAATGTCATGGTTTGTATGTATTTTGTAGAATATAACCAGATTGACCCCAATGTGTTTCATATTTGTCAATTTATGATCTTGGGGTTTGCTTGTGTATACTCCTGCAAAGAATGGTGATTTTTTATCCCTATATTTTTAATATTTGTATCTTATAAAAATATTTTATAACATTGGCTTGGCCATAATTTAAAGAGCAACACTAAAAATAGGGTTGGAAACAAGCATCATAGGCTTTTTCCTGATTTTATAGACATGGCATGATATTTTAACATTAAATATGGTTATGAATTATGGAGATTGTATGACTATCATCTCATTCTAATTTATGAATTTTGATTTTTTAGGCTATATTTTTAAATTTTATTCAAATGCCCTTTGGGCTTATATTGACAAGATTTGGGATTTTTTCCTTCCATTTAGTATTATATAAGGTGAGTTATATAAATAACCTTCTAATAGTAATAATATTTCTTCCAGTCTGGAATAAACGCTTCCTTCATATTTTATTATTCATTTTAATTTACTACCAAATTCAATTTGCTATTTTATGTAGATAGAATTTATCAGTTTATACTTAAATTTGCTTTCATATACAGCTTAAAAAGCTTATTTTTATTTGAAATATTTGTTGAATAGCTTAGAAAATGTAATCATCATCACAGGGGCAGCCAAACCTATCTGAATGTGGGAGTATATTGGACACTATTTATACCAACCCTTTAATGTACTTGATGACCTTTTGGAAAGGAGTTATGATTTCATTTTATATAAATTAGTGCATTCATGTAATACGGCTTTCTTTAGACTTTATTATGATTAGTGACAGGCCTTTGTAACTCACAGTCGATTTGGGTGAAAATACAGATGCAGTTGTACTCTTTTAAATAATGTAAATTCAACATGGGGATTGAGGGGGTCTTGTCATTTGTGTATCTTGGAGAAAGCAGTGTCTTGCAGTCTGTCCATCCTTGTTTTATCTAGATCAGCTCACATGGAAACAGTGAAAGCCATCAGTTAACCTGCAGCCACAGACATATGCAAATATAAGCTGTTGAGTCCATTCTCTACCTGTAGCAATCTCTTAACTATTCACCTTCAAGGGCATAATGTGGAATTAACAACCCAGGTCTTGAAGTCAGGCTATAAAGCACACAACAATGTAATTAGATGCTTACTAAGTGTTTGTTGGTAATAATACTTTTGTTATTAAACTCCTCTTCCTGGCATGAGCCCTGAGCACCAGGTAGCATTTTGAACAGTCAGGGAGGTGGCAAGCTTTTCTGGTGGTTAATAAATTCTCTTTGCAACTTATTTTAATATGACAGCAGGCCAATACTTACTAATATCTTGTCTCCATATTGTCTGTAAAAATAATTATGCTGTTTTCAACAAGGGATAAAATATGCTAAACATTGAAACAAAAGTAAAAGCTAAATTTTAAACTATTTTATAAGAAGTAATATGACTTAGAGCTGATTCTGGATTAAGTTAATGAAGGTCAAAAACACAGAGATGAAAGACTGGTGCAGAAAAATGGGATATGTCTTTAAAGTGTTAAAAATACTGATTTATGCTTAAAATTAGTATCTACAGCCATCTTTCAAAGTGTTTATAATTTCAAATAAGAATGAAGCCTTTGTGTATAAAAGGGAGCAATCATAAACATAAATACTTACTAAAAATCTCAAAAATTTTCTAATCAGAAATCATATAGGCCATGATGCCTCACCATTGATGGACGTTCGAAAGTTCTTTGGGATGTATGGGTTTAAAATTCTGTGCCACTGTGTAGAGCACTATGAGGGCTAAAATTTCTATAACATAAAAATAAGACAACTGTGTCAATGGAGAAATGAAACCAAATAGTCAACCAGTTATTTTTTAATCTTTAATGGCAAATTGCCTTGTGGCCAATAAGTGAGGCAGAAAATGTTTGTGGCATAGATGCTTGTGGTGGAAATACCAGACACACTCGCAGACAATGTTGAATGAAAGAAGCAGATATAAAAGAATATAGATCATGTGATTTCATTTAGAGAATGCAGTGATAGGAGGCACACCAGCCACTGACAGGATAAAGGGAAAAGATGCAGGTGGCTTCTGTCGCATTGGCAACATCATCTATCTTGAGCTGGGTGGTGGGCTCCCAGGTATGTTTCCTTCTGAAAAGTTTATCCAGCAGTCTAACTAGTCTGTGCATTGCATCCTACACAAGTTATGTGTTCTAAATAATTCAGAATAGCTTAGAATATGTTCAAGATACTTTGCAATAGTGGTGATTCTCCAGTGAGGTAGGCATGCAAATTGGTATATTTCTGAAGAGAAAAATCATAGCAATATATATAGACTTAAAGTATTCTTTCTCTTAAAAGTATTCTTTTTCTTTAGTCTCTTACTTTCAGAGAAATGTGGACTCCAGAATAAAATGAAATGCTCTCTAGTTCATTTAATAATGTAAAACTAAAGCCAAAGATAGGGGAAAAGGAATAAAAAACAAGTTATTCAAGCTACTGCCTTTAGCCCAACTTTATGGGGAACTAAGGGACCACTAAAGTTCGGGGGTGGTGGTGAAGAAAATAATATTTACCAGATTTCTTCTTAGGAAGAATGCTGGATACAGTTCAATATAGAAAATTAAGACCAAATAAAATGCAATTTCCTTCAGCGGGGGAATAGTAAATGATTCAGATATATAATGAACTGTCATGCCATTTTCAAAAAGGCAGTTGCAAAGACTTACATATTCACTTTCATGGAAACATACTTGTATTAAGTGAAAAGCAAGTGAGTGGAATGGATCGTGGTAGATACTATAGATTGCTCTCTTCCAATGCTTTCCTTCATTGTAGAGGCCAAAAAGTCACTTTCTGAGATCCCACACAGCATGAGTTCTGGACGTTAGTTAGGTTCTACACTTTTTCTGAGACTTGGGAGGCCAAAGGAAAGCAGAAGCCATTGACCGTCCTGTTTTCCTGTTGTTGGAGTGGGCAAACAAGCTTGTTGGACAAGAACAGCTGTGGGCTGGGGTGGTGTTTCATTGTAGGCACTGTACTCTGAGATGTAAAGGGCTGTTGAAACAGTGGCCAATTTTTTTAGGTCCGGACTTTCTATTCCAAGCTGTCCTGAAATTCCCCCACCTTCCAGGTAGAGCACTGGTTGGTGCCATTCTGGAGATCCAGGATGGAATTCTCTCCTCTAGAATCTTAAAGATTTTATAAACCCCTATTCCCTTATATTAAATTGCTGTCCTCTTAAGTTATTTACAATTTCCTTCATTCATCACAGGATGCTATAATGATCTTAAACAAGGTCATTCGTTTATTCAACACATATTTACTTAGGGCTTGGAATTTCCTAAGTACTGGATACTTATGATACATCATTGAACAAAACAGACAAAGATCTTACCCCTTGAACAGTTTATATGGTAACCATGTTGTCAGCAAAGGAAAACCAAACATGATCTAAAACTGCATACTACCTGGGGCGCCTGGGTAGCTCAGTTGGTTAAACGACTGCCTTCAGCTCAGGTCATGATTCCGGAGTCCCGGGATTGAGTCTCACATCGGGCTCCCGGCTCCGCGGGGAGTCTGCTTCTCCCTCTGACCTTCTCTCCTCTCGTGCTCTCTCTCACTTTCTCTCTCAAATAAATAAAATCTTAAAAAAAAAAACAAAAACTGTATACTACCTGAGAAAGGTTATTCTTTTGTTTTGCTTTATAAAAAAAAAATGAAATAGATCCAGGAGGGCATGGGTGACATAGTTTGAAGTGTTCAACGGAGTGGTCAGATTAAGTCACATTGAGAAGATGACACTTGAGCAAAGATTAATAAGAGGTAGAAGATAGCAAGCCAATGGGTATCTGGGGACAGAGACAATGGCTAGACCCAGGCCCAGAGATTGAAGTGGGCTTGAGGTCTTGGAGGAACAGCACAGAAGGTTGTGTGGTTGAAGCAGGTGTAGGCAGAGTGTGAGGGGTGATGAGGCCAGGGAGATGAGAGGGGCTATTAGGACACTGGGTTTTACTCAGAGAAAGGGGGAATACTGGCCTTTGGAGCAGATGAGAATATCCGATTGGTGTTTTAAGAGGATCAAGGCTCACTTCACTGCTGAAAACAGATTGTTGATGGGCACGATGGGTCCCAATAAGGAGGCTATCACCACAGTCCGGGAGAGCAATAGCTTGGCACCTGGGAGAGACTGCAGTGGACGTAACATGGCTATCACCAGATGACCGAGTTTGTTTTCATGTTTTTACTTTTCCATGCCTTCAGATTCCCTACAATACGCACGATTTGCTTAATACTAAGAGCACTTTTGGGAGTTACAATTTATGGTTGGTAAAAGAAGGAAAGTGGCTAAAGGAGACAGTCATATTTAGTTCCGATTTAAAGCATCTGGAGAAAGAGAGGAGGGAGAAAGGAAGGGAAGAAAGGAAGCTGAAGAGAAGGAAGTTCATACTAAGAATAAAGTATAGCCCCCACAAAATGTAGCAATTCATATGGCGACGCTGGCCTTGGTGCTGGTAACAATATGATCATAACCTTAGCATCTCAGAGACTTACCAAACTAAGGATTATCTCTGCTCACTCCACAAACTTAGTGTGGTTGGTGCGGTGGGAAGGTCAGCTCTAATTCCCAAATTCACTCAGGGACCCTCAGGGAGGGGGGGGCCCTTCTCATCCCGCAGACCAGCCATGAAGCTCACTGTGGCAGGCACCTGCCTTAGAGCCATAGTGGCGGAACATTAGGTCTGGACTGGTCAAATGCCCAAACGGACCACAAGGTAGTGGGAAATTTAGTGAGCATTGCAACCTTCAAATTTTGAGTAGAGAAAGAATAAGGAGAAAATTGGAAGGAGACATGAGAACAAAGGGTATCCAGGTAAGAGAGCTTCCCTAGGAAACAAGAAAAAAAGATCCTTTAAGAAGGAAAGATAACTGTCCAGGGTCTTGGCTGACTGTAACACTTTGGGGATCTGAATAAGCGTTGCTTTGATGGAGAAGAGAGACCAAAACCTGATCAATGTTGATTGAGAATGTAATTGGAGGTAAGATAGTGGTAGCAGTGAAATAAAATATAATATTATATATATTACATATGTAATAATTATATACACACACAGACACACACACACATATATAACCTAGAAGTTTTTCATAATATGAATGGGAAACCAGGGTTTCCCAGCAGGGTTGTTTTCATATTTTAAAATATTTAATGATATCAAGATCTTAGTATACTTAAAGATATCAAGTATATTTAAATATCCTTAACATATTTTAAGGTATTAAAGATATTCTATGTGTCAAGGGCATTGGCCTACCGAGATATGAAAAAATAGATGGTGCAGGTGAGAATGGGGCTCTGAAGATTGAAGTCCTTAAGAAGACCGTGAGGGAGGCAGTGGAGAGTTTGATCTTATATAGGAAGAGCCACTTATTTTCCTTTGTCACAGGAAAGAAGACAGCAGGTGAAGGTGCAGGTGCGGGTTGGTTATTGAAATTGAGGGCAAAAATATGTGGTGCTTGTCTGTTTCCATTCCTCTGTGGTGTATCCAGCTAGGTGACGAGAGGGAAGAGAAGTGGAGATTTGATAAGAGAGCGTCCTAGAAATCGGAGTGGATTTACTAGTAATGTGTAGCGAGTAGCAAGTGCAAAATGCGAGACCAACAGAGAGGAAGACTTGGGAATAAGTCTGGTTTGCAAGGGAGATGTTTTACTGGAATACTTTTTACTTATGCTTGTGAAGAAAAGATGTGAAGGCAACAGAAATGTAAAGAAAAAAAATTGATTATTGACAGAGTAGATGATTTGGAGGTCTTGATAGTGTCAGAGAATAGGGGACATGGGAGTATGAGAATAGGTGGACTCAATAGTTAGGACCAGAGATATTTAAAATCAAGATTTATTATGATGAAGTCATTAACTCGTTAATGAAATATGCATCTTTTAGTCCCTATTCTAACTGCTTTCATGGTAGGTACCAGAAACGAGGCAGTGAAAAAATGCACAAGGCCCTTGGCCTAATGAAGTTTGGCATTTCATTAGTGCAGTAAAGAACCAATACAGAGATTTCTGAGATTATATCATAACCCAGGATGCCTGCTAGAGGGATAAGAAAGTGACATTTGAGCTGAAGCTCTAAAGTGAGGGGGATCTTGAGTCCCTTAGGAAATAAGTGGGGAGATCAGAGAAAAACTTTTCAAAAAGGAAGAAGATTCTTTTGAGGATGAGAAACAAAGTCAGGGAGCTAGAGGTTATGGGGTGTGAGATATCAACGTTGTCTTTGATGATAAGATTATACCCTGTCCTTGAGAAAAATTCATAAAGAATTTTCTCTGATTAAGATATAGGACATTAAATGCTGTAGTGGAATACTCTCAAAAATGTTGTCTTAAAAAAAAAAAATGTTGTCTTCATTTATCCCTAACAGGAAAAAAAAAAGTCCGACGTGGATATTAGAATTTATGGATTATATACATTTAATACATATAATATACTTATATGTATACATACATAGGTGTGAATAATATACATATATGGTAATTTTAAGGATTACACACACATACACATCTACATCCAAACACATTGGTCGTCATATTTTCTTCCTCCAATCTATAACCCAACACACTCATTCGCAGAGTACATCCCTCTTGAAAGAGAACAGATGTATCTAATTCTCTTCTCCAACACATCAAAATGCCAATTTTATTTTCTAGTACATTTTTAAAAAATTTGATGTTTAATAAAATAAGTGATTATATTTTAATTTTATATGGATGAGACTGGAAAACAATTTTTATTTTTTATTACAAAGCTAATTTGCTTTCCTCTTCATTGTATTTTATTCGCTAGAATATGTTCTCTCTCCTTCTACACGATACTCTTTGTCCATAAGAAATAAAATGTCTGGAGAGTAGTAGCCAATGAAAAATATTTGTTAAATGACTAAGATCCTAGTGTAATGTCACAGCAACATTTTAATAACCTATTTCTTAATCTTTAAATGTATCGCATATCTATTTTCTTTCAAAATTATACATAATTATTCTGTAGGTAGAAATTTTAAAATGTGGGGTGCCTGGGTAGGTCAGTTGGTTAAGCATTTGCCTTCGGCTCAGGTCCTGATCCCTGCTTCGTCGGGTTCCCTACTCAGAGGGGAGCCTGCTTTTCCCTCTGCCCCTCCCCCTGCTCATGCTTTCTCTCTCTCTTTCTCAAATAAATAAATAAAATCTTTAAAAAATTTTTAAAAATATTTTAAAATGTATTCATAATTTTTCTAGTTAGCATTACAAACCACAAATATTTGCACAAACCACAAACATTTGCACGATAGGTAAAATATAGTTTTTAAAGTAAGTGCTTTTATCATCTGGTTATTTGTGTCTTTTTCATTCAATTTCCATTTTTAGTAGCATCGTTTTTTTTCCCCTTGTAATCGAAAGTATTCATTAATTTGAGAGGAATCCTGAGGGGTAATTAAGTTATTTTTTGAGTATAATTTATGTAATTTGGGTGAATATATGAACTCTCTCAGTCATTTAGTAAATCATTCCCATAATCTTATCTGGCTGCCAAAGTGAAGTGGACATTTGGCAAGTGACCAGTTAATTTGACCAATGCAGACACCAGACAGTATTATTCAGGAAAAAAAAAAAAAAGTCACTTGGCAGCTTTACTAAGGTTTTAATGGATCAAAAGGCTTGATGCAACCACCGGGATAGTTGATTCACCTTGTATGAACTGACCCACACGATTCACAGAAAACGGGAGTAGTTGGACACAGGAACTAGGGCAGATGTGTCCGTCTTTTATTTTACCAGTCTGTGATCAGATAGATTGGAGCCATCTTCACTACATGTGCAACAATATGCATATTTCTCCTCAACTACATATGCAACCATATAATAATCGTCTCCTTTCATGATTTGAAGTGAAAGTCGGAAAAAAAATAATGTTATTTAATGAAGTAGCAAGTAAAATACACCTTACAAGGTGTTTACCAAGAGCTAACATTTATTTTTGGTGAATAAACTCAGAGGAGAGCTTTTCACTGTATTTTCTTTTTTAGGCTGATTATGAACTTTATCTCATACTTACAGGTTGAATTTAATAAACTGTTAGTCTCATCTGATTTTTGGGTGATATGAAACTGATCTGGTACAATTATTAACTGGGAATAAGTATAGTTGTATGTTGTAAGGAGTGAAAAAATATTTTGGAGACTAATACAAAAGTCATTACTAAAATAACAAGATAAATTCCAATAATTTTTATAGCATTTTAAAGAAAAATTTTCATATATAGGAATTTAGAAGGAAATTGCTTTCTTGTATACCAGAATTGCATTTATCATGACTTTACTCTTGCATCTGTAAGTGCATTTGTGCCTTTGGCAGAAATGTACTGTTTTCATGATGAAAAAGTTTTTTCTTGAAACTGTGTTAGACTGTGTTCGACAGTATCTGTTTATGTAACACTTGGGCTTAAACAGACTGAAAGAACCATATTTCATACTACTGATTTAAAAGATTATGGACAGAATTCCATTAAAATAATTGGATAAATGTTTGATCCTCCATACACGAATTATACATACGGAGTTTACTGACAGCTTATCTAAATTGATAAAGTATTTTAAGAGAAAGTATACTTAAGATATGCCATATAAATAGTGCAGAAAAAGCAATATTTAGAGCTCAGTATGCTTTGTGTAATATTTGGGGTAAGACTCTTTAACCCTATTCAATTTTGTATGTAAAGCATTTTATTGAGAAGTTTGCTACATAATCTTTGCACGCATAACCTTCGCTTAATAGCTATGGCATTGGAATATAAAAAAGAATACAAAACCAGTATCCGTATCCCTATTTTCAGTTAAGGACTGGGGAGGATATTTACAGTTGCCAATAAAAAATCAAGAACATATTTCTAAATTTACTTTTCCCCTTCAGAGTCTTAGGCCTTTTCATATTGCAAAGACAACAAGAATGTGTATAAATTGCATTTATTGCATGGTGATAGATACTGACGTCCTTTAAATTCCCATTTTTGCCATTAAAAGAAAGAAGATAGAAGAAATAATAGCTACCACTCGCACTGGTAAAATTAATATGAAGAACAGGAGCTAGAGTATATTCCCTGTGTAGGAAAGTTATTAAGATTTTCTCTAGTCTGTTTATCTGCAGCAACCATTCCCAGACCTGCTGTAGCACTCATCACATTCTATTTTAATGTACATTAACTCATTTCATCTTATTGAACATGAGTTCCCTAAGGCTAGGACTGTTACTTTTGTAACACAGGGGCTTGCAAAATTTTAAAAAGTAAACAGTGGACTCTCTCTGAGCCACTCCAGGCAGCTCCAACACACTCCTGTTCTGACAGACCCTAAACTCCCTAGATTATGGGCAACTGGCATTTGGGGACTATATGTGTGAACAGCTAGCACACAAATTCCAATCACTTGCTGAGCAAGGGAGTAGGAAGGGGGTGTCAATTTATTGGAGGACAGGTCCACATGATGTTTCCGGCAAAGCACCCAGCTCTGGCAGTTTCCCCTGAAACATGTGGAACCTAAACCTTTCATGTTTTGCTGACCTAAGCTTTCATAACTCTGTTCTTTCCCCCCAAGAAACTCTATTCCTTTATGCACACAATACCATGTTACTGAATTCCTTACTAGTCCGGGAGCAAAGCCGATGATAGCATCCACAAAGGGACCTACTTTGCCCAACAGGCGAACCTTGTAAGTTAGGTATGGGGATATGTTTAGTTTTTGAGAGACTTGTTTTCCCAATTTTATTTTAAGGTTTTGCCTAACTTTAGACTCCGGTACCTCTCCTTTAGAAGCACCCAACACAGAGAAGAGAGATGAAACCCAAGTAGTCCACACTGAAGGGTTTATTTTTCTTAATTTACATTGAACCCTTTTATATTTCCAGATTCCCTAGCAGACTACCTTAGAGTACCAGTAAGTGTTAACCTATAGGATAGTTTGATAATTCCATTAGGTAATAGATACTGATTTCTGGATATGGAGGCTATCTGGAGAATTAAATGTTAATAAATACTATGAGCAGGTGTCTAAGTCCCGCGGCCTGAGATTATCTGTTTGTGGATAAAATATGCATCACTTTTCTTAGATTGAAAAACTGAGTTAGCTTCGTGGTTCTATATCAAAGTTTATTTATTTCAGTAGAAAGTAAAAGGCTGAGAGGCCCACTGGATTTGTACACCTGTAATATCTCGCCTTGTTCCCAAGGCAAATGTTCTGTTAAAAATTGTGACGTGTTTGGTGTTGCATGGAAAAGTAAAATTCTAGAGAATGATATATATTTAATTATACAACATTTTTAAGAATGCTTAGACTCACTGTAATGGCAAGAAATGTTCTACATCAGCAATTCATACTTTAGTTTGATATACTCCTTTTGAAATATCATATACGTGTAATACATTATAGGTGCTGAAAAAGATATAAAATGAGTAAAATGAAACCACTTCCCTCATAAAATTTACACTTTATATCAGTGAGGACCCAGTCAAGTGAATAGAAAATACCCTGGGTCTCCACAGGGAGGAGATTAAATACAGGGAATTGGTTACAAAGTAGTGGAAGAACTGAGAAGCTAAGTAGACTCTGCAGGCAACGCACTGCCAAGCAACAGTCGGGAGAGGCTGCGGAGGGAGACAGAAACAGTATGATAAGAAGTAAACCTACTGTTGAAACTTCCCTTCTCTGAGGGAAGGGCCATCCGATCAGTGTTAGAGCCACAGTGGATAAGCTACTGCATGAGGGATGCAACTCAAGACAGAGCAAGAGAAGAGAAGAAGAGCTCTGGACTCTCCCCTCCACCTGCCCTCCAGGGGTATCAGGGCCCCCCATTGGTGGAAGCTGCCTGGGAGCCATTGGCAGGGGCCCTGGGAAAGGCACATACAAGCCAGAGCAGGGAGGAGGGAGGAATATGTCTGAGAGCAGGTCAGCCAGTGCCCAAGCAGCTCAGATAGCGATATTCAAATAACTAGTATAGTGGAGCCTCGAAAAGGCCATGAGAAAAGTATAAAAGAATTGCTCAGGTGATAAACTGAAGGAAAAACATAAACTGATAGAGTAGATGGTATGATGTGGGTCAAGATTAAAATGGTGTCTTGTTTATCATCTAAACCAAAAAATTTTAAAGAATGTATTGGGGAGGGGTGCCCTGGGTGGCTCAGGTCATTAAGCATCCTGTTCTTGGTTTCAGCTCAAGTCAGGGTCTCAGGATCTCAGGGTCGTGAGATTGAGCCCCGTGTCAGGTTCCGTGCTCGGCTCAGAGTCTGCTTGAGGTTCTCTTTCCCTCTCCCTCCCCTTCGCGTGTAGCATTCTCCCCTCCCTCAAATAAATAAATAAAATCTTTTTTTAAAAACAAATGTATAGGGGGACTTTTAATAAATACTCCAAGACAGCAGGTATAAACTAAACAAATATAATAGTCGAGAAAGACAATAGCGGAGTCAATCTGCATGACTATGTCATTGGAGGTATTTCATAGTTAAGTACCAATATCCATTAAGGTGTGTCAGGATCATTTTTGTGGGAGAACCACTGTACCATTTTATCTTGGGGAATACAGACTTCTAGTTTAGGAAAGATTAAAATCAGGTTGGTTTTGGACCTGTTGAGTGGCAAACAGTGGTAGGACATCCACCACGTGGACATGTGTCAAAAGATAACGCATACCACAAGTTCAGTGCTTCCTTTGATGGGTCACTCCTATGATATCAAGACCTCGTACATGTTCAATGATGAAATTAGGTACTCGCATCTAGCATCTTCATCACTTCTTTCTCCTTGGTCAGGCATTACTCACCTCACTTCCTCTGATGGCCATTTTTGACTCTTTTGATACATTGTGTTATTCCGTAATATTGGCGCTATTTAATTCTTAGAAATCTAGATTCTATCTCATTTCATTCCTCGGAAAGTATTTGCTCACAATTAGCTAACGACCTCCCAGATATCCTATGCAGCTCACATTTTCAGTGTTGATACTTGTCTACATTTCTAGATCATTTGAATTCCCTTTGAATGGATCACTTGATTCCTTTTGAAAAACTGACATACTTAGACAAAAAAAAAATGTTGATTTCTTGCTGTCCTAAAATACTTTGAATGGAAAGATTAATATACAAAGTAAAATTTTGAAAATCATCTTAATTCTAGACTTTATAGAAAAAAAAACTATGTTTTGGAGTGTTTGGTTACTTGAACAAGTTGCAAATGGGAAGGGAAGCAATTATATTTTTTTCATACTGCTGCCTAGGACAAGTTTTGTCCTTCATTCTTAATTAAAATCTAGGACCAGCAGAGCTTTTGCAGATTATTATTGGATGCTGACAAATGGTCTATTGTATTACTGGTTAAGGAATCCAATTCTATCCATAATCAAAGTTTCAGTCTCTCAGCTGGATCAAAGCTTTTGCCTATCTTCAGTCTGGCCTTAGGCTGGGAAGCCTGCAGGAAGAATGGGCGATGCCTGCATCTTTCTTTTCCGCGTTGCTCTCCCACTCTGTCTCCCCCACTCACTAGGCTGCCTCACGGTTTTCAGGGCTAGAGTAGATGGCTGGGAGAGAGGACAGAAGGAGGGAAGGTCCTGTGGACAGGTACACTGCTTTGGCCATGCATGCTTCTCTTGTCATTAGATGGTCAGGTGCCACTCAGTCTGTCATGGCGCTCCTCTCCCATTTAGCCACTGGTCACTCTGCCATCAGCCTTGTGTTCTCCGAGTCGCTTGCATAGAGTTCTTCTCTAGGTATCCCCTTACCTATCCCAGCTGATCCTATAGGGTAAGGGCTTTTTTGTTTAAATGATGCAAGTCCAGTACCTCTCCTGGGTCCACTCGTGATTCATCCCAAACATTCATTCATTCTTGTTCCAACAAATTGCCTGAAAGTACAGGCAATTACTAATGGAGCACCATCTTCCAGTTCTGTAGCAACAGGCTGCTTTTTATTTTTCTAGTGTGATTGAGAAACCAGTCTCCTCCCCCCACCTCCATCTCCAAAGGACACGTATTAAGATTGTCTCCTGGAATTCCCTTGATTTGGTTTCAGGTGGGTGTGGGTAACCTGCCTTTGTTTCTCAGGAAAAGGGAGAAATACCCCGGGGCTCAGATAACAGGACTTTCCAATGTCTCCCTGTCAATGTAAAATCTCCCTTTTATACATCCTCCTTCCAGAATGGGGAGGACCTAATGGATACAGGACCAGATTTCTTTCCTCCCAGCCTTTTGTTTTTCTTTCTGGTCATCATGTTATCTGTTTTAGGAGAGGTACTTAAGAATCCTTTGTTTTCCATGTTGAAGACTTGGGTAAAACTGGATAAAATTATGGAAAGGCCCCGTTTCATAATATATTTTGAATATCTTCCTACCATGTGTTTATGTGGTGTATATGTTCATAATTGGAATCATTATGTATATAAAATTGTGCATCGTACTTTTTTATTCCTCATTATGTTAGCGCCTCGTTTTTGTGTTACCAAAACTCTTTCCATATAATTGAAGGCATATAATATTACACTGTAAAGATAATAATTATTTCTTCAGTAAGGGCCCATATAGATTATTCCCAACTTTTATTATTGTTGTTGCTATTATAAATAATGCAGGGTAAATATGTTTTTAACAGAAAACTTTCATATATATATTGGTATTTTCCTAGGATAATTTTCTTGTTATAAAATATAGTACAGATTTAAGAACTGTTGCTATATTTTAGGAAATTTCCCTCCCAAAAATGTCATGAAAATTTAAATTTTCCTTCAGCACTGTATGAGAATGTGTTTCTTACAATTTCTGTATTAATATTCTTATTAATATTTTTCCTTTTTTGGGTTTCCTTTTCTGTGGATTTTCTTTCCTTTGAATATCTCTGTCTTAGCCTCTGGATTATTTCCTCTTAATTTTTAGGAACACTAAATACAGTTTTATTTCTATTGGCCTTTCTGGTCACTTCCTTATTCCCTCCTTTACTGGCTCCCCTGTTCTTTTTTACATAAATAAAAGTAGGAATTGTTTGGATATCGGGTCTGTAAAACTCAATAAGCAAGTCTATTTATTTAAGTTTTTTATTTCTCTAAAATTATGACCAAAAGCAACAGCCTTAGCTACCAGCAGAGTTTGCTGTGTGAGGAACCACTTTCATATAAAAGGGCTGCTGGGGGACTTGGAAAGCCTGATTTATTAAATAAAATTAAGTATTTTCAACAAAAAAAGTACTTTCTCTGAATATTTGTAGCTTTGTGCAATTACAGAGTGCTGAGTGTGGGTAGAGAGAAGATTGCAAACTTTAGTTATAAAGTATTACTTAGCTAAGTGTGCGTGGCTTTAAGAGAAAAACTATGTAGGAGTAATGCATTCCCCCACTGCGAATGAGTCAGTGATTGCTTTCTTTTCCCCTTGGAGACCTGTGAAATAGAAAAAGAGCTTATGATTCCATCTATAATTTTGGTGGCTAACCGTTAAGGATTGAACATAATATTTGTATATTCTTTAGAGACACAGAATGATGCATGAATACTAAATTATATTTGTAACTTATGGTTTAGCTGTAGGGTTAATAGCCATATTTGCATTTCTTTAGAAATCTTTAAATATCACACAGTCAGGATATGTATTACAATAGATGAAATGTATTGCCTACTGTTATAGAACTTTATTGCTCATAGATTTAATTGATGATTAATGCATGCAATTAAAAGAAAATGAGTCTAAGGAGATATTTTTATTTAGCCTATCTCCTAAGAACTAATATATATCTGTGCATGAGCCACATACGAGATACACTTGAGATGTACGCATATATAAACGCATATGTAAGTGTAATGGAAAACAAATATAATTTTGCTAATTAGGCCATATAACTTTTCACTGTAATATTTCCAGGTACATTCGAAAACTGATCTAGCCTTACTTTTGCATGTTAGAATATGCTGATTGTTTTTCTTAGTCTGTTTTGCTTTCACCTTGATTTTTTGATTAAAAGGAAATAACCAGCAGTTACTGTGTACTGACATCTAAATAATCCAGAATATTGCTTGGAAAAAAAATCATGGACTTCCCATTTAGAATCCATTCAACATATAGAATAGGGCCTCGAATATTTTCATTATGCTCTTTCATTGTTTCATTCATACAGATAATTAATGGTAATCAGCCGCTATTCTTAATGCCATTCTAAGTAAGAAATATATTGACAATGAATTGACAAGGGAGAAGGTCAGAGTCTGCTCTTAGATTTGCCCAGAAGCCTTCGGGCTGGAATCCACATGTCCATTTCTGCTTCTTCCATTTCTTTTCACTTGGTCCAGGGAACTGCTGTTTATGTACCTCTTCAGACTTGATATCGACAAACTGCTTTCCCAAGTGTTTAGCCAATTTACATCCCTACAGTGTGCATCTAGACTGGTTATTACATTTTCAATATAATGTCATAGATATTTTATATCCATATAAATATTTTAATGTAATTTTCGTAGACCTTCGGGTATTCTCTGAAAATAATATGGTACAAGATTATCTTTTCCTCTAAAATTTGGTAAAACCTACCCAAAATGGTTTGTGCCTTGATTGTTCAATTTTTAAACAGTCATTCATTCTCTAATTTTCAAGTTTTTCCTCAATTCAATTTTTGATAGAGTATGTTTTTCTAGAAAGTTGTCCATTTATTTTATTTTGTTATGTCTTCATATGTGTTGACATAAGAGTGTTCTCAAATCATTTATAAATATTTACTCTATCTGCATCCATTTCTGACATTATGTTTTCCTTAATCATTTTTTTCAAGTCAGTCTTGTCTTTTACTCAATCTGTATATAATTCTTAAAGGAAATTTTTTCTCTTTACTTTCATTATTTTTGTTAGTCCTTGTTTTTGTGCTTCCAATTTTCAAAAATCTACTGTTTCACTGACTCAAGTTTCACAATTTCTAATTTAACTAATTTGTTTTCAATCTTCATGTCATTTACTAAATGTATCCAATGGTATAAACTGGCCTTTAAACACCGGGTTAACTGAATTCTGCACAGTGAATATATAGAACTGTTGTTGTTGTTGTTGGTATTATAATTTTCCTTAACTCACATAAATTTCTAAATAATTTTTAAACTATTTATAAAAATATATTTCTACCTTAGTTGCTTTATGACTGCAAAACGTCATGTATAACTTGTTGAAATTTGTCGAGATGGAAGTTTGTTGGAATTTGCTAAGACATCTTTGTGAGCAAGTATATCAGCAATTTTGTAAATATTCTATTTCCTAAAATATATTTTACTTAGAAAAGGATGTGTT
>CM052889.1:7168350-7196000 GCA_028534135.1 Potos flavus | reverse complement strand
CAATGCATTTGGCTACTTAGAAGCCATTGGTGATCTTAACAAGAATAGTTTTTCTGGAATCATGTGAATAATAACAGGAGAGTTAAATTATCGATGGAGAAGTGCATAAAACAAATGCAGAAAATTATTTTAGAAAGATTTACTTTGAAGAGGAATAGAGATATGGACTATATGTCTTGTATTGGGCATAGAATCAAAAAAGGTTTCTGTTTGTTTTGATGCAAGGTTCTTGCATCAAATTATCAATTCAGACTTGATATCAACAAACTGCTCTCCCAAGTGTTTAGCCAATTTACGTCCCTACAGTGTGCATCTAGACTGGTTATTACATTTTCAATATAATTTCATAGATATTTTATATCCATATAAATCTTTTTTAGTAAGTTTCACGATGAATTAATATCTAAGTCTTCCCAAATCCTTCATGTTTGTCTTACGTTACCTTCAAATGTGCCCCTCTTACGCATTTTCTTGCACTCACTAAATTCTACTTCTATTACTTGTTCATTTGCCTGCATCTAAAACTTATCTGTGAGAGTAGAAACAATGACTTTGGTTCACACTTACCATCAGCATCTAGCAGTGTGTCAGAATGCAGGATAAGTGTGTTTGTGTTTTTAAATCTCTTTAGCAGGAAGACATGTTTAAGATTGGAGACAAAAAGTATATATTGTTTCCCTAAGAAACGTGCCCTCTGGGAATCGGAAAAAAGAATTTACTCCAAACAAAATTTACACATACTGAATTTTAATTTTTTTGACTTCTTCCAACCATTGGATATGTGCAGCCAATGATTAGAGCACAGTGAAGATAGTTTATTCTTGGTAATAACAATAATAACTAGCTATGTATAAGACAACAAATCTGTATTTGAGATATATTTTATTTATTTATTTATTTATTTGGTTTCAGAGGTAGAGTTTAGTGATTCATTAGTTGTATATAACACCCAGTACTCATTACAATAAGTGCCCTCCTAATGCCCATCACCCACTTACACCAGTCCTCCCCCACCCCCACCCCTCCAGCAATCCTCAGTTTGTTTCCTATAGTTAAGGGTTTCTTATGGTTCATCTCCCTCTCTGATTTTATCAGATTTTATATGTACATATGTACACACACACACACACACACACACATATACATGTATATATATAATTTACTATGCAGAATATGCCTTCGACGTATGTGTTTATTACATTTAATATAGTAGAAAAAGTCTTTTTTGCCTTGAAAGACTTCCTCTCAATATTTCCTCCTCATACAGTGATTTTTAATGAACTCTCAAATTTCAGATACAGTGTTCCTTTCTCTAGGAAATAATGCCTTCTTTCCCCCATGCTGTTAGCTGCTTTGTATATCTTTTTGAGCATACCCCAACATAGTTCTTTCCAAGATAAGTATTTAATTTTTCTGTTTTTATTCTTCTCTGCAAACAAGTCTATGGGTAGATTTTACATCTCTATCCTTGGTGCTTACTGTAGTGTCAAGTACATAGCTAGTTGTCAATAAATATTTGTGAATGAATGAATGGATGGAATGAGGAAGAGAGGAAAAGGGAAGGAGAGAGAGAGGGAGGAAGGAAGAGAGGAAGCACAGAGAGATCACGCATGAATAACAGGTATTTTGGGTTGCTCAGTGTCCATCTCCTTGTCCACTGTCCCTCTCTCGATGTATAAACAGGTATACATTTCAACATGTGATCAAGACTATGAAGAGAAATGAACAGGTCATGCAAAAGATTATTAAAAATAATACTGTGAATCATTATTCAGACTTGGGTAATCAAGAAAGCATCTCAGAACAAATCATATTTAAACTAGGACCCAAGTGATATTAGGAGTCAGATTAGGGTAGAGCTGTAAAAGCTCTTTGCAGGGCGAAACCAAGAGCATGCTTAGTACTCTGAGGAAGGAAAGGGTTTGATTAATTCAAAACTGTAAGTAAATTCCTGAAGAGTATCCTGATTTCTTTCATCAAGAATGGAAAATCCTGCCTTTGCCTAAAACTACAATTGATTTTACCCTGCTTCTCACATATTAGTTTACCTAGGTTTAGAATTCTAGGTTATTCAGCAACTGAAGGCATTCTTTTATTTAATAAGGTTTCTTCCTGTGGCAGATTATAAATATTAGTTCATTCCTTTACATGTTTTTGGTTTCTCCCATTCTGTTTCTGCTTCAATAATCTTTTTTAGCCTCTGTTGTTTCTGTTTGTTTACAATATGTCTGGCTTTGAATATATTTTTACATATCCGGCTCAATATTTTGTGCAATGCTTTTCTCTTTATCATTTTCCCCCTATAACATAGCATTGGGAGGCTGTCTTATCAACAAAAAGGCAGAATCTCACTAGGAGAAAACCATTTTTATCATTGATCCATCCCCTCCTACTTCCTGCCCAGCAAGATGCAGCCCATATTCTGTGATTATAATACAACAAGCTTAAGGAAAAAGCCTTTAAGGATGAGCTAAGGGTGGCAACGCAGAAAGATGAAAATGGCCCAGTCCTTGATGGTGTTTGCTTTATCTGCTCTGGATTACTGAACCCTAGCCTTATTATTGCATTCGATAAAAACTAGCCATCTATTTTAGCAAGTCTGTTTATTTCTTCGTTAAGTTTAATTAATGTATCAGAAATGACTTACATATATTATATCATTTAAAGCTATAATTCTGTGAAGTTGCTATTTGCATTTTTATAGATGAGGAGATCAGGACTTAGAAGTTAAAATTAGTGACACTTTTCCATATTTTCTCCAACTTGAATATTATTGGGAATATTGACCTAAGTAACTAGATAGAGACCTTAAGGGATGCTCGACAAACTTTTTTTTAGTCAATTGCTTTGTTATTTATGGCATTGAATAAACACAAAGTCATACTCCAACATTTGATTTTCACTGTGTTGGCTTTACCTCATCTTATTTACACATATTCAAGAATGGTCTCTGTATAGACAGTTCCAGTAACTCTCTTCAGACTTAGAGATGGGAATTTCTGTCTTGACATAAAAATGCACAAGGATGACCCACTATTACCTCAAAACAACATGACAAAATTGAACTCATTACCTTCTCTCATCTCTCAAACTTGTCTCTTTGACCATTGTTTTTACCTGAGCTAATTTAAGAAACATCTTTCAAATCTTATAGAAAATAAATGTAATTTTGACTTACTTTTTACCTTGAACTAACCACCTATTTGTGAAACTGGCCTCCAAAATATTTTTAATATATTTCTACATCTATATTCCCTACTCCAGTTCACAGTTTCATAATTTCTCACCTTGACCACTGCAATGTATTTTTTTTTAAAGTTTTTTTATTTATTTATTCGTCAGAGAGAGAGAGAGAGAGAGCACAAGCAGGCAGAGTGGCAGGCAGAGGCAGAGGGAGAAGCAGGCTCCCCGCCAAGCAAGGAGCCCAATGTGGGACTTGATCCCAGGACGCTGGGATCATGACCTGAGCCGAAGGCAGCCGCTCAACCAACTGAGCCACCCAGGCGTCCCTCTGCAATGTATTTTTAACTTACTCATTTCCTCTCTTCTTTATTAGGTCTATCTTTGAAAATCTGATGTGACTATTTTTGTTCTTCCTCAAAAAACACTTTTGCTTATTGAGTAAGTCTCAAGTGACTTACCATGATATTTAATGAACTCATAATTTGTGTTCCAATATGCCTTTCCAAATAAACTCGTCTATTCCTCAATTACTTAGGTTCATTAATATATACATACAATATTAGGAAATATGCTACCACATCTTCATACCCTTTCTACAATCCTTTGTTAGCAAAGTTTCTATCCTCTATTCTCCATCCATGGCATTTTCCCCATGATATTTAATTCTCCATAGTAGATCTCTCCAAGTCCCAGCCATGGGGCACTGGATGTTGAAGTATGTGTTATGCAAGAGGCAGATTCTGAGACAGATATCATGTAGGAAGTTTATTAGAGGGTATAATGTCTGTGGGGAAAGGGAACAGGCAGTATAGGGCAGAGGGGGAGGTGGGACTGGAACAAGTGATAACTACTTCTGCTGACCTCTAGGCAGTTCTAAAGCCAGGATGAACCTGTGGAGTGTGCCTAATCAAAGTGAGAAAAGCAGTTGCTTCTATTTCTAAATTAGCCAAGCTGCCCCAGGAGGGGGATATAGACTTAGGGAGAAAGATCTTTGACCCCAAGGGGAAAGAGTGGTCTTAACATTTCCAGCTACTGGTTGGATACCTTCTCCCATCCCGAAGGTGGCTCTGAAAGGCATGGGACAGCATTCCCTAGCACCAGATCTTCCATGCTTCTCATCTACCCCCTTATGATTTATTCCCAATTTCTTATTTTAACAACTCATTTGACTATTTCTTAGTACTTGTCGCAATTGGAAAATTTGCTTATTTAGACTGTCTTTAATCCATTACCTCTACTGGCTTCCAGGCTCTATAAGGTTAAAGATTGTGTCTGCTTGTTAACTATTATAAGTAGAATGCATAGCCAAGGCATTGGCACATAGTAGATACTCAGTGAATGCTTGATGGAATGACTGATAATGTGTCAACTCTATAGCTAGCACTAAAGTACTCTATTTATATTTGACATATAAGATATTAAATGAACCCTCTAAAGTTGCTACTTAGAACCACAATGCTCTTACAGTAATCTGTCACCAAGCCCCATAAATGTTTATTAATAACAATGAATTTATTTCTGTTGAAATATATGTTGCTTTGATTTCTATATTTCTTTATTTAAGAATTATTGCATATATAGATATGGATATTGACATTTATCATAAGAAATAGGAAAGTGGTAAAAGATATTTTTAGAATATGCTTAATTTGGATGAGATTTTGAGTTCTTTAATGTATTTAAGCAGATGGATTTGATCTGATAACAATTCAATCTATCTGAGTCAACTTTGAGAAAAATCTGCTCTTGTTGATAGACTCCAGCTGTGTATAATACTGCTAGGAAGACTATCAACAGACCACGAACAAGTTATTTCCAATTTTCCAAGTGCTTCTCTCTATTAAATATAGTTGAACTATATATTACATTGTGAGTTTCAGATTTATACATGTCAATACACTATTGTTCTGAATATTTGACATTACAAATGCAAAAATTTCTAATTTTCTGTAGATTTAAAAGGTTGAACAAAAAGAAATAACATAGTAATACTTTTAAATCTGCTGTGTGTTATTTTGTTTTTCCTTCAAATAGATGCTTCTAAATGTATGTGATTAATTTTTCCCAGCCTCTCATGTCATTTTAAGTTATAAGAAATGTATTTTAGTTCTGTCAGCTTGACATAATCAAAAGGATGCAAGCCTCAATACTTGATGTATCAGATATAAGATTAATTCTAGGTAGAAAGCAATATTCTTACTTACAAGAGCATAAACTAATGCATGAGTTCAAAAATCATATACAAAACTTAAATCAATCCTTTATATTGCTAGAAACAATTTATTTGAGAAACTAGTATTATCCTATCAAAATATCTTATATGAACACATTATATATGTTTATTTTCGACATCAAGACCTAGTATCATTATTCATATCCACTTATAAAAGGATGGTGAATTATATTTACTGTTCAGTTTTATAGCTTTAGATTTATAGAGGATTGCACCCTGACAGAAATCTGTAGTACTGTATATTCTTTACATATGTTTGATTTCCATTCAGATTTTTCTCTTCCAAAATAAAATATAAATATACTACATCATGGTTTTATGTATTTTTACCATTAAAATATATTAGGATAAGCATGCTCTAAAAGTCCATAAGAATCTTTATTATCCACTTAATTTCTTTTCAAATGCAAACCATTAACTCTTTAAATAAACATATATTTGGATGCCTTCCAATTGAATGTTTATAAGCAATTTACAGGGAAATAGATATTTCAGATAAAGGCATTAAACATATGCATGGGGCTATGATTTGTGATCCTAAGGGCCTTCATCCTTTACAGTAATGTGTATTCAAAGAAAGAACTGGATTGGGGGAGGACTCATTACAAGAATAGCAAAAAATAGGTATAAAGTAGCAAAGGCCAGAGCTTTGAGAATTAAAAAAGAAATCCATCTCTCTCCAGAAAGTCAAATGGGGATTATGGAGATTAATGGTTTAAAATGTCAAAGAACTTGTGAAGTCTTGAACGATAAGTCCTGATAACAAGATTAAACCCAGCTATGAGACCATGTTTTGAGAAAATGAAAAGTGCAGGAGTAATTTACAACTAGATTGACTATAAGCAATTTGCTTAGCCTCTTTAAGTCTGAATAGGGAAATGGTGAAAAAGAGAAGGTATGTTGGGGTGGTTGGGTGGCCCATTCAGTTAAGTGTCTGCCTTCAGCTCAGGTCATTATCTCAGGGTCCTGAGATTGAGCCCTGTGTCAGGCTCCCTGGAGAGTCCCCTTCTCCCTCCGCCTCTGGCCTTTCTACCTTTGACTTGTTCTCTCTCTCAAATAGTCTTTTTTAGGAGAGACAGAGAGAGAAAGAGAGAGAGAAGATATGTGAAGTATTTGGCATTATAGTAGGTACTTGGCTAATACTAATTCCTTTCACCCTAAACTAATTTTTAAAAACATCTTTGTATTACTGAAATAATCTTTTTCTCCTAAAGTGAAATCCAGTTTTCATCTTTATTAGAGTATAAAGCAAAAGTAAAAAATTATGCAATAAACATAATTAAAATATGTTTGTAGATAAAATTTAGTATATTCGCTCATGTAACAAAACATGCCCAGGCCAGACCAGGCCTGCCAAACTCAACTGTAAGCAAGATTCCCCTTTTGGCCTACATTGTTGTAGTGCCTACAAGCATATATCTTCCATTTACATATTCAAATGCTAAAAATTCTAGATAACCTTCTACCACCCAATATTCTATTACTCGGTTAGGTTATATCTACTTTCCTAAAAAAGTCCCTGGAAAGAGTAAATCTTACTACAGTTGGCATATACTCATGGCCCCCAAACTTTAATCTAAATCAGAAACACACAGAGGGCTTGTTAAACCCAGGGTTTCTGGGCCCCATCTGCTGAGTTTCTGATTCAGTTGGTCTTGCATGGAATTCCTGGGTGATGCTGATGCTGCAGGATTGAAGATCATGGATCGAGTATAGATTTTGGCCAATAAGGCATAGCCCCATCTGGTCCTGAGAATAGGTTAACCCTCCCTAAGCAAAGGTCCAAGCAGATCCAAAGGTCCAAGTAGAATGTAAATGCTAGGGCTCTGCCTGCAAGGATGACAACATGGTTGAGGTGCAATTTATGTTGACACATTGGAATATTATTCCCTTCTTTCCTTTTTTTCCTCCTTCCTTGCCTTCTTCTCTTCCTTCTCCTCTTTCTCCCTGCCATTCCCTCCCCTTTTCTTCCCTTTTGCCATCCTTCCTCCTTTCTTATGTCTTTTTTCTTACTATATGTCCATCTCAAAGTTGTTTTTGTTAGTTTTCTTTGAAGACAGTTAAGTAAACAAGTGAGACTTCCAGGGAAGATGGCAGAGTAGGAGGACCCTAAACCCACCTCATCCCATGGATACACCTAGATAATACCCACATCAGTGTAAAGAACTCAGAAAATGACGGAAAGACTGATAGAACACTCTCTATAACTAACTGTAGAAAAGAGGAAGGGCAGAGACATGGTTGGACTCCTGGGACTATCTGCAGAAGGGAGGGACACTGCAGGAGCAGAGAGAGGAGAGGAGCAGAACCTACATCAGGGACCCCAGACATGGAGAATCTGCAATGAGAAAATGAATCCCCATAAGATTTGGCTTTGAAAACCAGATGGGTTAACTTCTGAGTTCTTAAAATTGGTGAGGCTTAAAAGCTGGAACATTAAAAAGCAGCAGCTTGGCTCTGAAATCCAGAGAGCAATAAAAACTGAGTCCCCACTCTTATTAAAGAAAAAGCATAACTATTAGCCTCACTGAGATACAGCTTTGAAGCAGCAGTTTGAAAAACACCCAGTGTTTATGGAAAGACTTATTGGCTAATCTCAGAATGTGAGCTATAGGGGCAGGGATCTTTAGGAGACTTCTCTGAGAATAAAAGAGCTGGAGAAGGGTGCCATTTCCCTCCCCCGCTCCCCAGCCTAGATACATGGACACCTGCTAGAACCAACATAGAACAAACACTCTCCACCTAGCTCGCAAACCAGTGTGCCTCACCTCTGCATTCTCATGCAACCTGCACCCTCCAACCAGTACTGGGAAAAAGTTCCAAAGCACCTACAGGTTCCCTCCCATAGTAGACCCATGTAAACCTCGCTAACACCATGTACTCTCCCACACATTGTCCTGCAGACCAGCCCACTGCAACAGGCCTTCAGCAGGAGTCCATCCAAAGCAGCACCATATGCATGGCAGTATGCAAGCAACTGCAACAAGGGCCAGCATCACTCCAAAGTAACTTCTGTGCTAGGGAGAGGGGAAGATAACCACAAACACCAGTTCAACTGTGGCCCCAGTGGGCTGGGGGACAGACATCTGGTCTGACTACAGGCCCTACCCATCAAGGACAGCTTCTCAAGAGACAACGCAGGACGAGAACCTTGCAATTTGATGCAATCATAGATCTGGCAAACATCTGGTCTGACCCAACTCAAGACAATGGTGGCCTCAGACTCCCCATTAGCAATACAGGGACTAAACCCTGCCTACAACAGGCAAAGAGAGCCATTTCAGATGACTGGACTGAAGGCAAACATAGCTTAACCACAATAGTAAGGGAACATGCAACAGAAGAGACACATCCATGAAACACCAGGTTTGGGTGAACAGGGGACATTGTACTGCAAGGTACTATAAGACCTCTTCTTCATAAGGCAACTACTTTGAAAAGCAGGAGATGTATCTGACTATCCTAACACATAGAAACAGAAACAGAGTAAGAAAAAAATGAGGAGGCAAAGGAGTATGTCCCAAATGAGAGAATAGGACAAAATCATAGCAAGAGAGTCAAATGAAATGGAGATAAATAATATGCCTGATAGATAAAGTATTGGTTATAAAGTTATTTACAGGACTTGAGCAAAGAGGGGAAGATCTCAGTGAGACCCTCAACAAAGAGCTAGAAAACATTAAAAAGAACCAAACAGAGATGAAGAATTCAATAACTGAAATTAAAAATACACTAGATGGAATAAATAGTAGACTAGAGGAAGCAGAAGAACATGTCAGGGACATGGAGTCCAGAATAATGGAGAGCAATCAAGCTGAAAAGAAGAAAAAATAATAAAAAATGAGACTAGATTAAGGGAACTTTGGGACATTGTCAAGCATAACAGCATTCACATTATAGGGAAGGAAGAAAGAAGAAGGAATAAAAAAAAGAGTAAAGGGGGCAGAAAATGTATTTGAAAAAATCATAGCTAAAAACTTCCCAAATCTGAGGAGGGAACAGAAATCCAGATCCAGGAGGCACAGAAAGGCCCCAACAGAAGCAACACAAAGAGATCAACACCAAGAGACATGGTAATTAAAATAGTAAAAAGTACTTATAAAGAGAGAATTTTAAAAGCACCCAGAGCAAACGAAACAGTCATATACAAGGGAAACCCCATAAAGCTATCAACTGATTTTTCAGCAAAAACTTTGCAGGCCAAAAGGGAGTGGCATGATATATTCAAAGTGCTGAAAGAGAAAAAACCTGCAGCAAGAATATTCTATCCAGCAAGTCTATCATTCAGAATGGAAGGAGGGATAAGGAGTTTCCCTAGACATACAAAAGTTAAAGGAATTTATCACCACTAAACCAGCCCTACAAGAAATGTTAAAGAGGATTCTTTAAATGGAAAGGAAAGACCATAAGCAGGAATAAGAAAAGTAGGAAGAACGAAAGCAGTAAAATTGTTATATCTATAAGAATTAAGGGATTTATGAAATAAAAAGGATATAAATTATATTGCCATATGCTTAAAATGTGTGTGGTGCAGAGAGGAATAAATGTTTAGTGCTTTTAGAATGGGATTAAATTTAATCAACCATCAATTTAATATAGAATATATGAAAAAAAATGCTGTATATAAACCTAAATGTTAACCATAAGTCAAAATCCAGTAATAAATGTGTAAAAATTAAAGAGAAAGGAACACAAGTATATCACTAAAGAAAGCCAGTAATCTATGAGAGAGGACCATAAGAGAAGAAAGGGACAGAGAAGAACTGCAAAAACCATTTAAAAAGTAACCATATGGCAATAAGTACATGCATGTCAATAATTATTTTGAATTTAAATGTATTAAATCCTCCAATCAAAAGACATAGGATGATGGAATGGATAAAAAAGGCAAGGCCTATCTATATGCTGCCTACAAGAGACTCGTTTCAAACTTAAAGAAACATACAGACTAAAAGTGAGGTGATGGAAAAAAAATTTTGCAAATGGAGGTGAAAAGAAAGCCAGGATAACAATACTGACATCAGACAAAATAACTTAAAGACTAATAAGAAACAAGGACACTACATAATCATAAAAGGAACAATCCAACAGGAAGATGTAAGAACTGTAAATATGCATCCAACAAGAGGGCCCCCAATACATAAAGCAGTTAATAACAAATAAAAAGGAAGTAAAAATAATACAGTTATACAGGGCTTTAATACCCCTTACATTAACGGATAGATCACCCAAACAGAAAGTCAACAAGGAAACAGTAGCTTTGAATGACACATTGGACCAGATGGATTTAACAGCTATATTAAAACCTTTATCCTAAAACAGCATAATACACATTCTTTTCAAGTGCACATGGAACATTCTCCAGAATAGATCACATTTTAGGCCACAAAAGTCTCAACAAATTGAAAAAGATTCAAGTCATATGATCCATCTTTTCTGGCCACGATGCTATGAAACTAGAAATCAACCACAAGAAAAAAAATTTAGGAAGAACACAAATACAGGAAGGTTAAATGACATGCTACTAAACAATGAATGGGTCAACCAAGAAATCAAAGAGGAGGTAAAAAAAAAAAAAAAATAGAGACAAATGAAAATGAAAACACGATGGTCCAAAATCTTTGAGGTGCAGCAAAAACTATTCTAAGGGGAAAGTTTATAGCGATATGTGCCTACCTCAAGAAGCAAGAAAAATCTCAAACCACCTAACCTTACATCTGAAGAAGCAGGCAAAGAAGAACAAATAAAACCCTATACCAGTAGAAGGAGGGAGATAATAAAGACTAGAGCAGACATAAACAAACTAAAAAAAAAAAAAAAAAAAGAAATTAGAAAGTGGTTCTATAAAAAATTCAATGAAATTGATAAACTTTTAGCCAACTCATAAAAAAACCCTCAAAATAAGAAATTAAAGGAGAAAAATAACTGACACCACATAAATATGAATGATTTTAAGAGAATATTATGAAAAATTATATGCCAACAAATTGGACAATTTAGAAGAAATGGATAAATTCCTAGAAACATATAACCTCCCAAAGCTGAATCAGGAAGAAAGAGAAAAATTTGAACAGACCTATTACCAGCAAAGAAGCTGAATCCATAATTTAAAAAACTCCCAAAAAACAAAAGTCCAGGACCAGGTGGCTTCACAGGTGAATTCTACCAGTTAAAGAAGAGGTAATACCTATTTTTCCCAAACTATTCCAAAGAATAGAAGAGGAAGGAAAGATTTCAAATTCATTCTATGAGGCCGGCATGACCCTGATTCCAAAAGCAAATTAAGACACCATAAAAAAAAGAAAATTACAGGCTAGTATCTCTGATGAACATAGATGTGACAATCCTCAACAAAATATTTGCAAACCAAATCCAACAGTACAATAAAAAAATCATCCACCATGATCAAGTGGGATTTATTCCTGGGATACAATGGTGATTTAATATTTGCAAATCAACTTATGTGATACATAACATCAAAAGAAAATGATAAAAAATATACGATCATTTCAATAGTTGCAAAAAAAAGCATATGACAAAACTATAATATCCATTCATGATAAAAACCCTCAACAAAGTGGGTTTAGAGGGAACATAATAAAGGCCATATATGAAAAACCCAAAGCTAATATACTCAATAGTGAAAAATTTAGAGCTTCCCCCTAAGATCAGGAACAAGACAAGGGTGTCCATTCTCACCACTTTTATTCAATATCATACTGGAAGTCCCAGCCATAGCAATCAGACAAGAAAAAGGAATAGAAGGCATCCAAATTGGTAAAAGAGTAAAACTTGCTATTTGTAGATGACATGATACTAAATACAGAAAACCCTAAGGATTCCAGGAAAAAAAACTAGTAGAACTGATAAATGATTCACTAAGGTCACAGGATGCAAAATCAATATGCAGAAATCCATTGCATTTCTATACACTAATAATAAAGGAGCACAAAGAGAAATTAAGAAAACAATCCCATCTACAATTACACCAAAAAGAATACCTGGGAATAAACTTAAGCAAGAAGGTGAAAGACCTGTACCATGAAAACTATAAAACATTGATGAAGAAATTGAAGATGACACAAACTAATGAAAAGATATCCCATGGTCATGGATTGGGAGAAAAAATATTGCCAAAATGTCCTTACTACCCAAAGAAATCTACTCATTTAATGCAACCCTATCAAAATACCAGCAGTATTTTTCACAGAACTAGAACAAATAATCCTAAAATTTCTGTGGAACCACAAAAGACACTGAATAGCTGAAACAATCTAGAAAAGAAAGAACAAAGCCGGAGGTATCACAATCCCAATTTCAAGATGTACTACAAACTGAAGGTTACAGAAGGGAGAGGGGGTGGGGGTATGGGGTAGCCAGTTGATGAGGTGATGGGTATTAAGGAGGGTAGGCGTTGTGATGAGCACTGGATGTTATAGGCAACTAATGAATCATTGAACACTACAAAAACTTATGATGTACTATATGTTGGCTAACTGAACATAATAATAATTTTAAAAAGCTGTAGTAATCAAAATACCATGGTACTCACATAAAAATTGACATGTATATCAATGTAACAGTATAGGGAGCCCAAATATAGACCCATGATTATATGGTCAATTAATCTTTGACAAAGGAGGCAAAAATATGCAATGGGAAAAAGATAATTTCTTTAACAAATGGTGGTGGAAAAACTGAACAGCTACATGTACAATAATGAAACTGGACCACTTTATTACACCATCCAGAAAAATAAACTCAAAATGGATTAAGGACTGAAATGTGAGACCCGAAACCATAAATATTCTAGCAAAAGGCACAGGCAATAATCTCACTGACATTGGTTGTAACAACAACTTTCTACATAGGTCTCCTGAGGCGAGGGAAACAAAAGCAAAAATAAAACTATTGGAACCACATCAAATTAAAAGTTTCTGTACAAGAGACAGTCAACAAAACCTACTGAATGGGAGAAGATATTTGCAAATAAAATACCTGATAAAGGGTTAGTATCCAAAATATATAAAGAACTCTTATAACTCAATACCAAAAAATCTCATTAAAAACGGGCAGAAAAATAGACATTCTCCAAAGAAAACATGTAATAACAGAATTGTTGAATCATTATACTTTACACCTGAAACTAATATAACACTGTGTGTCAATTACACCGGAATTAAAAAAATAAAGCAAACTAAGTGAATTGTACAAATCTAATGACAAATCACTTTACTATCCATGAAAGTTTTTGATAAATCAGAAAGGTATCTAAATAGTTGTAATTAGGTACACAATTCCTGAAAAAAGTCATCTTTTTACAAATATAACTTTCCTTTAAGCTTTGCATTATTTCTATGGCAAATTCTTTGACAGATCAAGAAAATCTTTCACACAACGGTCCTTTGTCATTCCTACTAGTAGAATTGTGTTCCCTGTTTTATATGTGTGTATGTATGTGTGTGTGTGTATAAAAGAATAAAGTGTATAATTTGGCATTTTAAAATTATATTCTGGAGAAAAGAAACAAATTTGTTTGCATTTTAAATGTAATTTGTGATGTAACTTGGTAAAACACATACAGATAGCCAAGAGATATATGAAAAACCGTTGAACATCACTCATCAACAGAGAAATGTAAGTCAAAACTACAGTGAGATATCACGTCACACCTGTCAGATGGCCATATTCAAAAACACAAGAAACAGGTGTTGGTGAGGATGTGGAGAGAAACCCTGATACACTGTTGGTGGGAATGCAAACTGGTGCGGTCACTGTGGAAAACGGTATGGAAAACAGTTCTTCAAACAATTAAAAGAAGAACTACCCTATGATCCAGTAATTGCATTTGCCCAAAGATTACAAAAACACTAATTTGGAAGGATATATGCACCCTTATGTTTATTGCATCACTACCTACAAGCTTCCAAGATATGGAAGCAACCAAAGTGTCCCATCGGTAGATGAATGGATAAAGAAGTGGGGGGTATGTATTAAATGTTACACAAATTGGAAAAGTTTTTCCCTAATTCTGAGTGAAGCTAAATAGCTTTCAATATTTAAGGGATATTTTCTTTCTTGTGAACTCTGTCCTTCCATATTTTATATCAATTTGCATAGAATTGATATAACTTTTCATGTAAGAGACTTGTCCCTTGTTACAACATTTTCTATGTAGAACATACTTTATTTGCTATACACAAATTGTATATACTTATTTGATTACATTTATAATTCTGTGATCTCATGATTTGAGATCATACTTAAACTTTCCCAGTTGGTAATTAAAAAAAGGTCCAAATTTTTTCCAGTATTTTCCAATATTTCATGGCTTTATTTTTTACTACAGAATCTCTGACTCTTTAGTAGTAAGTGGTAGTAGGACTAATAGGAGTACTAGTGGTTTGGGTATATGATGTAGGAGAGAATCCCATTTTCAGTTATTTAATTTTTGGAAAGTTATTTAACTATATATCTTTAGTGTCATTTTATGTGGTTTTCATAAAGTATTATGGCAGTATTTTTCTGAAATTTAAAGAAAGATCCTTAGATTTTTCTTAAAGGATTACAACATTATGAAAAACTAGATGCTTTCTGCAATGACAGTACTGGTACCTTGGCACAACACATTTTATGAGAAGCTCCATTAGTAACAATCTGAGCCCAATTAACATAATCTGTTAATTCATATCTTGTATGATATTTATAACAAGATTGGCTGGAGCTCCAATCTTTTCATGATAGGTTTATTCTGTTTCTTCAGAGCATGGGCCCCTTACTCTAGGTCCCTGAGCCAAAACTGTGTGTTTTCAGAAGGGTGCTGTTCACATCAGGACTGCAGCAGCACAAAACCTTGTCCTAGAAAAATAATTAAAAGCAGGTAGCTAACTTTCTTTTTTTTTAAGATTTTATTTTTATTTATTTGACACAGAGAGAGAGAGAGATCACAAGTAGGTAGAGAGGCAGGCAGAGAAAGAGGGGGAAGCAGGCTCCCTGCCAAGCAGAGAGCCCGACGCGGGGGCTCGATCCCAGGACCCTGAGATCATGACCTGAGTGGAAGGCAGAGGCTTTAACCCACTGAGCCACCCAGGAGCCCCAGATAGCTAACTTTTAATACTTATCCTGATTTGGCAGATGAATGTTCTTCTTGCATTTATTTTTATTATATTTTATTCTTCATTTATGGATATGTGATTTCCTCTTTTGGAAAGCATACATAAAAACCAAATTTGCATGACATAGAAAATGGATAATTCATTCAAGAACATAGAGTTATGTTGTGTTTTAGCCATTCCAGCCACACAAAAATACATCTTCCATTTATGGTTATATGCTAATCTTACTTAATTGCAGAAATAAAGAGTCCCAGATGAAGAGATGCCTCATCTGAATTCTTCCAAAAATGTTTTTCTCCTTTATCAAAAGAAGTTGCCATTCTTCTGACCTTATCAGAGCAAATTATAAATAATGGAATGTCTGTTTTCTTTTAAAAAGAATTGTTGGGCTTTCAACATGCCCGCTATAAACTAAGCAGATAATACGAGGCAAAAATAGCAGAACTGACACATGCAAACTGTGTGGATCAAAACAAAGCTGAAGTAAAGAATCAGACTTCCAGTGGAAAAACTGAGACAGGGACTCAGCCAAAAGAAAGACGAGGTACCTTATACACAAGCACCTGTTGGATAGAGTCAAAGTAGCATTTTATAGCTTCCATAAAGCATTTTCTCCTTGAGATTTTCTCCTTTTATCATTTTTTATCCTTTTATCAAAAATTTTCTCCTTTTATCATTGAGATAAAAATCTTCACGTCTTAAAAATGAGAATCAATAAAAAAAGTAAGGAAAGAAAATATTCCATAGACAATATGCTCATCTTTGTGATGCGAATAGTGTATTTGTGTGTGTGTGCTATGGTTGAGCTGGTCCTCTGTGTGTGCCTTTACATACAAGTACAGTATCACAAAAACTTGATTTTTTCAGCTTTAAGCTTTAAGCCTATATATCAGAGAAATAGGATACATGTTATGATTCTCTCTTATGATATGCACTCTCCCCAGTGCTCTCTGATATTTAAAAGAACGTAGGCACCTTTGCTGTGTAAGGTCAACTTGTTACTGGTTCATGGAGTATGTCCCGCGCACCTGCAATGAGGAGGTGATCTCAGCTGCAATTACGAACCACAAAGAGACTTTTTTTTGGAAGGAAACAGTCTCCAGTGTTAATGGGATTGTGAGTCTGTCTCCACATAGCAGCAGCTAGTTCAGATGGAGTTCCAATCACTGCATCTGCTCCTGTTGGACGACTTAGGAGGTAAAAAGCATCAGTTACCTGGTTAGTAAGGCTGTTTCCTGATAATGCCAAACACTGGGAAATTAAAAAAAAAAAAAACAAACCTGAATTATTTATCCAAGTGGTAATTCCGTAACAGAACATATTCCACATTTTGAGGTTTTAATTTTAATCAATACTATTCTAGTCAGGCAAACTAGATTTTCTTCTCTAATAAAGCACATGAAAATGGAATCATTGGCCAGCAAGGCTGATACATTGTCCCCTGCTCTTACTAGCAATGACTTTTTGGTAGACATTTTATCTTTGATCCCTTTTTTTCTGTTTAATCCCCTACATCTATTTTGCTATTCCCTACCCCCCTCCCTTTGGCTACCACCAATTAGTTTTCTGTATTTATGAGTCTGCTTCTGCTTTTTGTTTGTTCATTTTTTCTTAGATTCCACATATAAGTAAAATTATATGATATTTTTCTCTGAATTTCACTAAGCATAATACCCTCGAGATCCATCTACAGATGACAAAATCCCATTCTTTTTATGGCTGAGAAACAGTCCATTGTGTGTGTGTTGATACACACCTCTTTTAATTTTTTTAAATTCCAGTATAGTTACCATACAGTGTTATATTAATTTCAGGTGTAAAATATAGTGATTCAACAGTTCCATACCTTACTCAGTGCTCATCACGATAAGTTGTACTCTCTAATCCCTATCACCTATTTCGCCCATCCCCCTACTCACCTCCCCTCTGGTAACCATCAGTTTGTTCTCTATACTTAAGGGTCTGTTTCTTGGTTTATCTCCCCCCCTCACTTTTTTTTCCCTTTGCTCATTTGTTTTGTTTCTTAAATTCTACGTATGAATGAAATTACCTGGTATTTGTCTTTCTCTACCTGGCTTATTTCCCTTAGCATTACATACTCTAACTTCAAACATGAAGTTGCAAATGGCAAGAGTTCATTCCTTTTTATGGATAAATAACATTCGTGTGTGTGTGTATATACATCTTCTTTATCCATTCATCTATTGATGAAAACTTGGCTTGCTTCCATATCTTGGCTATTGTAAATATGCTGCAATAAAAGGAGTGCATATATCTTTCCAAATTAATATTTTTGTTTTAGTTTGGTAAATATCTAGTAAATATCTAGTGGAATTACTAATCATATGATATTTCTGTTTTTTAGTATTTTGAGGAACCTCCATACTGTTTTCCACAATGGCTGCACCAGTTTGTATTTGCACCAACAATGCATGAAATTTCCCTTTTCTCGACATCCTCACCAACTCATTATTTCTCCTTTTTGGTTTTAGCCATTTTAGCTGGCGTAAAGTGATATCTCATAGTGATTTCGATTGGTATTTCCCTGATGATGAGTGATGTTGAACATCTTTTTGTGTGTCTGTTGGCCATCTGTGTCATCTTTGGAAAAATGTCTCTCTAGGTCTTCTGCCCATTTTTCAATTTGATCATTTATCTGCTTTAAGTTGTATGAGTTCTTCATATATTTTGGATACCAACACCTTATCAGCTATATTATTTATAAATAATGTTTTTGTGTAGTCCTAATCACTTATTTTTGCTTTTGTTTCCTTTGCTTAAGGAAACAGTTCCATAAATAAGTTGCTAAAGCTGACATCCAAGAGATTACTTTCTATGTTTTCTTTTAGTTTTATGATTTCATGTCTCACATTTTAAGATTCCAAATATAAATTGAAATCCTATGATATTTGTCTTTCTCTGTCTGACTCATTTCACTTAGCATAATATCCTCTAGGTGCATCCATGTTGTCACAAATGGCAAGATCTCATTCTTTTTTATTCATCTTTATTTGAAAAATAAATGTCAGTTAAAGTTTAGCTTTATGGCAAGGACCAAATCAATGGTATGGTCATCAAACCTGTGGTTGAAAGCTCTTAATCTATTAAATTTTGTTACCTGTAAATATTTTGCACCGAACAAAATGGTACAAGGAGATTGATATTGTGCTTCTACCAAGCCATCTTCTAAATTCAACGTAAGTGTGAATAGCTCAGAGGTAATGGAATGTCTCCAAAAGAATTGCAGATGTGACAAATGACCTATGGAATTTATTGGAATAAAATAGAGAAAAAAGTTACTAAGTTTTTGTGAACGTTATACTGGCAAATGACTCTCCAGCCTGGGATAAAAGAGCAATTTGTCAAGATTTGAATGAATCCATCATTCCTCATTCCTCTGAAATTCCACGGGCAGGAAGCTGGCTAAGCAAGCTGTCAACATCTTGAGAGGGAATAATGTCCATAGTATCTATATCTATTGCTATTCAAACATGGACACAGACTGAGCAACTATTTTCAGGGGGCGGAACCTGGACCAAACAAAGAAGCATTTCCATAGGCATAATAGAGTTAGATTTCATAAATATTTCCTATATTTACTTTCTATATGGAAGTGTTTATTGTCCTAGCTTCATTATATTATATTGGATGTGGGGGGATGGGTATAAATCACTTGGTTTTCAGTACACAGATTTCTGGAGCAAGAGAAGACATACAGAGATCTGATGTACACATTACCATAATAAGATCTTTGACTTTGAGGAAGGTTGCTTGAGTAATTTCCCTTGGAGAGAGAGTAAAAAATTTTGAATGGGGAGGCAAACAAATACTTTGTGACCAAGAGGATGGACTTTGTTATATTGTATGAGAATGAGTATGGTCATATTTTAATCCTTGCTGCCCTTTTCTGTGGGAATAATATAATCTCGAGCACAATCCTGTGATTTATTTGGCAAAGGGAATTTGTGCAGCTTTCCAACAGAAACTTTAGGAACATAGTTCCATATGGAAAACTATTTGGGAACATTTCATACTTGAAGCCTAGAAATAGATGTATTGAAATATGTGTTCAGCACACAAAATATTTCAATGTTCTGCACCTCTCCATCCAAGCAGTTGAGCACCCAAGAGGATTGATCCAAAGCACTATCAACTCATATGAATATTATAATTTGGATTATTTGATTGCAGTTGTCAGATCTTCAGTTTTTCTCTGATAAAAGGTCATTACTGTTCTGGTGGATGGGAATGAAAATATTCCTTATGGAAATAAGATTTTGCAATAGCAATCAACACTTCCACAGTTTGACTTTTCATTGGGAGCAAAGAAAATTCTGTCACTTTCACTGCTCAGATTTTTAATTTTATAGTAGCAAATTCTTCAAAGTATAATTAGTTGAAATTAATGTTTAATTGAAACTGTCAAACACAGTTTCCAACTCCCCCAAGTCAACAGATTTTAAATAAATGAAAATGAAATATTAATCCTCTATATTGTAAAGAGAATAGATATTTGGGGGGCTCATAAGAGAAAACCTAGGGCTTAATTAAAGAAATGAGCAAATTATAAAATAGTTTTGGATGAATAGCTTAAGACATATTTACAAAAAAACCCAATTTGATGTATATTTGTTAGGAGATAAACCTATCATTTCATTGACATCTGTGAATATGTGATTTCAAAATATGTAATTTGTGAAATTTAATTGAGATTTCATTCCCATAGTGCAGGACCAATAACATCTATACCCACATTAAAATACCAAAATAACCGACACATTTAATAAATATGGTGGAAGAAAAGTCTAATAAATAAGATAGTAATGAAATAAAGCTATTAGAGTCAGAACAAGTGTCTGCATTTAAAAGATTATGCCTCTAGTACCTAAGAAGCAAGGAGTATCAAATAATTACAAAGACACATGAACGCTCACACTACAGAACTAGTGTCAGGAAGGCTAAAGGATAAATGAGATAAGGTGGCCAAAGAATATTTTAAAATTTGTAAAGCAGTATATTACATAAGAAAAAATAAAGTGAAAAAGTCAATTATCTACTGCACTGTGTATTCTTCAGTGCATTGATTTCATTTAGGCAATTTTCTGCACAATTGTAGTCACTGCCAATAATATACTCTTATCAATTAGTATAACCTGTTTTCATGTTGCTATGTAGTTTTAACAGTTGGCATTTCAAGGGAATGTATAATTTTTTCTTGAATATGAATTTATTTAATTAACCAACCCTCCCTTATTAAAGGTCATTTGGATTTTTTTCTATAGGTCTTCTTTTCCCATTGGATAAAAAAAGTTTTCTAGGTATAATTATTTGGTTCAAGGATATGAATATGATATGGCTCTTCATATACCCCACATTCCCAATTTTCTGTGCTTCTCAATGATAGGTCAAATTATAGAAGTATTTATTGTCTAATGTAAAATCTTAACTGCATTTAAATGATGAAAAAGTACATTAAACCTCAAATGATTTACTTACAAAATTAGTATGAGTTTAATCAATTTGCCGAGTTGCTAATTAGATATACCTTTAATTTCAGTTTCTTCCTTTTGTTGAGCTCTTTTCCCCTAGTGTAATTCAATACTTACTTTGTTTTCTATATTTTTAGTAATACGTTCTCTATATAAAAGGACTTTGAAAATACTCTGTGAATATTTTATATTAAAGAAATGTAAATTTAGGGATCAAGTTGTTCTTACCCTCTAGATGTCTATAACTCAAAAACCAAGATGCAAGGGATAAGAGTTTACATATAGTAATTGAAAAATAAAATTCCCATGGTAAAGGGAAGAATAATTGCCTAACTTTAAGATGATATTCATGCTTTAAGTAATTCATGGATTTATCAAACATTCATGAATCTAGGTGCTCAGTACAATTCTGGGAGAAAGAATATGGAGGTAAAATATAGTGCCAGCACAAGGTTTAATGTCTAACACATTGATTTTCTAACCCATCTGCACAATAGAAACACTTTGGAAGATTTTTGAAATACTAATATTCAAATCTCATGTCTGGAATCTGAGCCAATTGTTAAGGGGGGTACTGTACCAGGAGTATTTTAAAAAGCGTCTCAAATGATTCTAATGTCTAGCCAACTGTCAGAACCACTGGTCTGATGAGAAAAAGCTGCCATCAAATTCATAACTTTGGTTCCCATTGAACATATATTATTTGGGATAATAGATTTTACCAGTAAAGCATAAATAAAATGGCTTGCAGCTGAAGAATTTCTTATTCCGTTGCAGTTTGTACCTGTTAGCCTTATAATATGCAAAATTAATGTAATGTCTTCTACTTTGACAAAAATCAAAAGATGAAAATCGCTTCAACAGATGGAAAAAATAAGATACCACTGAGCATTGTAAGTTCACACTAAAAGTGTTAGTGTATTGCTAAATACATTGTTGCTGTGGCTTTACACTTAGCAATTATCACATTATTACAGTTTAGCTAATTCTGGCCTCACATTTTAATGCCTTCTGATGTCAAAAGGTGAATCTTTTCAAAAGTCTGATATCATCGGCGATGATGAATGTGAGAGACACTTTGTTTAAACTTACAAAACAGCAATTATCTAAATTAACAGCTAATTTTTAAACAAGTCTTTATTTGGAAGGACACAGAAATCCTTTCCCGGCCCTAAAATCTCATTAATTTGCACCTCACTAATTTTAAGATTGTGAGAATAGTGATAGACTGAAATCCACATTTACCTATGAAAAAAGATGTTGTAAGTGTTTCAGGTAAGATGGGCTAAAATAATAAAGAGGCCAATCTGCAGGTTCACACAGGGGCACAGGAAGTGACCACAGACCCAGGATCTGAATTGAATGTAACAACCAGACCAGTTCATTTAATATTTCTTACTTCCTAACCCCTATGTTAGATGTTAGAACATACTTGAGTTCTTCCCAAGAACAGGTTTTAGTGTGGCAGGGATATTCAAACATAAATATAGGAAGTTAAATAAATGTAACAAAATAGATATCAAGATGGCGACATTCATTCACAGGATGAACCAGAAATAATTTGCCATGTTTCTTTTCCTTCCAGGGCTTAAGGGCTATTTGTAATTATGTGTTTAATTATTTTTTGTCTGACACCCCAACTGGAGTATATGGGCAAGGACAGCACAGTCTGTGCCTCTAACAGTGCCAACATTCAGTAGAGCTGTCCAGAGTTCTCTAAAATGAAGACATCATAGACACAACAATGCAAACAAAAGTCCAGCAACCCAGTCTCTATGTATTTCTAATCTAAGTCACTCTAATAATTTCCTTCTACTTTCCCTGGATAAGTTGAAGTTTACCATTTCTTGCAATCCTTTATCATGACCTTGTTCTCCTCCATTGTGGAGCACTTGTCCTCCCCTTCAGAACTTGATGACAAACCAAACCTGGCATGCATGCTGGATCCTCCACTAAATGTTCTCTGGGTTTTATGGAAAGGTTGAGACCATGATCTTCTGTTTTTCCTCTCCTAGATTTAATCTAGGCACAGCACTCATTAGACTATCATCCTTTAACCTCTTATATATATTTTTTCTTTTGAACATGTGATGGTTTATCCCCTCTCATTCAGCTCTATTGTCATCTACTCATCTATGCTATGAAAACTGATGGAAGTGATGGACCTCATTCTATTAAAAGGCAACTCAGTAGAGAGCAATTTTTTTTTTCTTCTTTGGGACTCTGATGTTGAAGGTTTAGTTAATTTCACTTATTTCTTGACACATTCATTCTTCCATGCAAATCCATTCTCTTTACTTATATATTTCCTTTTGTGCTTACACCCCATTCCCCTCCTGCCATGTGCAGCCATTTGAATGAGGTGTTTGTGTATCATGTGTTTGTGTTGTTTCACACTATGTCCTTTGTTTCATGTGTATGTATTTTAATTTCTGCTAACCCTGTTCCTGGCCATATCCCAGGGAAATTCCCACACAGAGCCAAGAGGGGACAGGTACAGAGTAATTATGGGAGGATTGTTTCTAAGGGCTGAGAGAGGGGCGCAGCTGGGCCTCCCTCACTGGGAGAGTAGACAGAGCCAATCTGTGTAGGTGCACCATGGAGTGGTTTACTTAACAGCAGGTTACACAATCACCATAATGCAGAGGGATTTTAAAAACCATGCTTAGTGAAACTAGAGAAAGAGATTTTTTTAAAAAGTATTTTCCAGATCTGTGACTGTGATTGAATAATGTTAAAAAAGGCAGGTGAAAATTATAAACTCCCTCTAACTTCTGAAATTTTGACACAATGTATGGTATAGTTGGCACGATAAAGAAATGCAGTTAGATATGAAAATAAACTGATGTATGCATTTACTAATGGTGTGATCTTGGACTAATCATTTAGCCTCTGGGATACATTTTCCTCATCTATAAAATGAAGAATAATGTGTAAGATTGCCTAAATTTAACCATTGAAATGTGTGTAGGTTTTTTAATACAACCTTGGAGGAGAGAAAAGAAACACTATACCTTAAAATATGAAAAAAATATGCGTAATTGATCTAACTAGGTCTTGGGTCAAATGTTCAGCATTTAATTTAATGTTACAGTACGTAAGAGTGTTTAATTGACTATTCCAGTATTTAACATAAAATATTTAACCTAACTTTTTAAATAAACTTATACTGGCTGTGATCATATATCAATATAAATATTAATATAATAATTTGATGTAAGTTTTACTACAACTTTGAAATTAAGTACTGTAATTATAGTAATTACAAAAATTTGAGATTTAAGCACGTAAATGACAAGACCATGGTCACAGATGGGTAAAGAAGAGTTAAGATACCAGTTTGGGCATTGTTAAAATATTAAAAACATATTCTGTTTTTATACATTATCATATTCGTTACATGGTGACAATACTTAATATGTGGGTTCAGCTATTTTTCCCTGCAAATGAAAATTTTAAGAGAAAATATTATTTGGTATCTTGGCTTTCATGTTTGATTACCAAGCATTTTGATGAAAGATTGGGGTTACATATTCTTGGTGAGCCATTCAGAGGGAACACTCAGGGACATTTTTTTCCTGTTCTAATGAGAATGTTCTCTTCGTGCAAAAATCAGAATTGATTTCGATAATAAAATATTTCAAATAATGATCCAGTAAGATGAAAATAAAACAAGTGACAGTTTATCATGTTGCAGGAAGTAAAATTCTAAGTTTTCTTATACACAATATATAATGGGAAATAGTGACATTTTAGGGTATTGAAGTTATGTTCAAAAGAAAACAAATGTCAAAGGTAGATTTAGATTTAAATGTTTTCTAACTTTCTAAAATAAAAATCATACTAGTTTTCGCCAGTGATATTTTAAATTGTATCTTTTTCAAAGATTTGTCAGGGCTTTTTATTATAAGATATTTTGGTTACCTAACTAATATAAAAGTTAAATTATTTATTTCTAGGGCTGCTCAATCTTGAATGATTTTTAAAAGGAATGACTATTTGTATTTAAAAACTCAGAGCTTTAAGTCTATGAAATTAAAAAATAATTTATTTCTAGCATAGTTAACATATGTTGGTATATTAGTTTCAGGTGTACAATATAGTGATTCAAAATTCTTTAAATTACTCAGTGCTCATCATGATAAATTTACTCTTAATCTCCTTCACTTATTTCACCCATCCCCCACCCACCTCCCTTCTGGTAACCATCAGTTTTCTATAGTTGAGTCTTGTTTTTGTCTGTCTTTTCCTTAGTTTTATTTCTTACATTCAACATATAAGTGAAAGTATATGGTATTTGTCTTTCTCCGGCCTATTTCACTTAGCATTATATGTTCTAGAACCATTCATGTTGTTCAAGTGGCAAGAATTCTATGACTATAAATATAAGACAAAAATTTATATTGGCACAAATTATCAAGAAATACTGAACAGGTTTCTTTTTCCTTTTTGTGGGAGAAAAATGAATAAGTAGATTTTTTAAGTTCAAGATGGTTAAATATACCTGATTTTATACTTTAAAATATGTATAAACTGGGATAATTATATTTGAATAAAGATACATGAATAATAATTATAAGCATAGAATGTTTCCTATAGTAGAAATTTATGAATATTCCGTTTTTCTTTGTATCACCAATACTTAGAATTTTAGGGAAAGCTGAATAAATATTTTTGAATTACCAAATAAACATAATTTTTATATAAATTTATATATTTAAACAGTATATATTGAGTTATGGGTGGTTTTGTATATTTTGGTTATTAACATCTTATCAGATATGATTTGCAAGTACTTTTTCCCATTCTTTTTTGTTTGTTTGGCTTTTTGTTGTTGTTTTTTTTTTTTACTTTTTCCCATTCTTACTGTCTTTCACTTTGTTTCCTTTGCTGTGCAGAAGCTTTTTAGTTTTATGTAGTTCTACTTGTTTCTTTTTATTTTGTTGCTCGTGTTTTAAGTATCATACCTAAAAAATCAATGCCAAGACTATGTCAAGGAGCTTTTATTCTCTTGTTTTCTTTAAGGAGTTACATGGTTCAGGTCTTGCATTTAAATATTTAATACATTTCTAGTTAATTTATGTAAGTGTTATAAGATAGAAGTTTAGCCTTCATTCTTTTACTTGTGAATATCCAATTTTTCCAGCATGATTTATTGAAAAGATTGTTTTTTCTCCACTGCGTATTCTTGTCTCCCTTATCAAATATAAGATGACTATATGTGGGGTTTATTTCTGGGCTCTCAATTCTGTTCCATTGATCTATTGTCTGTTTTTATGCCAGTACAATACGGTTTTGTTTAGTATAGCTTAAAATCAAGAAGTGTGATGCCTTCCCCTTTGTTCTTCTTTCTCAGGATTCTTTTGGCAATTTGGGATCTTCTGTGATTCCATATAAATTTTACAATTGTTTTTCTACTTCTGTAAATAATGCTATTCAAATTGTTACAGTGATTGTATTGAACCTGCTTTTGGTAGTATGAACAATATTAATTATTTCAATCTATGAACATGGGATACCTTTTCATTTATTTGTGTCTTTTATTTCTTTCAACATCTTGTAGTTTTCAGATAGAGATCTTTTCCCTCCTTGGCTAAGTTCATTCCTAAATGTTTTATTGCTTTTGATGGTATTGTAAATGGGATTTTTTCTTTTTTTTTTTTTTTTTCAGATACTTTGTTGTTAATGTCTGGAAATGCTACCAAATTTTGTATGTTAATTTTGTATCCTGAAACTGTATTGGATTTATTGATTAGATCTAACAACTTTTTTGTGGAGTTTTTAGGATTATCCCTACATAAAATTATGTCACTTATAAATAGAGACAATTTTACTTCTTTCATTCCAGTTGTGATGCCTTTCTTTTTCTTGCTTGGTTGCTCAAGCTAGGACTTCTGTTATTATGATGAATGGAGTAGTGAGAGTGGGCACACTTGTTTTATTCCTGTTCTGAGAGGAAAATCAACATTTTATCATTTAGTATGATGAAAGCTGTGGACTTATCGTATATGGCCTTTATTATGTTTAGGTACATTCCTTCTGTACCTAGTTTGTTTAGAGGGTTTTTTGTTGTTGTTTTTGTTTTTTGTTTTTTAACAGATAATGTATTATTTGCTTCAGGGGTACAGGTCTGTGAATCATCAGTCTTACACAATTCACAGCACTCACCATAGCACATACCCTCCCCAATGTCCATAACCCAGCCACTCTATCCCTCCCATCCCTCTCCAGCAATCCTCAGTTTGTTTCTTGAGATTAAGAGTCTCTTATGGTTTGTCTCCCTCCCTGGTCCCATCTTGTTTCATTTCTTCCCTCCCTACCCCCCACGAACCCCCACCCTGCCTCTCAAATTCCTCCTATCAGAGAGATCATATGATAATTGCCTTTCTCTGATTGACTTATTTCACTTAAGATAATATAGTTCCATCCACGTCATTGCAAATGGCAGGATTTCAGGGTTTTTTGATGGCTGCATAGTATTCCATTGTGTATATATATATATATACCACATCTTCTTCATCCATTCATCTGTTGATGGACATCTAGGTTCTTTCCATAGTTTGGCTATTGTAGACATTGCTGCTATAAACATTCGGGTGCATGTGCCCCTTCGGATCACTACATTTGTAT
>CM052889.1:6994010-7167244 GCA_028534135.1 Potos flavus | reverse complement strand
TGCAATTGCACTACTGGGTATTTACCCCAAAGATACAGATGTAGTGAAAAGGAGGGCCACATGTACCCCAATGTTCATAGCAGCCATGGCCACAATCACCAAACTGTGGAAAGAGCCAAGATGCCCTTCAATAGATGAATGGATAAGAAGATATGGCCCATATATACAATGGAATATTATGCCTCCATCAGAAAGGATGAATACCCAACTTTTGTATCAACATGGACGGGACTCGAAGAGATTATGCTGAGTGATATAAGTCAAGCAGAGAGAGTTGGTTATCATATAGTTTCAGTTACGTGTGGAGCATAAGGAAAAACATGGAGGATATTGAGAGAAGGAAAGGAAGGGTGACTTACACTTAAAGGAACTAGAAAAAAAAGAACAAACAAAGCTCAAGGTGAGTATAAGGAAGAAAATAAGGATCAGAGCAAAAATAAATAACATAAAAACTTTTTTAAAAAATAGAAAAGATCAATGAAACTAGGAGCTGGTTCTTTGAAAAATAACATTAATAAACCTTCAGCCAGACTAAAAAAGAAAAGAGGACCCAAATAAATAAAGACAAATAAAAACTGACACCACAGAAATACAAAAGATTGTAAGAGACTACAGTGAAAAATTGTATGCCAACAAGTTAGACAACCTAGAAGAAATGGATAAAGTCCTAGAAATATATAATCTTCCAAAACTGAATCAGGAAGAAATAGAAAACCTGAACAAACTTATTACTAGTAACAAAATTGAATCAACAATCAGAAAACTACCCAAATAATAAAACTCCAGTGACCAGATAGATTCATATGTGAATTCTACCAAATATTTAAAAAGCTAATACCTATTCCCCTCAAATTATTTCAAAAAACTGAAAAGGAAGGAAAGCTTTAAATACTTTCTACAAGGCCAGCATTACCGTGGTATCAAAACCAGGCAAAGACACCACAAGGAAAGAAAACTACAGGCTAATATCCCTGATGAACATAGATGCAAAAATCTTCAACAAAATATTAGCAAACCAAATCCAACAATACATTAAAAGGATCATTCATCATGATCGAATGGGATTTATTCCAGGAATGCAAGGATGGTTCAATAATTGCAAGTCAATTAACATGATATACCACACCAACAAAACGAAGGATAAAAACCATAACATTCAACTGATGAAGAAAAAGCATTTAACAAAAGTCAACATCTGTTCATGATAAAAACTCTCAACAGTGGATTTGAGGGAACACATAACTGAACATAATGAAGGTACTGTATGAAAAACCCATAGCTAATATCATACTGAAAGGTGAAAAACAGATCTCTAAGATTCATATGTGAGAATCTCTAAGATCTAAGATCAGGAACAAGACAAGGATGTTCACTCTTTCCACTTTTATTCAACATTGTACTGTAAATCCTAGCCCTAGTAGTTATAGAAGAAAAAGAGATAAAATGTATCCATATTGGAAAGGAAGAAGTTAAACCATCATTATTTTCAGATGACATGAAACCATACAGAAAACCTTAAAGACTCCGCCAAAAAACTATTAGAAGTAATACATGAATTCAGTAAAGTTGCAGGGTACAAAATTAATATCCATAAATCAGTCGCATTTATAAACACTAAAAATGAAGTAGTAGAAAGAGAGATTAAGAAAACAATTTCATTTACAATTGCACCAAAAAGAATAAAATACCTAGGAATAAATTTAACCAAGGAAGTGAAAGACCTGTACTCTGAAAACTATAAAACACTGATGAAAGAAATTAAAGATGACACAAATGGGAAGATATCCCATGCTCGTGGATTGGAAGAATATTGTTAAAACATCTATACTACCCAAGGCAATCTCCAGATTCAACGTAATCCTTTTCTAAATACAAACAGCATTTTTCCCAGAACTAAACAAAAAATCCTAAAATTTGTATGGAACCACAAAAGACCTTGAATAGCCAAAGCAATCTTAAGAACAAAACTGGAGGTATCACAATTCCAGATTTCATGATATACTACAAAGCTGTAGTAATCAACAGTATGGTACTGGCACAAAAATAGACATGTGTATCAGTGGAACAGAATAGAGAACCCAGAAAGAAACCTATGCTTTTTGATCAATTAATCTATGACAAAGAAAGCTAAAATATACAATGGGGAAAAGATAATCTTTTTAATAAATGGTGCTAGAATTAGGGCACCTGGGTGGCTCAGTTGGTTAAATGTCTGCCTTCGGCTCAGGTCATGATCCCAGGGTGCTGGGATCGAGCCCCACATTGGGCTCTTTGCTCAGCAGGAGGCCTGCTTCTCCCTCTCCCCCTGCCTTCTGCTCCCCCTACTTGTGCTCTCTCTCTCTCACTCTCCCTCTCTGTTTCAAATAAATAAATAAAATTTTAAAAATTGTGCTGGAAAAACTGGCAGCTACATGCAAAACAATGAAATTGGACTTTCTTACTCTATACACAAAAATTAACTCAGAATGGATGAAAGACCTAAATCTGAGACCTGAAACCATAATCTCTCAAAAGAAAAGATCAGCAGGAATTTCCACGGCATCAGGCGTAGCAACATTTTTCTAGATGTCTCCTAAAACAAGGGAAACAAGCAAAAATAAACTACTGGGACTATATCAAAATAAAAAGCTTCTGCACAGCAAAGGAAACAATCAACAAAAAGGCAACCTGTCATTTTTGCAAATGACATATTTGATAAGGGGTTAGTATACAATATGTAAAGAACTTATACAACACCAAAAAAAAAAATCCAATTTGAAAATGAACAGAAGACATATATGGACATTTCTCTAAAGAAGACATACAGATGGCCAACAGACACATGAAAAGATGCTCAACATCACTCATCATCAGGGTAATGCAAATCAAAATCACAATGAGATATCACCTCACACCTGTCAAAAAGGCCAAACTCAAAACCACAAGAAACAACAAGTATTGGCGAGGATATGGAGAAAAAGGAACCCTCGGGTACTATTGGGGGGAATGTGAACTGATGCAGCTAGTATGGGGATTCCTCAAAAAATTAAAAAGAATTACCATAGGATCCAGTAATTCCACTACTGAGTATTCACCCAAAGAATATGGAAACACTAACTTAAAAAGATATATGCACCCCTCTGTTTATTACAGCATTATTTACAATTGCTGAGATATGGAAGCAATTCCCCATGTGTCCATTCATAAGTGAAAAGATAAACAAGTAGTAGTATATATACACAATGGGATATTATTCAGCCATAAAAAAGGATAAGATTTGCCATTCGCAACAACATAAATGGACCAAAAGGGTATTTGTGCTAAGTGGAATAAGTCAAAAGTAAATACTGTATGATTTCACCTGTAGGTGGAATCTAAGTGAATATACAAACAAAAAGCAGAATCAGACTTACAAATAAAGAGAAGGGTTGATTGCCAGAGGGAAGGCAGGTGGGGTGATGGGCAACGTGGGTGAAAGGGAGTTGGAGATACAGGCTTCCAGTTATGCAACAAGTCACAGATACAAAAGATACAGCATAGGGAATACAGTTAATTGTGTTGTAATAGTGTTGTATGGTGACCGATGGGAGCTACACTTGTGGTGAGCGCAGCATAATGAATATCGTCGTTGAATCACCATGTTGTATACCTGAAACTAATGGAGCATGGTGGTCAACTATACTCAATGTTAAAAAAATTTTTTTTAAAGAATATCGAGTAAAACCTGAATTTGTTTTTAAAAGGATTTTCTCATTTTAATCATTGTAAGTCAAACAGAGATAAATGAAAACTTGGAAAGCAAACTCAGGCACTTATAAATTATTTCACAAAACATGCTCGTTTCAAGAATGAACTCTTAGGGGTGGCTCAGTCAGTTGGGCGTCTGCCTTCGGCTCAGGTCATGATCCTGGGATCAAGTCCCACATTGGGTTCCTTGCTCAGCAGGGAGCCTGCTTCTCCCTTCCCTTCTGCCTCTCCCCGCTGCTCATGCTCTCTCTCACTGTCAAATAAATAAATCTTTAAAAAAAAAAAAGGAATTAACTCTTAGATAAGAAAATACTATCCTTTTTTTCATATTAGATATCAATAACATTTTCATTAATTAGAAATATGAAAGAAACTCAAAGTCTCTTAATACTTGAACTGATAGATTTTTTTTTTTTTTTTAAGATTTATTTATTTGAGACAGAGAGCAGGAGCAGAGAGAAGAGGCAGAGGGAGAGGGAGAAGCAGGCTCCCCGCTGAGCAGGATCCCAGGACCCTTGGATGATGACCTGAGCCAAAGGCAAACACTTAACCAACCGAGCCACCCAGGCACCCAGAATTGATGGATTTCTTAGCCTTTATTATTTTTGCCCAATAGATGTTTCATGTTATGGTAAACACAATTTAAATGTCATTTAAAAACAACTTTAGTTCTAAACAGAGTGTAATTTCTGAAAGGCAAAAGGATCTTTAGGGCAAAAGTGGGCAGAGGCATCAAACAACATGATTTCTATTATAAGGAGACAGAGCAAGCTAAGATTTACACTCATCTTGATACAAATACTCTCAGAAAAGTAATAGATCACCTGTGATCGAAGCTATGGAAAAGCTACAAGCATCTCTGAGAAACCGAGAACGCTTCTGGCTTTTACCTGGATCATCATTTTGCAGTAAAATCATAAAAAAGCCCACCAGTGTTGAAAAGTATTTTATCTAGGTATAAACCAGACTGAAATAAAGATGTGATTTCACTTTGAGTGGTATAGGGGGTATATAGCTCAGTGGTAGAGCATTTGACTGCACTTTGAGTGGTATGATCAAAGTATGAAATTGTACTTAGAGGACTAGGTCTTTAAAGTGTTTTTATATAGTAAAGTGCTTTATATTTGAATCTAGTTTTTAAGATAAAGAAATTTACTTTAAAAAAATCCCGCTATTTAATCCTAGACAGCTACTTCCAAATGAAGCAGACTTGTAAAATTTAAGTCAACAATATACATGGAGTTTATCTCTCAATCAGTAGGAAAAAAAATGAAACGTACTGATTACTGAATAAAGCTTACTTTTGTTTGACAAATTAGCTGTCTCTGTGTGAAAGGTTTTATTGTTCACCCATCCTTCTCTTTTATCCCTGTTTCTCTCTCTAATGTTGGGGAAGGTATGACTAAGGGAGACTCCGAGATCTGGGGCAAAGAGGGAGTTGTCAGCCTTATGCTGGCCCTAAGCATGCACTGGTGGGTGTTTGTTGGCCTGGATGGTGGGATCTAGTCCATTTTGTCACTGGATACTCTGTTGCATTGTGATGCTGAAATACGAACTCACTGCTTTTTGCTCAACATTCCTATTGCTAAACTGGCCCCATCTTGGCTCTTTCTGGTACTGCATGAGTTGTATCCCAGCACATCCCCTATGAACCAACCGACTGAGGGATTCATCCAACGGAACCTTCAGTGTGGGCCCCAGGATGGGCTTTCCTTTCAGCCACAACCCCTATGAGAACTGAATGCAGTTTTGAGAAGCTAAACATGAGCACCTCCCTCTGCCTGACCATGTATCTCAGTTTTTCTGTGGTTGAGTCCCAGATGAATGTGGGACAGCACATATCTTCCTCCTGATTGTAAAAACCAAGAGTCTCCCCACTTCCGTCCTTCAGTCCGGACTTATGTTCTGTAGCAGTTCCTTGCACACAATCCATCTCCCCACCGTAGCACATAAAGGAGAATTGAGAAAACTTAAATTTTGTCTCCCAGAGCTAAAAAGAAGTGGGCTTTTCTATTCTCATCATATCACGTTCTTTTTTCCATTCTAGAGCTCAACTCTTGGGATATAGGCAGATGAGGCAGCAATCTAGGATCTCAATACAGACTCTCTTGACAGCTACCACTTACAGAGCTACTGTATGCAAAGCATTATTCTAGGTGCTTCCTATAGATCAACTCACTTAGTCTCCATAAGAGTTATGTGATGGGGTCCACTATCATCCTCATGAGCCAAATGAAGAAATGGAGGTACAGTGGTGGACAGGATTGTGGAAGAAAGCATACCGAGCTTCCTGGGTAAATCCTCGTCAGGATTGGGATTTGCATAGTGGACATTTAGTTTGTCCAGGTAATGGCTTAAGATGGTCAGTTGCCTCAATGATTTCCTTACTAAATGTTGGGAACAAAAGTTCTGTTTTAATTCTAGCTTGCTATGCAGCAAATTATGCCAAAACTCAATGGCTGGAACGGCAGTGACTTCTCACTGTTCAGGTTTTGGTGGGTGGACTGTGCTGAAAAGTGGTTTTCCCCTGTGTGACAGTGGCCTGCGGTTACAGTCACCTGGGAGTCTGACTGTGGCTGGGGTGGCCACGATGGCTCCACTCAGATCCCTGGAGGGCTGGGGTCTCTGCGGCCCAGCCATTTCCCCACATGTTGTTCGTTTCTCACCACTCAGCAGCACAGTCTGTGCTTCTTAAATGGTAGCTGGTACCCAAGAGCTAACATGATAGCAGCTTTATCCTCTAGACTCTTGCTTGCTCGCATACTCACCCTTCTTTCAAAAAAAAGGTCAAGTTGCTGTCAATCGGTTCTTTTTCCGCAGCATCACCATAGAATATTGGGAAAGTAGAAGCCTCTTTTCATTCCTAACTCTTTATTTTAGTTCAACCCACTCTCGATTTTCCTTGTAGTATCTCCTTTAAACCTTTAAGAGTTTTATATGAACCTTATCACTACTTACTATATCTATGTCCCACAAACCATAGCAATCGCCCTTTTGAGGCAGATTTCTCTCTTTCTGGTGCTTGTCAGACTGCTATGCATAATACTCTTAAGATTTTTATATTTTTTGTCTACTTATGACCTGCTCTGAAGCCCTGCCTTAAGTCTTTTTTAGTTCTTAATAAAAGGTGTTATTGCCAATTTGATTATCTTTATTTGGAGACAATCTTGAGACTCCTGTCTCTATTTCCTATAAAATCTGCATGAAAAATAAGTTGATTTTTAGCTTGTTTCATACAACTGCTTATCATACATGGCTAAAAGAAGACATTTGTCACTTTAACATTCTGCCTGGAAATCTTGTTAGTTAGGCTCACAAGTTTATTGCACAGTGTTAGATTTTCCATGTTCTCCCAGGTAACACAACTGCTAATGGTTGCACCATGCATCACTCGAGTCTCCTTTCTTCCACCATCCAGAACAATCTTGTCCCTGATCTTGCCACCATCACTGACAATCTCTTCGCTGTCCTTTTGGCATTTCCTTGTCCCTGGTACCTAATCCAACGCCACCGATTTTAGGTTTTTGTTACGGGAACACCTCACTTCCAAGGACCAAGATATGTTTGAGATACTTATTGCTGCAAAATGAATTACCCAAATATTTAATTGCCTACAAAATTTAGAAATTGTTTATCACAGTTCTGTGAGTTTTCTGGGTTCGGGGGAATGGTTTTCCTGTTTTAATGGAGTTGGCTGTGGTTACTCCAGGAGTGCATTCCACAGAGAGATCACTGGGGCCAGAGTGTCCAAGATCACCTCACTCCGGTATCTGATACCTTATAGGAATTGAGGAATCGCAGTTGTTGGCTGGGCCTTTGGTTGGCTTCAAGTAGTCAGGCTTGAGTTTCTTCATGCGAATGTTGACTTCCAGGAAGATTACTGGGGAGTCACAAGATGTTACCTTCCTCCAGATTCTACTGGTCAAAGTAGGTCAAAGGTCATCCCAGAGTATGTGATTTATTCAGGAGAAGAGGAAATTGGCCCCATGGCTTTATGGAAAGAGCCATTTGCACACATAGGGACATCCTAGAAGTTGTTGCCATTCATCTTTGCAGACAATTCACGACAAATACAGTAACTTCTGATTTGTTTTGCTTGTGCTCATATTCCTCCAACTAAATCAGAAGATAGACTTTGCTATTATTTATCATCTCTGTGACCTTGAGCATGTTACTTTATAATACTCTGTTGAAGACTGAATGAAATAGTATATGAGAACCATCTGATCTCCTACCTGACATTAATAAATATTTAACAAATAGTGGTTTATTCATCTCCTTGTACTTTTTAAGAGATAATTTCCTTCAGAACAATTACATTTAGAAAGTAAATTTTCTGTGCAGAAAGGAAAGGGCATTTTTATAGAAATCTTGGAAATGCTTCACAGAAAATTTTGAAGTTGTGATAATACTTGCTGTTGATTTTAAATACTTAAACCTGTGTCCTTTTATTGGTTATGTGGTCTTACCTCTTTTGAAAGCTCTTGATAAAATTCTTTGCATCTCTACTAAACATCATTTTATAATAAAAATCTTGACAACACATGAAACTCTTGTATATTAGATATAAAAAATGTCAGGGACACAATACTGTGATATAAAAACATAGGCATTAACCAATAAAATAAACATCTGAATTTTTCTCTTCAAATGTTATTGTTTATAATTTTAAGGAAAACATTTAGAATTGTAAATACTAAAAAACACTGAGAATAAAAGAAAACTGTAATCATTTACCTTAAATTAAAATACAGAGTCACATTAATTTAAAAAGCAAAAATTTTTAAAGATTTATTTATTTTAGAGAGAGAGAGAGCACAAGCATGGGTAGTGGCAGAAGGAGAGGGAGAGAGAGAATCCTCAAGCAGACTGCCTGCTGAGCAGGGAGCCCAACACGGAGCTCCATCCCCGGACTCTGAGATCATGACCTGAGCCGAAGGCAGACACTTAACTGACTGAGCCAACCAGGTGCCCTGAAAAACATTATTATTTTGAAAATGCCACTTTACATTATTTTTCTTGTATCAATCAATTTCAGATATAAATATCTGAAAACAGAACCATAATAACTTAAGCATGGTTTATACTGAACAAGCTAAAGAAAGAGATACTGCAATAAAGAAAGTTGAACATTTTATTGTGAAGTGCACACATTTATATAAAACGTGAAGTCATATATACGAAAAATAGCCTTGTTTATGCATGTATTTCCAATAATGCCTATCTTATGATGCTGCCATTACAGAGTTTAATACAAATGTATGGAAGAAAGAAACTGTTAGTTGACTTTAAATTGGAATGTTGAAAAGTCTCCCTATCCCAAAAGGAGTTGCTACACAGACTTTAAAGATTAGTGTAGAATGAATACGCATTTTGAACATTTTCCTCTAGAATGCAAAGGCCTTCTGTGTCCTGGCCTGACCCTTGCTTATTCTTAGGAATAAAACTGTAGACTGTGATTGGTGTGGGAAATGAAATAATCTCCAAAGCCTTCTTGCCTTGGTAGACATACAGCTCTCCTCTCTGTGGCTGAACTTGGGGTACATCACAGCACATGGAGTGGCAAGCATGAGAATAATTATTTCTAGTTTTAATACATTTTTATCTTGTTGACATGATCCATTTCTAAGTGAGAACGCATAAGAAATTTCTTCCCATTATATATTATTGTCAAGACAGTAATATTTTTTGAAATAGACTCCAAAAATCTGGCTTCTATATCTTCAAATGAAGGCTAAATTTCATATTCATTTGGGGACATGACTAATGAAGGAACGTTTGAAAAGTTCTACTTTCATGGAGGATGATTCTTCTGGTTAAAAGAGAGTAATTTTTTAGGGATGTGTTCTTTTTTTTTTTTTTAAGATTTTATTTATTTATTTGACAGAGACAGAAAGAGAGATCACTAGTAGGCAGAGAGAGAGGAGAAGCAGGCTCCCTGCTGAGCAGAGAGTCCGATGCGGGGCTCGATCCCGGACCCTGGGATCATGACCTGAGCCAAAGGCAGAGGCTTTAACCCACTGAGCCACCCAGGCGCCCCTACGGATGTGTTCTATGCATCTATATCCACTATATTCACCAAAGAAACTAATAAACAGAAAATACATATATGCAAAAGGAAACTCTACCAGACCAGTATAATTGTTTTCTGTAATAGCTTAAGAAGTTTAAATAGGAAAACAATTTTATATTGAATGTAATAATGTTCTTATTTGGACCTCTAAAATTCAATTCACAAGAGAAACATATCTTATATTTGAATGTATTCCATTGGGAAAAAAATACTTCTGAGTCCAAGTTGAACCATAATTATGGGGGTGTGTTACCAGTTAATGGCAGCAGTGATGTGAAAGAGATTTGTCCTAAATAAGCTATCCGAAAGCCACAGTGATAGGCTGGATAAAGAAACAGAGAAACGGCAACATAAAATTTTGTATTATTTTGTATTAGAAGAGAAGTAGAAATAAAAGTGGTCCTAAAGTAAGAGAATATAATAGGAAACAAATTTAAAGAGCTCCCATTTAAAACTCAGTGATATTAGAAGGACTGCTGAAGTACAAACACAATGGTAACAATGGCTCCCTTTCCCGCCCCCACCATGAACAGGCACTACTCTACCTGCTTTGTACTGTAGATATTGGTATCTGCACTCGACCGGGGAGGAACAGTGGCTGCAATGAATATATGATTTGCTTAAGTGGTATATGCATGGCTGTGGATTGGACAGACCGTCTACTTTATTAACCTCCCAGAATTATAGAGGGGAGGTTTTGGAAACCATCAGACATGCACAAGACATTTGAGCAAATCACTTGGTGTTTTGAAATCTGTTTTCTCACCTGTAAAATGGAGAGGATAATAGCTGTTTAATTATGAGCTTGCAGCTATAACTGATTGCATGAAAATCCTGCCTTTTTGAAGAAGGCCAACATTTTTACGATTATTTTATGAGGCTTGAATTAAGGATAGATTAACAATAGATGAGAAATACACCAATAAAATGTTTTTATTGGCCAGGATTTCACTAATCATTTTTTATTTATTCATTTCATATGTATTTTATTAGTATTTAAAATCAACCACATTGGGGCACCTGGGTGGCTCAGTGGGTTAGAGCCTCTGCCTTTGGCTCAGGTCATGATCTCAGGGTCCTGGGATCGAGCCCGCATCAGGCTCTCTGCTGGGCGGGGGCGCCTGCTTCCTCCTCCCTCTCTGCCTGCCTCTCTGCCTACTTGTGCTCTCTCTCTCTCTGTCAAATAAATAAATAAAATCTTAAAAAGAAAATTTCTTAAAATCAACCACACTCTTCATTTTTGACCAAAAATGAAAATAAAAGAATCTCAAGAACAGCAGTGATGAATAGGTTTGAGACTATTTCCCTAAAGGGATAATAGAAGGAATTTGGGTTGTTCTCTTAATAGTCACTCCAGTTTGACTGTTATCATCAAACAAGCCAAATTTTGTTCAGAGAAGGATGCTAGGCAATCCTGTGTCCAAGAGATGACTAAGAGAAGAATGTGAACTTAAAATTAAAAAGATCTTTCATTTTAACATTAAGTTGAAACTTGGGATAAAGAATAAGAAAATAGTATTCAGATCTATAAATTGTAATTTCGTGCATGAATGTTATTATACTCTTAGACATATTCATTCAGTTAAATAAAATCAGAATATATCAGTTCTTTTTAGCTTGCTTTTCATCCTATTTTTATTTCCTGTGAATGACTGGATAATATAGCTCAGAGGATATTACGGTTTAATGGAAATGCCGATTTACATAAATCTTGAATTAACTTAATTTCTCTAGGTATGAAATATATTTTGGACTAAATGCTCTTATCTTAAATGTGACATTTAAGAAGTGACTGCTTTCGTTGAACTATTGAGTAGAACTTTAATAGTGATTCCTGCTGTGCTATGGTGGGGCTAATGTTTCCAGAATCTGATTCATTATTTAGAAAAGGAAAAAAAAATATTTGGAGACTACAAAATACTCACATGCATACACACATCACATTCCTTCTGTTTTGAGCCTAGATGCTGTACAGACAGTAGTAACAGAGGATAAGATAATTTCTGAAAATATAAGAAAGGCAGTACTTATTTAAAATCCAGGGTAGGAATGAGAATAATTTCAGAGGATTCCAGTAACTCAGTGATTCTAATTATAAGCTGGTGCTTTCTCTCAGGGACACCACCGAGAGCCGCAGTAGTTATTACAAATATATGGAAACTGGAAGAACTGTCAACAAACGTCTTGACTAACACTGAGGTACTTGGGGTTCTTTTTATTCCAAAAATTCATAAGAGCATTTAAAAACTGTAAAGTAACATTTAACAACAGGAATTTCAGAATCAAAAAGCATGAATGCTTCATATCAGCAGTATATATTTCCTGTTGCCAAAATTCCGGGAGGAGTGGATTAAGTATACCCTGTGCTTGGATATCAGTGCCTGTGACATGGGGAAGGGGCCGAGTCTCAGAGACTGCAACAGGTCTAGAGAGGAAGTACGAATAATACTTGGATCAGGTTTCATTATTCCTCTGATACTTGATCAATCTGAGAAACTACTGTAGTAGTCCGCTGAGAACTATAATGAAATCTTTAATTTAAGAAGGATTACTAATTCCTCTAGCATGAAATTCATTTTATATATAAAGAGAGGGAGAGAATGAGACAGACCAAGGAATAGACTCGTAACTGCGGAGAAGAAACTGATGGTCACCAGAGGGGAGGTGGGTTGGGGGATGGGTTAAATATGTGATGGAGATTCAGGAGGGCACTTGGGATGAGCCCTGCATGTTGTGTGGAATTGTTGAATCACTAGATTGTACACCAGAAACTAATATGACACATTTAACTAACTGGAATTTAAATAAAAACTTTTAAAAAAAAAAGAAAAAGTGTTTAAAATTCAAAGTTTGGGATAACTACAAAAAAATTGAAGAGAAAGTGGATAATTGTGTTAATTTAACTAAATTCTATTTGGGGACAACAATGGCATTGTAACGTTTAAGACATCTATAAGATGATGTCTAAATTTTATATGGTTTCTTCATTACAATACAATGGAATTAAGACTTTGAACAGAGTACATTAGTCTATTAGCCATCTCCCTACATTTATTTAAATCAGTAACATTAAAAATAAATCTGTCAAAGTATAGAGTTAGATAAAAATTATTTTAGGGGAGCCCTGATGGCTCCGTTGGTTAAGTGTCCAACTCTTGATTTCGACTCAGGTCATGATCTCAGGGTCTTGAAATCAAGCCCCACCTGGGGCTCTGCACCCAGTAGGGACTCTGCTTGAGATTCTTTCCCTCTGCTCCTTCCCCCCACTCACACGTGTGCTCTCTCTCTAAAAATAAATAAATCTTTAAAAGAATTTATAAAAAAAAATACCAAATCATACAGAATTAAACTACAAGTAGATAAAAGAGATAGTATTAAAAAAGTCTTAACCAAAGTTCATTCCCCAGAGGCAACTGCTTTTAAATACGTCAAGTGCCTTTCCTGCTACTTATCTTCATGTTTCCATAGCATATGCTTTTCTTACTATTTTTTTAATAATATCTCTTGAGAACTCACTACAGTAGATGAAGATCTAGCCTGAACTCTTAAATGCCCCAGCCTCCATCCCTTTTCTATCTCCTCTTAACAACTGAGTGTATAACAAACTCAGAGTCAAGAGAAGTTACACTTTCAGAATGTTCAACTTGTTTCCTGCAGAGCCTAGGGGTAGACTATAATTAAATGTCTGGCATGTTGGTTCTTTTTAACTCAGTCATTGCTTATTTTTATTTACTTGCATGTTTTTGTATGTACTCATTTTTTTTTCTTCAAACCACCTTCATTCTTCAACCACTTAATTCCAAATAAACAATGGTATCTACCAAACCAACTGGGAGGAATCCCTGGTTAGGTACAGCTCAATCAGTTGGGAATGTCCATTTCCCAACTTCCTTGTTTTTGTCTTTGTGTTTACCTACCCATTTATATATATCACTAGTCATTTAATAAAAATGACACTGTGCAAGATACAAATTTTACACTATTTTTAAGTTAAGCAGTTTCTTCTTTTTTTATTATTTTAAATGTCTTTATGTCTTATGAATGCAATGTTCTTCTTTTTGCCCTCCATGAAGATAGCAGGTGAACATTTACTTTTTTTTTCCTCCGTTGATTTTGTTTCTTTCCTCTTAACCATCATTTTTCTTGTTTGTTGATTTCAATCTCTGCTATTCTCATGTTTCTAGCTTCACCCGGGATTGGTAGTGTCCATGGGTAAATCTCGGCTTCCTCCCAGGCTTTTATCTCTTGCTTGTTCTATTTCCAAGGCTTTGTCTTTGGTGGGTTTGTGGGAGATTCTCGTCTTTTTGGAAGCTTTTGGCTTACCTCTTTAGCCTACCCAAGAGCCTGAGTTCTCAGAAACATCTGGGAAAGCTGGCCTTCACGTCTTGAGTTTGTCATCCCAGCCGCTTGTGGTCCCAAACAGGATTGTGTTTCCTCCTGATGCCCACCCAGTAGTGGTTCTCTGTGGGAGCCAAGCCTCCACCAGAACTAGTGGATTCTCCAAGGAAATAGAAAATCAGGAGTAACTGGTACTTGTCAGCTCAGATCCGAATTGCTCTCTTTTTCTCTGACGTTTTAGTGCCTCTACCTCTATTGCACCTACACGTTTCAGATGCCTTTAAAAATATGGCTTTTGCAATTTGGCCATTTTTTCCTAGTTGTTGTTGGCAGTAGCCTTGACGTGGGCTGATGTATTATCCCATATTCTGAAGAGGAGTCCCACCAAATTTAAAATTATACTGTGACTTTTTTTTAGTTAACAAAATGTAATTTTCATACTCTGATTTCATTCCTATAGAATTATTCTTTCTTCTAATTAAAATAGTATTCTCCACCACATTTTGGATAGGATTTTTTGTCCCCTCAGCAGCTCGTCATCGGAGGATACTGAAGTCACTCATCTGTAGCAAACCAGATGCTCATGGAATGCCCAACAGGTTCTCCTCTAACAGTGAGCTGAGATCTCAAAGAACTCTTAGACTGAGCAGTTGTGAGAACAGAGCTCTTCTGCTCTCGGGTGCCTATATACCCAAGTCGTATGTTTCTCCCAACTATGAAGACTTTGAGACAGGCAAATACTATTCCCCTTAAATTCACTAAGCCCTCAGGTTTAGAAGGGCTGCTTAGGAATGAAAGCCACAGGGAGGCACACACAGGTTCCATTTAGGACTCAAAGGTGGCTGAGCTAGGACCTGCTACAGGGAATTAGGCCACCCACCCTCACGTGCGCCCCATCCCCCCACCCCTCTATCCCCCAACCCCCCAACTTCCCGCTGCCAAGGAGCCAAGTCTGCATGTTATTTCCACTGCACCACACAGTTCATTGGCCATGTGATCCCACACTGGTTTGCACTTTCACGATTCTGGTAGAAATCAAAATGTGACCTCTAGGAGCTGCATATTTGTGCCCACAACGTTGTGTTATTACAGAGCAGGGAGGGGAGGTCTGGAGGAAGAGGCTGGATACAAGGCGGAGATGAGCAGCAGCCCCCTCTGACTCCAACTGGCATCTTCCATTCTTCCAGATTCAGTCCTGTGCCTCTCTTACACGGAATATAAATGGGTATTACTTTAACTTAATCTGAGAGTTGTATCTTTTATAAAAGGGTTTAAAATATTAACAACAATGTCATAAATAAAAAATTAGTATGCTTTCTTTTCTTTATTGCTTTTGCATGCTTGATGTTCTCTATGCATTCTGTTTTCCTGTAGGGATTATGCTGTGTGACATTGCTTTTATGACTTGTCCCCTTTCCCTGGCTTGGGAGTTACCGATCTTGATTTTGTTTCACTAAGTCATTTAAGTTATTCTTAAAATCTGATATCTCTTAATTACATCTCTGTAATTAAAGTTAAGAATAAAATTACATTTTAGATATCCCCCTATATGAAGAAATGTTTATCTTATGTTTGCCTTTGTTCTTTCTGCCCTTCTAGAAATACCTGAGTGAGAATGTTAACAGTAGACATAAATTCAGTGTTATTAAATTTTATTTTACCCTTTCAGTTTGTAACTGTTATGCTTTAGATTTAAATCAATGATTAATCCTGTGTGATGTTCACGAGTTGTCAACCTATATAACTGTTTTCATGAATCCTCAAATATATGTCACTTTTGAAGTCTTTTTGTGTGTATAGTACAGTTCCCTTGAGTATTTTTTTAGTCCTTTACTCCCAGTTAAATAAATTTACAATCTCATATACTTTTAAGCTTCTCATAAGGCTTATACTTTCGAATCATGTTTATGATTATTTTTAGTGAAGATTAGAGTTACTATTATTATTTTTTGATCATATATATTTTTTAATATTTTTGGTTTTTGAATTTTTGAAAAAATCCTATATTTTCATTTGAACTCTTAATATTTCAGTATTTTCTCCAGAAATAATAAGCAGGTCCTGTCCTTTCACACATGAAGACAACTTGGATTGCACAGAATTCTAAGTTCACAACATTTTGCCCTCGATAAACACAATCCTACTATCTTGGTGTTACAGAAACAATATCACCATCAGTTTAATATTTGCCCCTTGAAAGGACGGTATTTTTTTTCCCGCCAAAGTGCTAAAAACAGCCTTGCAACTAATTAAAATGAGAGCCGAATATATCCTGTTGCAAACATGAGTTAATAAGTTTAATGTAATTGTGAAGAGCGCATTCAATCTGTGTGCTCAACTTTATATTTCAGAGGAAGGAGATTTTAGTGCAATATTTTTCCCCTGTGTTCTCATTTTTTCTGTGTTTTCTTTCTACCTCCTAATCACCAGTTATCCCTTCAGTGATGCCGGTACACGTTTGCCCTCTGTTTTGCTTGCTGTGTTCGTCGGTGATATTCTCACCCAGCATTTTCACTCTTAGATTTCTTTTCCCCTGAGTTCTGGGAAAGCTTTTCAAGTTCGTGAAATTTTCATGGCTGCTAGTACTCTGCAGTCAAAACAATTTTAAAATCTGCTTTACCAATTTCCTTTTATAGTTCTCTATTTTCGTTGTAGACATTAGCTACACATGGCCTTTCCTTATAAAGTCTCATGTCTTCATCCTAATGGCCACTTTACATTGCGTCTTGTAGGAGACATCTAACAGAATTAAACACACACACACACACGCGTGCGCGCACTCTCTCTCTCTCTCTAGGAGACGCCTAACAAAATTAAACACACACACATACACGCACACTCTCTCTCTTACACACACACGATTTCAAAATTTAGGTTTTCTTTGAATGCTTACTTTATTCTTTCTGACTTCTAACAATACTATTTATTTTTCCGATAGTTTTCTTTCATTAACATGTCCTTGCTGTTTATTTTTCTGTTTTGTCTATTTAATTTTTCTTACATGAGGAGATATTTATTCAGGCAGAGTCACCTACATTATTATGAATTCATTTTCTAAAAATTTTGTAGCATGCATAATATGTGATCCAAATGGAATAGAGGAAACATGACTACCTCAAATTTATAATAAAAATGACAGTTACCTTGACGATTTAGACAGTGACTCACAGGGGCTGGGATAAGAATAAAATTTGTTCCAGCTGTTGACTTTCAAGCAGTGGGATCTGTAGCAATTTTGCAGGACCGTGTTCATCATATTTGAAATGCTGACACTTTCCTATTAAAATACCTATTAAACATTGCACAATCTTAACATGTTTCAGTAGCACAGAAAAAAAATATCCTGTAGTATTTTTGATATGGAGAGAGAATACAATGTCAGGAAATGGCAGGGCCTGAGTGCCCAGCTTAAGCATGATCTGAGTTTTTGGTTCCTTTCTCTCTAACTCTGTCCCACATAAATCCCTATTTACTGTGTCTGCTTTCTCTTCTACTTGCAATTTTTCTTCACCCTTCATTTCAGAAGAGTGTGCCTCATTTTATTTGGCAGCTCTTATATTGCCAAATGAATGATTTCCACTTTCCACCTTTGCTCTCTATCCTTTTCTGCCAAAGTAATTCTCTCCTCCTGTTCTAACAGGAACTCTTGGCAAGGAAGAAAAAGAATATGAACTACTTTGGGATATATGGCGTACACACATAGTTGACTTCAGACCCCACAGGTTAAAGACTTCCTACTTGGCTCTGATTATGGTGTGCTTTGTAACCAAAATTTCTACACTATCTTATAATAATCCAAGTTCTCTATTTTGAGTCTTTTATAGCCTAAATGTGTAAATGTGATACAAGACAGTCAACTAATGTGTTTTTTTCAGCAGCTTGTGGTCTAGAATTGTGCTGTGGTTGCTATACGTCAATTAAATGTTACTTGGGATTTAATACAGTGCATTGCCAACACAGAATAGTTGATAATAAAACAATGTAATAAATTGTCCTAAACACAAATAAAATTGTTCAATGTGCAGAATAATCTTTTATTTCTAGGACTTTCCCTGTGGCTTCTACAACAGATTAGATCAGCAGATTTGTGTCACTAAAGAATATTTAAAGTTCTCTGAAAAGGAGCTGATCAGAAAGATATCCATTTTCTCCCACTCAATTTCTACCATTGAAAACTAAAGTTTTAAACAACACTGGGCAACAGCAATACAATGTGAACCAGATATGAGCCACATTAAAAGAAAAGGAAGAAAGAAGTTGATGAAATTAACTGTAATATATTTTGTTTAATCTAACATATCAAACATATCACCATTATCGGCATGCAATAAATACAAAAAAGGAAAGAAAGATATTCTGTGCTCATAGATTGAAAGAACTAATATTATTAAAATGTCCATACTCCCCAATGTGATTTACAGATGCAATGCAACCCCTATCAAAATTTCAAAGGCATTTTTTCTGGAAGTAGAAAAAAAATTCTAAATTTTGTGTGGAACCACAAAAGACCTCAAAGAACCAAAACCATTTGAGAAAAAAGAACAGAGCTGGAGACCTCATGTTATCTGATTTCAAATTTTATTACAGACAAATAGTCATCAAAATGGTATGGTATTGGCATAATAACAGACACAGAGATCAGTGGAACAGAATGGAGAGCTCAGAAATAAATCCACACATAAATGGTCACTGAATATATCACAAAGGAGGCAAGAGTATATTAATCTCTTCAATAAATGGTGTTGGGAAAAGTGGACAGCCACATGTAAAAGAATGAAACTGGCCCACTATCTTGCACCATATAAAAAAATCAACTTGAAATGGATTAAAGACTTGAATGTAAGACCTGAAACCATAAAACCCCTAGAAGAAAGCATAGGGAGTAAGCTCCTTGACATTGTTCTTGGCAATGATTTTTTTTTTTTTTTTTTTTTTTTGTATCTCACACCAAAAGCAAAGGCAACAAAAGCAAAAATAAACAAGTGGAATGACACCAAATTAAAAAGCTCTTGCACAGCAAAGGAACTCATCGGCAAAATGAAAAGTCAACCTACAGAATGAGAGAAAAAGGGGCGCCTGGGTGGCTCAGTGGGTTAAAGCCTCTGCCTTCGGCTCAGGTCATGATCTCAGGTCATGATCTCAGGTTCATGGGATCGAGCCCCCGCATCGGGCTCTCTGCCCAGCAGGGAGCCTGCTTCCCCCCTCTCCCTCTGCCTGCTTCTCTGCCTACTTGTGATCTCTCTCTCTCTGTCAAATAAATAAATAAAATCTTTAAAAAAAAAAAAGAATGGGAGAAAAATATTTGCAAATCGTGTATCTGATAAGAGGTCAACATCCAAAATATACAATAAAAAAAAACAACTCTCATACAACTCAAAAGTAAAACAAAACAAAAACCTGGACAGGTACGTGCAAAAGAATGAAACTGGACCACTTGCTTACACTATACATAAAAATAAACTCGAAATGGATTAAGGACCTAAATGTGAGACCTGAAACCATAAAAATCCTAGAAGAGAGCACACGCAGTAATTTTTCTGACATCATCCATAGAAACATTTTTCTAGATATGTCTCCTCAGGCAAGGGAAACAAAAGCAAAAACAAACTATTGGGACTAAACCAAAAGAAGAGAGCTTTTGCACAGTGAAGGAAACCAACATAATGACAAAGCAACCTCCTGAATGGGAGAAAATATTTGCAAATGACATATCTGATAAAAGGTTAATATCCAAATATATAAAGAACTTATACAACTCAACACCAAAAATGCCAAATAACCCAATTAAAAAATGGACAAAGGACCTAAATAGACATTTTTCCAGAGGAGACATAGATGGCCAACAGACATAAAAAGATGCTCAAGATCACAAATTATCACAGAAATGCAAATCAAGATCACAATGAGATATCACCCCACCTGAGTTAGAATGGCTATTATAAAAAATACAAGAAATAACAAGAATTGGCGAGGATGTAGAGAAAAGGGAACTGTTATGTCACTCATATGCAGTCCCTAAGCAAACAAATTGAGCTCAGATACACAGAGAACATACTCGTGATTACCACAGGCAAGGGATAGAGGTCTGCAAAATGGGTGAAAAGGGTCAAAAGGTACAAACTTCAGTTATTAAATAAATAACTCATGGGGATATAATGTTCAGCATGGTGACTATAGTTAATAATACTGTCTTGCATTTCTTTGTTGAGAGATCTTAAGGTATCACAAGAAAAATATTTGTAACTATGGTGACAGATATTAATTAGACTTACTGTGGTGTCACTTTGTAATATGAACAAATATCAAATCATTATGTTGCACACCTGAAACTAGTAAGTTACATGTTGATTATACCTCAATTAAAAAAGAGGTGGTTACAATTTTTAAAAGGTATATTACACTTCAAGCAGCACATCTGTATTTGCAGCAGCCACATCACTGTTGCTTAATAGCCATATGCGGCCAAGGGCTACCATATTGGAAAGTACGGAAGTAACCTTTGAGTCACAGATATTTAAATTCTTTCCTTCTACAAATAGTAATAAACATTTGAGAAAAAGCAAGATTTACTTTTATACAAACTCTATCCCACATAAAACTACTTCAACCAACAATAATTTTAAAAGGAGAAAAGCAAAAAAATACAGAGTTTATTTTAAATGAACTAAGATAACTAGATGGCTTTCTGACATATTAAAATACTTCTAGGCTTTTTAGTAGAACACACACACGTTTTTAAATTTCACATATTATTGGCTGTGACCCTTCGAAACAGCTTTACTTTATATTATTTATGGCAGGCTCTAGTGAAAGAGATTTCAGCTCAATTTCAATTTTAGCAGTTATTGTTATTTGATCTTGGACAAATTCTTTTTTAAAAAATGTAATGCTACTGATTTTGTGGTTGTACGGAGATTGGAAATAATATAAGAACGGGCATAGTTTCTGGTACTTACTTTATAGTTAACATAATAAAGACTTCCCCTTACATCACAAAACCTTTAATAAATTAAGAATAGACAGCATCAAGATGAAACTTGACAAAGAGCCTGTTGACACAAGAAGATCTCTGAGAAAATAAGTTAAAGGAAGAAATAGTAACCACTCCTATTGGCTATGTATTGAGCCAGCAAACCAATGTCTTCACATATATTGACTTTAATAACCTTCACAATAATTTTTAAAAAATGATCTGTTTAATGAGTTTATGAAAGATATTGTCTATGCTTCTTTTTATGTTTTATTTATGTGTCATGGAATTCTCTGAGTCAATAATTAATGAAGATAATTAAAATATGACTTTAGATATCACATTATTATAGGTTTTCCCCTTATTTCTTGTCAGCAATATACTTTCCCCAATACAAAATGAATATTGCCAGGATACAGAGTGGAAATATATTTCCCCTGTTAAACTATTCCGATTCCACTGACCTTTGCCCTTTTCAAGGACCGAAATAGGGAAGATGGAGGCCCATAAAATGACAATTTCATCACTCATATTTGGGAAGTTTTGTGATCACCTTTTAAAATTTTAGGTTCCTTTATTGTCATCTTCGGGGTCCACCTGGACTACTTACAAGGGTCATATCCCACCCCAAGCCATACATTACCCACATTGTTCTCTTTAAAGCTCTGACTCTAGTACCATCCCTCTGAACTTTGAGTATTTAAATGAAATTCTGTAATTGCTTACATTTGTACCGATAAATATTATTGGTCTCAACAATGTTCTGATTATTTTATTATTATCAGTGACTTTCTGGAATGTCTGTTTTTGGAAAAAAATATTGTATGGAAAGGAAATTATGCATGTCAATAGCATAATACAGTACACTGCTTACAAACAGTTAAATGCAGAATTATCATTTAAATTATGAGTTACTCAAATTTAAGTGTATCTCATATAGCCCTCAAATTTTACAAGGTTCCTGTATTCTAAGCCATGTCGGTAAGTTCTGTTCTTTATAATCTACCCAGTCTGTGGTATTTTGTTATAGCAAGCCCGAACAGACTAAGACACTGTTGATGCTTGGTTTTAATCCCTTTGAGCACAGATGTATTTTCTTTTATCCCCAGGTTAGAGAAGAGCCTTTACTACTAGGGTATGATTTTATTTGTAGGGAATAGTGTTTCCGGTGTCTTGGTGCCTAATATGTGCACCAAGGTCTCTCCAGAATGCCTGGCAAGGAACTTCAACATTTTTCCAGTACTGTGAGACCTCTGAGACTCTTAGCTTGCCGCTCTGCTTGACCTTCTAGAATCTTCCCTGTACATATTCTGCTTAGGAACCATCACAGGACCGAGAGCACGTCTGTGCAGATGTTTAGAGCACTTCTCTATTCTTTTCTACTCTCTGAGATTTTGCCATTCAACTCCCAGCCACTTCCACAGTCCCTACGGGATTCTGTTCACATTTTCTCCACTCAGTGTGGCAAGTGCTCTTTATTTGGTCTAATGGTCTGGGCAGCATTTTGAAAAATTCCCCCACTGAGAAATCCAGGGTTAATGCCAGTCTCCCTTCATGGGCTTTCCTCTCTTAAAATTCACAGTATAGTCCATTGCTTTCAAATGTGTTTTTACACATTTTTGCCTCGTTCTTATAATTGTTCGCAACCCTTGGATCAATCTGATGCCAGCTATTTTGTCTTGTTCAGAAAGTATTAAGTTCTTGACATCACTTCAGCCCCTCCCCTAACAAATCAGAAAATTCAATTAAATCTTCTTTGAACTTTAAACCTCCTCTCCAGCGCTCTGCTACTACTCTGGTCTAGATCATTATTCTCTCTTCCCTGCATCCTGCATTAGCTTCCAACTTCCACGTCCAGTATCAGAACATCCTCTACAGTAAAGAATGGGATTCTAGAAACACAATTTATTTTATGTCACTCTCCAGGTGAAAACTTTTCAGTAGCTTCTCATTAAACTTAGAATATTTGAACTCCTTACAATGACCTATAAAACTTGGGATGATGTAAGCCTCTGAAATCATTTTCTTTGCACTTCTTTGTCCCCCCCTTTATGTTTCCGAAGCATTAATTTTCTTAAATTTCCTAAACCTGCAAAGCTCTACCCATTACTATACTTCAGCGCATCTATTTTTTATGGCCATGACATTACACTTACCATTCCTCCCCTGACTTCTTTCTCTTGTTTAGGTGACAGCTTAAGTGTCACTTCCCTGGTGAGGCATTTTCCGATCACACAGAAATTTACCCTTAAACTCACAGCAACCTGATCTTTTAAGTCTAGCCATATACCAAGTGTGATTTCCTCCTTGTATATAGGCATATGTTTTTGTTTAACACCTATATTTTCCACCAGCTGTAAGCATCTTGAGGACAAGGATGTCCCTATTTTATTTATCACTGTATATCCATTGCTTCTATATGGTACATATTAGGAGCTATGCACATGGTCATTGAATTAATGAAGAAATATATTAAACTTCAGAAAGAAAGTTTTCAAAATCAACACTTTTTGAAAATTTTGAAACCAAAATTTTCAAAAAATCTTAGATTATTAGAACTGGAAAAACCACCAAGATTACCTATGCAATCATCACGTCGATGTAATAATCCCTCTGATAATATCACTTGCACTTACATCCTTTGAGTCCTGGGGAATTCACTATTTCACAAGGAATTATATTCTATTTTCAGACAGTTCTCATTATTTAAAAAAATGAATTTCTTATTACACTTAATGTAATTTAAGCCTTATATTGTCTTACTTATTATAACAATAGTTCCCTCACTTTTAAGAATTCTTAAAACAGTGATATTTTCTTTCCTTTTGTGATTTCTTCTGAAATTATACTACTAAATTATACTATAAAAATTATAATTGAAAGTTCTTCTTACATTTCATTGAATGTTAAAGAATAACATTCCATTTTATGCTTTGTCACCATTGGAATTCTTTAAGTTATATATTGGGTCTCTTTATCCCATATTTGCATGCACTACAAATAAGAATTTTGAATTTCACTCAAAATGAAGATGACATAGATTTTTAAAAACCAGTTTATAGAAAAAAAGAAGTCTCCTGTTAGCTAACAGTAAGATATGTCAAAAAAATTCTAAATCTTTAGAGTGTTTTCATTTTGTCCATTATATTATCACATAAGAAATGAAGATCTTTGTATGTGTATATATGCATTGGAATAAATGGAATAATTGTTTAAGATGCTGTTTAAAACTGGGAAGACTTATATACAATGTGGAAAACGCACTTGCCCACTTTAGCTCAGCATATGTGTTTGTGTGCGTGCGCGCGCATATCATTTAGAAACATCTATACTCTCTCTCACAGAATTGTAGTGGTGATCAAATGAGAAAATATATTTGAAAGCATTTAAAAGAAATTTTAAGTGAACTCTTCTAATATTGCACACTGTAATTGTAATTTTTAAGAATATGATTTAAGAAAAAATTTTTTAAAAATTAAGAAAAATATTTAAGAATTGTTATACATTTTTTAAATAAATAAAATGAAACACCACTCACAGACACAATTGCTTGATTTTATATGCATGAAGCAATTTGCAAAATTGAATTATTTTGCTATTATGGTCCTTTGGTCTCTGTTTCTGAATCATTTTTATCATCACTATTCTTTAGGATATAGAGGTTTGCCTACAGAATGACCCACTTTCTCTTAGCCCTTCTTTGGGACTACATTAGACACCTCTAAAATTGCATTAAGTTTTATAGGTCACTTAGATACCACTATATGAGGTTATTGTTTCAGCACAATAAATTATATTTTCCAAATTGCTGCCTATGGACCATCATTTATCTCGGAAAATGGAAGTGTTTGGTGGTCTAATTACATTTCCAATCCTTTTATGATTCTGGCTGATAAAAATATAAACCAAATGTGACAAAATAGGTTTTAGACATTATACTAAAATCTAATAAGACAAATCATTTTTACATTCATACGTAAAATGATTGCTGACATAAGAATATGTAAGCAATCCTTGCCAAGATGATATTCTAAGATTATGCATTCATTGTCCTTCCTCTGTTCTGAACATAGAAGAAATAAGATTTATTTTTAATAAGTCATTAAGAAACATAAGCATGTTCAGCATACAAGTAAAATTCTCCACTGGTCAGAACAGCAGCCTATTTACAATTACGGCTTTGCCTGTCCCTGGATCCAAATGTGGGCCATGAGGCCTGGAACATGACCCTAAGAGTTACAACAACCAAAGTCACTCCTTATAGAACAAAGTTGGGGAGAAGGAGAAAGACATTCGAGATAAGCCAGAATCCCCCAAATATGTCACCAAATCAAAGGACTGTTACCTAGTCAATTAAGAAAAAAGATGGAACACACCTGAGTAACTTAAAAATTTAAAAACAGATTATAACTGCAGTTATAGTTGACATTAAATCCAAGATTCTGAAAAATTTTAATCTATTAAAGTTATAAATCTACATACTTGAAATTTTCTAGAATATAGTTTCTACTACTCCATAAAAAAGTCAGAGAGAAACCCGATAATTATCATTAAATACTTCACTCATGCATCAGATTCCTTCTTCCTTCTTGAAACAGATAAACCAAGTTTTATGGCTGAGTTTTACAGATGAGGTTTAGCAAAACCTTAAGAAACAGATTTTAAAAATGCTTTAGAGAAGTTCAAAAGAACACATTTCCTAACACATTTTGTGAGATAGTAAATTATTTAAATGAACTTGATGAAAAAAGTAGGAGATTTATAGATTAATCTATGATTATGATTACAAAAACCCTAGGTGATGATCTTGGCAAATGGAATCTCGAAGTGTTATAAAACATTCATCGTGACCATATGGTGTTTATTCTCAGAATTCAAGGAAGGTTTCTATCGGAAATGTATTAATTTATTTCACCACTCTAATTGAAAAATAACAGTATGGTTATTACATAAAAAATGATAAAACAACTTAAAAATATTAACCCTATTCACGATGAAAACTAGGAGCGTAAAAGGACCTTGTTTACCTAGTTAGAATCTCTACTTGAGGCTTATATCAAATATCATTCCTCACATGAGCGCTAAGACATGTATAGAATTGTTGAATTCATATTGCACACCTGAAACTAATAACATTGTATGTTAATTATGTCTGAATTTAAAAAAACAGACCAAAAAATGAATATTGTTCTTCACAGTGAAACATGAAACCTCCCATCAAGTTCAGAAATAAAAACAATAAAGATGGCCGGTAAATCTGCTATTCGGTGCTCTACCTCAGGAAAGCAAGAATGTATAATAAGAATGCAAAGAAAAAGTAAATACTGGTAAAAAAGACAATTTTGCTATTATATACTAACAAAATATCTATCCAAGACCATTTATATAAAAAGAACATAAATGAATTTTCTTGGCAACAGTTCAAACCAATTTTAAAATGTAAGAAAAATACCAATAATTTTAAATCTATAAACAAACTTTAAAAAAAAAAAGGATACCTTTGAATAAATCAGACATCTATGCAAAACTCCTTATTTTTTTTAAAGATCTTATTTATTTATCTGACAGAGAGAGATCACAAGTAGGCAGAGAGGCAGGCAGAGAGAGAGAGGGGGAAGCAGGCGCCCCGCTGAGTAGAGAGCCCGATGCGGGGCTCGATCCCAGGACCCTGAGATCATGACCTGAGCCGAAGGCAGAGGCTTTAGGCACCCCTGCAAAACTCCTTTTGAGAGGCTTACAAAAATTTTTGTAAGTCATCGAAGTGTTCTTAAGTATTAGGAGCTATCTTGCATTCATGGATAATGCATTAAAATAACAATGTCATGCTTCTCTGGAGTAATCTTTAAATTTATGCATTTCCAATCAAAATATCGATAGAAATCTGCAGGGAATTTGTCAAGTTGTACTGAAATTCACATAGAAGAGGGTAAAGAGAGTAAAGTTTCAAGAAAAACTATGTCGTTTGTGAAAACTAATTAAAAAAAAAGATGTTACTTCAATCAACATCAGATATAGAGTTATTTACAATAATTAAGATAATGTCTAGTGGCTCCATAGATATTATTCCATGTTTACAGATCTTGTGGAAAACTTGACAGCAAGTAATGTATGCTCAACTTAATTCTTAGAGAAATATACTTTGACTAGGGTTTTCTATTAAATAAAAGCAAACACATTATAAGAATGTCCCTAATATTTTTCTAGGAACTTTTCTTTTAGCCATTTTACAATTTGCATATTTAAAGAAAGTCAGGTAATGAGCTTTATGTCTTCTGACAACTGATATTACCTTAAAAGTGAACTAACAGCAGTAAACATAACCAAATACCAAAATGCTAATGGTTGTTTCCTATTTTTTGTGGATGCATTGTTTTCACTGTTTTGGTAAAATGGTAATTATGCACACATATATGGTTTATAGACACAGATAGGATACCTATATCAGGATTGTAAGCTCCATGAGGTCAAGAATATCGTTTGTCTTGTTCACTGCTTTCTGACCAACACCTAAAACAGTATCTGCCACATGCCACATGTATCAGAAATATTTTCTTGAATGAAAAATATTAGTTATCCCTTAAATAAGGTAGATTCCCTTAACTTCATTCTGTGTATTTAAAAGCACGTTATCATGGTAACTGGATTAGAAAAATTTGCATTGGAAATATTTAAAAAATCGTTTGGTCTATTTCCAATTTTTGGAGATAATTTTCTGGGGGGAAGCTGCATAACTAAGACATTTTATAGAGTAGAAACAAGGAAATATTCTACGTGTCGGCTTGCCAATTTTTCTAGACTTAGAAGTTAATAAATCCTTGAAAAATACTCTTTTCAGGTTGAAAACATAGTATGTACAAGATCTATACAAATAGATGCACAATCTTTGTTCTTTTGTTTCTATTTAAGTTTTCGGGGCAAGGAGAATATTTTAATGGGAAAGCTTTGACATTTTAAAAGGTGGAATCCCAAGAGAGCAAAAAATCTATTTTTTCTTGGGGGGGGTGTGTGTGTGTGTCTGCACTATTTTTTAGAAAACGAGCCAGAGATTATTTCTCATATATTTGCATTTAATATTTTGATTTATAACTTTTTCCAATAGACTCAGTCTTTTTTTAAATTTCTGTTTAGAGACGACAAAGTTCAACATGAATAAGCAGATCTGCTCTTTTCTATGTAGTCTATGCATTTCTGAATTCTTTTAGTTCTTCATGGTGTGGGGGGAAAAGAAATTAAAACCAAAATCTAATTAATCTCACGAATGGATAACCACATTGTATATGAAATCTTATCTAACTGCACTTTTATAAGATAGTCAAGTAACTCACAATCAGCTACCATGAGATATGCTTTTAATAGCATCCTTAATGAAACTACCAGGAACATTTTTAAATGTTCTGTTCTTAGACCACAGAAATAAACACACACATTTAGTCATTACTTTTATTTTTTTAAACATATATAAGCTAAATATAATTTGGTGAAAAGAACTGAGGGATAGGAGGCAGGTTAAAGGTACAGACCTAACTAAATATCTTCATGTGATTTCTATATGATTTATATTTCTATAGAGGAATCGATATAATTTATCATTCAGATTGTTTCATACTCTATGGTATTCCTATGTACTTATGGCCTCTAAATGCTGCTCTATATGTTATCTTCATCATTATTTTATAATATCTTAGCTCAGTGCTAGATTTTTACACAGAAAAATGCTTCAGAATGTGAAAGGGAGTTTGATCTATTTAAAGGAGTATCTCCCCGTTGTAGCCGCAGTGATTTCTAGAGATCAGAGAAATGGCCTTGAATTCAAGGGTAAGTGTCTAGCTCTTCACAGTAACCAGATTAAGCTAACTAAAAATTATGCAGGGTAATGGAACATTTAGATTCCACATTGCTTTTCAACTGTGACATAAAATAAAGAAACCGTTTTACACCCAAATATATCCTATCATTCTTTAAAGATTCCAGAATATGAATTATTAAATTGTGCCTTATCATATTTTACAATATTTGTGAACATCTTTTCATCGCATTTTATTGTTCTTAAAATTAAACAGAAATTCCATAATTTGTTTATTTCCCCATTAAATTTCATATATTCTCTTCACTTTGAAAATGCCCTTTATGTGTAGATTTCCATTTTCTCTTACTTAATTTAAGCATTTGATACCCAATATGTTTCTCCTCCCATATCTACTACTGTTCAATAATTTCTTCAATTACAATATAGGTATTTCTGGTGAACTTGTTCTGATGAGAACTAAATGCAGACCATGTCGATGAACTAAAATACTGCTGTTGGTGATTTTTATATGTTCAATGATGGTATATTTTCCTTAATATTTAACTTCAGTATTTATGCTACACAAATGTTTGACTGTTACAACACCAGTAGCCACATGGGAGGTAGAGTAGAGCAGCCATATCCCTCTTTACTTGAAGATTTGCAATATTATCTTATTGCCATGTCTGTCAAAAACACTATAGAACTCTGACTATAAAATTTGCTTACACAGTCAGATGTGAGGACACAAATATTGATTCAGTCACAGATGATTTTCTAGTAGCATAGTTGATGTCACATGTTTACTTCTAGTTATTAAATTTTGACAATTATTTCTATGTCATGTGTGACTGATGGCCTCAAGAGCAAAAATTCCTGGTGACATGGCATTCAAATTATAAGAATATACCTTCCATTTTTAGAATTTCACATTTTGAAAAATGTCAGTATCCAGTAAAAAGAAAGTGGTGTAAATTGTGTAGGTAAATTTGCATGGGAATAAGCATGAAGTTGACCGAGTTGGCATTTTTTAGCAGTAAGCAGTAAGCCTCAGTGGCCTAGACAAAACTGGAATTTCCTCTTTCATGGAAAATAATGCAAAGCTCATAAATGCAAGTCATTTGCAATATAACTCCCACAAAATTGTATTTTATTCTATCACTTTTTAATGTCTTTATGGAAAATAAAGTCAGCGATATTTGGGTCTTATTTGTGTATTACAGAATTGCTGGTGCAGAAACAAAAGAACAATGTGATGATGGGTAAGAGGGAGGGTGGGAGGGGGCGTAGGGAGGAAAAATTAACTAAGCTGCTTTTAACTTCTAGAAAGTAGTAAGACAAAGAATAAAAATGAACCTACACCATTAAATCTTCTGCTTATGTTACACCTCATCCCATTAAATGTACCTGAACTCTACTCCTTTAAAGATACATTTTAGCAGTATTAGCTTTATTAGATTTATTAAAATAAGTCTATTACTTCTGAGTACATAAAAATAAATGCCTTTATCTAGTTCAACCATATAGTCAAAGATTAATTCTAGCAGCAGAATGTAAATTTTAGGTTTCCATAGAATCTAAAACAGTGTATACTTTTAATTAAAAATAATAGATTTTTAAAAATGACTGAAACATTACTCAGCATTAATAAAATTTGCATATATAGTTTTACAGACCCAAGAATTCCCACAAATATTCTCAGTTAGGGGTCAGTGGGTGTCTGGTGGATTTTATTAATACTATATTATAGATCTGATTAACATTGGTTAGGATACTAAGAGACTCTATCACATTAGGATATTAAAATTTTTAGATGGTCAATTTTTTTTAATTTCTATTTAATTTCTGAAAGTCTTTACTAACTAGTCATATATTGGAGAAACATAGACAAAGGATCAAATGTAAAATTCATTTGCATTTAATACATTTGCTTATTATAAAAATATACTTTATTACAAATTTACTTATTAAGTGGCAAAACTGGGATTCACATTTAGGGTTCATGTTTATGGTGTCTATGTCTGTTCTATACGACCTCTCCCTGGACACACATACACACACTCATTGAGTCATACATACGCTAAATATATAACTATGTGCTAAATACAAACCTATATATTATAACCACAATTGTGATCTCTGTGCAAATTAGAGCTTGCTTTTTCACCAAAATTATATTTTAACCATTTTGCAATCTAAAACTATTATTAAAATGCCATTTTAATGGATTCATAATATTCTAAGGTATGAATAAACTATTATTTGAAGTTATTCTATTACTAAATATTTTCTTCTACTTTCAAGTCTTTAAATATTATAAGTATTATAGTAATAAACATCTATGCATATAAGTTTCTGTTCTCATTTCTCACTATTAACCTCAGAGAAACTCCTGGAAACTGGAACCTACACTGAAGAGTGGAACAGCTGGTAAGTTATGGCACTGATTGTCTCTCAAGAAAAGATTTTAGGGGCGCCTGGGTGGCTCAGTCAGTTAAGCATCTGCCTTCGGCTCAGGTCATGATCCCAAGGTCCGGTCCTGGGATCGAGCCTCAAGACTGGGGCTCAGCAGGGAGTCTGCTTCTCCCTCTCCCTCTGCCTGCCACTCCCCCTGCTTGTGCTTGTCTCTCTCTCTCCCTCGGTCTCTGTCAAACAGATAAATAAAATCTTAAAAAAAAAAAAAAAGATTTTAATTTCCACTGCTATTAGGGCATTAACCCTAAGTCTATCATATGGCATTCATTAAATAAGCAGAAATGCAATCAGCAACTACCCTGTTGCAGATACCGTACTCTGGGGACCGATGACAGGTGCACATAGTCACCGATGTTTGGGTGTGAGAGTGAGTGTGGGTGTGGGGAAGGGGCAGGGTGGCAAAATATTGATGCAAATATGGTAAAAATTACCTACTATTTTGAGTGTTCAACAGGAAATGTCAAGGATATTATATGGACAATGGTGGGATGGTTGTAGCTACTGTAGGCTTTATATTATTTGTAATAACAGAATATCATGACTGAGAACAATAATTTGACCAGGAATTCTAACGGACTTCTAAAAAATTGTTTTCCAAGGATCTCTGTGTGGAAAGGAGAAATTTCCATTCATATAAAGAATTTGGTAAGAAGAGACTGCATTCAGATGCACTCAGATAACCCTAGTCTCGTTTTTAATTTTGTTTTTTTCCACGAATTGCCCAGTTTTCCTGAAGGCCACGCCTACATTAGATACTATCCAACCTCCTTGCTCTTGATACAGTGTATTGCTTCCCCTTCCTGTTTCCTTAGTTTGCTTGGGTTCTTGCCAAACCATTCTACTGCTTTTCGGTTTTCAATCTTGTCAATGCCATGGGTAGTTTATGTCTTGCGGTCTTTCACCAAATGATCACTGAAGCAAGATTGCTGAGGACAAGAAGAGCTTGAGGCTAACCTGATTTTTGTGGCTTGCTGCATTCTTATTTCTTCCAGGCATTGCCTCAGGGCCAACTGGCTTTGTAGTGATATACTTATATAATTCTGATTTAATTTTTCTTATGGGAAATTATGCAAGTTCAGGAGTTCTACACCCTTTTACTGAAATAATTATTTTCAAATCCCCTGAAAGTGATTACATAATTCAGGGGAAGTAAAACATTCATTGCAGGACTAGTAAAACATCCACCACAAATTTCTTTTTTTTGAAAAGTGATGTTTCATTTTTCTTAATACGCTTCTTCTATAAAGGGAAAGTGGTGTTCTTCTTTGAAATTATAAAGCAAGAAACTACTCCTAATATTTACATACTAAGCTGGAAAAGGATAGATATGCTTTATTTCCTGAAGTATATTATTATAGTTAGATGTGTGGTAGCCTTTTACTCTAGGTGAGAATCTGTGTTTTAATTTCTCCAGAAGACAACCCCCCTCAGTAAGGAAATTACATTGTGTCATGACTGATTATACAGAAATTATTTTTCAGGGAGGCAGGGAGGGAGAGAGAGAACTATGGAACTGCAAAATAGTAAGGAATCCCAGTCTTCTGATCAAACCAAAGGAAGTGATATCCCACGAGCACACAGGATCTCATTGCTAATTTTCACAAACTCACTTGCTCAGCCTTCCAGAATCTGGTGTAGCAGTCAGCTCAGCCTTTTCCTAGTTCTATTTTCTTTGTCTAAAATATATAGTCTTATCATCAGAAATACTTCAACAGTTTAACATTTCTTGTATCAAAAGATACTATTTAGAACATTAAAAAAAAAATCCTAGTAACAGTATGAATAGATTTTTCTTCAGTCTGAAGTAAAGGTCATTAGGATCATTAAAAATGTATCATTTTTCCAGTTCTTTGATTTTTGTTTCTATCCTGGGGTGAGGGAGGGGGGACCGATTAGTATGAATTATGTTCCATTCCATTTTCCTTCTGCTTTGTTCCTGAAATATATACAGTCCTACCTCTACATCAGTTTTACTCTGTTCAAGCTCCCGTAAGAAATTACCACAGACTGGATAGCTTACAAACACACACATACAAAAACCACTTATTTATCACAGTTCTAGAGGCTGAATGTCTGACATGATGGTGTTGGCACGGTCTGGAGAGGCTCCTTTCGATGGCAAGACTTCTCTTTGTATCCTCACATGGTGCAAAGGGCGGGGGAGCTCTGTGGGGTCTCTTTTGCTGGAACACTAATCCCATTCATGATGCTTCCACCCCTCACGACCTAATCACCCCCCAAAGTCCTGGCCTTCTAATGCCATCTCACTGGGCCGAAGGATTCTGACATGGGAGTCATGGGGACCACTCAGACCGTAGCATCATCCTCGCTACATCCCTCCCTGCCTTCCTTGTTCTCCTGCTGTCTCACCCTGCAGCAGCAGCCTTAAACAGAGAGCTCTCATAAAGGCTGCATGATGCAATGTAAAGTTTAAGTTAAACACAATGATCACTTGAGGTCCAAAATAGAAATGCCCAAAGTGGAGCTGAGCCGAGCTCCTGCGCTGTTCAGACTACTACCACCTCTGGATTTACGCATTTCTTCTAGCAACGCAGCTAGTATCCACAGCAACCTTCTCGGAGGCCTGCAGTCCCAACTCTACGAGCTTGACCCCGGTCTTTATGAGGCCTTCGAAAGTTTGAGTAGTCCGTCACATACACACAGAAGATTATGTTTTGTTCTGATGTAGGATTTTAGAGAAAGCTAAAATCCAAAGTTAGATACATTTATCGACACAATATAGAATTAAGCATTAACATAATCAGCAATATCTTCTAGGTATGTGTGCAAGCTTCCCTGTCAGAGGGTATTTTCTGGATGGGGCTAAGAGTTGTTCCCGTGAGCACATACGTGCTAAAGCTGCAGCAAAATTCCGTTTTACTCTCATGTAAGCAGTAATGAAAAGAAACATTTCCATCCAGCCTATTATTAATATTTTAGCTTCCTGTGTGCATTGATGATCATTTTTCTTTATTTTATCTTAGATGATGCCTTCAGGTATAAAACTGTCATCCTGCGAACTTTAAAAGTAGTAAAGGAATCTTAAATACTGTCTATTTTGTAATTGGTACCCTGCTCCCGCTGTTTCTGCTCAACTTTCCCAGTGTCCCAACTGTGTTTAATGATACATATTGGTACCTCAGTAATGAACTTTATTGGTAATTTTTCCTCATTTTTCTATCCTCTTTTGTGTAGGGTACCATGATCCTGCCATATTTTAATTATTTTAATCATCTTATATTGCTTGGAAAATCAGATATCCTGTCCTACTTCCTGTGACATATCCCATTTATATAATATTTAAATGATTTTAAATCTGTGGTTATATTGCCTTAAAAGTGGAGTACAGTTAACTCTGTGTGTGATCGTATATATGTATGTTGTTTCATCAATGGATAATTATGGTTTCCATTTCCCTGCCTTCCCAGAGGTGTTTCTGGAAGTTGTCTCCAGCTACATATGCCAAATGTAAGCACCCAGCTCACTATATACTTATAATAGCTTACTAGAAAGACTCACAAAAATTTTATTTATGGCAAGGCTTAGAAACAGAGTTTCATACTAAGAATCTGCCTACGGACCAAGTTAGGCTTCTGTATGCTTCTCACACACGCCATAGATGTTACCAAGTCACTAACGGGCCCGTGCAGCAAAGTGACCTCATCATCTAACAGTATCACTGGGCAGTGGATTTTCTTATTTATGTAAAATATTGGTCTTTATTTATTATAAAATGCATGAATTTATTTTGCTTTTTCTCAGTTTTTATTTAAATTCCAGCTAGTTAACATACTGTGTAATATTAGCTTATATGGTGTACTCAACATTTCCATACATCACCCAGTGCTCATCACAAGGAACGCACTCCTTAATCCCCATCACCTATTAAATCCATCTCCCCACCCACCTCCCCTCTGGTAACCATCAGTTTGTTCTCTATACTTAAGACTCCACAGTAGATTTTTTTAAAAAATAGCCTTCCTTGGGGCACCTGGGTGGCTCATTCTGTTAAGTGTGTGCCATTGGTTCAAGTCATGATCCTGGGGTCCTGGGATCCGAAAGGCTCCCTGCTCAGTAGGCAGCCGGCTTCTCCCTCTGCCCCTGCCCCTCCCGACTGTTTGTGCTCTCTAATAAATAAATAAAATATTTTTTAAAAAATCGCCACTCTTATCTACTGTTGTTGGGGTACAGTGTCCTGCATTCAGTGGGTTTCATGGGGTGGGGCTACTACTGATGTGGTCTAGCAAACTGAGGTCATGCATGTTCTGGGGCTTGTCCAGTTGCAGATGGGTGGGACATTCTGGGACTGACTTGAAACCCATGTCTACTACATCTTATTGCCCATTTTCTATCCATTTGTGATACCATAAATCTGGACCCTGGTATAAAGGCTTTGCCATATTTCAAGGAGAATAGAGGGAAGTCTGAAGCCCAGCTTTATTTTCATGAGAGGTGCCCTGTGACATGGTAATTACTGAATTCAAAAAATCAACTTTTGATTCAGAATATTTTGTAATTATGGTAAACATCTTGCCATAGATCTGACCCTCAATGAGAATTAGACTTGTGTTCTTACCTATGATTTTATTTTCCTTTGAAAGCTCCAAAACTTTCATTTAATATTTAAACATACAGAATCCATACATCCTCTTAACACTAACATTGCATTCTACTTTTCTGGCTAGAACTTTTAACTCTTACAATATAAACAGTATATACTGCATATTTATGATTAGTAATTTTAACAAATTGCTTTTTAATGTATCCTTTACCTTGTTGGTCCTTGGTGTTTTAGATTAATTTATATCACATTTCATTCTATTTTTAGGTTTTTACATTTCTCAATTTTATATATGATCGGTTTAAAAGCTTAGGGTTAGGGCACCTGGGTGGCTCAGTGGGTTAAAGCCTCTGCCTTTGGCTCAGGTCATGATCTCAGGGTCCTGGGATCGAGCCCCACATCGGGCTCTCTGCTCGGCAGGGAGCCTGCTTCCCCCTCTCTCTCTGCCTGCCTCTCTGCCTACTTGTGATCTCTCTCTCTGTGTCAAATAAATAAAATCTTTAAAAAAAAAAAAAAAAGCTTAGGATTTTGACAAAGGAAGTTACATTTGAAAAGGGAGTTTTTAAAAGAACTTAGCAAAAAATTATTAAATCTTTCAATTTATATTCAGCATGTTTTCTTACAGAAGGAATTTTGGGAATCCATGTATTTTTGTCCAGAGAAGTTTAGGATTATTATTGATAAAAAATTATTAATAACTTATTATTTATGGCGTAATTTGGAATTTAAGGAACATGAACCACAGACCAGATTGCTTATTCAAAATTTGACCAGTTGAGGTTTTTTCCTCAGTAGTATTGTAGTAAAATATATATCAATAGTCTTTTCCATTGGCCAGACATAAATCATCTCTTCCCCACGGCAGTGATCTGTTATTTTTGATACCAACATGAGGAATCAACATCCTCATATACATTAAAAAGAAAATACTATAACTTTGCAAGTTTTAAATTTGTAAGCCACTATTTTACCCTCACCTCTGTTTAGAAATATTGGAAACTATTAACAGTTATTTGTGCAGTTGAGACTAGGATTTCATCAAGTATCCTGTTCTGTGACATGCTCTTAGCGATATATATTTTTTTAATCTATTTATTTGACAGAGAGAGAGAGACAGCTAGAGAGGGAACACAAGCAGTGGAGGGGGGAGAGGGAGAAACAGGCCTCCCGCTGAGCAAGGAGCCTGATGCGGGGCACAGGGCTCACGAACCCTGGGATCACGACCTGAGCCAAAGGCAGACACCCAACAACTGAGCCACCTAGGTGCCCCTCTTAGTGATATCCTCAAACAAGGCTTAATCATACTGATTCTTCCCCCAGCAGAGAAATAATGGGGATTTGAGAGATTGTGTTTTATTTCTATCACATGTGACCACAATAAAGGTTTTATTTCCAAAACATGAATCTCATAGAGTCACAGTCTTTATGCTCATGAAACCTAAGTAAAAATTTAAACTAAAGACTTTTCTAATAGTCTCATAACTGTACCACACTTTCTCTATCAAACTGAGGACACGGTAAAATTGATTTGGAAGTCCACACCTGGTTTATTACTTACAAGATTGTGACTTTGAGAGTTTGATCTTAGCTGATGCTCCCACATCTATAACATGGATATCAGCTTTACTACATCAAATTATTTTGATAGTGCAATGCATAAAAAGATATAGAATTTAACATAATTGCTAGGACAGTGAAGGTACCATATAAATTTTAGTTTACTATTGATTATTTGGAGGACATGGACTGCTCTTATAGCTCAGCCAAGAGCTCAGAAAATATTTTAAACATTTTCTGTAGTTATGATGGATAATGGTTTCTAAGGTTTTGACTTTTAGAAAGTGCCTATATAAATGTATTTTAAATCATTCATTGTCTCTTACTGAATTTAATCCTATTTTTATGAAGCAGTGTTTCTATTTTTAAAATCAGCTACCTGTAAGGATCTGTCCAAACCACTGACTCATAGGTGCAGGTTCAATTTTTATTTCTACAAATGGAGAAACTTCTACAAGGAAATAATTAAAATAGAAGTCTTACTTACATGACATACAGAGTCAAGAAATATGTAAGGATTCTGTGTGTACAAAAGAATCAACAAGAGATGGTAAAAGACAGTAGAGAATTAAAACCTAATTTGCATGAGCATTCTGTCCCCAGTTACTGTGACCCATTATAACTTCTCATAACAGAAAACCTAAAAGTATAAAACAAATTCACTTGTTTGCCAGGTGCATTCTTGCTGAATCAGCCTATTTGGTATGATGCCAATTTCTACTGTTTCTCACCAAGGGAAAATATCCCTGAATAAAATGTTAGTAATGCTTAAAGGGAAATAACAGCCTTAATCTGATTTTGAAAGCTGTGACTAAGAAAGATTTCACCACAAAATAAATAAAAATGAGAAAAAAGAAGTGTGAACTTAAAATGCACAACACTGAAATTACAGAATCATTTTTAACCCGAAGAGCTTTTCCTAGAATTACTATATGCCAACAATACAAAAATAAGGAAAACACATTTTTGGTAGAGACAATGTTTGGGGAAAACTACATAATTAAAGTGATGTCTGCTTAGTCCCATAGGGATGGGGTGGCAATCACTAACCAAGTAGAGAAGAGGCTTTGGAGATAGAGGAAGTGAATCACATTTGTGGGCAAGACTACCTCAAATCATGGAAAGACCTCAAGCTGAGAAGCCAGAGTGTGCATGTCCTTTGACTATGTGACCAAGCAGTTTCCTCATCTACAAAATTGGGCTAATAGTAATTGTTCATGTTGCCACTAATAGCCAATATTGTAAAAAGCACCTGGGATTTTAGACCGATTTAGTGAATTGAAGTATTAGCAGGAAATTTGGTACCCTATGTTCTACCACTTAACATATTTATTCCCTAGATAACTTTTTAAGTAGCAAATATTTTGGAGAAAGTCTGACCTGGGTTTAAGTACTGAATCATCCTTGAAGCATAACTTACAGAACTGATGTAAACTTTATTAAGTTTCAGATTTCTTACCCTAAAAATAGGTAGCAGTTTGGCTTCTCGTCCCTTTTAAATAAATGTTAGCTCTTATTGTTAGTATTCAAAGACTCGTGTTCTCTTAGCATATAATTAACACACACGTACAAATTCTGTCCCTGTGTCAATGATGAGAGCTTGTGCCCAGCTCCCACGTGCGCGACATAAATAATAAGGGTCACTTATCAAAAAGACTTGGAAAAATTTTATCTGGAATTACTAATTTGAAATTACTACCAAGAGCATCAGGCTGTATTTAAGACACTCCTTTGGGGCCTTCAAGGAGCGTGATAGAAGAGAGCGGATATAGATGTGTATGTTTCACAAGGCAGGAGCTTTCCGTTGAGACAGAACAAGAGGACACATCACAGAGGTTATTGTGTGTCAAATATATGGAATGAGTTTGTAGGAATTCAGAGACAGGATAATCCATGTGGAATGGAAAGTTTCAGAAAGGATACAGGGAGGTAGTGAGTTTGGGCTGTGCACGTAAGCCTTGAAAAGTTTTGAATGAATAAAATGATGGGACCATCAACAAAGACATGAGAAGAGCATGCAAAGAGCACAGCAAAAAGGATAAAAGATAGTTTCAATGTGGTGTTGGGGAACTAGCAGAGTGTGCAGTTGGATGGATAGGAAATTGAAGGCAGATGGAAGAGGTCATAGGTTATTCTGCTTCTAAGTTTGGGTTGGGCATCCCACCAGAGGCCTGTGAGAAGGGAAATAAGCGCCTCCTCCAAAAATAAGCAGGCTGAAATGGTTTAGAGTTCTGATCTATCCTAGTCCTAGAATATTAGCATGTTCTGGGAGCTACAAACTAGTTCCTTTTAGATTTGAAGCTTGTCAGGACAAGATTCCTGGGTTTACCTCCAGACATTACTAGAAGCTCCTTTCCTGTTTGTTCAAATCTATGTTGTTCAGTTGTAAAATGCAGCCCCCATTAGCTCTCTTAAAAAATGAGACTATTATACCAATCTAAATCTGATTTCAAAAAGAAAGCATAACATAAAATATTTTAAAATGTATCTCAAACTAATGCTTAGAAGCAGGTGTCTAATTTGTATGGCTTGAGAAAAATATAGGCAAATTTCATGTGTAAAATATTTATTAAGAAATTCCTGCATCTTTAGAAACAAGGACTTCACAAGCAACATGATGTCAATAAAAACTTATCTTTCAATAATCACTCTCAATGTGAATGGCTTAAATGCTCCCATAAAACGGCACGGGGTGCAGACTGAATAAAACGACAGGACCCATACATATGCTGTCTACAAGAGACACATTTTGAACCTAAATAAACATCCAGACTGAAAGTGAAGGGAAGGAGAACCATCTTTTATGCCAACGGGTCTCAAAAGAAAGCTGAGGTAGCAGTTCTTATATCAGATAAATTAGATTTTAAGCAAAAGACTGTAGTCAGAGATACAGAAGGATACCACATCATTCTTAAATGATCTATCCACCAAGAATATCTAACAACTGTAAATATTTACACCCCCAATACAGGAGCAGCCAACTACATAAGCCAACTGTTAAACAAAATAAAGAGTCATATTGATATGAATATGTTAATTGTAGGGGATCTTAACATACCACTCTCAGCAATAGACAGAGCATCTAAGCAGAAAATCAACAAAGAAACAAGAGCTTTGAATGACACATTGGACCAGATGGACCTCATAGATATATACAGAACATTCCACCCTAAAACAACAGAATACTCATTCTTCTCGAGCGCACATGGAACTTTCTCCAGAACAGACCACATACTGAGTCGGAAATTAGGGCTCAACTGATACCAAAAGACTGAGATTATTCCCTGCATATTCTCAGACCACAATGTTTTGAAACTGGAACTCAACCACAATAAAAAGTTTGGAAGGAATTCAAACACTTGGAAGCTAAAGATCATCCTGCTTAAGAATGTTTGGATCAATCAGGAAATCAAAGAAGAACTTAAACAATTCATGGAAACCAATAAGAATGAAGACACATCAGTCCAAAACCTATGGGATTTGGCAAAGGCGGTCCTAAGGGGGAAATACATAGCCATCCAAGCCTCACTCAAAAAAATGATAAGTCCCAAATACACCAGCTTTCTTTACAGCTTAAAGAACTGGAAAATCAACAACAAATCAAGCCAACCCCATGCACAAGAAGGGAAATAATTAAGAACAGAGCAGAGATCAATGAGTTAGAAACTAGAGATACAGTAGAAGACATCAACGAAACTAGAAGCTGGTTCTTTGAAAGAATTAATAAGATCAATAAACCATTGGCCAAACTAATCCAAAAGAAAAGAGAGACGACACAAATTAATAAAATTATGAATGAAAGGGGACAGATCATGACTAATGCCAAGGAAATAGAAACAATCATCAGAAATTATTATCAACAGTTATATGCCAATAAGTTAAGCAACCTAGAAGAAATGGATGCATTCCTGGAAACCTACAAACTTCCAAGACTGAAACAGGAAGAAATTGACAACCTGAATAGACCAATATCTAGTAACGAGATTGAAGCAGTGATCAAAAACCTCCCAAAAAACAAGAGCCCAGGACCTGACAGATTCCCTGGGGAATTCTACCAAACATTCAAAGAAGAAATAATACCTATTCACCTGAAGCTGTTTTAAAAAAATAGAAACAGAAGGAAAACTTCCAGACTCTTTCTATGAAGCCAGCATTACCTTGATCCCCAAACCATGCAAAGACCCCATCAAAAAGGAGAATTCCAGACCAATATCCTTGATGAATATGGATGCCAAAATTCTCAACAAGATCCTAGCTAATAGGATCCAACAGTATATTTAAAAGATTATCCACCATAACCAGGTGAGATTTATCCCTGGGATGCAAGGGTGGTTCAACATTCGCAAATCAATCAATGTAATAGAACAAATCAGTAAGAGCAGAGAGAAGAACCACATGGTCCTCTCAATTGATGCAGAAAACGCATTTGACAAAATACAGCATCTGTTCCTTATTAAAACTCTTCAAAGTATAGAGATAGAGGGAACATTCCTCAACTTCATAAAATCTATCTATGAAAAACCCACAGCAAATATCATTCTTAATGGGGAAAAACTGACAGCCTTCCCACTGAGATCAGGAACATGACAAGGATGCCCACTCTTGCCACTGTTTTTCAACATAGTACTAGAAGTCCTAGAAACAGCAATCAGACAACAAAAAGAAATAAAAGGTATTCAAATTGACAAAGAAGAAGTCAAACTCTCTCTCTTCACAGATGACATGATACTTTATATGGAAAACCCCAAAGACTCCACCCCAAACTACTAGAACTCATACAGCAATTTAGTAACGTGGCAGGATACAAAATCAATGCACAGAAATCAACTGCTTTCTTATACACTAACAATGAAAATATAGAAAGGGAAATTAGAGAATCAATTCTTTACTATAGCACCAAAAACCATAAGATAACTTGGAATAAACCTAACCAAAGGGGTAAAGGATCTGTACTCGAGGAACTACAGAACACTCATGAAAGAAATTGAAGAAGACATAAAAAGATGGAAAAGCATTCCATGCTCATGGATTGGAAGAATAAACATTGTTAAAATGTCTATACTGCCCAGAGCAATCTATACTTTCAATGCCGTCCTGGTCAAAATTCCACCAGCATTTTTCAAAGGGCTGGAACAAACAATCCTAAAATTTGTATGGAACCAGAAAAGACCCTGAATCGCTAAGGAAATGTTGAAAAAGAAAAACAAAGCTGAGGGCATCACATTGCCTGATTTCAAGCTTTACTACAAAGCTGTGATCACCAAGAGAGCATGGTACTGGCACAAAAACAGACACATAGACCAGTGGAACAGAGTAGAGAGCCCAGATATGGACCCGCAACTCTATGGTCAAATAATCTTGACGAAGCAGGAAAAAATGTCTAGTGGAAAAAAGAGTCTCTTCAATAAATGGTGCTGGGAAAATTGGACAGCTATATATAGAAGAATGAAACTCGAACATTCTCTTATGCCATACACAAAGATAAACTCAAAATGCATGAAAGACTCAATGTGAGGTAGGAATCTATCAAAATCCTAGAGGAGAACATAGGCAGTAACCTTTTTGACATCAGCCACAGCAACTTCTTTCAAGACATGTCTCCGAAGGCAAAGGAAACAAAAGCAAAAATGAACTTTTGGGACTTCATCAAGATAAAAAGCTTCTGCACAGCAAAGGAAATGGTCAACAAAATAAAGAGGCAACCCACGGAATGGGAGAAGATGTTTGCAAATGACACTACAGACAAAGGTCTGATATCCAAGATCTATAAAGAACTCCTCAAACTCAACACCCAAAAAATAGATAATCATGTCAAAAAATGGGCAGAAGACATGAACAGACACTTCTCCAAAGAAGACATACTAGTGGTCAGCAGACACATGAAAAAATGTTAATCATCACTAGCCATCAGGGAAATTCAAATCAAAACCACACTGAGATACCATCTCATGCCAGTTAGAATGGCAAAAATTAACAAGACAGTAAACAACGAATGTTGGAGAGGATGTGGAGAAAGGGGAACCCTCTTACACTGTTGGTGGGAATGCAAGTTGGTGCAACCACTTTGGAAAACAATGTGGAGATTCCTTAAGAAATTAAAAATAGAGCTACCCTATGACCCTACAATAGCACTACTGGGTACCCCAAAGATACTGATGTAGTGAAAATAAGGGCCATACGTACATCAATGTTCATAGCAGCAATGGCCACGATTGCCAAACTGTGGAAAGAGCCAAGATGCCCTTTGACAGACAAATGGATAAAGAAGATGTGGTCCATATATACAATGGAATATTATACAGTCATCAGAAAGGATGAATACCCAACTTTTGTATCAACATGGACGTGACTGGAGGAGATTATGCTGAGTGAAATAAGTTAAGCAGAGAAAGTCAATTATCATACGGTTTCACTTACTTGGGGAGCATAAGGAATAACATGGATGACATTAGGAGAAGGAAAGGAAAAGTGAATAGGGTAAATCGGAGGGGGAGAAGAACCATGAGAGATTGTGGACTCTGAGAAACAAACTGAGGGTTTGGGAGGGGAGGGGGACATGGGGGATGGGTGAGCCTGGTGTTGGGTATTAAGGAGGGCACGTATTGCAGGGAGTACTGGGTGTGGTGCATAAACAATGAATCTTGGAACACTGAAAAAATAAAGTAAAATAAAAGAAAAAGAAAAGAAAAGAAATTTCTGCACTTTTGTTAACCCTGCCAAAGATAAGGATTCTTGGATTTGGTTTTTATGATATGGCTCATGAATAGTAAAAGTGTAGGTGATGAAGCAAGGGACTTCATCCCTTTTTTGGAGGGAGGAGGGGGTGGAGAGAACAATTACTGACGAGTCTATCCCAAAGAAACAGTTCAGGAGTCAATTTACTAATCTGATTCTAAGGGGGAAAGAGACAGGGAAATGCCAAGACACATGAGGACAAAGACCACATCATCTTGTCCATAACAGCCCACCCAATGAGAAACATGATGCCTGCCCCTTAAGAAAGCAACAATGATTGGAGGAGATGGGCACAGGCAGAAGAGAAGTCACAATTTCAGACTGATCTCTGGAAGTGCAGTGTCTCTACTGAATAGGGGGTTCGCCCATTGGACTGATTAGATTAAGTTCCCTCTTCATGGGGAAAAAAAAAAGAACAGAGTAAGACCCATGTTGAGTAGAGCTCATGAGAACTGCTTCCCTAGCTGTATCTCCCCTAAACTAACACTTAAATGATTGTCCAAATTCCGGGTATGATATTTATCATCTGTTTTGAAGAGTGCCAGTCCCAGAGGCATCCCTCAAAACGATTATCTTTAATTGTCTTTCTGTAGAGCTAGGTTTGGGGTTCAGGTTTCTATCGAAGTCAACAAATATGAATGACCCCATTGAACACAAAATGTTCCGAACTTAGGACTTCAAAATTAGACATCAAAGTTATAAAGACAATGAACCATATTTTCACCTTTCGATGTTCTAGTTAACCTGTTTCATGCCTAGGGATACTGAGGAACATACCCACCACAGGTGCACGCTGCATTTTGTAGTCCTCGTCTGAACCGTGTGGACATACTTTCCAGGATTAGGGGTAACATGACCCTGGATGTGTATTCCAGACACCATGTGAGGCTTGGGCATGTCCACTTACCTCGTGCCTTTTGGCACCAGGGGACCAAAAAAATGTATTAAGTTCTTTCCTTTTTAAACAATAGTAAAGAATGGGTCTGGTATTCAAAAATGATATGTACTATTTTATGAAAGTGTCACCCTTTTGTTAAAAGTGTCCACGCATAATTTTTCCACTTGCTTTAAATGTAGTGTCCTAATTGATAGCCTTTTTGAAGTTAAATATGTTTCAAATAGAGACTCAAAGATTCTGTTATCACCAAGCAATTACATTTGGTTAATAACCTGGCTGTATTTTCTGTTCACATAGGATGGCTTTGTAAAAGCCTTAGCATTAATGGATTTTATTCACAGTGACGAAGGAAATATTAAAACTGCAATACAATTTCCTTTATCTTCTCTTATCTAAATGGGGAAGGCATCTGCATCATGGCATTAACTCACCCGGAGATGAGGAAGTTAAAATACTATTATTTCTGCAGAAGGACCTTTCCGCTACCGTATTTGCTTGGCTTAGAATCAAAATTTGGCTACGAACATGTTGTTTAAAACATATGGAGCTAGAAATGAGCAGGAAATCCAATTTTTGCATATATACAGTAAAACTTGTACAATTTTTCTCTATTCCTTATTTTTATCTCCTAATATTTAAATCAGAATGTTGTCAGTGCTTTTCCTGTATCTTTTCATAATTTCTCGAATCTCTATTACCTATTCTCTCAAATGGAGTAAGTGATAATAAAAACAAAAGCAAATTGGCAAAGCTGACACTGTGAAATGTCAATTTTAATAGTCATTCATTCCAACTGAAAGATTAAAATAGATGAACTGATGCCACTAAAAAAATAAGCAATAGATGTCTAACTCAATAGCAACTCTTACCATAATACACATATATTTAAAAATACCCAATATATGCAGCAATGTTTTTCCAAGAGATACAAATTAACAATTGAATAAGTCAACTAAAATCATGTTTTGAGGTCTCAGTCAACATTTTATAATCGACCTGAGATTGCAGTTTGGATACAAGCGCCAGACACAGTCTACTAAAAGGACACTTATTGTATGGGAAACAGCGGGATGAGTAAGTCATAAAACATCCCGTGCATTCGTCCTTCTACAATTTTGAGACAACAATAAGCCAAGCGTTTTCTAGACACTAGGGAATGAATTGGGAACAAATCGTGACAAATGTAGACACTCTTGGAACAAATATACCAGTGAGGGAAGAAGATACATAAACTTAAATTTCAGTAAAAAGTGATAGAAATCTGCACTGACCACTGTGGGCCCGAAGTTGGGTGTTTGGGGTTATACACAGATGTGTGCGAAGCCAAACAGAGCTCTGCCGTTTGTACACACGCCCCCTCTCTCTATGGCCGGGTCTGAACAAACTGCTTGGCTACAGAGAATTTTCCTCCACATAGATTTAATTAAACAAAATCATTATCATATTGTAAGAATCACCGTACCCTTGGACATCGGTTGAATCAACAAATGAATATTTGAATATTAAGAAATTTGATTTTATCCTTTGTTTTTAAATGTCTTACGTCTTCTGTAAATAGGATCAAAATAAATCAAATAAGGAGCAGAAGGCTGTAACGGCAGGAGTTCGTGAAATGTAACACGTATGGGTGCACATGGCAGAAGATGTACTCAATGACTTAGGGGTTACTGTCCTTTGGTTTGTATTTCTTTTAAAAGTAAGTACACATTAATAACTGTGATATTAACAGGATTTTTTTAAGCATTTCCTTATTTTTCTTACATGTGATCCCTTAAAGTTCATTGCTGTGTTGCAACGTGTGTTGCAATATTTAAATTCATGGGAAATCACATTGCTCAAATTATAATCAAAGCTCAAGCAATATTATCTTAACATTTAATATAACATTTTTGGCACACAAAACATGTTGAATGTAAGAGAATCTGATTTTTATACCTAGATATAATCTTTATGAATTCACCTGATATTCTTTTAGGAATAAAACTATGTATATATAGGGGCACCTGAGTGGCTCAGTCAGTTAAGTGGCCGACTCTTGATTTTGGCTCAGGTCATGATCTCAAGGCCCTGGGACAGAGCCTCATGTCCGGCTCTGAGCTCAGCAGGGAGTCTGTTTGAGGATTCTCTCTCTGGCCCTCCTCCTGCTCGTACTCTCTCTCTCTAAAATAAATCTTTTTAAAAAACTATATATATGCATATACACACACAGACACACACATATATAAAGGAATGGAGGAATACTGTAATATTTCCATCATTTCCACATTTTATCATCTTCTTATGATAAACACTTTTCCCCAGCTCTTCATAGTTTTCAGATTATATATATACCTGACCAACCCCCAAACCCAATCTTATATCACAATGCCCATTAAATACACATGAGCCTCTGATTTTGAATATACATTATTCTCCTAAATCAATATTTTCCCACATGGCTTTGTTATATCTTTAATAATGACAATTTATCCTCATATAATTGATGTGACTTCGTTATAAAAGGTTATCCAGTCTTGAGGCTTTGATCCCAGGAGCAAAAGATAAAGATTACAGAAGGAAAACATAATAATTTTAGCATGGCTAGAAGTCTTCCTTGCTACAATTAATTTAGCTGGTTCAATGAAGAAACTACACACACACACACACACACGCACACACACGTGTATGTATGTATATAGGTATTTATATTTGCTACTTCCAATAAATTCTGATTCGAATGATTTCAAAAAAACTTTAACTTGACAAATTTGGAATGATATCAAACTTACTTTATTAACCTATATTTTAGGCCACTTAAACACTGAGGCGCTTTTTTTTTTTTCATTTTAGCTTTCGTTTTAGCTTTTATTTTACCCCAGAAATCCGGAAAAATATGTTATGTGGTCTAGGTTATACCAGGTCTAGGAATGGAAAGTTTAGCATAATGAAGGCTCAACCGAGGCAGGGGAACTTTAAGTAGGGATTCCACTTAGAAGATAGTCATGGGACTCTAGGTGAGATAAAGTCAGTTTGGGAATTGGATTCAGAAAATACTTAGGTCTACAAATGCCCTGAACTCTATTGCCATTGAATTGGGAGAGAGCGGGGAGAGCATAATGAGAGAGAATCTGCATTGGGATTAACTCACCCATTTCACAATATGCACGTAAATTAATAAATATATTTTATACTTATAAATAAATATATAAAGGGGTACAGGAAGTAGAGCATGTTTATGCCAAGAATGGAAAAATAATGATTTATATTAAAACGTCAATTTGTACTATCTATGAATCTGGCTAGCATGTAGCTGAAAGTATAGGACCCAAGAGCAGAAGGGAGAGTATTTGGAGATGAGATATAGTCCATTTTATGAACTGTATACCTTCTGCAGGCATGCCCACAGATGTCTTCTCAGAATAGAGGCAAGGTACTAATTATTATTTTAAATTATTTTATAATAATTATTATAATATATATTATATATTAATATATAATATATTAATATTAATTAATATATTAATATAAATATATTAATATTAATATTAATATATTAATTAATATTAATATATTAATATATTATTAATATTAATTAATATTAATATTAATTAATATATTGTTAATTATATATTAATAATATTAATATATTATATATTATAATATATAATATAATATTATTTTATTTTTATAAGCTCACACTGTAAAGTGATGGGGGAGTGCCTGAGTAGCTCAGCTGGTTAAGCGTCTGACTCGATTTCAGCTCAGGTCTTGATCTCAGGGTTGTGAGTTCAAGCCCTGCACTGGGCTCCACACTGGGCATGGATCCTACTTTTAAAAATTAAGTAATTAAAGTGAAGGACTTATGTCACTTTAAATAGTGCATAGACTAGAGCTACATAACTGCAGTTGGAGAGCACTACTGTTTTCTGATCCCAAAATTGTTTTTAATGAAAAAGAGACCAAAGGTTTACAATGACTTTCCAAGTTTCTGAACATAACAGCAGGCTTGAGATATGCCAGGTAATAATTCAGTTACTTCCATGGCTACAACAGGACATGGAACTTTGGACCTTTTTGCACATTGGAACTTTGTAAATGGGTATCCACACTATGAAAGTACCAGTAAATATTTTGGGCTTTGTTCATCAGTTTAGATTTCCAATATCTAACATAAGTATATTTGCTTTAACGCATTTTTGTAAAAAAACAAAATTACATTGCTTTGGTCTTTTTGTTTACATAGCACCTAACATATCAAAAACAGTTCAAAATATTCTTCTACGTTCTGTGATGTTTAGAAAAGATAATAGATTTTCTACAAAGGGATGCTTTAAGAGAATCTCTATGCTCTGAGAATGTTCTGGGAATTGTTTAAATGCTCTGAGTTCATTACTTAACACAGAAGCTCTTTGCCCTGATTACACAGAGATAATTACTTCTATTTATTGTCTTTTCCTACTGCTGTTCTTCAAATGCATACAATATAATGGCAAGAAGAGACACAATAGGTTCTCTTTACAACGCACTTGCAGTGGCTACATATAGATCACTGTGTGTGGACCACAAATGACCGATTGTCTACAATGAGTATAGTATATCTGATCACAGACTGTAGCTCAATATCAGTATGAAAATCAAAAGGTCTCTTGGTCTTGAGTTTGCCACTTGGTTGGACAATAGTCTGCTCAAGACTTTGCTCAGTAATAGTTACTAAATATGCGCTAAATAGGCCACAGGTCCTTGGGGGACCATGTGACCCAGAACATTATCCCTAGCTTTAAAATACTTATGATTTAGACTGATAAGGAAAAAAAGAGTGGAATATTTTAGGAAGTTCTAAGAAGTTATAAAATGATGTAAATTGTCAACAATTGATGTTTCAGGCAAGGATCAACAGTCATTTAACTGGGGCTTGACCAAAGAGTAAGCCTTAGGCAAGTGGACCAGATCAAGGAAGGTATCCTATGTGGTCCCATTTTTATGATGACGCTTTGGGCACCATTCTTATTTGTGGTTTAGATGAGACCATGAGAAAGAGTTGTGTATTTATATATTCAGTAATTTTAAAAGAAAGCCTAGTGATCTAATTCTAGACATACCTTTGTTAAGGACTAGGTATTATAGATATATGTGGTGATAATTAATGGTTGCATAATTAAAGTGATAGTTTTCTACTTCATTTGATATGTATAAGTTTTACTTGGTAATCTCTAACCTAAAAGGATCAATTAAATATGATACATATTTCTGTCAAAAAAATCTTGTCATAGAAAATTCATTTTATATGGCTTAAATCTATGGATTTATCAAATTAAATCCATAGAAGGTATATATCTGCTTATGAGTAAATTATCTGCTCTAGTAAAAAATATGGGATTATTAAAAAGTATAAGGATGGATTTAGAATGCCATGCTATGTTTCTGAATAGATGGGGAGTTGAGTTCAAATAATGAAAGTCATTATTGGATCTAGAATGATCTGCCTAATCCACTGTCACTTACTTTACTTACTAAGATTTTCCAACTGAAGCAAAGTATGCATGGAGAAATCATTACAAGGTTGGAAGATACCACACATTACATGTAAAGCTCAATGTATAGTATATAGAAGCTCAATGTATAACATATAAAAGACAATGTGTTACACATAGAAAAACTATAAACGAAATAACTACCAAGTTTATCCTGGAAGCAGTACTGAAAATGGTGTCACCTTGGTTTTCTGTAAGAAATTGACTATTTATTTTATAATGATGCTTACCTTCGGTTTAAAAGTAGCAGAAACATAAGTAATTATGAAACTTTAGTGTGAATTTCTTATAAAATAAAGTCATGCAGTATAACAATTTTCTCTTCAATTGTCTAAAAGGTTGTTTATTTTTATTTTGAATAAAAGTTTAGAATTTCTAATTCTCTATTCAGATACTATAGTGGATACTGATGTGGCTTTTGTCTCTTTACTCTGATTACATAGAACAAATACACGCATATGTGTGTGATTGTATATATATACATACACACACACGTAATCAATGTTATCTCTAACTACTGATCTTGTTTGTTTACAACATACAGCAGGGCCCCTGAAAAAATTTCTCCTAGTGAAAAAAAGCTATAATATCTGAAGTATTAATGGGCCTATTTAAAAATAAAGACTATGTTTTAGTGTGAGGATTACATGTTACTGTTACTATCATTACTAAGCAAGTTACTGTCATTACTAAGCAAAATGAATTCTAGAGGTACCACTAAGGTAACTGCTTGAAAGTTGTCTGCAGCAAGATATAAATCTTCTAAAATGTAAATCAACACACTCATTCACACTCATTTCACACTCATTCACACACACATTCACACTCATTTCAACACACTCATTTCTTCATCAATAGTCTTGAGATTTTACATGTGTGTGTATTTATATATATATATATATATATGTATTTTTATATATATATATATATAAAACTGAAGTCAACACTATATTGCTTCAACTGCAGTTGCTCTATATTCTGGCACAAATTCCTTATCTTGTTAACGGACCAGCATCAATCTATAAAACCATGATCTGAGTAGCACAGTGTCAGAGAATCCAAGAATTGTGAATTGCACCAAAGCTTATTAAAGACTTCAGACTTCCTTGTGTGATTCTTCTGAAGGCTCTCTTAGTACTTTTATGAAAAGCCTTCTGAGGACATCATTTAATGCTTATAGAATTCTAGCTTGAACTAGTTTGAGTTGTGTTTTCGTCTTTGAAATTTCTTCTGAAATAAGTATATTTTTTCTTGGAAAGAATTTCTAGTTGTAGACCACTGGTTAATCCTTTTTCATGGAGGTATGGCTTTATCTCCACATTCTTGTAGTATATGGTGTCTTTGGCTCCCCACTCATCACATGGAGTCCATTTTTTAGTGGCCGCCATCCTATGAAATTCTGTCATTTTTTGTCACTGCTCAACTCCTTCCCAATTTTAATTAGCACTGTTTGGTTTGATTAGTGCCTGCAGCTGTTACTGAAAATGAAGTTGCTCTGTCCCATTGCACTTTATCCTCCTATTGTAATGGGCAGGCATTTTTGGTAATTAGATTTTTGTTTACTTCAAAACCTGCAACTGAGCAGTCATTGTCAACCTTCAGACACATCAGTATGAATTCACACAGTACCTGCCATCTGTTCCTTTCATGGGGTCATAAGAGATCATTTCTGAATTTGAACTGCTTTCCTATCCTTTCACTGAACGGTGGATAAGAATATCCAATAATCACCATCAAGCAATATACCTGCATCTTCCTCAGTTATATACCTACCTAGTTAAATACTAAAATGCTTGAAGACTGTAAACGATGTCAGGCCCATAAACTTTCAAGTAGAAATGATCTCCCTGTTAGGAAACATGAGAATTTCTTCCATACAGCGCTCTGTCTACCCTCGCCAAGAGAAAAATGAAACCTTAAGAACTACAATCTCTACCCAAGCTTCTCTTATAGGTGTATTCACCTCATGTTTTAACATAGGGGTATCTAAACAACCTAGAATACACATTGACAGAAATCTATAAATTCAAATTTTGAAGGTATAATATTTATTTTTATCTTTCATTCAGTTATTTACCTATATAAGAAACCCTACTCCAGGTGTACAAACTGCATGATGAATGATAAAAGTATATACATTTTGGGGGCGCCTGGGTGGCTCAGTGGGTTAAGCCTCTGCCTTCGGCTCAGGTCATGATCTCAGGGTCCTGGGATCGAGCCCCGCGTCGGGCTCTCTGCTCAGCAGGGAGCCTGCTTCCTGAACCCTCTCCCTCTGCCTGCCTTTCTGCCTACTTGTGATCTCTCTCTCTGTCAAATAAATAAATATTAAAAAAAAAAAGTATATACATTTTGGTCACAGAAACTTGCTTGGTTAGAGTCAGCTGGCAAAGACAATTTCTTTGGAATTCGTTCTCTACCTTGACTTTCAAATTATTCCATCGTTCCATTCTTAGGAGTTGACAGTCTTCTGTACTACAACACTGTGCTCAGAAAAGGGCCCAACCCAAACGTTGCTTTCTTCGTGTACCCTTTCCTTCTGCCTTGACATCTTTTCTCCAAGTTACACGATCAAGGTCAACTGTCTGATGTCTGTTTTTCCCATTACACCCACTTTTGCATCTTGGGATTTTTCTCTGCTACTCAACCTCTATCAAAGCAGTTTGTTTTGTTTTCCCTATAATCACCTACACTTCTAACTCTCTTTGTGATTTCTCTGTTCAATTTAGCCAAGATGGCACATAAATATCTTCTGATTCCATTTATGAATCATCTTCAAATAAAGAGATACATTCATTATGTTTAAGAATTAACATCCAAAGCAAAAAATGTCCATGTGCAATTAAGGAGGAGGCTATGCATAACATTCTATTTAAATTTCTTATGTGTTTATTCAGTTCATGTTTTATGCAAGATGTTAAAATAGAGGTATCTAAATAATATATGATACACATGGACAGAGTCTATAAATTCAAATCTAGAAGAATGGAGTGTTAATTTATTTCTATCTACCTTATTATAAAGAGAATAAATGACAAGCAGAAAAGTTGGGCAGGAGTGGAGGTGTTAGAATTCTGTGGACCAGCTTGTTTAATAACCACTATTTGGAGGCAGCTGCTTGTCAATTTATATTCTTGAGGATTCACACCATGTAAATGTTGCCTAGAATTTCACCAGGTGCACAAAACCCTCTCAAGTATAATCAATTAAAAGTGCATGAATGCCATTTAATTTATCAACATCCATGGAGTCCTACTGAAACCAGAGAAGTTACTGCTCAGTAAATATACTTGTTCACCTCGAATTATAATGTGATAAAAGTACTTTCACAATGAAATCATCCCATGTCTGGTATTTTCACATTTTAAAAATTTGTATATAAAATTAATTTGTATAAAATGGGAATATGATTAAATACACAGAAAGTTTGTATTTTCTTATTTTTATCTATTTGAGTTCATTGTGTTTTATAAGTTATGTGCAGGGTTTTGGGTGTTTTGCTTTGTTGACATTTATCCTGCTTAATGTTCTGAGCTTCCTGGATTGGTGGTTTTGTGCCTGACATTCATTTGGAGACATTCTCGTCACTGTTTCATGTCTTGTCTGTTCCTTTCTCTCTTCTCCTTCTACTGTTCCCATGACTTGAATGTTATACCTTTTGTAGTTGTTCTGTAGTCCTTGGATATTCTGTTCTGGGTTTTTGTTCTCTTTGCTTTTTCTTTGTTTTTTCCCTAAACGTGGATATGCATTAGTCATCACTAGAATGACCAGAAATAAATCTTTGAGTGTTAAGAAATTGAGATTTTTACTTGACAAAAATGGAAAAATTAACATTGTTTTCAAGAGCCACAGAACAAATTTCATGCCTACTAACCTGTCATTGGTTTTTCCGGAAAGCTTTAATATAACTAATAAACCTAATTGTCCAATAAAATAAAAATACAGGAGACTGTATGTTTTTAAGTAGTTTTACATCCTTTGAATTGGTATTAGAGAGGGATAAAAAGTTAATCTAATTTTAGACTGGAAATTATAATGAAACTAACATATAAGAACATGAAAACTATCAACCATCTTTAAGATAAGTCAACTTTGAAATTAATGTCAAGAGGAGAGCCTAATATTTTGCTGATAAGCCATGATTTTCCACTTAATAATTACCTTTTAAGAAAGTCGCATTTTATTAAAATGATTAATTCACTGTACTACTTTCCTAATAGCAAAAGAACCATGGTAATTGAAAGGAGATAACAAGAGTTTTCAGTAAAAGTAATACATGAGTGGTGATAGGGTCTGCATTCCAGTATCAATTCAAATGTAAATATGTACCCACAATACTGATACCCTTTATAGAACCAGCAAAGATGGAAATCTTCTGCTTGGTTATTAAAAGCACCCTTAATAATGATGGTGATTGTCCTATAAGATTTAGCACTAATCAAATCCAAAATTCCCCTTTATCTTTTGCATTGAATTCTAACAAACCTCACGCAAAATCTCTAAAAGAAAGAAGTAAATTGCACCTCAGATAACCACATAAAGCACTCTAACAATCCCATTAGTACCAAAGCTATTGAATTTGCCTAGAGTTTTGTGATAAAATTCAGCATCTGTTTTGCTAATCCCATTCATGTAAATAAAGAGTGTTTTGTTCTATATGATGATCTGAGAAACTTGATCATATCTACAGGGAATGAAAATTCCCTCTACCTCTAGGGATTTGCAACTATGCTGACAATTAAATGGTATTATCAAAAGCATGGAAACTGGGTATCTTTAGCACATTCAAGAAAAAAAGAAGTCCCAGTGGTGGTAACTAGGCTTTATCAGCTGGAATGACTCCACTTGACATTATAGAGAAGTAATTACTCAGGTTTGAATTCCCTTCTGAGGAGCACTTTTGCCAGAAAAACAGAATCTGTAAAATTTTATTGCATTTTCATAAATTTATGTACTTGCCAATTCTCCAAAGTGACTGAAGTTGGAGTTTGAAGATAGGAGATATGTCCTAACTATAAAATTCTTAAGTCCCATAAAAATATAAATTATCATGTTATATTATGCTTCTATGAAGTTGTTAAAGAATTTCCATCATCTGAGTAAATGGTGTTGCATCCTTTGAGATATCAATAAAAACACCTAATTAGGGTAGGTGTTTCTGCAAAGGAAAAAAGAAAAGAAGCGCCTCCAACAAGAAAGACGAAGATGAATTTCAAGAGAGGCAGTGTAACCCTCTTAGTTTCATGTGGTTGACACGAACCCCAGCTTCTAAATTTCTGCATCTCTATAATCTTTGATAACTGCTAGACATGGGGCGGTCGTGTGCTGTTTCACAAAGGCAGAGGTTGGAAGCGCAAGAAGAACGTGCCCATGCTACGACAATGTCTTGGAAGTGCCACCTAACCACACTGCAGACATCCCACTGGCCAGGCTTTAGTCACAGGGCCACAAACAGCAGTGAGGGAGTCTACGTTACAGGTGGCGATGTGCAGAAATAACAATGGGATATCACGACTAAAGCAGAAAGTGAACTTGGATATTGAGAGGCAGCAACAGTCCCTAAAACAACCAAAAATATATCTCCTTTAAGTATATAGCACTAATCTTTGTGAATGCCCCAGAGGAATTTTTTTTTCAGTTCAGCATATTTAAAGTTAATATTAAAATACAACAACTATCCTTTACAATTGTTCTTAATTCGGCCATAGCAAAGAACCCACATTTTGTTATTACCAAAGAATTTCAGTACCCCACTTACATAATAACCTCCCCATCCCTTACTTAGCTAAGGGGTGTCATTTCTTTCTCACTATCTCTGCGAATAGCTTTCTCTACCAGCAGAATACACTTTCCTAGATCTTTCTCTCTGGATATCTTAAAAGTGTGATCTAGATTTTTTGAGAGAGTATGGTTTATTTGGGGCAAATATCAAAGCCTACAATTTTCAGTCCCAAAGGCTGTGCTTTTCTTACCCTTTCCTCTGAAAATTAATGTATTCTGAGTGATCCCGCCCCTCTGTCAGTATGGCAGAGGAGGGTTTCTGGATTTATTTCAGTTGATTCTGCTATGGTTGCCTTTAGCTTCGGAGTGTACTTTGCATTGCTGTGTTCAGTCTTAATAGCACAAAAATGTAAAGAATGAACAGGGGTGGCACTTATTCATTCCACAGTCATCCTGTAGCCCTAATGTCCAGTGAATCAAAGGTGTGGCTTTTCCTGCGTGGGTAAGATGGCATCCATGGGCTGCCTGACGTCGATGCAGGCAGAGTAAACCAAAGTAAGCCAAGTAAAACATAAGAGCTGGTGTAGCTTTGCAGGGCTGCCAGAGTGTAAATCGGCAGAAAACAGATTCTAAAAATATCTGTGTGAATTAAATTTAAGAATTTAAATACCTGGATATAGAGAGTTGTTGGTTATCATCAAGCATTTTTATCAGTCTTCTTGATAGCTGGCTCATAATTGTGAATGCATTGATGTGTATATGTGTACATACATATGCATACGCTATAGTATATATATATATAATATACATGGGACGTATATTAATTGTAAGAGCATATTATTTCAGCCTAGATTTGCAGATGGCTTAGAGGTTTCTGCCAAAGATGCTTCTTATGGAAAAATTAAACATATGAGTAAATTCAACTTTTAGAAAACAGGTAAATTGGTGAGTATTTAGAAGTAGGTAAAAATATATGTAAGCATGATATATTTAATATAGAGAGATATTATATTCATATACAAGACCATTACATTTGATAATTATAGATAAAACATGTATAAGTAGGTAAAACATATGAAAAAAGTACCCAAGGAGACTACTACATGTGTAAGAGTATTTGTGTAGGTACATACACACACATGTCCTCGCAAGATCTCTGGACAGGGTTGGGTTCTAGCCCATATTCCAGGAACAAGGTGTATAAGAGAGTTACTCAATTAGGTCTTGGAGCCTCAGTTTGCAATATAAGGGGGATTAGATTATTCTGGATGATTTCTCAGTGTTCTCTTTTGAAATGTTTGTGATCTTTAAGAAAACCATACAAAAACAACGCAATAGGTAATTTCTGAATTAGTTCTGGACCTATTCATCCATAAATAAAGCTTTTTTAACTCAGTGTGAGTACCAGCTAGGATCGTAATTGAGAATCTGCTGTCATTGCATATAAAGTAACTCTTCACAATACATACAGGACTCAGACTAAGTCAATTCACCTCTGCAACACTTTGTAACTAAAAGGAATTAAGCAAGCCTTCAGCACTACCTCCTCTTAGGAGGGGGTCAACTCCAAAATTCTTTGTCTTTTAATTAACCAAAAAATCATTCTTACGATTTTTATTCCAGCAGATACACTGGATTCATATACAAAATCTTTAAAATTTAAGTTATACATCCTTTACATCCTTTTTTGGAGGACCGGCTTTATACTTTTTTTTTTTTAATCTTACATATAATAAGTCCTTAAAAAAGATGAGCCAATAATAAGAATTTTTTTTTGAGGATATTGACACAGTATGGAATGTGGATTGTCTGAAAATTATGTGTTCAAATGTGAAGATTTATAAAGTAGCCTTATGTAGACACGAGAATTCAGAGAGAAGTCTATCAATGCCATGTCCTCATTTCCCATATTAACAAGCAGTCTCCTTGAAAGCAATAAAAAGAAGGCGTGAATTTCTTCAGGCTTCATCCTGGAGCTGCTCTGACCCTGATCAGAAGAATCACAAGGGAAGAAAAGGACACAAAGAACTCAGAGAACTTTCACCGTAGACTTTAAGTTGAGGTTTAGGGGAAACAGTTCATAGCTGGTATTAATGGCATGATCTCTTATAGCACAATCAGGGACTTCTAAGTAGTCTAGCTGAAAGGGACCTTAGAGGCCATCTGTTCCTCTCCATTTAAAGTTTATCAGTAAGAAAAGAAAGGCACAGGTAAATTAAATGACATGTGCAGGATTTCAAACATTTTGTAGGATTACCATTTCACTTAAACTGGACTTCCAGCGCCCTTCCCCTCTCTCCTAATTATCCACCTGAGTACTCATCTGACTTTTCAATGAAAACAAAAGGACACTGAGAACTTTTGCATAAAAGACCTTTTGCATTACACATCTATTCCATAGGATAGCTGAAGTTTTACAGAGAGTAGCCTGGATAAAGAAAATAGCTCTACCAAGACAGAAAATCAAACATCACAGAACATGCGGTAAACCAGTAATGGAATTAGGTTTAAAATTGTATTTGAGAAGCACAGAAAAAGCAAAAATAGGATGTAAAATCATCCATACTTCCACAAGTTTAAAACGATATGGTATGAACTCAAAAGGGAAAGCTCTCCCTCCCCACAATGTCAGGTGTCAGAGGTCACCACTGTTTGCCCTTTAAAACACCACATCTCTTACTGAAATCACAGTGCCCATAGGACATCAGCATTCTTTAAAACTAATCAGTGCTTCTCCTGCAGATCACTGTTTTATTGCCCTACTTCAAAAATTTGAATTATGAGAATGAAGAATTTTGAAAAGAGATTGAATCAAAAATATTTTAAAAGTTGAGTTTTTTCATGTGCTTGGATGCATCCATCCTTGAAATGATCCTATGAAATTAAGCTTCTTGAAGAAAATTCCTATCTTTCCAGTTTTAGTCTGTACATTCTTACACATGAGTATGAACGTGTGCGTGTCCATGCACATACATATGTATGGGTTGAGAGGTAAATGCAAAGTAGGGAAGATAGATTCCATTTTTCACTAATGAGCTGATGTTTTTCTTACTTCTAGACAAAACTTTATAATACAAGAAGTAAACAACTCTAAAAGTCGTGCTAAATGTTTTATTAAGGTTTTCTACCTTATTTTGATATTTTCCTGTCAGGGATTCATTTTTACCTCTATGTAATTCTGCTGCCCTGAATGAACATGCAGATATCATCCCCAAAGTACTTACAAGACAAAGGGAAGCATAAGTAAAAACTACATTAATTCTAATGAGTGTTCCTCTCATTCTCGTGTTCAGTTAATAAGTCATTGCTAAGGCAATATTTTCTTGGGAAAGTTACTAGAACCAAGTCACCATTAGTGCTTTTAAACTAGGTTTCAAAGTTCTACAAACAATAAATATACTTAATCCAAATCAAAAGTGAATTGATTTGCATAATGGACTTCTCTGTTCTTCCATGTGCAAGGTAAAATCTCTGAAAGTTGTTAAATTATGTTTCAGCGCACCTGAAAAGTATAAAATCATGAATCTCGCCGGTGGAAAGGATACTAGTCCTTCCATCCTGTTTGAGATCCACCCATCTTTTAATAAAATTGTTTCCAAACCTAGCTATATTACTGGCAAAATTAACATAGGTGAAAACAAAGACAGTGCCAAAAATTGGACTCTTATTCAGAGGGAAATAAAGAGCTACTGTGACAGGGGCATGACCCAACATATTTTGGGAAGACCAGTACATTGGAGAACAGAGACAGAAGACAAATGCAGAAGCAGGGGTTCTGGGGAGTGGGGCAGGGTGCAAGGGCTATGCAGGAGCAGTGCAGAGACCAAGATGTGATATAATGCTAATTTATATGTATTATATATGCTTATATAATAACACATAATAGGATTATAAATAAGCAGAAATTATGGATTATAGGCAGCACCATTATTTTTCAGACATTTGTGGGTTTTATGATCAATAAGCCTGATTTTACATTTATGTATGCTGACCTTCCAGAAAAATTAATTACAGAATTCCAAGTGCATACATTATTCTGAAATACTTTATGGTTTTAAATTACAAAAAAAAAAAAAAAAGGCGTCACTGTAAAGTGAACCAATCTTTCATCACCTGGTAGAGTTGATGTTGTTCTTAATATAATTGTTCATAATATAATAGCCTGTTATATAGCTACGAAACTTTTATTTCAGTACTTTGTTCTGTCCAGGTAAATAACACTTCATGACATTTTTATGCCCATTTCCTGCCCTATACAAAACTAATATGCAACAGAGAATAAAGTAACTGTTATGCTATTTCAAAAATACTGAAGGCCTGCTTTGAAAAAGGTGTCACTGATCTATTTTATATACTGGTGAATGAATTAAATTAGAGTGTATGCTGTATTATTCCATTTCTATAAAATACTAGGTATACAAACTAATCTATAGTGCAAGAAAGCAGATGAGCAGTTGCCTGGGGGTGGAAAAGTACAAAAGTTTGGGAGGAAGAGGCATGAGGATACTTTTTGGGATGATGAGATATGCTCCCTAAATTGATATCATGGTTTTATGAGTGGATAAGTGACAAAACATACTAAGTTTTACAACTTAAATACTGATAGTATTATATATCACTTATATCTTAATAAAAAGATTAAAAATAAGTAGAGTTGCATTTATAAGATTCCCACTTCCCAGAGGTATTAGAATATGTCTATTTCATTGAAAACCAAGCACACTTGAAGTTCCACAAATTTCTAAAACTATCGTCACTGTCCTATTTGGTATCAACTGCACTTGCTTATGAATTTTTTGTTAGTTTTGTGAAAACTTTTAGAGAAGAGTAGCTTCGCAAATTATTACACATTAATGGGAAACAAACTTTTTAAATTTTAATAAACTTTAAGAGTAATTAATATAATTTTAGAGTAATATGTGTTTCTTACAACAAAGTTCTGAGCAGTGTTAAAATCATAAAAATTTTTTTGAATGTTGAGGCCTACCAAAACCAAATTAAAACCCAAATTCTACCAATGAGAAATAATCTTTATAAAAATCAGATGAATACTATTCCAGGTGTGTGTGTATGTGTGTGTTCCCAGGTATAGATGAATGTTGAAGAAGAAAGCATTTGCACAGATCTATATGTATTGAACATGGGACTATCATTTTAATCCATCAGCATTTCTAATCTTGATTATTTCCCCTTCACAGGCCCTCGTTGACCCCACCATGACTTAATATCCATGACAACAGAGCACTGATGGAATTTTTACTTGGAGTGAAATGTGTTCATATAACGTGCAAATTTTCTTTGGTGTATACTTGTCTAGTCTTTCCTGTAATCAAGAAATGCACCATTTTCTTTCCCTTTAAAAGAATTTTTTTTTCAATAGGAAACAGGGGAGGGATTTTTATCTGAGAAGGTTAACATGATATCATGAAAATTAAAATGCTATAAAATGATATTAAATCCAGCCATGTAATTTAGGGTAGCTATCAGAAGGACCTAAGACATGCCCTTTAATATTTACATTTTTTATATTGTAAATAGGAGTTTGAGATACTTTCCTTACTATTAGTTATTATCTGTAAACAGTACACAAATATACTTGATTTTCATTATAACTTTCTATCTAGGAGACTTCACGGCATTCGGCAATCTGCTTCACAACTTCGTAAAAGATGTATATAGATATAATATATAAAGAATCTAAAGTAAGTACTAAAGTACTTCCTTTTTATCTAAAGTAAGTACTTTATATCTAAAGTACTTTATATCTATTTATATCTATACTTTATATCTAAAGTAAGTACTTCCACAATGGATTAAAAATGTGTAAAGAAAAATTAACAAATTAACAAAATTTAAAAAATGCGAGATGGGGGCACCTGGGTGGCTCAGTGGGTTAAAGCCTCTGCCTTCGGCTCAGGTCATGATCTCAGGGTCCTGGGATCGAGCCCCGCATTGGGCTCTCTGCTCATCAGGGAGCCTGCTTCCCCCTCTCTCTCTGCCTGCCTCTGCCTACTTGTGATCTCTCTCTCTCTCTGTCAAATAAATAAATAAAATCTTAAAAAAAATAAAATAAAAAAAAAATGCGAGATGAATTCATTAGTGTTTAAAATGAGGCCCTGCTTAAACCAAAAATGAAACTGCCCAAACATTTTATCATCAGGAAACCTCTCTGGCCTTTAATTACCTGAGAACATCACTCCGCATACAGGAAGAAGCAGTTTTGAGTTATTTCTTCATGAAAGGTATGGGAGACCAGACATGAAAGACAGTTTTTCCTAAACATCTCTTCTGTTAATTTTGATGAAATAAATGTCAGGATCTAAAGCTCCATATAAAGTACGTATTGTGATCTTAAGTAACATTTCTTTTTTAGCTATAGTCAGCCAATTTATTCAACAGTTTAGAAGGTTGCTTTTGGGGAAAAAAAAAAAAAATTCCAGGGGCGCCTGGGTGGCTCAGTAGGTTAAGCGGCGGCCTTCGGCAGGGGTCATGATCCCGGGGTCCTGCGATCGAGCCCCACATTGGGCTCCCTGCTCTGAAGGGAGCCTGCTTCTCCCTCTCCTTCTACTGCTTCCCCCTGCTTGTGCTCTCTCACTCTCTCTGTCAAACAAAATCTTAAAAAGGAAAAAAAAATTCCCATTCTGGAACCAGCGCCCTGGGATCCCTAGGTGTGAACACCCCACCCGGAGCCTCCCGGCGCTAAAGCCCACACGGCTCTAGGACCCTGGCCCTTCCTTTCTATTGAAGGACCTGATTAGGAATAATTGATCGCAGACTTTGTAAAGGCAAAAAGGACTAGACTCAAGGAAAATATTCATAAGGTCAATTTCATTGACAGCCCAACTTTTGGTCATTTGAAAAATTCACTGTTGCAATCCCAATAACCGATAGGGACGAGCTAATGCGAAGCAGCCCCCGTACACAGACACTGATCTGGATTTAAATGGGAATCCAGAATTTATTACTCAGCTACAGCGTTCCTATTAAATAATTTCCCCTGCATGCCTCTCTCATTTCAGAAATGTTTAGAGAGGTAAAAATATGATTGAAATAAAAAATACCAAAGAATTTGAAGGTTTTGCTCACTTATAGAATCATTCTAGTTTTTCACTCCTTTGAAACCTCCTGCTCTGCGGCAGGTGTAGTTCAGCGGGGAGGACCCGCCCCGCAGCTGTGAGCGCACCCCCCACCCCCCGCGGCTCTCCGGAAGCTCACATTCCCATGGGAACTAGAGAAGAACCCCCCCCCCCCGCTCTGTTGCAGGGCAGTGTGTGTATGCGCCACGGAGACAGGGCCCGACACCTGCTGGGAAAACAGGCGCGCTCCGTGAGACTGATCTCATCCATCCAACCAAGTGAGAGAGGGAACCACACAAGTATTCGAGGAAAGGGAACTTCGGGCAGAAAACCCCCAAAAAGCTATGGCTTGGAGATCAACAGGGGCACGCCGAGTTACAGGAAATTTTACGTGAAGGAACTTCCAGAGAGACTGATTTCTACAACATTTCCCCAAATACACATTGGTCAGTGCTGCCCTTTTAATGATTTCGTGTAAGTTTAAAACCCCCTAAATATATTATACTGATACCTTTGGACATTCTGTATATGCAATACACCTTTCATATCTTTATGTATGTATTATTGCTGAAGATGCTGCCTCAAACTACACTTAGTGACTTCAAATAACATTTCAACTTCTTACAAAGTGGCTCAGAACTCCAAGCAAAATCAGAAGGCCTTTTCGAGGGCTAGCGTCAAACTGGACAGCACCTCAACTCTGCCAAATTCTCCAGCCCCAAGCGAAGGCCAAGGCTAACAATGAACCAGTGGGCAGGAAATAGACAACACTCATCCTGAGCACATCGGAATAGGATGAATTGTTGTAAGTCACCTTTAGAGAAAATTCATGCATGGCCCCCATGTTTCAAACCAAACTGGAATTTAACATTAAATTATAAGTATCTTCACTTGTGTAGTCTTTAAATGCTTATATATTTATCCAGCAATAATTCTAAAACTATTTAGTATTTATTAATGGATACATTTAATAAAAAGTCGGTAGGTAACCATAAAACCTGCATAGCAACAGAAACTAGAAAATAGATCTACGGTATGATTCAGCAATTCCACTCCTAAGTATCCACACACAGGATACGGAAGTGATAGTTACACGCCCATGTTTGTTGCAGTATTAGTCACAATAGCCAAGATACGGAAAACAACCCAAGTGCCCATGGGCAGATGAATGGATAAATATCTGACTGTATTTACACACACACAAAATGGAATTCTGCTCAGCATGAGAACATCCTGCCACCTGAGGCAAAATGGGTAGAATTTGAGCACATTATGCTGAAGTAAGTCACACAGACAAATACTGTCCGGTGTCACTCATATATGGAACCTAAGAAAGCTAAATTCATAAACACAGAGTAAATGGTGGCTACCAGGAGACAGAGGCAGTGGCAGGACAGATGTCATTTCAAAAGACAAACTTGCAATTAGTAAATAAGTCCTAGAAATCTAATGTACACCATACGGAATATTGTAATCATCAAACTTACTAAGAGGCTAGAACTTTATTCTAACCATTAAAAAGAAATTATAATTATGTAATATTATAAAGGTGCTAATTATTACTAATTATATAATCATTTTACAATATATAAATGTATCAAATTAACAAGTTGTACATATCAAATTTACACAGTTTTATGTCAAATATATTTCAATAAAAAGATACAGAAATGTTTTTAAGCCCAAACTCAATTAAACATGTGCAATTTAAGTTGACATAAAGATGTGTATTTGACCACTGTACATGGACACATATGCTTTTAGCAAAACTGACTCAAATTACCTAAGTTTGTGATACTTAGAAACATCAGGTCATATAACACCTTAGAAGTGGTACATACTTAGGAATTTAAAAAACCCACAAAACTATGTAACAGCTCTGACACTTCTCAGATACATCTGTATTTAAATACTTCACAGTTAAGAGTCTCTTATGGTTTGCTTAGAGAACAAATGTAGAGCTGCTGGAGGGAGGGGTGTGGGGGATGAGCTAAATGGGGGATGGGCATTAACGAGAGTACTTGTGATGAGCACTATTATATGTAAGTGATGATCACTGAATTCTACGCCTGAAACCAATATGTAACCCATATGTTAACTAGAATTTAATAAAAACTTGAACAAAAAAATAAAAAGAATAAACATGCACATCCCCTTTCTTACTTCTATTTATGTAACAGAATTTCACTTAAAGGGTATAATATGATCTTAACAAGTTGCTTAAAGATACTAATCTAAGTTCTTCTTCTACTATCAAGGCATATAACTGATGTTGCTATCACCTTTTAAATTTTGTAAATGCATGATCTACATTTTTTTCATTTGCAATACCTTTGCAATTTTTGAATTTTTAAGCTTCCATGCTCTTGTAACTCTTCCCAGATATTTCTGCTGATTTGGTTTGAGATACAAATTACCCAAATAATTTTAGCATATACACCCTTAAAAGTGACCAGGATATAGATCTACATTATCCTTTTCTGAAAGTCCCATACAGTTATGATCATCTACTTTATAGCCCAGGACACAAAGGTGAAGTCCAAGACATTTAAAAATGACACAGCAATGTGTGATTTTGGGGACAAATTATTGATACACATGCTGAACAATCTGTCTCAGGTTTTATGGGAATTTATCACCAAAGATCAGGAGAAACTCTAGTCCGGTTTGCAGGACACATATTAATTGATAGGTATATTTTTCAAAGGCAATGGGTAAAAAAGTCAAAGTAAGGAGTTCTATCTGCCAGAAGGATTCTGCTCAGGGCAATAGAAAATGAGAATCAGATACTACTTCTTCTGACTTCTTAGGCCTTTGCTTTTCTTGAAAAATTTTTTTTTAAATTTTCTAGCAGAATTTGGAGATTCCCAAGTCCTATAGAGTAAAAGAAATGGATCCTTCTCTCTGTGCATGATCTAATCACAGCTTTCTGTTCTCAAAATAACTTGCTCTCTTTTTTATCTTAAGAAGATTGTCAGTGATGTCATGCAATTACTTTTGCTTTTTCAGTGGAGTGAAAAAGAGCATGTTATAAAGCTGAAAAAACATCTCATGTCTTTGTTCTTTTTTTTTCTTTTTTTTTTTGGTAATTATATATGAATTCTCTCCTCGCAGTGTAAGATAGCTTGAAAACATCCCACAAACTCTTTGACCCACCTTTCATAAAAGGATGGAGTCCACTTTTTCTCTCCTTGAACATGAGCCAGCCTTAGTGCCTGGCCTCTAGCAGCGATAAGGCATTGGAAGTATTTGTTTGGCCTGTAAAACTCGGTGAGAAAAGGTGATACAGGTTCCACTGGACTTGCTGTCTCTTGAGACCTGCCCTGAGTCACCATGTAAGAGGTCCGGCTTCTCCGATGCCATCTTGGAGGATCGGGAGACCGCACTACATGATGCCAGTCGCCCAAGCAGCTGAGGTTCCAGCTCCCAGCTGTTTGAGGCTTCCCAGCAGCAACTGCCAGACATCAAACACCCGAGTGAGCTTGCAAAAGATTCCATACCTTCGTCTCCATGCCTTCCAAGAGGCCTCAGAAATCGTGAAGCACAGAAAACTCACCCTTCTGTGCTCTCCTTGAATTTCTAATCAATGGAATCTGAGCAAAATAAATGGTTGTTTTATGGCAGTAATTTCTTTTATATCCGCTGGAACATAATGGACTAGCGCAAGTCATACCACCATGTTTCAGTAACGGTTAATAAGTCCATCAGGACATGGTAAGCCATCTTATTGGGGTAATCACTTTATGATACATACACATATCAAATCGTCACATTGTACATCTTAAACTTGCACAATGTTATAGGTCAATTATATTACAATAAAGCTTGAAAAAAAATTTTAAGTGAATAAACCCATTGTTTCTAGATGAAGGAAAGGTGGTCACATGACAAGAGGCATCATCGACTATGCAGCTAACCGCAGAGGGTTCCTACACACTCCCAGTGTCACCGTGGACACATCTCTATCTTTTAAGAATGTTGCTTGATGTTTTAGGAGAACTTGCAGTTCCTTCTTTAAACACAGTGCTTACTAACACATTACTTTTTGAACTTGTGCCCAAATATATTCACTAGCTCATTAGAATTAATACTAAAAATGGAAAGTTTTCATTGCTTAGGCAGTGCTTCCTTGAAAAATAATAAAATAATTAAAAAATAAAAAATAAAAAATTCTGGAAATCATTTATGACAGGTTTTTTTTTGAGAAGTAGAAAAATGATATGGCAGTATAAAATAAAATACTTGCAACTTACACCATTTTTTGAGAAGTACTAACTTTGTTAATATTCTTTGAGTAAAAATATCTTGGCTGTAAACAACAGATGCTTCCATTCCTGTGTGCAGACTCAAACCGCAGGTAGGAACAGTTATTTGAGTTGAATTCTTCACCACTGATGAAAAATGTGAAGGATATTTTATATACTTTATTATACAATATTCTTTTCTCAGTTGATTTAAAAGAAATGATCTCTTCCACTAATTCAAATTGATAGTCCTAAAAATGTCTGAAAATCCACTCTGTCAGTCATCTTCATTACTAGCTATTTCATCAAAAATAGCAATAGATATCAAAATGCATGAACTGGAGTTTTATCTGCTCTTTCTTCTACATATTTGCTTCTATAACGTGCTGGCCAGTCTCCCCACAACCCAACAACGGGTGCGGAAAGCAGCAAAAAGTGGCCAAACAGAGGAAACACAAGAGGAAAGAAATCCTTGGTTACAGATGAAGCAGATCATTAGCCTCCCAGAAATTAAGGTTTCCTAACACAAAATTTATTATGAATAAGAAACTTAATGTAACCTAGACACAGGATTATTCTTCTCTGTTTGGTAACCTTTTCCTAATTAAGAATTTTATCTCAGAAGTTAGTTTCATATTATTGGCTTCTATAATTCCATTGAAACACCAAGATTATCATTCTTCTAAGATCATTTTTCTTGGCTTCAACATTGTACAGCTAATATAATTATTTCAGTTCCATCCAAAGGTTGTCTTTAAAACTTACTGCCTCTCAGATATTCCCAGTCATTTGTCAAAGTTTTGCATGTTGAATCCTACAGAAGAAATGGAGGTATACCATTTGAAGATTTAAAAAAAATAGGATAAATGAATGTTCTAGCCATTTTTAAAAATTGAGTTTAATTTTGTTCTTATGTATTGTCCAAATGCATTCTTTCTTATTAGCTTTCTTGCTTTGTGGCACAGCCACCAGTAAGAGTTTCATTCCACACATTCTAACTACAGCACCATTTGATATTGTAGGGAAAAACAGGAAAAGTAGGGCAAGTTTGGTCCAAGTTCAGGATGGCATGCTGATGGCAGGGCACCCCCACACAGCCCCTGCTGGCAGCACAGCTCCACGGTGCCACCACACGTCTTACCCTCTGAGAGAGGGCTACCAAAGTGGCTTTCTGGGGACAGCGCCCTGGTTTCTCTCACTGGCACCTGGGTGCCCAAGGAACCCGGACAAGCTTCCTGATGATTTTTCCCTAAATACTTCTAGAGATTGTAGGCATGGTTGGAATCCCTCAACAGGTTCATCTCAAAATCTTTAACCAAACAGCATACATAATCTATTCAGAGAAAATGCATCTATAATATGTGTATATTTTAGGACGAGCATCCTTTCAGGATTTGCAGACTGTGATTTCCCTCTAAATCACCATACCATTACCCTGATAAAAACTCTTACCAAGATTATTCAGTTGCCACATTGGGAAAGCTTAATACTAACCAACAAACAACGAACCAAATATATAATGACCAAGTAAATAAATAATTGAATCAACAAATGAATGAATGCTGCATTTACAGAAGCACTAGTATGTGTGATGTGAAACATTTAGTCAGAGAAATTAAGTTCTAGCTCTCTTAATTCCTAGGATACTGTTTGGACCAGTAACCTAATCTCACTGACTCTTACGGGCTCCTCATAAGGAAAAAAAAAAAAAAGAAAGAAAAGAAGAACCACATCCATATGTCTGTTATCACATGGGGACATCCATGGTAAAGGTACCACACTGAATCTCTAGCATAAATGACCTATATACACTTTGTTCCACACCACGTGCTACCAATAAGACTAAGATCTTGAGCTATTAGGGGTTGCAGACCGATGTCCATTCCAAAAACTGGAAGGCCATCTCCTCATTGGTAGCCTGCTAATGCTTAAACCAGGAGATCATTTTTGGTTTTCTAACAAAGAAGTGCCATGAATAACTTAAGTCTTTCCCAAACTGAGCGTCTGCTATACAAATCTAAAGAAGTGATGCTTGACTATGATAAGCTCCAAGACTGCATTAAGATGGAGGACGCTGCAAAAGTCTGACGACCCAGGCATGCCTACTTCTCCCCAAGAGACAGGCTGGTGTTGATCTCACTGGTGGTGTTCTGTCTATGCACCATAAAGTCCTACCAGAGAAGCGAAAACCACAATGGAACATTTGCTAAACTTACTACGATCCCAACTGTGTCACTCTGAAAATTCAGCAAAATTAGCTTATGTGAGTACACAATCTTCCCTTTGTAAGCCATAAAATCTAGATATAACTTGCATGTTTCATCTAGGCCATCTGTACCAACTTACTATATTGTATATGGTTTATAATAAAATGAGAAAATAACTATACTTTTGCATTTCCTTTTGTATTCATATTGCATCCATAAAACTGACTGTGTATGCTTTTTAAAACTCATTACCTATTAACCTAAGAACTGCCAAGATGGTAGGCCTAGTCAGGGTCCACTCAACAGGACCCTGTCTTTGTCTTTGCTCTGACACCTTATTTAAAATGCGGTCCTCCAAAAGAACCCACAGGTGACATTTCCCTCTCCTGCCCCTCAGCATAATCTAACTTCAGTAAAAAGCAGAGCACCAGCACTGGCTGCCTAACCTGCCTACAACAAGTCTCACCCTCCTGTGCTCTGCTGGTGCTGCTTTTCTTGGGCAAGTGTGCCTAATGACCAGTGCAGTGGGCCCCTTATCCGGAAGACCAGCACAAACCCCCATGCATGCACAGACCACACGGTTCTGCGTTGCTTCAACTCTAGTGGAAATAGCATCAGATCTCTTAAGAAGCAGACCAGAGCACACTTAGTTATAACTTGCCACATTCTGGCCACGGTCCAGATACTCCCCATCGCAGGCAACAAGAAACTCTGCAGAGGGCTGACCTAAGGGATAGAGTAGCCATCACACAGCAGTGGAATGCATGCAACACACAACAGAGACACTTTCTGACGTGCCAGGCCCTGGACAGTGTATGACCTCTTCTTCATAAAGCCATTACTCTCAGGAGCAAGAAATGTAACAGGCTTTCCTAACACAGAGAAGATAGAGACCTAGACAAAATGCCAAGATGGAGGAACTCATCCCAAAAGAAAGAACAAGAAAAGGTCACAGCCAGGGATCTTATCAAAACAGGTAGAAGTAGTATGTCTGAGCCAGAATTTAAAGCAACAATCATAAGGATATTACCTGGGCTTGAGAAAAGTACAGAAGTTATCAGGGAGACCTCTACTGCAGAGCTAAAAATGGATCAGGCTGAAATCAAAAATACAATAACTGAGATTTGGAACAAATGGATGCAATGACCACAAGGCTAGAAGAAGCAGAGAAACAAATAAATGATCTAGAAGATGGAATTATGGAAAATAATGAAGCTCAACAAAAGAGGGAAAGAAAAATCTTGGATCATGAAAGTAGGCTTAGGGAACTCAGTGACTCTATCATGTGTAATAACATTCATAGCATAGAGTTGCAGGAGAGAGAGAAAGGGGGGCAGAAGGTTAATGTGAGGAAATTATAACAGAAAACTTCCCCAAATGGGGAAGCAAACAGACATCCAAATCCAGGAGGCATGGGACTCCCATCAAAATCAATAAAAGCAGGCCAACACCAAGATAAATTTGCAAAATATAAAGAAAAAGAATCCTAAAAGCAGCAGACAAAAGTAGTCCCTAACTTAAAAGGGAAGACCAATAAGTTAGCAGCAGATCTCTCCACAGAAACTTACAAGCCAGAAAAGAGTGGGATGATATATTCAATGTGCTGAATGGGAAAAAAATCTGTAGCGAAGAATACTCTATCCAGAAAGGCTGTCATTCAGAATAGAAGGAGAGATCAAGAGTTTCCCAAACAAAAACTAAAGGAGATCATGACCACTAAACCAGCCCTGCAAGAAATACTAAAAGGGACTCTGAGTGGGAAAGAAAGACCAAAAGCAACAAAGACCAGAAAGGAATGGAAAATCTCCAGAAAGGACGACAGAACAAGTGATAAAATGGCACTAAATACATAACTCTCGATAGTCACTCTGAATGTAAATGGACTAAATGCTGCAAACAAAAGATAAAGTGTGTCAGAATAGATTAAAAAAAAAAGATGCATATACATATGCTGCCCACAAGAAACTCATTTTAGACCTAAAGAAACCTACGGATAGAAAGTGAGGGGATGGAGAAACATCTATGATGCAAATGGACATCAAAAGAAAGCTGGGATAGGGCGCCTGGATGGCTCAGTGGGTTAAAGCCTCTGCCTTCGGCTCAGGTCATGATCTCAGGGTCCTGGGATCGAGCCCCGCATCGGGCTCTCTGCTCAGCAGGGAGCCTGCTTCCCCCTCTCTCTCTGCCTGTCTCTCTGCCTACTCGTGATCTCCCTCTCTGTCAAATAAATAAATAAAATCTTTTAAAAAAAAAGAAAGAAAGAAAGCCGGGATAGCAATACTTATATCAGACAAACTAGATTTTAAACCAAAGACTGTAACAAGAAACGAAGAAGGGCACTATATCATAATAAAGGGAATAATCCAACAGGAAGAGCTAACAATTGTAAATATTTATACTAACTTGAAAGCATCCAAATATATAAAATAATTAATAACAAACCTAAAGGAACTTGCCACAACAAACATGAAGGAATAATAAGAGTAGGGGACTTTAACACCCCACTTACATCAATGGACAGATCATCTAAGCAGTAAATCAACAAGGAAACAATGGCTTTGAATGATACACTGGACTAGATGGAGTTAACAGGTATAATCAGAGCATTCCATCCTAATGCAGCAGAATACACATTCTTTTCAAAGTGCACTTGAGACATTCTCCAGGACAGATCACATACTGGGTCACAAATCAGACCTCAACAAGTACAAAAAGATTGAGATCATACCATGCATATGTTCCGATCACAATGCTATGAAACTTGAAGTCATCCACAAGAAAAAATTTAGAAAGACCACGAATACATAGAGGCTAAAGAACATCCTACTAACAAATGAATGGGTCAACCAGAAAATTAAAGAATAAAAAAAAAAAAAAAATACACGGAAACAAATGAAAATGAAAACACAACAATCCATAACCTTTGGGATGCAGCAAAAGTGGTCCTAAGAGGGAAATAATGTAGCAATACAGGCATACCTCAAGAAGCAGGAAAACCTGAAATACGCAATCTAACATTACACCTACAGGAGCTAGAAAAAGAATAAACGAAGCTGAAAGCTAGGAGATAAAGGGAAAAATAAAGATGAGAGCAGAAATAAATGATACAGAAAACAAACAAAGAGAAAAACAGTAGAATATATCAATGAAACCAGGAGCTGGTTCTTTGAAAGAATAAAGTTGATATACTCTTAGCCAGACATATCAAAATGAAAACAGAAAAGACTCAAATAAATAAAATCATAACTGAGAAAGGATAAATAGCAGCCAATACCCAGAAATACAAACAATTATAAGAGAATATTGTGAAAAATTATTATATGCCAGCAAATTGGACAATCTGGAAGAAATGGATAAACTCCTAGAAACATACACACTACCAAAACTGAAAGAGGAAGAAATAGACAACTGATAACCAACAAAGAAATTGAATCAGTAATCAACATCTCCCAACAGGGGCACCTGGGTTGCTCAGTTGGTTAAACATCTGACTTTGGTTTCAGCTCAGGTCATGATCTCCTGGGCCATGGGATCAAGACCCATGCCAGAGTCTACACTCAAGGTGGAGTCTGCTTGCAGATGCTCCCCCTCTGCCCCTCCTCCTGCTCCCATGCTCTCTCTCTCTCTCTCAAAAACATAAATCTTTAAAAAAAAAAAAATCTCCCAGCAAACAAAAATCCAGGGCCAGATGATTTCCCAGGGGAATTCTACCAAATATTTAAAGAAGAGTTAATACCTATCCATCTCAAGCTATTCTAAAAAATAGAAATGGAAGGAAAACTTCCAAACTCATTTTTTTAAATTATTTTACTTATTTGAGAGAGAAAGAGAGCATGGTGGGGGGCTGGGTACAGGCTGATGGAGAAGAAGGCTCCCCACTGAGAAGGGAGCTGGATGCAGGGCTCAATCTCAGGACCCTGGGATCATGACCTGAGCCAAAGGCAGATGCTTAACCTATTGATCCACCCAGGCGCCTCTTCCGAACTCATTCTATGAGGCCAGCATTACCCTGTTTACAACACCAAACAAAGATCCCACTGAAAAAGAGAACTATAGGCCAATATCCCTACTGAACATAGATACGAAAATTCTCAACAATATATTAGCAAATGAAACCCAACAGTGCATTAAAAGAATCATTCACCACAGTCAAGTATGATTTATTCCTGGGTTGCAAAGTGGGTCATATTTGCAAATCAATCAATACGTACACCACATTAACAAAGGATAAGAACTATAAGATCTTCTCAACAGAAGCAGAAAAAGTATTTGAAAAAGTACACATCCATTCATGATAAAGGGATAGAGGAAACATACCTCAATATAATCTCAATATAATAAAGGTCATATACAAAAAATCCACAGCTAATGTCATCCTCAATGGGAAAAAAATGAGAGCTTTTCCTTGACTGTCAGGAACAAGACAGGGATGTCCACTCTCACCACTGATATTCAACATAGTATTGGAAGTCCTAGCCTCAGAAATCAGACACCAAAAAGAAATAAAAGGCATCTAAATAAGCAAGGAAGAAGTCAAACTTTCACTATTTGCCAATGACATGATACTCTGTATAGAAAACCCAGAAGTCTCCATCCAAAAATTGCTAGAACTGATACACAAATTCAACAAAGTCACAGGATACAAAAACAATGTGCAGAAATCTGCTGCAGCAGAAAGAAAAATCAAGGAATCAATCACATTTACAGTTGCACCAAAACATTAAGATACCTAGGATAAACCTAACTAAAGAGGTAAAAGATCTGTACTCTGAAAACTATAAAACATTGATGAAAGAAATTGAAAATGACACAAAGAATTGAAAACACATTCCATGTTCATGGATAGGAAAAACAAATATTGTTAAAATGTCTATACTACCCAAAGCAATCTACACATTTAATGCAATCGTTATCAAAATACCACTGGCAGTTTTGACAGAGTTAGAACATACAATCCTAAAATTTGTGGGGAACCACAAAAGACCCCTAATAGACAAAGCCATCTTGGAAAAGAAAAGCAAACCTGAAGGCATCACAATTCCAGACTTCAAGTTATGTTACAAAGCTGTAGTGATCAAGACAGTATGGTACTGGAAGAAAAACAGACACATTGATCAATGGAACAGAATAGAAAACCCAGAAATGGACCCTCAACTCTATGGTCAACTGATCTTCAAAGCAGGAAAAAAAATCCAATGGAAAAAAGACAGTTTCTGCAACAAGTGGTATTGGGAAAACTGGATAGCAACATGCAAAAGAATGAAACTGGACCACTTTCTTACACCATTAACAAAAATAGAATCGAAATAGATGAAAGACCTATATATGAGATAGGAAACCATCAAAATCCCAGAGGAGGATAGAGGCAGTAACCTTTTTGACGTTGGACATAGCAACCTGTTACCAGATACATCCCCGGAGGCAGGAAAACAAAAACAAAAATGAACTTTTGGGACTTCATCAAGATAAAAATGTGCACTACAAAAAAAAAAAAAATCAACAAAACTAAAAGGCAACCTAAGGAATGGGGAAAGATATTTGTAAATGACATATCTGATAAAGGGCTAGTATCCAAAATCTATGAAGAGCTTACCAAACTCAATACCCAAAAACAAATAATCAAGTTAAAAAATGGGCAGAAGACGTGAATAAACATTTTCCCAAAGAAGACATGCAGACGGCTAACAGACACATGAAAAGATGCTCAACATCACTCATCATCAGAGAAATACAAATCAAAACTACAATGACATATCACCTCACATCTGTCAAAATGGCTAGAATCAACAACACAGGGAAAAACAGATGTTGGTGAGGATGTGAAGAAGGGGGAACCTTCTTACACTACTGGTGGGAATGCAAACTGGTGCAGCCACTCTGGGAACCAGTGTGGAGCTTCCTCAAAAAGTTACAAATAGAACTACCCTATAACCGAGTAATTGCACTACTATTTACCCAAAGGATACAAAAATACTGACTCAAAGGAGACACATGTACCCTGATGTTTATAGCAGCATTATCAACAACAGCCAAATTATGGAAAGAGCTCAAATGTTCATCAGCTAATGAATGGATAAAGAAGAGGTGGTATATATACATAATGGAATATGACTCAGCCATCAAAAACAAAATCTTGCCATTTACAATGACATGGATGGAGCTAGAGACTATAATGCCAGGTAAAATAAGTCAGAGAAAGACATATACCACATGATTTCACTCATGTGTAGAATTTCAGAAACAAAAAAAGATGAACTTTGGAGGGGGCGTGGGTGGAACAGAAAGTGTGGCAAACCAGGAAACAGATTTAAGTATAGAGAACAAACTGAGGGCTGTGGGGGCAGGGGGGAGGTGGGCAGGGGGATGGGTTAAATGAGTGATGGCAATTAAGGAGGGCACCTATTGTGATGAGCACTGAGTATTAAACGGAAATGATGAATCACTAAATTCTACACCTGAAACTAACGTTATACTGTATGTTAACTAACTGGAATTTAAATAAAAACTTGAAAAAAGAAAAAAAAAATGTGGTCCTTGAATCAGCAGTATCAGTAGCACCTGGGAGCTTAGACCCACTGTCCCACACTGAACCTACTGGAAAAAAATCTACACATTAACAAAATCACCAGATGATGCATGTGCTCACTCATGTTTAGGAAACATGGCTCTAGGACTTGCTTCAGTTTCATATCAGGTCTGATTTCTGTGACAATAGAGATGCCAGTCTTCCACCAAACCAACCGTTGAATGAACACTAGCAAATTAATCTTAGGAGATTAACGTAGTAAGAAAGAATATATAAATCTCAACTAGAAAAATGATCATCATTATATGTGCATAAGTATATGTGTACATGTGTGTTATCCAGCCATTAAAAACCTTGAACTACAAGGATTAATTTTAAAAAATCAAAATGAATATTCCAGGGAATGAAACTGAAACAAAATAAATGACCTCTAAAGACACATAATTGATGGTTGATGTGCCCAAAATTTCTAGTCTTGTTGACTAACTTCTGCAGTTTGCTTTTAAAGCAATCAGAAGAGTCCTGATTTACATATAGACAGAGATACAGAGATACACACACACACACACACACACACACACAAGTGTGCATACAATTAAAATAAACACCATTCTAAAGCTTTTTTTTTTTTTTTGAAGATTTTATTTATTTATTTGAGAGAGAGAGAAAGTAAGAGAGAGCATGAGAGGAGAGAAGGTCAGAGGGAGAAGCAGACTCCCCGCGGAGCTGGGAGCCCGATGTGGGACTCGATCCCAGGACTCCGGAATCATGACCTGAGCTGAAGGCAGTCGCTTAACCAACTGAGCCACCCAGGCGCCCCAATAAACACCATTCTAAAATATTAAGAAGTTAACAGTGAGTGGTACTGTTCAAGATGATTTTTCTTATGCCATTTGCATTCTTGAAGTTACATCAGAAAAAACATTTCAGGGGCACCTGGGTGGCTCAGCGGGTTAAGCCTCTGCCTTTGGCTCAGGTCATGATCTCAGGGTCCTGGGATCGAGCCCTGCATCAGGCTCTCTGCTCAGCAGGGAGCCTGCTTCTTCCTCTCTCTGCCTGCCTCTCTGCCTACTTGTGATCTCTCTCTATCAAATAAAGAAATAAAATCTTTAAAAAAAAAAAACTTTTCAACTAAATAAAATAATAAAAACACTAATTCTTGAAACACCCATTTGATCCTTGATACACACACACACACACACACACACACACATTTAATGTCCATATAATGAAATATCTAAAATCTGAGAAAGTTCAAATTACATTTTATAAATGGCTAAAATAGAAAATCCAGAAGATAAAACCTAATTTTATTTATCTAAATTTGAAAAAGGACATCTTCATCAATTTTTAAACACTTTTAAAGGGGAAATAAGTTACATGCAACATTTTTGTAAGCAATTTAGTTTTTGAAACCCTAACAAAGTTTCTGCAAAAAGTATTGCAACAATGCCTTAATGGAATAGTCAAGTCAATGGGCAAAGGGAATAGAGGAAATGAGGAAAAATAAATCCTTTAACCTGTGTTATTAAAAATCTCGAGCTGCAAATTATGAAATTGAATAGCTGATGAATGTGTCTAAAGACTGAACAATAAAGAATTAAGATCCTGTAAATATTCTGAACATTAGGCATCCTGTATATTTTGATACAATAAAATAACCACAGATCAAAGATCTCAGCTTGTCATTTACACACATCAGCTATCTAAACTAAGACCTGTACAATCCCAACTCAGAAGTAAAAATTAATTATGAAACAAATGTTTTGAGAAATATTTACCTAGCATTTCAGATACAATTTCCATTATGCCATAGCTATAAAGGAGAATTTTCGATGTATAAACTTGGTTGACTGCCTCCTTTAAGGCATGTGGATTTTCTAATTCCTCATAAATTCCAGAGTAGGTTGGTAATTGGTGTTTACCACTGTGATACATACGATGTGCAAGGGGCATAATGATCTATGCTTATTCCTTGCTACTGATACCTTACTAGCATGATGAAGAATGGGGAACAAATACCAGATGGTTGAAGAAGGGAAGACACATTAAGAACTTCCAGCTACCGAAACGAAAGACTGTTCTACTGTGAGTGCCATGAAGACTTTTAACAGGAGACAGAGGGTCAGAATGCCTCGTGTAAGAAGGAGGCAGGACAGACTAGCAGAGCAGGTGACATTAAACTGCAGATTCATGTAGGGAGTGGATCCCAAGTCAGAGAGCCCTAAAATAAACCCACAGGGAAACGCTCGTAACAAAGACTATCTGACTATTACATCAACACGGGTATATGCATCCATCCATACCCACACACAAATACAGTTTGTCTTTCTCTTTAATTTGAAGAACTTTTATAAGAGATTGATGTAATAAGAAAACATATCCTGAATCTCAAACAGGGAAATGGAAAAAAAAAATGAGAAGGAACACCATCTGGCAGTTAATAGAGATGCACATTCACACTTTATGTTTCTGCATCTGGACACGCCACACAGTGGGGAACCAGCTGCTTGCACCAAGGACAATGCAGACGAGTGTGGCTTTGATTTGCTTTGGTAGCACTTCCATACCCATGTATTTTAAGAGTGTAATTATTTTTTTTTATTCATTATAGATTCTAACAAAGAATCATGCAAATGTAAGGGTAAATACGACTTTGCATTTTTCCCCCGACTAGGACCCCAAGTATAGATCAGTTTGAACTACTCCCCACACAGAGCTTACTTATTTTAAGCCATTGCACCCACCAAGAGCTATTTAAAGGCCTGTCTTAATCTTGACTCCATGTTGTTCCCAATCTAGCAGCAGCTTCTTGTAACTGAAGCTTCTTCAAACATCTTTTAAGAATTTATTTTATGACTTCAGCTTCTTTATGCTATCCTTTCAGTTTTCATCATATCACTTGTTAAGAATGAATGGATTGCTTTTAAAATCTGCTTTGCAAAGCAGGTAGATGGGATGTGTGTGTGCCCACACCACTTGCCATAATGATCAAGTGAGTTACATCCCTTAATACAGGACTATGAACACTTCACCCCTTAACAGTCCAAGGATTCTAAGAAAAAGAGGAGATTTAAGACCCAGAGAATGTGCTCCTTCAAATGTTTTAAGAGCCATAATGTTAACGTATACTAAATTTGTATTCTGTAGTCCCAAAACTCAGAACAAGAACAGATCAGTGCAAATATCCGAAAATCTACTTAATATAAGACATTCTCGTAGCATTGCTCCAACAGTAGTGAACTCAGAATCATTATAAGAATTCAAGTTGGGGCTGCAAGGGCAAGGACAATTTCTTCTATGTAATTACTGCCTGCCAAGACACTGAAGAGACAGGATAACACCTGCCATGATCCTGTTGAGCCTTTTTCACTCACAGTGATGAGCTTCCCATACATGTTGCAATGGTTTCCTGTGGCTGCCTTGCCAGTTGTAGGTCAATTTCACATGATACATAGGAAGAGAGAAAGTCAAAGTACCAAAACCTGAATGGCTTAAAACAACAACACTGTATTATCTCACAATTAACTTGTGTTTTCTGATGTCCACACCCATGGTATAATTAAATACCCTTAGGATGAATTAATACTTTGAACTCAAAATTTTTTTTTTTTTGAACTCAAATTCTTTAATTCACTAAGACCCCACCTGAATGAATACCAAGTAAAATAGACAGCCTGGAGCAGCAACCCAAAATGCTCAAGAACACACACTGTATTTACCTCGCTGTCTTTTATAAGTCCTACAGGAGCTAACTGCGGCTTTCAATCACAGAGCAATTACATGAACCAGAGTCACCCAAGGAAAATGTGTCCTACTCCTCAAGCCTAAACATAAGGTAGTCATTACCTTTTAAAATATTTACTGTCTAAATTGTCACAAATTATTGATGCTACATTTTCCTTTTAAAAAGTTGTGCTATTTTGATATCAGTAATATTTCATAACATACGCCATATAAACATTAATTTGAAGAATTAATTCAAATGAATCAAAAACTTCCACTCTAAATTCTGTCTATAAAATGTGTATACATTTGGAAACGTTTGCTACAGTGTTCTTTATTAATCGCATGATCTCTGATATTCTGCTAAAAGTTACAGTTAAGAAAAAAATTTGAGGGGCGCCTGAGTGGCTCAGTGGGTTAAGCTTCTGCCTTTGGCTCAGGTCATGATCTCAGGGTCCTGGGATCGAGCCCCCCATTGGGCTCTCTGCTCAGCAGGGAGCCTGCTTCCCCCCTCTCTCTCTGCCTGCCTCTCTGCCTACTTGTGATGTCTCTCTCTTTAAAATAAATAAATAAGATCTTTAAAAAAAAAGGAAAAAAAAAAAAGGAAAAAAATTTGAAAAGCAATATAAAAAAGTTTGAGAAATTCCAGTTTAGCTCCTAGCGACAGGTCATTAAATCAACAAGGTTTTATAAATATTGATCAAGATTTGCCTAAATTTAAGCTTGTTTATTTTGACTTGGGATTTAGAGTGAGAGATGCTTATCTTATAAAAATCATTTCTACTCTTGCCTATAATACCAGCCTGGGCACATGAATCTCAAATATACGTGTATAGTTGAGATTTAACAATAATGATTCTGTTTATCTATAATTCTGACTTTTCAAATTTATTTTAAGGGTCAACCAGAACTGGAGAAAGAAAAGCATTAGACTACTTTTCCTATTCTTTAGAATTAAATAGAGCTGGAAATTTTATTTCAGTATTGCTGTGTTTATAATTTTTTGGGTGTGGGGTACAAGGCATATGCCAATTCACAAGCACTAACCTACCCAAAAGGCAATATTCCCCCTGACTGAGGCTGACTACTAAGCTTAAGTTTACTGGGCTACCTCGCTAAGGTGGGCCTGGGAGGCTGGCTGGAGTATTATTATTATTATTATTATTATTATTATTATTCAATTTATTTAAACAAAAAAAACAAAAACAATTCACCCATTTCTCCCATCCCTTAACCCTTGCCTCTTGCAATTACCAATCTATTCTCTGTATCTATGAGTTTGGCATTTTAAAAATCAATAAATACTTAAGATTTTTATCAAAATTCATCTTACTTTCGCTTCTCCATTTATTAGAATTTTTCTGCTAAGGCAATCTCTTGTTACTATTAAAATTTTAATTGGGTAAATACCATAAGAAGAGGAAAACAAATAAAATTGAAATTTAACAAATTAATACACAGAGAACACCATTATCACAGGACCTGAGTCAAGAAGTAGCTCCAGCTCTCATTCTGGATTACAGCCTGTCCCCACAGAATACAACCACTAAGTTACAATCATTCTGCTAACCTTTATAAAAATCGCTGTCTTGCTTTTTCTTATATTTTCATCACGTATTTGTGCATTCCCAACCATTCATTTTGGCTGCTTTGAACTTTATATAAACATGAATGAAATTGTATATATTCCTTTGAGTATTTCTTCTGCTCAATATTTCTATAAGATTTATCCAGTGTGGCACGTTGCTGTAATTCTTTTATTTATTTTGCTATATAGCATTCCAATATATGACTATATCACTATTTACGTATTCTACAGTTGATCCCATTTGATGTGCTCTGTTCAGGGCTTCTGGAAATAATTGTGTTATGAGAGTTCTTGTGCAGGTCCCTTGGCACATATATGTTCAAGTTTCTGTTGTATAGACACCAAGGAGGGAAACGGCAGGGTCAGTGGTATGGATACTTAACACTGGTAAATAAGGTCAAACTCGTGAAATGAGAGTTCCCATGATTTCGCATCTGCACAGTCTAGCAACCATTTTAACATTAGGCATTCTGGTGTTTTTGTGGTGCTCTCTCATTTTTTTTTTTTTTTAAGATTTATTTATTTGAGAGAGAAAGAAAAAGAGAGAGCGCACACGTGCATGCGCACAAATGGGGGGAGGGCTGGGAGCGGGAGAGAGAGAATCCTCAGGCAGATCCCCGGCTCAGTGTGGAGCCCGAGACACGGGGCTCAGTCCCAGGACCCTGAGATCATGACCCCAGCCAAAATCAAGTGTTGAATGCTTAACCAGCTGAACCACCCAGGCACCCCTCATTATAGTTTATTTTTATTTCCTAGTTTACTAATGGAGTGGACCACATTTTTACATATTTATTGGACATTTCGTTATTTTTTGAAATGTAATTTTGAGGTATCTGCCTGTTTTTCTAGTGTCCCCTATCACATTCTTATTGGTAGGTAGGAGATGGGTTTTTTTAATATATTACCAATTGCAAACATTTTCTCCCACTCTATAATGTGACTTTGCCTCTGTTACTGGTGAGTTTTAATAAGGAGAGATTTTAATTTGGATATCAGAAATGTCATCACCTTTTTTGTTATGGTTAGCACTCTTGTTCTCTTAAGAATTACTTTCATAATCTAAAGCCTTGAAAATATTTTCTTATATTATCTTTTAAGAGCTTTACTACTTCTAGGGCGCCTGCATGGCTCAGTTAAGCACTGGACTCTTGATTCCGGTTCAGGTCACGATCTCAGGGTCCTGGGATCCAGCTCCACATTGTGCTCCCAGCTCAGTGGGGAGTCTGCTTCTCCCTCTCCCCCTCCCTGCCACTTGTGCACTCGCTCACGTGTGCGTTCTCTCTGTCAAACAAATAAATAATATCTTTAAAAAAGAGACAGAGAGAGATTCACCGTTTCTTATTCAAATTTCGGTCAGCAATTCCACTGGAATTTAAACATGTGTGTGGTAGGAAACAAAGGTCGAGTTTTTTTCCCCCAGAAAAACAAACCATAATAGTACCATTTATTGAGAAGAATCTGTTTTCACCACTGCCCTACAGTGCCACTTTTGTCACAAACATATGCACACACGCCCTACACCAACCCTCAACACCCAAGACTTTCTAGAACCTCTGTTATCCTGGTTGATTGGTAAAGGCCATTTTATCTTGAAATAGGAGACTTGCTAGAGGTTTGTAGATCTCCTTTAGGAAATTACATTCTAATCCTAATTTGCTCTAGTTTGCTCTAAATTCTGTTAGGAATGACTACTGGATTTGATCAAATACCTCTTTACATATATTAAGGTGTTCATGTTTTATTTATTTTCTCCTTAAATCTCTTAATGTAATGACTTAATTACCATTAGAATGATAGTCCAACCTTGTCTACATGGAAGAAACTTCACTTGTTGATGTTTTATTCTTTTTATATATTGTTAAAATTGAATTTTTAAAATAGTAACTTTTATCTTGCTATCATTTCAAACTTACAGGTAACTTGCATCTGTGAAAGTTTCTTTTACTATTCCTGCATTAACAAAAGTCATCAATTATTTCTATTTTGTGCATCCTCTCACACACATGCGCAATTCCTCTATATATACATACATCCTACAAATATACATAAATACAAACGTATTTAATGTAGATACTAAATCTTTTTGTTATCAAATGAATAATTTGGAGGTATCATGCCTCTTTATTCATATATATAGAGAGAGACTGAATTCAAAAGGACTAAAAATGACTATGAAGGATAATACTGGGACAGTTGATGGGATTTAAATATGGACTATGGATTACATAATAATTGTATCAATGTTACATTTCCTGAAATTGATAATTGCATTGTGGTCATGGCAGAGAAGGTTCTTTTTCTTGTGGTCTGCCATGACCACAGCTTTTTTTTTTTTCCTGTCTCAGGATCCAATTCCTATCCACCATTGTATTTCATTGACATGTCTCTATAGTTTCTTTCAATATAGAACAGTTCCCGAGTCTTTCTGTGTGCTTCTTGATTTTTTTCAGATTATAGGAGAGTAATGCATAAAGTGTTCCAAAATTAAAATCAGGATTCTACTCTATTTTTTGACAGAAATTCATCTGAAATGATAGTGTGCCCTTCTTAGTGCATAATGTCTGGAGTGATGGCAATTTGTCCCAGTATTGGTGAGGATAGGTTTTGATCATTTGTTAGGGGGCTGCCTACCAGTTTTCTTCTCTTTAAAATTACCATTTTTTAATTTTAACTAAAAACTAGTATGCAGGAAGATATCAGAGCCTATATAAGTATGCAATTTCTTATCAATATTTCACTTGTTAATCCTTTATTCTATTTATTATCATTTATTCCATCCTTCCATCTATATTAGTTGGGTTCTACTCTAAGGAATTTGTTTTTCTTTTTCTCCCCCCTCACTGGTCATAAGGTAGGTACATTTTAAATTTTCTCAAATACTGAAAAGTTATTTTTACAAATGATTGGACCATTTTGTACTTCCTCTGGTAATGTATGACAGCTGCAGTTGCTCCAGATTCTTGCCAAATTTGATGTTATAATTTTTTTCATTTGAGCCCTTTCAGAAAATGGTGAAACATGATATTTCATCAGATATGTTTGCCATTACACTTGTCTATTGATTCGTTAATCATGACCATTGCAATTTTCCATTGTTATATTTTCAGTTCTTATGCTGTTGTGCAATATCTCAATGGTTCCCAGATTTCAATTAGCCAACTTATAGTACATCATTAATTTCAGATGTAGTGTTCAATAATTTATCAGTTATGTATTACACCCAGTGCTCATCACGGCACTTTGACATCTATTATTATCTAGGATAACAAGCTTACTTATTGTATAGTGGAAGGAAATTTTGCTGTTCTGGATCCTTTTGACTCTGTTTTCTCAGTCTGTCATTTATGTGCATTTTCTTTTATGATGGACAGTACATGAAAAAATTCAGAGGCTCTCTGAAGCTTAAGGTAAGTTTTTCTTCTCTATTTCTATTAAACTGTTTTCTTGAAGACGGAAGATTTCATTCAGTTCTATTTACACTTTAAGAAAAAGTATACAAAGCTATAGTAATCAAAACAGTTGCCATAAAAACAGGCACACCGATTGATGGAACAGAATAGAGAGCCCAGAAATAAACCACCACACATATGGTCAATTAACTTATGACAAAGAAGCCAAGAGTATACAGCGGGGAAAGGACAATCTCTTCAATAAATGGTGCTGGGAAAACCAGACAGACACATACAAAAGAATGAAACTGGACCACTATTTTACACCACACACAAAAATTAACTCAACATGGATTAAGGATTTAAATATAAGACCTGAAACCATAAAACTCCCAGAAGAAAACATAGGTAGGTGGTAAGAATCTTGACATTGGTCTTGGGGATGATTGTTTTAAATTTGATACAAAAAGGGAAGGCAACAAAAATAAGCAAGTGGGACTTTAAAGTAGAAACTTAAAGTCTTCTGCACAGCAAGGGAAACAAAATTAAAGGGAAACAGAATAGAAGAAAATATTTGCAAATTATTTATCTGATGAGGGGTTGATATCCAAATATATAAAGGACTCATACAACTCAATAACAAAACCAAACAAAACCAAAATAGAAAGACAGTATGATTAAAAAATGGGCAGAGGTCCTGAACAGTTTTCCAAAGAAGATCTACAGATGCCCAAGAGGTATGTGAAAAAGTGCTCAACACCATTAATTATCAGGGAAATGCAAATCAAAACCACAAGATAACCTCACACCTGTTAGAATGGCTATTATCAAAAAGCCAAGAAATAAATGTTGGCAAGGATATGGAGAAACTGTACACGGTTGAGGGGAATGTAAATTGGTGCAGCCACTATGAAAAACAGCACACAGGTTCCTTAGAAAATTAAAAATAGAACTCCCATATGTTCCAGCAATTTCACTTCTGGTTATTTATACAAAGAAAATGAAAACAGTCATTTGAAAAGATATATACACTCCCATGTTCATTGCAGCATATTACAAAAGCCAAGGTATGGCAACAATCTATGGCAACAATCTAACTGACCATCAGTGGATGAATGGGTAAAGAAAATGTGGTATATACACAATGGAATATTACTTAGCCATAAAGAAGAATGAAATCTTGCCACTTGCAACAATATGGATGGAACTGAGGGCATTGTGCTTAGTGAAATAAGTCAGTCAGAAAAAGATAAATATGGTTTGATCTCATTTATGCGTGGAACCTAAAAAAAAAAAAAAAAAAAGAATGCCAAGTTCATAGTTACAGAGAACAGACTGGTGGTTACCAGGGGTAGGGGTAGAGGGCGGTCCAAAAAGGGGTCAGGAGGTACAAACTCCCAAGTATAAAATAAGTAAATCATGAGGATGTAATACACAGCATGGCAACTATAGTTAATAATAATACTGTATTGCATATTTCAGAGTTGTTAAGAGAATAGATCTTAGAAGTTCTTATGACAAGAAAAAATATTTTTGTAACTATGTATGGTGATAGACGTTAAGTCGATTTATGTGGTAATCATTTCCCAATATATACAAATATTGAATTGTTATTCTTTATCTCTGAAATGTCATGTCAATTATACCTCAATTTAAAAAAAGCAGAGAGAATGCTAGCAATCAGTTGTTGTCTAGGCACACAGTTATTATTGGAACTACAATGATTTAATATATGGGCACACCACATAGGGGCTGAAACAAATTCATTACAAAACTTGTGGCAGAAGGAACACATTTTACTTGAGTCTAATTTAGTCAAAGGATAGGACCAATAGGGGCGCCTGGGTGGCTCAGTGGGTTAAAGCTTCTGCCTTCGGCTCAGGTCATGGTCTCGGGGTCCTGGGACTGAGCCCCACATCGGGCTCTCTGCTCAGCAGGGAGCCTGCTTCCCCCTCTCTCTCTTCCTGCCTCTCTGCTGACTTGTGATCTCTCTCTCTCTGTCAAATAAATAAATAAAATCTTAAAAAAAAAAAAGATAGGCCCAATAAAAGGCAGCATATAATAGTTTCATGTTCACCCAGGCCATTAATTTTTTATTAGGCTGAATTTCTAACTTTAGAATTTTGCAATGATTGTTCTCTTGGGTCACTTCTTCCTCAGCTTCTGATACTAGGAGGAGAGCTGATCTCTGTGCTGATTTCACAAATGTCTCTAATTCATCCTTAGGTTTTTTTGTTTTTTGTTTTTTGCAAAAGATTGGATATATTCTAATTTGACCAAGTATCAACAGAGTACTGGAGTCTTGGGTCTCAGAAATCTCTTCACTTGTACCCCTCTGGGGTCACAGTAGGACCAAATGACACTCTTCCACCAAATCTGCTAATGCAACCCCTAGGCACAGTGCCTCAGTGAAGCCTAAAGATTTTTTAAAGACCCGCAGTCTGCTCCTCCTGTCTGGGATAGTCCAAAATTAAAGCATCAGGAATCAGAGTGGGAGAAAAAAATGAATAGGAGTGCAGAGAAACGGAGAAAAGGACTCCGTTTCCGGGGTACCTCGTACAGCAGAAGCGCAGGGAGTCCCTTTGTGTGTGGACGCGCCACCTCATTCAGAGAGGGCAGCCGCCTCTAACAGGATTTAGGGGCACCAGGAAGCTCTGTGTAGCCCAAAGTTTATCAATTAGGACTTCTTTGGATTAATAATCCTCCTTTAAATGATAGTCACATAAGATGTATGTATCTTATGACTTCATTTTTAAAACCAAGTGAAATCAGCTGGTGACACACTGGAAATTCTGGTTGTGGGTAAAGAGCAGGCAGGAAGGAAGAGTATTGGAGCCCAGGGCCTATCCGAGAACGGCGGCTGTGTGCAGGGGCCCGGCGGGGGGCGGGACTCTTTAACTGCAAGACCACCAGGAGAGAAAGCCCACCGAAGAGCAAAGAGGAATACAGAAAGGAAACTGGCACGAGTAAAAGCCAGGATTTGCCTAATTAGAAACAGGGCCTAAAAAAACAGACCCCGCCTGATCTCAAAAACGAAAACCTGACCAGGAGGTTTAGTCTACAGATTCACTCACACGAATCTCTTCATAAATTGTAAGTAAAAATAAAAAAAGATGTAGACAGTGGTAAAAACAAAACAAAACAAAACAAAACCTATCTTCAAGTAGGGTGATTTGGAAAAAGAAAAGACTAGCCAGCATTTTCCGGAAGTCCCGATCTGCGATGCTCACCTGTCACACTATATCCAGCATCCGATGGGGGTGTGCACTTGCCCAAAAGTTTGATTGAAAGAACCTGCAGCTGTGTAGCGAGGAGGTGGAAATATAAGTCTGCACTGAACCTTTATTCAGGCTAATCAAGAACATTTCCGATTTCTAAAATTAAGAGGCTAGGAGGTGCCCAATTAACGTCATTATGTCTAGTTCTTGGAGCACTTGAAAACAAAAGCTATTTGTGTATCTGAAAAGAGAACAAATTATGTAGTCCGTGAACTGAAAAAGGTAACAGTGATTTTTCAAGTTTGAGAGAGTCTTACAGAAAACCACTTAGTTGTTGTGGGGTGGCTGCGTGGGTAAGTCAGTTAGGCTCCCGACCCTTGATTTCAACTCAGGTCATGATCTCAGGGTGGTGGGACTCAGCCCTGTGTTGGGCTATGCGCTCAGGGCAGAGTCTGCTTGAGAGTCTCTCTGCCCCTCCACCCACCCAAATAAATAAAATAAAATCTTAAAAAAAGCACAAAAAACCATTTATTTGTGTCAAACGGACATCTAAATATCAACTGTACCTCAAAGAGCAGGGGAGCTCCAAAGCCACGACATTCCTTATCTAGCCTGAAAAGAGTTGTACTCCCCAAGGGGATTCCAATGCATAATTCTATCTTTTTTTTTTTAAGATTTTATTTATTTATTTGACAGAGAGAGAGCACAAGTAGGCAGAGCGGGAGGCAGAGAGAGAGGGGGAAGGAGGCTCCCCACTGAGCAAGGAGCCCAATGTGGGGCTGGATCCCAGGAGGCTGGGATCATGACCTGAGCCGAAGGCAGATGCTTAACCAACTGAGCCACCCAGGCGCCCCCTCATTTTATCATTTAAAAAGCTTTTTTGGCTAATGAAATGACTTTGCCTCCTGCTTTTCTTGTCAGATGCTATTTTCCTTGCTGTTCTGACAATTCCATTTTTAAGACTGAGAATGAATCGAGAGCCCCAATATTCAAGAACTCTGGAAATAATCCTGAAATCTGACTACAGAGTCAAACAAACTTTGGTGAACTACTTTGTAAAACACTTGATAATATAATGTACCGTGTAAGAACTGAAATGATGAAGCTTCTCTTTTTTTCATTTTCAGAATAGATTTTTTTTCTGCAACCATTGGCATATCATAGAAAGGTTTGATTTTTTTTGTGCGAAAGTGGGTTTTGTTTTGATTCTAAGTACTCCTCTTAGTTGTTTCACTGACCTTTACCATTAAGTTGAAACTTCTGGAGTTCTTACAGAAGAACTGAAACTATTTTTAGTTCAGAAAAGAGACAATGAAAGATAATTATACCTTACTCTGAAAATGGCTAATGCAGGCAAGGTGTTTTTCACGACACATTTTTATTCCTAGGATGAAATACATGTAGGATGAGACTTAGGAGGAGTTTATAAAAATGTGAGTTACAGAGAGACATACTGGGAGCCAAAACTCTGTATCGTGGTGACATTTTTCTCTTAAGAAGCATGATATCAGATAAAAAAGAATACCATTATCGCAACTGACAACAAACTTGTGCATATCCATATGTAATCTCAACATGACAATTATATTATTAGGGAAAAAAATCCTTTTTTCATGTAAAGTAAGAATTTCATCTGCACAAATCAGAGTTAGTCATTTTTAATGAGAAATGGATATAAAAATATTTTACACACTTTTAAGTACTTTTAACTAGTTTTGGTGTATAGGTTTGCACACCACCTGTATATTATTCATAGCAGAAGTGCTTGACACAAGTTTTATCCTAGGATCAAACTGACAGAATGACAAGCAGCTTCTCTAATCCCTAATCAGAGAGCAACACCGGGATGGAGAATTTTTATGTGCCTCATATGCCCTCCCCAAATTTGGAAGAAAACAAAGTAAGGCAGAGATGCGGCCTAGGTAGAAAGATGTAGGGACTCTCTCCAAACTAGCCACTGCTCATCAGCACCAAAGATGGCTTGTGAATACCCAGAAGTCACCAGAAGGGTCATTTTCTCTGTGTCTCTCAGGGAAAAATGTTGAGTACGGGAGAATAGCCACCCAGACCCAACGGCATCAGTAACAATGAAAAAAAAAAAGGGGAAAGGCATCCTTTAAGAAGGAAATTATTTTACCTCTAAAATACTTAAAAAACCAAAAAACACAATCACAAAGCAGCTCACCTCAGTGCCAAAAATAAATTTAAAAAAAAATGTGTGTGCTATGCATACGCTCATAGAAATTGACATGTAGGTAAAAGCCATATGTTTGGAACTTACCTTCCAGTTAGGATTTGAAAAGGTGGTGCTGGTGTCATCGGGGGGAAGCAAGAGACATGAAGAGGTATCCATGCATCCTATTTATCAGCTACATAGTAATCCCATATGTTGTATTTACTCTGTACCAAGAACTACTTTAAGTGCTTTGCAAACATGATTTCATTTAATCTATAGGGTAAATCTATGAGCAAGCTACTATTATCTAGCATATTTCACAGGTGAGGAAACGGAGACACACATATAATAAGCTCCACAAGGTCACAAGCTAGTGAGTAGCACAGATAAAAATTTGCAATTAGACACTGTGGCTTCACTGTTGATGGTCTTATCTTCTGCCACGCTATTTCTACCGAGTCGCTTGATGAAATGTGCCCGGTTACAGCTTTGCTTGCTCTTTTAAGAATGAACAAGTGAAAAAGAAAAGCTGATGGAGAATGATTTTAACTAATTTTTCTTGCTTCATTATCAGAAGACACCCACAACCACGCACAGTTAGGAGATGACTGCCAGAAGTCTACACAGCTAGAAAATACTAAATCTAGGATTTGTATCTAGTGAGTTAGGTTTTTTTTTTTTATAATGTAGATTTAACTGATTTCATTGCCTTAAAAACAAAAATATTCCACGTGGGAAAATAAATTAGTTTCTTAAAATATAAAAGAAAAGCTGTCTGGAGTAAAAGTTTTCAAATCTACACCAAAATAAATCTGAGCAAAAGCAGTACCACATATACACACATAGAAAAGTACTGGCAAACTTCAAAATAAGAGATGCAAATTTACTAAATATTAGCAAATTGAATCTAGCTCTACATTGAAATAATATGGCTTAGACGTGGGGGGCCTTATTTAAGGAGCACATGCACAGTTCCATTAAAAAATATTAGACAACATTGAGAATTAGGGGAAAACAACTCAACACATGCTCTGTCCCCACAAAATTGATAAAGTTCATATTTGGGGGAGGGAGGACATTCAACAATGCAAGAATAGGGCACAACTCTCATGGACAGACATACATAATGATGTATATTTGTCAAAGGATTTTCAAGAGACAGAAATGTTTTCTACCAAATCGAAATACAAGGACGTACAAACCAATTACAAACTAAAACCCCAAGTCAGTGGTCTCTCATCATCTACCCGCTGACGAAATTTCAAACATCGGATACTATAAAATTTTGGAGAAGTTGTAAAACAACAGAACACTCACCCACTGCAGCTGGAGATGGAAAATGGAACATAACCAGCACGAAAAACATTTTTGGCGTCACTTAGCAGAGGCGAACAAACGCTCAGGGCGGCGGTTCGCACACGGGTGCACGCGGGAGTCACGTGGCAAGATTTAAAGCTACCGCAGCCAGGCTCGCCCTGTAGCTGGTCTGATTTAATTGATACGGAGTGACATCCGGGCGTTGGGCCTTTTAGAAGCTCCCCAGGTGATTCTAAAGTGCAGCGATGTTTGGGAACCTCTGCCATTCTCTAACTCAGGACCTGCTCCACAGAGTTTGTGACTTAGAGAATCTCTTACACGTGTGTACCAGGATAATTACAAGAAAGTTAACAGTAACCACAGTCATGATAGCAGTATAATTAAAACAATCAGAATGCACGTCCATCTAGAAGGAATAAACCATAGTGGAATATTGAGCAAAACAGAAAAAAAAATAAAACTGCATGCATTAATAGCATTGATTCTCAGAAACCTAATATCGAGGGAAGGAAGTATGTCTCAGAAGATAAATACAATATTACTTCCAGTTATATGGTGTCTAAGATACCCTACACTTGATAGAGTTTTAATTAGAGGTGAATAATTGGATAACAAAGAATATAGAAAATATAGGGAGTAACGGGTGTAGATTTGAAGATGGTCATTGATTCAGAGAGAAAGGAAAATAAGAAGTGGCCAGGATATAAATCCCAGAAGCTGCACTTAATGTTCTATGCCTTGACTCAGTTGTAGTGTGCAGCTGGTTCTTTTCTTGTTCTTTACTTTGATCTAATGTTTTATACACTTTTTGCACTAGTTATATTTCACAACAATTTTAAAAGAAATGATCGTAGAGATTTTATACAGAAGAGTGGACAATCGCTGGATCGTGCAGTAACCATCACTCAGGCTACCAAGAAGAGAGCATACAGGTGGAGTGTCAAGAGGGAATACAAGTAAGAGAGTACTGTGGCAAGGGTCTTGGTAAAGGGTTGTGCAGTTAAGACTAGGTAACTACAGTGAGGTCTAAGTCATGGGTGGATTAGGGAGGCACTCAGGATTCAGTGATTCAGAAAATGAAGCACATCACGATGGGCAGGGTAAGGAGTAGGAGGGGAGGGTCCCAGGTATCTCACAGGTTTTTATGCTGAATCACATGACGACACAGTTGTCCTTTATTAAGGCAGGAAAGCATGCAGGTGGAGTAAAGCTCTTCACCAACAAGGTCATGCTCCTGTGGACAAGTTCAGTTAGACTTGGCTCCTCCACCAAGCAGGATGGTTATAAAGGCTGAATATAAAAGCTGGGTCTCAGGAGAAGCATTCAGTCAGGTGTATTTTTAAGGTTCATCAGTCTGTAGCTCTTGCATGTAATTGTGGCTAAAAAAGAGATTTCACAGAAAAATGTAAAGTGAGAGGACAAATTCTGAGGCAGGTATAGAAGGTCTGGGCAAAGCACACTGACAAGACATGCCCGACAACTGAAATGACCCGATAAGGTGTTCTGACGGTGGGGAAACAAAAAATACTGCCATATATCAGCAGAAGTTGCTTTTACTTATTATATATGAAATGGCTTTTTAAAAAATTAAAACCTAGGTGATCCTATGGCTGATACAAGCCAGTGGTTTAAAAAAAAGAACCCCTCCAGCCACTTTTTTTTTAAATAAAAAATGCTGTCACTGACAATTTACAACGAAAATCTATAAATTCATTTCACCAATGTATAAAACTAAGCATCTGCTATTTACTGTCAAGATTTGTAAGAAGAAAACAGTAATTGCATAGAACTTTGATGCATCCTTTAAGTTTAAGCAAATATCAATAGATATGTTTAACTTTACAGTATTTACATGGCATATTTTTCTTAAATTATAGAATTTTATAGAAAGCCCTAAAATTTTAACATATCTGGTCTGTCGCTGACATTGTGGAAGAGTAAGCAGGACAGTTGAGGTCCTTTTCCTTTCAGACAGGAATCTGCAAATATTTGAAAATGAAAAGGGGGGTAGCCTGAAGAATCAGAGAAAATAAGTGGCAATTAGAAAGCTGAACCACCAACTAATGTGATGACATTATTTCGTGCCAGACATTCCTGCTAGAAAATGCAACATTTTCTGTAACATGAGCATAGTCCCATAGTACAGTTACCACCAATGAGGCTCATGTGGTTTAGATAACTTGCTGAAGGTCATTGACCCACACGAGGAGTTTAGAATGGAATCCGGGATGATCTAATTATAGGTTCATGACAAATTACGATGAGATAATGTTGTTTCTGGAAGCAGGACTGGTCCAAATGTTCTTAAAATACAGAACTCCACTGCTTTCATAATTCTAATTTATTGCCCTAAACTCAGTTTTCGTTCTTGTATACAGACTGAATTCTTAGTAAAATAATTTGTGTAGCTTATCTGAAAGCTGTCTACCACTTTATTCATACAATGAGCATGAATTCCTTTGTGTAATATTTTGTATTATTCATTCATGATATTAGAGCTCACTTCTGTACAAACAATGAATCATGGATTTCAATTTTGAAACAATATTAATCATTAATGGGATCTAAATCTGTCTACTTTATGGGCATGCACAGATTTCTACAAGATAAAAATGTTACATGCAGCAAAAAATAAACAAAATAAATCTAACATTTCAGGAACATAAAATGTGTTCTTCATTCTTCAGAAATTATACCAGGTTTTAATTATTATGGTTATTTTTATAATGATTGCTGTTTACAACTGCACAGAAGTTTATATATTTATTTATTTCCTAAATAATAGAGCCCCATCTCCATACCAAGAACATTCAAGCCCCTTTCCCAATCTAGCCTGATTTTTCCTTCACAATTTTCTCTTCCATTCCTCCCTTCCATTTATTTTGTGCTCTAGATATGCCGGACTCATCAAGAGTCCTTAAGAATTAACATATTTTTAGGCCTTTGTTTCTTTTTGTGGCAGGGATCACTGCTCTGAAACCAGCTAATATGGAAAATCCTCCTCCCTGCTTCACCTCAATATCATTTTAGCTTACCAGACAAATTGTTGTATTTATTCTTCCATGTCCAACTCAAAAATGCTCTTTCTTGAAGCACCTTCTTCAAACGTCCATGGCCCACTCTTCTGCTTGAATTAAATATTTCTTGCTCAGTACTTCTAAATAAACATATAAAAGGATATTCAAAATCAGCCATCAGTTAAGTTAAATTAATAACATAATACCACTATGCAAGCAAAAGAATGACTAAATTAAAAAGAGAGAATACGTATGTCAACTAAGGCCTGGAGTAACTGGAAATTGTATGCACTGCCATTGAAACACAAATTGCTGTTCTCATTTTCAGAAGGTATCAGCAATATCTACTAAATCCAAACTAACACATCCTCTGTGACTCAGCAACTGTGCTCCTCGTTATATATGCACAGAAATATACAATATATGTACCAAAGGACATACATGAATGAGGAGATTATAAAGCAAAAGCTGAGACTAGAACAGACCACCAATGCCTATCAAGACAGAATGAGTGAATACATACTGGTATATTCATAAAATGAAATAATAACAGTAAAAATGGAATTAAAAACTTCTGCTATCTGGTACAACGTGATTTCTTGAGTAGTACTCCGTTCAGGATGGTGGATAGGAGAGAGGACGCACATATGACATGTATACAAAATTCAAAAATCAACAAAATCCCTCTCAGGCGTTAGAAAACAGGATCATGGGTAGCTTTATGGAGATGAGAACGAGGAAAGTAAAGACTGGGTGAAGGTCTGGGGGATGGTCTACGGTGCTGAAAATATTCTATTCCTCGATCCAGATGGTGTTTTTGTGGTTAAAATTCTTGAGCTATCCAGCTATGATGTCTGCTCTGTCTATATATATCACACTTCCAAAAAAAGACTATTAAAATATGAAGCCATAAAGTGCTTGGCATTCTGTATCTCAGAGGAATATAGAATTGGCCTCCAGGATTTATATAGAAGAGCTCTTTTAAAATTCTTTTAAATCAAGTAACTGGAAAAGACAATCACACTAATGGTATAGATAAGTCAAATAACACAGAGAGGAAAAGCAGGCAGCTGCTGTATGGTGGCCTCGATGGGTTCTGAACTATTGTTTATTTCAGAGTTGTCGCAGTCAGTTTGCAAAATCAAAAGGTATAGTTGTTACAGTGGAAAACATGCAGGTAGTATCCTTTTGGTATATTTCACTAAATTTCCATAGATTTAGTCTCCGTTATAATGACGTGAGCTATCATTAGAGGGAATTCGATTTTTTAGAATGTTAGCTTGTTATATTAAGGGTGGAGTTGACCTGACAAAATTTCATCGGTATGTTTACCTTTCTCTGATGAAGCAAAGTCCACAGCCCAGTATGCCTATTTTCCATATGTATTTTCTCTGTGAGAAATGAGCATAGTACTACGAATTCATGAAACTACCATAAAACAGAATGGAAGTTCATGGGCTCAAATGTTAACAGTGCCGGCCTGTATGGTCATAATAGGCTGAACCCATCCACAATAGTCCATTATCAGGGACTGATAATCATGAAGGAATAATTGTCTGTATTTTATTTCCCTTGAATGCAAAGTTGCCAATTTATAATATAATTTAATATGGGGAAGTACTGAACACAAATTGTCGTTCAACTTCTTATCAACTCTAGGATTTGATAAATGCAGTATGCGCTAATATTTCCTTTTTTAACCTTTAGAGAATTACTTCTATGCTGATAGCCTGTCTTACAGAGTGTATAACCTGCAATGCAGCATTCGCTCTGAGGTGGAGATTTCCCCTCAATTTCATATGCTTGAAAATTCTTACATAAGGGATGATGTAAGTTTTACATGATTAGTAACTGAAACATCGAAAATCTAGCCTCAATTACAGATAAGTCTTTTGTCTGCATGTTCTGTTTTCAAATAGAAACCAGAAGCACACTCCGCATATTAGCAATGCCTTTCTCCTGGTATTAACATTTGCATGAATCCCTAGAAATTTTGGGTTTTTAATAAGCAACTTCAGAACTGTGCATTTCTGGAAATCTTCCTACTGATGAGTGATGCGTAATCCTCAAAATTGACAATTTCACAATAATGCATATGCAGTCTGAGCATTTCTATTGCGCCCTTGCAGACTTGTTGCAGGGAAGTAGGAGAACCAGGTTGATTTAGCTGCTTAATGCTTGGATTTCATTTTGTTACTGAGTCCATCTTCAGTCTTCCTGAGTCTTACCTGGTCCACGCGTAAAGCAAAGGCGGGAAGACCAGCTACCTGCTGACTCTCAGGAGAACTGCGCTACTCTCGATTGCTGCCGTAACAAATCACCATGGAACAAGTTACCATAAACTTAGCATCCTAAAACAAAAATTGATCTCACGGTCTGGAGGGCAGAAGTTGGATGGGTCTCACCGGCCTTAAATCAAGAGGTTTGGCAACGATGCATTCTTTCCTGGAGGCTCTAGGGGGAATCCTTTTTCTTGCTTTTGTTCTTTTTCCTTTCTTTCTTTCTTTCTTTCTTTTTTTTCTTTCTTTTTTTTTTTTTTTTTTTACTTCTGGAGACTGCCTCCTATTCCTTGGCTTGTGGGTTTCCTTTCTCTGTCTTCCAAGCCAAGAAGTCTGCATTCATCTGATTGCATTTGTGTCATCACAGGTGCTCTCCGACCACAGCTGGGAAAGGTTCTCTGATTCATCTGATTAGACTTGACCCACCCAGATAATCGAGGGCTGTCTCCCCATAGGGAGGTTTTCAACATTAATCCCATTCATAAAATCCCTTTTGCAGATAAGGTAAAATAGCCACTGGTTACAGAGCTTGGGATCATTCTTCTGCCAACCACAGCAAGAAAACATTATAGTGTTATTTTAGGTTGGGTTTTTTGAAGATGAATGAACAAAATCATTATGCAAATATTGAAAAATGCTCAATGAAAACAATATCTAGGGACTCCTACTGTCAAGTGTCCCAGACGATGACCGGTCCTCTCTTCACTTGCTGTACAATAAAAACCACAGCACATAATTTGTATCATTATTCATTGGAGGGAAGACCCTGAGAGCCTCCATTGTTCAGTATATATTCACTGGTTGTGATTGGTTTGGTTTGCTTCCCGTGATCTAAGCTCCTTTCATACATGGCGGCATTTAACATCAGGCAGACTTCTGACTGAAGAGTTTTGCACTTACTGTTACGGGCTGTAACTCGCTCTCTCTGCCCTGGCAGCCAGCCTGGGTCCATGTAATCTACACTCTGGCAGCCAGAGGCACTCATGCCTGGTGCCCATTGACTGTGTTCACCAGCAGCCTCCCCGGGCCCATGTGCCCACATCAGTGCCCTCAGCTGTCTCCTGAAGCATGAGTTCACTGTGGTTTCTATAGCCCAGTGCCCCTTGTTGGCTGGCTTGGTTCCCATTTGCCGAACATGGTCTCTCAGCTTTCTGTTGATTCTGTGAGCATCCTGCTATCCTTAACATAAATTCCATCTCTGCTTACAATAGCCAAAATAGGGATCTGATATTTACAACCAAGAATGCATAGCTGAGTCTATTTATTATCTTGAAATCCCGGGAAATAAATGATCTACCAAGGGAAAAAAAAAAAAAAAGACTGGCTTTACTAGCATGTTTTAGCTGATCTTGAATATATATTCTATGATGTAAATCACCAAAAATCTGCTAAGGAAATTTTCTATCATACAGAATGAGAACTGAAAAATAGCTGGGATTTTTGAGGTCACGTAAGCATGATTTTTAAAAAGACAGAATCGTTAAGTCTATATATTAAAACACCTTGTATCACGGTGAATTTAATTAAAGGAAAGTACGTGTGCTGGTTTCACTTTCATATCTATTAATGAATTAACTACATTTGAAAGTCAGATTGCCGTATTTTAGGCAGCCAGAAGAACGCAGTCACTGATAATACTGATTTTCTCAGCACACTGTAGCATAAAAAATTCTTGGTGAGGGATTACATTCACACAATAGAATTTAAATATCATTCTAGAAAGATATCATAGAAGGGTGCTCTTTTTGTTCACTTCCTCCAGGAAAGGCTCTTTTTTTTAACCACCCCCCACCTCATTCCTCTGAAATGTTTCCACACAGCTGACTGACTGAGCACACCCTCACCACCACCCCAACCAAGGACTCTGATTCCCTGTTGCACTAGGTCTCTCTCCCTTAAAAAAAAAAAAAAAAAAAGACAGAATGATGAGAAAGGGGGTAGGGGTATGGTAGAGCACCATAGTTGGAACTTGCCACACAAGTGTGGGAAAAGAAAACTTCGTTTTTTGTGTTCACGTCATTTATGCAAACAAGAAGTGCCTCTCCAGCGAGAGCCCTCAGCTTGGGGCACACCAACGCAGTGCAAGTTTCTTCTCCAGGCTTTTAGATGTGCAGCCAAATGGTTGGAGCCAAATGACAGAATAACAGACCATGAGTCAAAATGCAGTTCTGCTGTGTGGGTCTGCCAACACATGAAGTGCTGGAAGGGAACAGACGTGCAAGGGTGGAGAGGAGTCAAACTAGGAAGACGAAGCGGGTGATCTATTCAATGCGGTGGCGCGCGGGAGCTCCAGCAAGGAGAGGTGCCTTTGTGAGAGCAGGGAGCACAAGGGGGTTGGTTTAAAAATGTAGAGGAATTAATATTTAACACAGACATGGAATGGACAATAATCTGGAAGGCACAAATTTGAGAATTAAATGTTTAAAGGAGCGTTCTATTTAAAAGGTGGGAGGGAAGAAGGCAATTGACCATTGTGTGGTCAATAGTACAAATAGAAGTTGGTTTGTTTTCCATGGGTATTCCCATCAATGTGTGATCATTAACCCATTTAAAAGTGGGTCATTTTCTGCATCACAGTACAATGACTCTCAAGCTGTCACCAACCTTACTGGAAAGCAAGTTTCATTAGAACAGATATCCAGCCAGACAACTAGTATGGTCTGAATTGAAATACGGAATGAGAAGGGTAATCTGTCTTAAAAAAATAGATTTGCCTATATACTATTCTAAGTTTAATGACACAGCAGTACCCCCCAAAGACATCATCTCTGTAAAGTCTCCGAAAACTTAGAATGCCCCAAGTTTCTTCTTAAGGAACCAACAAAAACAGATCAATTTGGTGCCTAGTTCCTACGCTTAATGAAAACAATTATTTATGTCTTTCTCCTATTAGGAACAAGGATAGTTTAGTATGCTTGCATGCATAATCACTTCAAATAGTTATCGATGACTAGCATTTCAGCAGGCCTAGCCTCAGTTGCCTTTCTTTTTAAAGATATTACTCAACTTCTCTTTACTACTGAAAGATTCCATTGTGAATTCCATCCCAATATTGCTAGGTTATCATGACTACGGAGATAATATTGTAAAGCTGCTCTTGACTGCACATCAGGTGAGACATGGATGGAAACATGATTGGATTCAGTATCTTCCTCTGCTTATGGATTTAACTGGACCTTATAGATCTGTGCTCTTTAAACCCGGTTCTGAAAACTGTGTCCAGGCCTCTCCTCCATGCCTTTTTGCCCAACAATTCACAAGGTGGCATTTGATAGTATAGTCACTTCTTCTCAAAATAAGTCAAGACAATGCTCTCTCTGTTGAGAGTTGGGTATACTTAAAAAGTGGAGAAAAGGTAATGCTTCGTTCTTAAGCTTGTGGACTTCCATTTAGTTGTAGGATCACTTTTCTTGAGAACTCATGTTAGTGGAAGGGTACACACTGATTTTCAGAAAATATGTAATTCAGTATTGAATTACAACACTCGTCAAAATGAACCTATGATCCACATAGAAGCTTATATGTCACTTATGTCCTTGATATCCCCATTGTTATGCCTGGAAAGAAAAGTGCCTTTAGTCCCAACCAAGCCATTAAGCTACATTATTTAGACTTTTTGGACTACACAAGGCCCTTTTATTATTGTTCCTTGGTTAAACCAGAATTTGGATTCTTTTATTATGTCACCATTCCTTGAATGTTGTTACTAGACAATGATGAGCTGAAAGGTGCTGGTATACTCTGTTTTAACCATTGTTCTTTATTTCTTTTTTAACTCTATGTGCCTTAAAGGACTCCAAAACACTGATGCTACATGTTGTTGTTGTATTTCTACCCTCATGTCTAACTCATTCCAAATTTATGAAACCTCTAATTTGACAAACTGAGATGAATGTAAAGATCCCTGAGTTTGATTTTATCATTAGGAAAAAAAAATATCCTCAATTTTTGATAGATATGCGTAGGGGTATATTATTAAATGAGATACCGGAAAGAGTGAGATAATATGTTGCTAAATAGGCATGAAAGACCCTATTTTAGTAAGAGATCCGAGATTTTATTTATAATAAAATAACATGCAGATGCCCACGCTACGGAGAGAGAAAGAGGCAATCTCACAGCAAGGAAAACTGTCGGTATATTTGAATTCTAATTAAGAAAGGAAGCATGGAGTTGGAGAGCTAGCTGAGCCATGTGGGAGGGTGAGTGGCACCAAGCCCACACAGCACATTTCTATGCAAAGAATATGGCAACTGTTGTCTGTCTTGTCTCAATTACCGTATATCAAATAAAGGGCTTGACTCTATGGTGAGACACAGAAGAATGTCAAGAAGGCCTGCTCACCTTTTTCAAAACACAATCACATTTGTCAGAATGTGAACCTGACCTGAAATTCACTGGATTTTTTTAATTAAAAGAAAAAAATTTCACCAAGTCAGTCCATCTGAGAAGTGCCAAACCCAATGGTAATTCCAAGGCTGCATTCACAAACAGGGCAGGCTTTGCCAATGAAACAGATGCTATCCTTGGAAGTCCTTTCCCCTTTTGTTGGGTAGCATCTGAGCCTTCTTCACTACCAAATCATGACAAGTAAAAGACAATAGTATTTGTGGTTCCAAGAATATTTAAGTCAGGAAGGTATGTACAAGAAAAATGTGCATGCCAATACACACCTGTACTCAGGGCCTACACACACATTACAAACATAGGAGGCACATTGGTTTTCCTTATATTTCACAAGGGCATACTCATTGGATTGACAGGCTAGATACAGCAGTATCATTACCTCATCTTTACCTCGTGCTCTTAGAGATAATGCCCCTCTGAATCTTATTGCGTGACATGTGGCTAGAGTTTGCTATTTATTCATTTAAGTCATACCCAGGATCATGTATCCTAAAACACATTACAAGTCATAGGTAATGTCTGCAGTGTTTGTGTTCTATTAATGGACATACCTTCTGTAATGTTGATCCTGAATGTTTCCTCCATGATAGATTTAGAAGGATTTACTGCTTATTGACCTCCTATAAAAAATAAATGGAGACAAGGAAAAACGTTTCATTATCCCAAATATTTCTACATGTGTATGTATCAATTTACATGCTGCTGTGAGGAAAAAAGTATAAGAATCCTGCTTGCCCATACCCATAAATTCGGAGAACCATCTGCAAAATAAACAGAATCATATGTGAGTTGTGTTTGTGTGCACAATTTTTCATGATAATATTAAAAGTTGAAAATTAAATAAAAATATCAATAACAGCAAATTATTGGGAGGAAATGGACATAAACACCAAATGAAAAAGCTAAGAAAGTAAAGTAGTTGTTTCTGGAAAGTGAGAATTGGAAGTTGGGGAGGCTGAAGTAGGGAACATTTTTTTTTTTTAAGATTTATTTATTTAATTTGAGAGAGAGAGAGTGCACACAGGCTGGAGGGGGGAGGAGCAGAGGGAGATGAGAATTCTCAAGCAGACTCCCCACTGACCACGATCCTGACATGGGGCTCAATCCCAAGACCCTAAGACTATGACCTGATCCAAAATCAAGAGTTGGATGCTTAACTGACTGAGCCACCCAGGCGCCCCACAAGTGGGAACAACTTTTAAATATGAAAACATAAATTAAAATAAAATTTGAAATTCAGTTAAAGTTAAGAATAAAAGTAAAGGGGGGCACCTGGGTGGCTCTGTCGGTTAAGTAGCTGCCTTTGGCTCAGATCATGATCCCAGGGTCCTGCGATCGAGCTCCGCGTTGGGTTCCCTGCTCAGCGGGGAGCCTGCTTCTCCCTCTCCCTCTGCCTGCCACCCTGCCTACTTGTGCTGTCTCTATCTCTCTGTCAAATAAATAAAATCTTTAAAAAAAAATAAAAGAATAAAAGTAAATACCACCAAATGGAAACAGGTAAATAAATGAATATATATCTATAAAATGCAAAGCCATTAAAATGAGTGAAGTAGATCTAGGTTCTAAATTCAAAGACGTTCCAGATATGTTACTAATTCAAAAAGTTGTAACACATGCAAAGCATATTGTAGACACTGGGGCAGTGAATGGACACAGTCCTGATTCTCCCAGCCTTACATGTTGGGAGGGATGACATAAAATACACACACATAAATATAATATTTCAAAGTTCTACAGAGAGAGAGAAAAACAAAACAAACTGAGGGGTATATAGTGTGTGTGACAGTGTAAGGGGCACCAGCGCGTGTTTCCTTTCCTGAGTCTTCTCTGATAATATTGTATAGAAGCAGATTCAAGGGGAGGGAGGGAGCAAGTCATACGGGTATGTGTATATATCAGCAAAGTTGTGAAACTTGGAAAAAAAACTGAGAGAGAGGTTGGGGATATAACTTATTTGACAACTTTTTTTCTCCTGGACTTTGTCCCATTAGTGGGGGAATGATACATAAACATAAGCATGATACTATTATTATTACTAATTCTACTACTAATATGAATACTGTTGATAGCAACAATGGCTAACATCCCTTGAATTACCATGTGCCAATAATTGTGCTTAGACTAGCTTAGCTCAGGCTGCCATAACAAAACTCCATAGACGGGGTGGTTTAGACAACAGGAATTTATTCTCTCGTGGTTTGGGAGTCTGGACAGGGTGCCAGTGTGTTTGGGTTCTGCTGAGAGCTCTTTTCCCGGATTGTGGATGGTCACCTTCTTGTTTTTCTCTCTAATGGCGCGGGGAGGAAGGTGAGGGAGGAAGAGAGAGAGAGAGAAAGCTCAGGACCTCTAGTTTCTCTTCTTATAAGGGCACTAATCCCATCCATCCTGAGGGCCCCACCTTCATAATTTTATTTAAACCTGATATTCTGCCAAAGGCCCCGTCTCCAAATACAATCACATTGGGAGTTAAGGCTTCAACATATAAAATCGATATACTGAGCGGATGCAATTCAATCCATAGCATAGAATTTTATATGGATTAACTTATTTACTAGGTCGCCTCATCAATACATGTGTCGAATAAGTTATATCGTCAAGTTAGTTAGTCATCCTCATTAGTCAAAATCGAATACCAAACAAGAGTTTTCCAAATTTCTTCTTGTGTCTTCTATGATGTGAAAATGTAATCTGGTGTCTGTGACAAATCAACAGATGCTATTTTCTTGTAACAGAGTTAAAAGATCACCCATAAAGAAGTACAGTTTTATTATTTTCAAGTACTTAACGATAACATAAACCATGCTAAGGAGCACCGCTTAGAGCTTTGGGATAATCTGACACATATTTCATATATACATAGTGAAAATGTTTAAAATAAATGTATATGTAATGTATTCAAATTTATAAATTTATACATATAGTTGTTTAACATATTTATCAAGAGAACACGTTTTTATATGAGTAATTTAAAAGCTAATTCTCTCCAATGACCTGAGCTTTCACTCATTCATCCAATCATAAACTTATTTATTTATGTTGTGGTGAATCTTAAATCTTACACGGAGTGTATTATTGAACACTGCCATGTAAGAATTGCCTTGAAAGTCGGCATCTTAAAAAAATCAAGCATTCATTATTTGACTCAGTTTATGAGATTGAAGCCTCAAGACGGAGATATGGGAGGGGCACAAACTCTCATGAGGTTGTCATCAAACAGTAGATCTGAGCTGCAGTCCCAATACTTCAGAATTCTGTTCTGAGCTCAGTCACATGGCTGCTAGCTGGATGCTTCAACTCCTTGCCATGTGGACCTTTCCCGCAGATCACAGGGCCCCCCACTAAGTTGTGATCTGAGAGAGAGAAGGAGAGAGCATGCACTCAAGAGGGAAGCCACTGTCTCTTTATAACCGCATCTCAGAAGTAGCATACTATCGTTTCTGATATTTCCTCTTAATAAAAGTAAGTCACCAAGAACAGTGCACACTTAAGGATAGAGAAATTAAGCTCCATCTCTTGAAGGAAAAACTATCAAAGAATTTATCTTAAAAACCATCTCCAAGAGTACCCCATCTTCAGCCCACTTTTTATTTTAAGCAACAGAAATAGTGCACGATTAGTATATATAGTATATTTTGTTTTCATAAATGTTATAATTTATAAAAATATCTCTAATATTTACATCGAGGATGATAGAGTAGAAGGTGCACAGCCTTTATAATTAAAAATATCTGGAACTGAATATTAACTCCTCCAGTTATTAAATGTAACCATGGGCAAATTTCCTACTTCAGTTTTTTTACTTCTGTAAATCCAAGACAATAGTAACACTTGAGAAAATTAAGTATGCTTATGTATTTAAAGAAATTAAAATGGTGACTAACACTTTGAAAAATTTCGATAAATATGAGCTATTATGACTACTTTTAAAGTGTTTTTAAATGTATGAATCTCTTCATATGCATACCCCTTAAAGTAATTTTATTATGATGATCAGTAATAACAGATTCATTATAATAAGTAATAAAGGATTCATATTGAGAGTTTAAAGAACAAATCCTTATTTGTACATTCACAAGAGGTCATAAAACTGCATTAGTGGTTTTAGCTGACAAGAGCATTGAGATGCATAGTTAGGCAGGAAATGTGCCATATGCTACATAAACCTGGACGCTGTGTGACTGCCCCTTAATCACGCTCCTAATGTCCTCATAGTACCTGAGTATAGGAAGACATATGGTATTTTCCCTCCTTCCTGGTGCTTTTCCATCCTAGACTTGGTTGACAGTTATTGACTATTAATCTTCTGCCAGCTGTAAATATGAAGATGTAAATAGAAAACTCTTCTCTACAGAAGGACTGACTCTGGGGCATTTTATATGCTCTTACTTGATTGGCATCAACCTGTGTCAGAAATTCCATACCTGTGCTTTGTATCCCCTTCTAATTAAAAATAGAGTCTTTGGGTATGAATGTAATTTAAAAAAAAGAATAATGCTATTTAGTTCCTTAGTTGCTGTCCATGCTACATTATAATAAAAAGCTCTCTCTCCAATCTTTGGAATCCAAGATGTAAAACATTAAAAGAAGTTCTTAAGTAGGACAAATCTGAACAAATATCTTTTGACAAATTTCCAGAATGCAAAAATTAATAGGACTCAGAAAATTACTGCCCTCTTATTTGAAAAAGAACCCTGAAGGAAGTTTTAGACAAGATTAGATTCTGCTTGAACCTCAGTCCTCACCTCGTTGAAAGCAGGATGTGAGGAGGGAGGGGAAAGCAGAGACGCCATGTTGATTCCACGATCATAGGATCAACAAGTGACAAATGCTGCATCTTCCTTAATTTACTGCTTGGATAAAACCTGCCATTTCCAACATTTAGCTTGGGCATCTAATCCCCGTTGGATTAGACAAACAAATAAACAAAACACTGGTTCTAACTCAGAATTGCTCCTGGGAGTAAGACCGGCAGGAGGTCCTAATTCACACCTGTTAATTCCCTGTGAACAGGGAAGACTCTGAGAAGCCTAGAGGGGGACTCAAGATGGCGGTGGAGAGTTTGAGGCCTGATGTCCTGCACTGGGAGATGGTGTGGCTGCTGTAAGAACACACCACCCACACACCACTGAGTATTAAGTAATGGCTGCGGACATTGCCACAGGGACAATAAGAGACCATACCACTCAACAGCCTTCCAGCCCCACAGGATAAAGCATAAACGAACACAAAGCAGGAGGAAGAGAAAACCTTTCCTTCCTCCTCCAGCTCTACAGTTTCCCTAGAGGAACTCCCTTAGGCAGACATTCATAAGGAGCCAGTAGACAAAGGAAAAATAGAGTTTTGCAGAATCCAGGTCTTGCATCACAAAGTAGGATCAAGAAGGGGGTATTTAGAGCAGACAAGTGACAAATAATGGCAAATCAACTATGTCCAGAAATGAGTTGTTCCACTTGACAGTATTGTTTTACCGCTGTCGCATCTCATCTTTGGTGTCTGTGACTATTACAATATTTCGTTGTTCCTTATTTCTTTTTCTTTTACCGATGTAGTACTTTATAATCCCTTAAGACTTTACTACCCATTTCTTTATATATTAAATTTTATTGAATGGAAAACTTTAAAAACATATTCTAAATCCCATGTTCTTGAAACAGAGCACACTAAACCCAACGGCCATAATCAATGATGTAGAGTTTCTCCATTACATTAATAAAATGTAAGGTATTCTGAAGAGCAATTAGCCACTTAGAGAAGAGATTTTGGAAAGTAGAAAGTTGGTCAGCATATTTATAGAGCCTTACTCATCTGCCTGATCCTGTCCTAGATTCTGGGAAGTGGTGGGTGGAAAAGATAAATCAAGTCTATGTCCTTAAGAGGCTCATCCTAGTAAATAAAATAATTTTTCACAGTGCTAAGTACTGTAAAGAAGTTCAAATCGAGGGGTGCCTGGGTGGCTCAGTGGGTTAAAGCCTCTGCCTTCAGCTCAGGTGATGATCTCAGGGTCCTGGGATCAAGCCCAGCATCAGGCTCTCTGCTCAGCAGGGAGCGTGCTTCCCCCTCTCTCTCTCCCTGACTCTCTGCCTACCTGTGATCTCTCTCTGTCAAATAAATAAATAAAATATTTAAAAAAAAAAAAGAAGTTCAAATAGAGAGCAAGTTAGGAAGGAAGAGTAGTCAGAGGTCAGTAGTCAGAGGTAGGTTCATGAGCTTTGGAAAGGTGTTAAATATGGGAAAAAATAAAATTTAAATTTTCGGATGCACATGAAAGAAGGAAGTTAAAAAGTTAAACACAGGTATATTAAGAAAAAAATATTTTTAAAGAGGCTAATTACGTGTACATCTACAGGCTGGCCCAGGAAGATGGCATGAGGAAAGGTGTCTGGTATCCAGAAGCATTTTGTTTTGGAGATTCGGGGGGGAAAAAAAGATAAGTCGTGACTTAAGTCCCTCCCACAGCCTTGCTCACCAGATTGTAAACTCTACAAAAGCAGAGAACATGGCCGCTTGTACCACGTAACCATAACCATCGTTGGCGGAGAGTCAGCATTCTACAAATATTTTTTGAATGACTAAATAAGTAAGTGAATCATGGATACTCTGTGAGTATGCATATGTGTATGCGTAACAAATCTCTCTGGAAGAGGTGTGATGTTTTTATGAGGCGTATTTTTTAAGATAATGGCCCTGCTTCCTATTGTTAAAAGGGACAAAAATTTGACTCTTGCACCTTCAAGTCATTACACTATTAACTCTCCCCCTAAAAAGAAAAAAAAAAATGGATTGCTCTGAGAACTCTTTTCCAATATAATTCCTAATTTTTATTTGTTTTCATATAACTGAATTTAAAAGTTTAGTTTCCTAGAACTGCTACACATTTAAAGAATTTCAAGAATAATTTTTTTCAAAATGCATCATATGCCATTTTCATAAATTTACAAGTCCCATACTGATAATTGACTGCGATTAATTTCTGTCTTTGTTAATCAGACATTAAATATATTTTATCTCCCCTCTACCCCCCACCCCCATTCAAAGTGAGGGCCCATTATCTATAATAACTGAGAATTTAAAACAAAGTCATAACTATTGTTTAAAATGCTGTGTTACCATTAAATTAGAACTGTTAGAGAGAGACAGAGAAAGAAAAACAACATGGCGATTGCTTTGAAATACATGGGTTATATAAACCTCCAGGAGAACATTGGTCATGATTTGGGGCATATCACTTTCATTCAGAGTTTCCACCTGGCTATTTTCCTTTTAATTCCCTAATTTTCTGCATCTCTTGGGACAGAGAGGAAAAGGACAATTAGTGCTGTGTTTGGGGGTTTGTTACCTTGAGAGCTGAACTCTGATGCCTTGAAATAAATTTCCATACCAGCACCTGCAATTGATTTGTACCAGTTAAAATATTAATGGAATGCAAATTAAAGCATTCATAAAGTTCTCTAAGACTCTATTTGATGACTTTGCTAGATGTTTTAATTAAACACTATTAATTATGATTTATATTGAATTATAGAAAACATGAGGTCCAGTCTTTTAAAGGCAGATAGTGTATAATTTACTCTGAAAGCCAGCTCTACCCATTTTTTAAAAGGTATTACTGTAAAACATGTAAATTCTAGTAAATCTAAAAGATTTTTAAAATAGTTGTAGGGTAACATTTTATCTATCTTTAAAATTAAAGTAGGTTTATATATTTAAATTATTAATCAAATGAAGTTATTCATTCTTGTCCCAGACATTTTCTGGGCAACATATTACATGTTAGTCACTGACTAAATGTTGGACATAAATAGTACTTTCTCTGGAATAGCTCACAGCCTAGAAGGAAAGATAAATTTACAAAGAGTAGGTACATAGCTTCGCTTACAAGCACGCACGCACAATGACAATGCAGAAGAGGAAGTAAGAGGAACTCAAAGGATGGCTTTGGAGAAAATGTGGTTTGTGGTTTTCGAATGTTTCACATATCTATACTGGAATGACAGAATAAACAAAGCTTCATTCTAGAATTCATCTCTGCTACACAGAGAACCATCCAGTAGCTAATAGAGCCCCTGGACCATGATACATTCTGAATGCACTATTTGTTGAATGAATGAATGAATGAAACCAGCAACAACCTCAACAAAAAATGGGTGGAGCTCTGTTGTCACTGTGCTTGACTCTGCTTGCATTTCATGGACAATTCTGGGAGTTGGGTGGGTTGCTATGTGGATGGGGAACACTTTCACAGCCTAAAACACTGATCTTTCCCATGGCAGTCTGAGAAACTGCACTCAAGAGTTGTAAGGGGAGAGCATTCCTTGAAACGCATCCTGAGTCCTAGATATTTGGGGAAAAAAGAAAAAAAAGAGGAGTTGGTTGTACAATAATTCTGGATAATTTAAATACTTTGAACCACAAAACTCTCTGAGGAGTTTAACATGATTATCTTTGGTGATCTGTCACTTCCATGAAATGACGCTGGTGAGGAGAACGTGTAAGTGTGGGAGCGATAAAATGACACCCAATCAACCTAGATGAATTGAAGCCATGTGCTATTTTTGATTGTACAGACAGTAATTGAAACCTTCTCAGCAGGAGGAAATTTTCCAAAGGTCAAATAATCCAATCATGTACATTGTTTGAAGCACTTGCCTGAAACATAATTCTCATTCAAATAGTATTTACTTCTTTAAGTGTAAAATGTTGTTGTTTTTTTTTTTTTAAAGATTTTATTCATTTATTTGGGGGAGAGGGAGGAGAGAGTACAGAGGGAGAGTGAGAGGGAGAAGCAGACTCCCACTAAGCAGAGAGCCGGGTGTGGGTCTCGATCCCAGGACACTGAAATCATGACCTGAGCCGAAGGCAGATGCTTCACTGATTGAGACACCCAAGCGCCCCCTGTGTAAATGCTCTTAACTATTTGATTTATTTTAGAGCTTTGTCGTTCATTCTAGATTTGGGCATTTAGTTTGTTAGTCACGCTTTCCCTCCTTTCAGGCTAGAAGAGCTCCAAAAATCTCTTTGAAGCTAAGAACCAAAAGTACATGTGCAGGGGACACCTGGGTGGCTGAGTCGGTTAAGTGTCAGACTCTTGGTTTTGGCTCAGGTCATGATCTCAAGGTGGGATGGAGTTCCACTTCTCGGTCTCTGTGCTCAGTGGGAAGTCAGCTTGAGATTCTCTCCCTCTGCCTCTCCCCCCTACTCCTGCTTCTAATTAATTAAACAATCTTTTAAAAAATAAAGTACATGTGAAGATTTCCACAAAAGCAGGTAATAAAGAGGAAGAGTTATAGAAGCTCAGGCCATAGGACAATTGTGGAAGTGTGTGTGTGTGTGTGTGTGTGTGTGTGTGTGTGTGTGTGTGGTTACAGTTATTGATGAAGAGAAGCCGACAAAAGTATCTGAGATGTGCAGCACGCAGTTAATGAAGTTAGGCTGGGCACAAAAAAATTAATTTCTGAGAAACTCACAAGGAATTTTCATGCTTAGTTGTATATATAAATTTGAATTTGATCGAAATGTGAAATATAGTTCATGTGAATATTATTTTCTTAAACCTTAATTTCAACTTAGTACCCTTCTTTTATTGTTTTTTTTAAAAAAGTTGTAAAAGTTAAATGTGTTACTTAAGAGGGAAATAACTAAACTTTCTAAATCGTGCCCAAAGGAAAAGCAACACTTCGGTGTGCTTTTAACCTTTTTCAAGGTGTTCATGTGACAAAAATTTGACTCTAAAAGCATCTACTATGCTCACGCACATCCTAACAGCAAATGACAGTTACGGGTGACTAGAAATACACTCCAAACCTGTTCAACCATGAAAATAAAATGAACTTTTAAGTTATCCTAAAAATGGATGTAAGCAATGCCAAGTGTGGTTAAAAGTGATCTCCCGGGATGGTGAGGCAGGAAAGATGCTGTGATAGTATAGACAATAAATTACCCTACAATTGGCTTATGCTGAAATTGGCATCATTTTTTTCCTTTCCCATTCGACATATAGATTTTCCTAGTTGCCTACACTTATGATTATAATCATCTTACATTGCTAGATTAACTGCCTTTTTTGCCACTGAATCCATGTGGTCCATTTTTTTTTTTACTAACTAATAGGCCTGCTACATAATGTTGAAGAGATAAATATTCACAAAGCTTGGTCCTTGGCAAATAATTTATTAAATCAACAGCTTTTGCAAGCACAGGATTTTTTTTTTAAAGTATAGCTGCACTTATGAGACTTTAAGGCTAATTAAATTTTCTTCTCACTTATTGAGTTTGATTAAGTGCTATCTCCATTCATTCAGCAAAAATCTAGTGAATACCTATTCTTCACTAAGTGCTGTGGCCTCCAGAGGGCCGGGAAATAGCATTCATTTCTTTTGTTCTAAACAAATTAAGAAGTCAAGAAGTGTGGGGCAGCTGCGTGACTCAGTCCTTAAGCATCTGCCTTCAGCTCAGGTCATGATCCCAGGGTCCTGGGATCGAGCCCCACATCGGGCTCCCTGCTTGGCAGGAAGCTGCTTCTCCCTCTCCCACTCTCCCTGTTTGTGTTCCCTCTCTCGCTGTGTCTCTGTCAAATAAATGAATAAAATATTTTAAAAAAAAAGAAATTAAGTGTATCACATCATGGTTAAAACATCAGCTCTCTACTTATAAAGGCTCTGTTGGAGATTGTGGTTTAGTGGGACCGCAGAAGACTGTCCCACCAAACCCTCATGTGAGGCATTTACCCACTAAGGGGCAGAGGAGGACCCACCACAGAAGTGGAATGTCCAAGTCCTGGGAACTTCTTGCTCCCTGGACGACAATCAATGCCAAGCACTGGTTGGAGGATGTCTGTTTAGTCTATTCTTCCAATGGCCATGGCATTAAGAAGGAAAATGAGGGCAGATTTTGTAATGGAGCTCCTATCAGGACTCGGGACAAAACCTTTCCACTAACACTAGGTTTCACGCAACGAGATGAGGAAGAATCTCATCCTTGGTGCAAGAAGCTCAGAGCCTATAAGGAATGTGGCGGAAAAGAAGAGAGATGACTACTGCCTGTGAAAGTGGGCTGGAGTGGCCTGGACTAGTGGTATTGCAATTGCAAATTGTCTGGATCTACGTTTAGTCTGAAAGGATGAGCGAATCTGGCTAGAGAGAGAATACCTTAGGCAAAAGAATATTCTCAAGTAATCACAATACATGTTAAATCACAATGCGTAGAAGATACCATCCTTGATCATCAATGTTCTCCCATTCTCTGTCTGAATGGGGCATCATGCAATATGTTTATAGATTAGTAGTTGACATTCATTGAATGCTAGTGCTAAGCATTTGACTTAAGTAATATACATGATCTCATTTACTCTTCCCAACAATGCTCTGATTACACTGAGGCTTCTATATGCTAATTAGCTCATATAAGATTGCACAGATTTAAATGTTAGACATCAGAAAAAACCCATATCACCAAGAGGGTGAACATAAAAATATTTCACAGAGCCTTGGAGATCAAACATGATTACATCTCTGCCTACATTTTTAGCTTTGCCTCCCTGTGGTCCAGTCTGCCAGGCTTTCTTTCAGTTACTCAAATGTGCGTGATCTTTCCTGTAAGTGCTGATGCAGGCAGGCCAGGTTCGAGGGCCCAGAGGGGGTCCCACAGGACCAGCCAAGAGGCTCCTTGGCTCCGCGCAGGATAGAAATCAAACACGGGTCAGGAGGACATGAGAACAGAGTTTATTGAATAAGGTAAGTGATAGAGTATAGCAGACAGAGTGTCTGGAGAGGCTCTGGAAAAGGAGAAGCGAGTCTCTCCATCACTTGGGGTTAGAAGTTTATATTGGAAAGGAGTTTAGGGTATGTGTTCCTTCAGGAATCTAGGGTGGGTTCTCATCAATGGCAAGTGTGGGGTGAACAATAAGTGTTACTCCATAAATCACTGACGGTGGGGGTAGGGGCACCAGTGTCGCCAGAGCTTTGCTCTAAGACATTCTCGGGTGTACGGGGGCAAGAATGAACCTCAGAGAATGATCAACTATTTTGCCTCCCCCTTGGTGTGGGAACATGGGTTCTTTGGTTTACTCAGATGCGAGGGAAAATACAGAACGTGAGAAAATGGGGCCCGGCAGAGAAACAGTGGAGACAGGGCCTTTCTTTTTTTTTTTTTTTTTTTTTTTTTTATGGTGGTGGTGGTGGTGGTGGTGTGGGGAGACAGAGCCTTTCTAAAACAGAGTGCCTTCAGTTTCCCTATTTCAACACCTTGAAGGTATGTGTTGAAAGGAAAATATCTGTACTTACCAATGAGCTACTTAAAGTTCTTTTTAAATTTTTTTTGATAGATTTAAATTTATATCTTCAAAATAAAAATCTGGCACAGTTTACCTTAAACACCATCGAGTGTATTTATGAACAATTTTTTTTTCCTGAAAGGAAGTCAGATTTCAGAAATCATATTTTTCAAAAATGAAAATATTCTCAGTTCAGTTTTAATTAATTTGGCATACTACATAAATTTAGCCTCCAGTTTTGACCAAGATAATCTCTTATTGTAATATTATAAGCTATTGTATGTATCAGGCATGTATTTAGTATTGAGATCCTATTGTTAAGACATACATTCTCATGGTTTACTCAAGAAAATTGTCACATAAACAAATTCAAAATTAAAGTGAGCCTTTGTCTAATTGGACCAATCCTCAGGACTATTTATTCTTTTTTAAATTTCATACCTTCGTTTTCCACAAATATTACTAAGTAAATATTACATTTGAGTCCCTGTACTATATTCTAGGATTACAAAATGATAAATGAAGAAAAAAGAACGTGAAAGCATTTGGACAGTAAGAAACAGAAGTTCAGAGAAAGGACTAAGGACATTAGGAAAAGTTATGTGAAAAAGCAGAATACAAACTGGGTTTTCAGTGAACAGCAGAGAAGTCAGAGCAGAAGGAAAAGGAAAGTCATCCTGGGCAAGTTAAAATTCAGAGACAGGAGTTTAAATAATCCCAATCCTGTGAGAGTCGTCTGGAGAATGAAATCCTTCCCTGAAGGCTGCCTGAGACATTGATGATGTGGGACGACAAGGCAGTGGCATTTCCAAAGACTCCTGCGATCAACACGACATTTCTCAGAACCAGAGCTGATAGAAGACAGTAACTCTGTTTATCTCTTTTCCAACATGGAGCGTCATTCTGCCATTTAGGAAACTATTTTCAGTCTTTCCCATCCGCTCCTAGAGAATGATTAGAAAGGCTTCCCCTTCAATATGGGAGGGGTGTTTGTGCGGGTGGGGAGCTAGAGTAGTTGTGGTCAGTACCAGCAAACGGCCTGCATATCCTGTATTCCAGACACTGTCAGACTTCCTGGACAATGAAACTATTCTGAAACAGACAGTCTCAGTCTGAGGAAGAAGTCCTTCTTCTCAGAATATGACCCCTTTCAGTTTCCCCTCATCAGAGCTGCTGGAATGAGCTTTCTGAAACCCAAACCTGGTCAAGTAATGGCCGAACTCAGAATCCCTCCCCAGGTATCACAGTCAAAGTCCTGTCCTCACTATGGCAGCAGTGTGGGCAAGGTGAGAGAGGAGGCTTGCTGCCATCTTCCTTCCTACCGCGTGCCCCGTTCGGGGAGCAGGGCTGGAATGAAGTGTGCGGTCAGGGGACACAGCTCAGGAAGCGGGGCCCTGTCAGCTTCCAGCCTTACCTCCCACCGCTAAGTTCCACATCCCCTGCTGCTCATCACCTATTCTAGCCTCTCCTGCCCCTTCTCTGCCCTCTCTCTTCCTCCGATCCCTCTTGTTTTCCATCTTTGTACGTTTCCCTACCCTCCTCATCAATATTTTCATGCTTTGCTAACTGGACCCACTTTTCAAGACTATTGAAAGGTTGTTCACTCTGTGAAGTTTTCCTTGATCTCCACATAAAATAAAATATCCCAGAGCAATTTCTACAAACTTTCCTCATTGCCCTTAATATATTTTTACATATCATTCTCTCTCGCAAAAGCTTTTGACAGCCTCGAAAGTGGGGAATGTGTTATTCATCTTTGTAGTCTCAACGACTACCACAATTCTTGGCATAAAACTATTCTTTACATAAAAGCTTTTATAAATTGTTATTAAACACAACTAAAGAACAGTCTTTCCAGGATTCTCTCTGTTATTGTTTCTGACTGCCAAAGTCCTTTTTTAATCCTCTTCTAAAATGATAATTTGACAAGAAAACTTCATTTTCTCGTTATATAACAACTGCTTTCATTTAATAATATACTGTTTGTTTTTTATGGTGATTTATAGTTGCTTTATTCCACTGACTTGTTTCTCTTTTATGTTTCCTTTTTTTTTTTAAAGATTTTATTTTTTATTTATTTGACAGAGAGAGAGAGATCACAAGTAGGCAGAGAGGCAGGCAGAGAGAGAGGGGGAAGCAGGCTCCCTGCTGAGCAGAGAGCCCGATGCGGGGCTCCATCCCAGGCCCCCTGATCATGACCTGAGCCGAAGGCGGAGGCTTTAACCCACTGAGCCACCCAGGCACCCCCTCTTTTGTTTCTTAAGAAGAAAAACTGTTCAGATGTTCCAGAAAGGGCACGAACCTGGGATTTTTCTGCTCTTGGTGCCCCTTCCAATAGCTGTGACAATGGACTTATTCGGCCCTTAGTTTCCTCATCTACAAATCTAAGACATGGACAGATGGAATCTAAAGCTAATACTCTAGGGACGCCTGGGTGGCTCAGTCGGTGAAGCACCTGCATGTGGCTCAGGTCATGATCCCAGAGTTCAGGGATCAGGTCCCACATTGGACTATCTGCTCACTGGGGAACCTGCTTCTCCCTCTGCCTGCTGCTCCCCCTACTTTGCTCTCTCTCTCTGACAAATAAATAAATCTTAAAAAAAATAAATAAAGCTAATACTCTAGTCTGAAAATTAAGGTAGAGTACATCGTACATATTTTATGGAAGCTAGGTGATTATGAACTCATGCATAATTTCCAAGTGGCTTTTTACTGAATATTCTAGAACTACAAAAATATTCTGGAGAAATGTTCCAAAGCCACTGGAAAAATTCCAATTATTAGTTTATTATTGATTTTCTCTCTCTGTGTTTCTACATTCTATTATTCTGATCCAGTGAATCATTTTGTTTACACACAAAACACAAAAAAATCATGACTATTAATTCCTATTAATAGAATACTTGCATTAGTAGCATTTTGAAGTAATTCCTCTTGTCTTCAAGGAAAATGGCTTTTTTTTTTTTTGCCAATGAGTGCACCTTTTTGACAATAGCTTGAGCTTTGCCTCCTCTATATGCTACTGGAAAACGCAAAGCCAGGTTTGGTATCCGCGAACAATTTCACTGCATGTTCTAAATATCTTCTGAAAATGGCACTTTTTTTTTATTATGAGCAGCAGAATTAGGCCTCCCCAAGTGGCCTTATTTGAGATTATATTATTAAATGTGGCATGAGAGATGAAGTACAGAGCGGAACTTGTATGATTTCTAACTGCCTTTCCAATAAAAGCAGCAGGGAGCTATTAAGTAATCCCATTTTTAAAGTATATGTTTGCAGGAGAAATAAGACTTCGATTCTCATTCTCTATAGGCAACGCTGTATAGGCAAACTGCAAAATTTCACCAGCGTCATCACTGGAGGTCTTTTCTTCCAATTTCTAGAACCTCACTATCTCCCAGGTATGCACAGGGCTCTAAAGAGCTCTGCTTCGTTAGAAACACTTTCTTTGGATTCTGACTTCTTTTTCTCAAGATTAGAAACGTCCCTTTTCTATCAGTGAATGGTACCATTTTTTAAATATACAATGTTCTTGTTTTGGTTTTCTCTTCTGGAGGCCTGGGTCTTTCACTATAGCGTTTTTTGAAATAACATCGCAGTTTTTGAATATACCTGTGATTATTTGAGTTTTAAATAAGAGGAAACATTGGATTCTATCTTATCCTGCACCTGAATGTATTGCTGAATTGCGGATTCACACTGATCACTAATGTGTCCTTACTCAGTGAAACATACTCAGTTTGTATCACAAAGTATACCTGTTAGACTTTTGGATTTTCCAAGGATCTTAGTTACTCTGTAGCACTCATAGCTCTTCTCTTTAGAAAGCTTGCAGAGGGCACCTGGGTGGCTCAGTGAGTTAAGCCTCTGCCTTTGGCTCAGATCATAATCTTGGGAGTCCTGGGATTGAGCCTCACATTGGGCTCTCTGCTCAGCGGGGAGCCTGCTTTCTCCTGTCTCTGCCTGCTTGTGATCTCTGTCAAATAAATAAATAAAATCTTTAAAAAAAAGAAAGCTTGCAGAGTCTTGATAGAGAACAAAATACATATTTTTCAAGGAGGATGGCAGAGTTAATTTTAAATAAAATAGAACTCCCCGTTGCTGATTTCCTTTGTGAAAGATCCAATTGGATGCAAACGACTCTAATTAGCAGCTATGATTCTCCTTCCCAAAAGAGCCTTCTGTTGCCTCTGCTGATTTCAACTTAATATCATCTTTTTTTTGTTGTTTTTTAAATTGTGATTTTCTGCAAAGCTAAAAACATATAGATATTAACATAGCAGAGATCCACGTAATAATTACCCAGATTTAACTATTATAATGTGTATTTTCCTCTATTTTCCATCTAGTATAAAAAAGCTTTATAGATATACTGCAGAAATTGTATCCCCACCCACATGCGTTCCCTCCTATCTTTTGCCAGAGATGCTGGGTGAATGTGTTTTTCTCCATTTGTGGTTTTATGCATAACATATATGTAATATATATTGTCACTACAAACATATATTGTCACTAATAATTACAGGAGTAATATAGCACTGTCGGATCATTTGCAACATGCTTTTTATTCACTTGAAATTATGTATTTGAAGTTTATTGACTTTAATAAATGTACCCTTTATTTTTGTTTAATCCATTGTTTGATCATGCTAAATTTATTTATCCATTCTTCAATGGATGAACGTTTGCATTGCTTCCAGAATTTTACTACAAAAAATGATGGTGATTGGAGATCTTTATGTAGTTCTTCTAAAACGGGTAAGCATGATTTTCTCCAGTGTGTATTTTCTCCAGAGTGTATTTTCTCTGTTTGTAGAATTCCTGGGACAAAGGGTCATTACTTTCTGCTTCTAAAGCTTGTAAGTGTGTGTGATAGACAAAGGGACATGTACATTTTACCTTTACAATATATTCTCTTCTGTGTCATTGCCAAATAAATAAATAAATGAATAATTAATTTTGAATGACTTACTAGTAGGGAGATAGTAAAGTTTTCTGAGGCAAATTGTAAAGCATCCCTCTCTGTGGTTGCAGTAAAGGTTATTTCCCTTTTAATAATGTCCTTTCCTCTTGCCTCATAAATGACTAAAGAGCAGGGAGGTTTTTGAAGTGTAATGGACCCAAGCTGCACTCCAGCTAACGAGAATCTCTTCACTGCTTTTTAGAGCCACAGAGTTTCTCTTGACTCTTCCAGATACGTGACTCTTACAAGCAGTTTCGTCACTGGACTCCCCTCACATGCGTAGGGGATAAAAAACATGCAGAGAGGAGGAAATAGACAGAACTTTTTCTGAGGTTAGCATTCTCCCTAATGAGGAATTTCTGAGGACCTTCAGCCTGGGCACACCAGAAAGATGGGCCCCTGAGCGCAGGGGCTAACGGAGGTATGTGTGAAACCTACAAAATGGGTGTTTGAAACTATAAAATTTAAAAGTACAAAATGTGATTAACTGATTTGACAATTAAATGTATTTGATGATTAAAATCTTCAAAAATATACTGAACAATGATCAATTAAAAATATCACTTCTATCTTATTTTTTGTGTCTCTTAGTTTTCTATGAATAAACCTACTGATAAAGAGTACCAGAACAGTGTCCATAACATGCAGTTATTTATTTATCTATTCCGACGGTGCATACTGCCTACATTTATATTTAAAAATCAAAAGACAATTACTTGCGATGACTAATTTTATGCGTCAACTTGGCGAGGCGGCGGAGCCAGTCATTTGATCAAACACATTCTTGATGTTGTTGTGAAGGTATATTTTTAGATGTGATTGTCTATATGGAATACAGAAACCCTGCCCGGGGCACCTGGGTGTTTCCATCGGTTCAAAGTCCAACTCTTGGGTTCGGCTCAGGTCACGATCTCAGGGTCATGAGATCGAGCCCTGCATCAGACTTTGAGCTCTCTGTCACTCTCTCTCAATAAATAAATCTAAAAAAAAAAAAGAAAGAAAGAAAGAAAGAAAAAGAAAGAAAGGAAGGAAGGAAGGAAGGGATGGATTCTGCTTGAGTTACCATGGAGATTTCTGACTCAAGACTGCGACATCAACTCTTCCCTGAATTTCCAGCCTGCCAGTCGGCTTGCTCTAGATTTGGACTTGCTGACCCCCACAACATGAGACAACGCCTTAACCTAAATCTCGTTCTTTCTCTTTCTGCAGTTTCCATTTCATACCTGAGTCTTCCTCTGTTTTCATGTACATTATTTATATTTTTCTTTACACTCTTTAGCATAGTTACGTCTGTTGTGAAAGCCTGTCTGCTCACTCCAACATCTGGGTCATCTGGTGGGTGGTCTCCATTGATTGCTTGTTCTCTTGAGTATGAATCATCTATTCCTAGTCCTCACGTGACTAGTGACTTTGGATAATGTGATGGCTATTTTGATGGGGTTTTTTTGTTTGTTTGGGGGGCTTTTTTGTTTGTTTAATTTTTGGTTTTTGTTTTTTTGTTTTGTTTTGTTCTGGTTTTGTTTTACTTTGTTTTGTTTTTTTGTGATGGCTAATTTTGTATATCAACTTGACTGGGCTAAGGGATGCCCAGATAGCTGCTAAACACTTTTTCTGGGTGTGACTGTGAAGGTGTTTAGGGAAGGGATTAGCATTTAATAATCTGAGTGAAGAAGACCTGCCCTCACCTACATGGGTGGGCATCATCCAGTCCGTTGAAGGCCCAAATAGAACAGAGAGGTAGAGAAAGGGTGTATTCTTTCTCTTTCTTCTAGAGCTAGGACACTCGTTTCTCCTGCCCTTGGGCATTGGAGCTCCTGGTCCTCAAGCCAGACTTACAGTAGCAGACCCCCTCTGCCTCTGATGCCTTTAGCCTTGAACTGGGAATTACATCATCAGCTCGCCTGGTTCTCAGGCCCTTTTGGGACTCAGACTGAATTACATCACTGGTTTTCCTAGTTCTCCGGTTTGCAAATGGCATAGAACTTCTCAGCCTCCATGATGGACTGAGTCAATGCCCATAATAAATGTCCCCTTATTTATCCATATATATCCTATTAGTTTGTGTCTCATGAGAACCCTAATACAGACTGTACCAATGACATTATAAGTCATACATTAAAGAGACTCTGGATAATGTTATTTTCTTCTAAAGGAAATAGTTTCCAAACTATATATTAAATATTAGCCGGCAGTTAACTTTTAATATTTTCTTTAATTTTATTAAAATTTTCATTATATTCATTGTGAAAATTCTTGATTATTTCTGATTTCTTACATTGATTTTCATTTTTAAATTATGCATTAAAACATGATTTGTCTTGATTGCTGGAGTCATTGACACTCCTTTACATTTTGCACCCAACACGAGTACGTCATTTGCCTCTCCGTCAATCTCATCGGTTCTCAGAAAGGAGGAGGCACCTGTTTCCAGCCTGGGAGTTATTGCTGTGTGCCACTATGGCCAAACATTAATAATGTCCTGCCCAATTGGTCCTGTTGATGCTAAATGATCTCAATATCATGACCCCAGAGGATGGATGTTCCAAATATGGGCTGCATCTCTGTCAGCTTATTATTTCTGCAGCTGCCGCCCCCTCTGCTTCTATGATAGACACAGACACATATAAAAATAAAGTCATAAAGATGCTACCATCTTTCTCCATAGACTAAGGATCAGGCATCTAGCTCAGACATGGTACCAGAATTAATTTATCTTCTTGCCAGTGAACATACTTTGTGCTCTTCTTAACCTCATAGAAAACAATTAATCCCTCCATTTTAATTTCTTTCTTCAAAATAACAAGTTAAAAAAATTGAGAATAGTATTTTTAATTGACATCCTGAGAAAATTCTACTGCAAACTAATAGATAAACATATTTTCTATTCTCACAAATAAACCAATAAACAGTAAGGTTATATGTGGTCATCTTTTTTTAATTTAAAAATTTTAAAAGGTTTTTTTTTTTTTAAGATTTTATTTATTTATTTGACAGAGGGAGAGAGATCACAAGTAGGCAGAGAGGCAGGCAGAGGGAGAGGGGGAAGCAGGCTCCCTGCTGAGCAGAGAGCCCGATGCGGGGCTTGATCCCAGGACCCTGAGATCATGACCTGAGCCGAAGGCAGAGGCTTTAACCCACTGAGCCACTCAGGCGCCCCTAATTTAAAAATTTTAATTCATCAAAAACTATTAAGCTGAGAGGCTTTCTCCAAACAAGAATAATAGAATTCTGCCTGTTGCCTTCCTCTCACCAAACCTGCAATTTCATCATTTTTTCCAGGAATTGTTATGTTTTATTTACAAAAAGAGAATTGCTTTTTATTGGATTTAGTGGGATTTGGGTTTGTTTGTTTGTTTTTTATGTCAGTGAGCTATAATTAACATATAACACTGTGCAAGTTTAAAGTACAACATGTACAGCATGGTGATTATGGTCATTACTGTATTATAAACTTCCAAGTTGCCAAGAGACTAGGTCTTGATTGTTCCTACTGCAACAAAGAAGGGATAATCACGTGACACGATAGAGATATTAGCTAATGCTAAAGTGGTGGTCAAACCACTATATATAAATGCATTGAGTCAACAAATAGTCATCCTTTTTTAGTTAAATCTTAAAAGCAATACCTAAATGTTCACTTTTCTAATATTCATTGCAATGAGTGGCATTAACTGATAGTTCATCTATTCCACTATTCACTACTTTTCCCTATAATTTCTACCACTTCAAATTATATATATAGAATTAGCAGTCAGAGTGCTTGTAAAAAAGTATGCTTGCCTACTTATTCATTTTTTAAATTATTTTTTTAGGATTATTTTATTTTGGGGGGAGGGGCAGAGGGAGAGAGAGTATCTCAAGCACATCCCCACTGAGCATGCAGCCAGACTCCGGGCTCCATCTCAAGACCCTGAGATCATGACCTGAGCTGAAAGCAAGAGTTGGACACTTAACCGACTGAGCCACCCAGGCACCCCTACTAATTCATTAATATATACATTAGTTATTTTGCTCATAAATTCATTGTTTAATCTATTATTTAAGTACCCATATACTAGTCTTTGCATGGATTTCTTTTTAAATTATTTTTCACTGCTACTAAGACTGTACCAATTTGGCAGCTAGTAGGCCACAAAAGGGATCACTTTTTCTTATAATATTTATGGTGTAGGAAAAATGACATCTCTGGACCTCTAATTCCTTGGATAAAACTTGGACATAGTAGAATTATCTTTACATTTCTATAGAAAATGAAATAAGGTAATGACATAAGTGATAATACAAGATACACAGTAAACGTTTCTTTTCTTCTGACTATGTGTAACTCTATTCTATTTGGAATCTTGTCATTGTTGTTTATTGACCTATGTGATTTTGCCTCTGTCATTATATGTATTGTCCAGAGAGTATTTAGATTGATAAATTTATCTTTTGAAATATGTAGGTATGTTATTGTATACCATAGACTAATTTTTGACCTTCATAATGTAGCCAGGTTAATGACCAGTTAATGAAAACCATTTATTTTGCCTATAATAAGCTGCTCAGCAGGAATTTTCCACCTAATTAATAGTGACATGTTATATGAACCACATCTGGCATTTTGCACCCAATTCGAGGCAATTTCGAAGACTAGTAATTCACAATATATTCAAATATGTCTTTGCCAGTCATGATAACAACTCATGGTAAAGAATATTTCACAAACAGTGCATGATGATTATTTGAAGTGATTTCAATTTTGTCATAGACAGTAAAAACATGTTGAAAACTACTTCTTTGTCTCAAGAGCAGATATGAAAGTTCTTGTTTGAAAATTAAACCATGTTCTAGCCCTCAGTGGTACTCCTCTCCACATTGTAATTATTAATATTTAATTACTGATCTAATTATTTTCCAAATGAACATATAAACATGCATTAAGTGGAAGGAAAACTGTCTAGGCCATTTCTGCAGAATTAGATAGTCATTAAAGATATATTTGGTTACGATTGTTAAAGGAGTCAAATCAAAGGAGTTTACATATAAAATAATTTCAAACTCTAATGGATTAATACTTTCATGATTTTTTAAATTATGGGTCACAGAGTACTCATCCTTTAAATGGGACTACATATGTTAAGGGACTGAGATAAAACATGTTAACTTTGGAAACATTTTCGCCTTTAATTATAGGAAAACACAGCTTTGTAACTTCCATCTTAATAAATTTCACCAATCATTAGAGTTAATACGTAAAATATTTTAAACATTCTGAAAACCTTGACAACCAGTAATCTTTAGTGAGAGCTATCTACTCCTACATTCTCCCTTCATTATCTCTGACCAACTAACTTTTTTGTTATTATTTTAAAGATTTATTTATTTGCAGAGAGAGGGAGAGAGAGCGCACACAAGCAGGGGGAGCGGCAGACAGAGGGAGAAGGAGAAGCAGACTCCCCACTGAGCAAGGAGCATGATATGGGGCTTGATCCCAGGACCCTGAGATCATGACTTGAACAGAAGCAAGACACTTCACCAACTGAACCACTCAGGTACCCCAGGCCAGCTAACTTTTGATAGGGTTAAGTAAAGAGGCAAAATGATGCAGGGATGCTAATAAAAATATCATATTTCTGGAATAATGGAAATTCAACTAGTTTTTTTTTTTAAAAAAAAGAGTTTATTTATTTGAGAGAAGAGAGAGCACAAGCAGAGGGTGGGGTAGAGGAGCAGAGGGAGACAGAGAAGCAGGCTTCCCACTTCACAGAGAGCCCAATGTGGGGAATGATCCCCAGACCCTGAGATCATGCCCTGAGCCACCTAGGCACCCCGAAACTTCCAGTAGTCCTATTCATGCTCCTAAAAACCATTAAAATTTCTTGAAAGTGCCAATGCTTAGTTCTCCAAACTACATCTTCCAGATTTATTAATCAACGTGGAGTTAGGAAAACCAGATTACCTCAAATATTTGGCCTATCAGCAGTAAGAAGAACAGGCCCACATGTGAGGAGACAACAGTGAGTGTCCTGAGGAGATCACTCTAGTGAGAACTGGGAAAATTAAATCTGATCTTCACTATTTTGCTTAAACCCAGCTGTGGTTTTGTCTGCATGAAATGTGTTTCCATAATGTCATATTTAACCTGGCCTGTAGTTCAGAGAAACGAAATTACCATAACCCACTTACCTCACCTCTTTTCATTTGCATGCACTTTAGATTACACGAGTTATACATTTCATGAGGTGAATTTTTACAGAAATCACCAATAAAACTGGAAACTCCTGAGGAAGGATAAAACAGAGATGGAGAAGTGAGAAGAAAAGCTACAACTGCAAGCTGTGATTTTGAGACAGGGAAACGGAAAGGATCCCATGAGAGAAAAAGCTGATTTTCCCCCTTTGTTCCTTTTCCAGCTTCTATTCTTGCCAGGACCTGCACCCCCGCCCCACTCTACACATGCCTCAGAATGCAAACAGCGCGTGTGCTCCTTGCGAGGGACAAGGAGTTAATGATTTCTCTAGAATAGATAACATCTAAGGAAGGACCAGGTGAGAATGACCCAAGGAAGCTATCACACGCCTATGTCAGACCACCAGCGCTAGACATCTTGATGCCAAGACCCCCGGCTTCAGGGGACAAGTGACTTATGATGGACACCGGGACCTCGTCTCATTCCGGTCAGTTTCCAGATGCCTGAGAGAACGCGTGCACCCGACCAGGATCGTCAGGAAAAACCCCAGTCTCCAAGCAAAGACGAGACTCTCTGGATGCTCCGCTGTAACCCGCTCTACACGTAGAAAGTCAAGGTTCAATAGGGTATGTTGTCATCCGGGAAAATCAAGGGGCGTTCAAATGGACTAACTCCAAGCTCCCCTCCCATTCTGCCTACAAGGATGAGGTCCCCTAGCCATGCAACTGTCCTCGCCGGATGTACCAGGTACGGCCCCTGCTTCTCCTTGAAGTGGCCGTCAGCTCCCTGCCAGTCCCTGGAATCACTCAACAAGCCAATTACGTCATCACACAGAAACCAGGGGCACCCCACGTTCTTGATTCGGCAGAACTTCTCTCCCACAGCCCCTGCTTCTTCACTCTGTTCCCAAGCGCCACCCCTCTGTGTCCCTGCATGGTTTGGGTCTCCCTCTTCACAGCTGTTTTTGGCCATCCCCATAATTCTAGGGTAGGAATTACTACTTTCTTAACAACAAGCTGAGCAGCAAACAATTAAAAGTATATAGAAATAATGATTTATTTTTGCTTGAATTTGCAATGTGGCAAATTGTATTAATTAATTTCAATGCAGGGGCACCAGGGTGGCTCAGTGGGTTAAGGCCTCTGCCTTCGGCTCAGGTCATGATCTCAGGGTCCTGGGATGGAGCCCCACATCCAGCTCTCTGCTCAGCGGGGAGACTGCTTCCCCCCCTCTCTCTGCCTGCCTCTCTGCCTACCTGTGATCTCTCTCTGTCAAATAAATAAACAAAATCTTTTAAAAAAATTTAATTAATTTCAATGCATTCCTGTTGAAGGCCAACTGACCCATGATGAATTATTCTTTGTCAATTTTTCACTTTACTATCTACTATTTTGCTTAGGATTTTTGTATGAATGTCCTTAAAAGACTGGCCTTGGGATTTTCCTTTACCATGCTGTTCTTAAGTATTAAGGTCCAGATTAGCCTCATAAAATAGAGGAAATTCAGTTATTTTTATTTTAAATCGGGGAGAGCTTATATATGATTGGGATTACTCATTATGAAGATGTCTGAGAGAATTCTTCAGCGAGTCCAACTTTGTGTGGGGTTTTCTATGTACAAAGATTGTTGACTGTTAATTGAATCTGGCTTTAGTTATAATTCAGATTTCTTTTTTGTCGTCTTCATAAGTTTTACTAATATTTTACCAGTGATTTTTTTAGATTTTTATCTAAATTTTCCTATATATTGCTATAAAGTGGCTCAAAATACGCTCTTTTAAACTTGCCTATTATCTCATTTCTTTTGTTCTATTGTCTCTCTAGAATTTCTTCATGCTGCCTTTCTCCTTGTATGCATGATATTTTAATTGAGTTGCTGGCATTGCTGAAGAAAAATTGGGGAAAAAAATTGTCAGGCCCTAAATGATGTTGCGTTTCATATTAGAAACCAGAGATTCTGGCAACTCCGAAATCAGGAAACACTGAAATCACTGAAATCTACACGACTATTGAGAATTCAAAGTTGGATTTAAATCTTTTAGCTATGTTTACTCCTATAATGCCTTCTTTAAACAAATCATCCCCAGCCAAAATTCTAGGAGTATTAACAAGATTTCAATTCATGTCTAGTATGCATGAACTTTTTTTCCTCTTGTCCCATGGATATTCAGATAACTTCTTTTTTATCTGGCTTTTCTTCACCTCTAATAACACTTTTTTGTTGTTTTATAGTCTGTTTTCTCTGATATTAGTATAGCCACTCTAGTTTTCTGTGGCTTCTGTTTGTATATTTTTTCTATCATTTTACTTTCAATTAGTATCTTTAAATCCAGTGTATCTCCTACAGACACATACAATAAGATATTATTTATTTTAACCATATGGACGAACTCTGCCTTTCGACTGGATTGCTTGATTCATTCACATTTAATGTTCTATATCTGTGTGCGTGCGTGTGTGTGTGTGTGTGTGTGTGTGTGTTTGTGTTTGGATTTATGGCTTGTAGTTTAGTTTGTGTTTTATATAGATTTCCTCTCTTCTATGTTCCTCTGTCATTAACTGCCTTCTTTCGCATTAAGTGAATACTTTTCAGTATAACATTTTAATTTTTTTAATAAATAAGCAGAAGAAATGAAGAAGGTGGAGGGAAAGGAGGAGGATGAGGAGAAGAACAAGAAAAACGATGATGAAAACTCCATGTGCTTGGGCTATAGAGTTATTTTCTTTTTCAATTAATTTTGCTCTTTGTTCTGATTATCCAATTTGTTTGAGTGTTTAGAGCTAAATGATTCAACATTAATGTATTTTTATCCTTAAAATGGTTCAAGTGAATCATATACCTAAATTGATCTTGAGTCAATTCATGTGAAAACCCCGGAATTGAAAACACATAGTTTTGCTGGCTTTGCAGTCTTCTAATAAGCCTCAGCAGGCTCATAGAGGAATTTTCTGGAGGAGGTGATGAATGTATTTTGACTTGGTCACTCTTCGAATGACCAAGGAAGCGAGAAAATCAAATAGTAGTTCATAGGATGTGTCAAATATTTTGTTAAGATCAGCAGTGCTTGTGAAGTGGTGATCGTGTCTAGCTGTCAAGAAGCCTCTTTTGGTTTCCCAGAAAGAGATAATGGGTCTGAGGTTATCAGTTATTTGTTCATTGGCTCAGTTAGTAATGCTTTACTCTAAAGATCAACTTAAAAGAACCAAACTCTTAGCCATGGCATATTTCAAGCGAGTATTGACTGCGTTGCATTTTTTCTTAGATGTTTACTATTTTTCACTTCCACTTACATTCAAATGCAAATATTTTCAAAATTTCATAATTCATATTTAAACTAAAGCTTATTTGAAACCCTTATAAAATGCATCACTGCCTTGATTTAAAAATCAAGTATAATATATTTAGAGAAAAATATAAAAAACCCTTAGACATACACAGTAGTTAGATTTTGTGTTTCTCATATTCTTTAAAGGTAACACTATCAGATACGTTGCAGTTATAATCTGAATAGAATACTAAGGATTAGAAAATAAAAAGAAAATTGGCAAATAAACTGATCTTTGCTTCGTTTAATATTATTACATACATTAGAATCTTAAAAATCAATCTTATAATGAATCAGCCATAAGGTTGGTCTTAATTAATTCAGACTCCTGTGAAAGATCATAAATGAAACATAATTCATTTTAATCTTCATTTACCCTCCTCTACTCTTTAAAAAATAAGAAACTTCTATGTTAACCTTTTTGGCTTAGTGTTTTAATTCAATGACATGGTGAAAATGTATGGAAATGGGTTAAATAACTTTTTAGATTTTTAGTGAGCTTTGGCTTCTAACCTGAGTATTTCCTTGTTGACATTAATGCAGTTTATTCAATCAAAAGCTACATTAAATTCTATATCTTTACTGCATTTATCAATTATACTCCTTTCCAGGTCACTAGCCTCTCCTGAATTTTTTATTACTAAATTACTTTGATGAAGTGATGCTTGAATTTCTCTTTAGTACTTCCTAAAGTTATGAGACTGATTTTCATTCAGGCTCACATCATCATCTGTCAGACTATTTCTTGAGAAACTGTTCTAGGAAATACCTTCACATGCTTACACACACACCAAGTGCCTCAGGCTTTGTAATATCTCACATAGAGATTCTTAGAGACAGAAATAGTTGGCATTAAGGAAAATGGGGGCAACATTTCCCACTAAAATAACTAAAGCCATTTAAACAATAAACAAGCGGGGGTGCCTGGCTGGCTTGGGGGCACCTGGTAAACCATGCAACTCTTGATCTTGGGGTTGTGAGTTTGAGCCCCATGTTGGGTTTAGAGATTACTTAAAAATAAAGTCTTTTTAAAAATTAGGCAAGCAAAAACACTGCTTCCAAGATATAGTTCAAACACAGTGAAGAGTAATACCAACACACAATTCCAATATCTGTAAGAAATTGACACTTAAAAGAAGGCACGCGATTTAAATAACTTATATAACAGCATATTTAGGATTTGTTTCATAGGATTCAGGCAGTTCATAGCACAATATTAAAATTCTCTGTAACTTTCCAATTCTTGACTTAGAGAACTGGCATCTTTAACTCCTAAAAAAAATGAATAATCATCTGTCTACCCTGCAAAAGCTTATCTGCAAAGCAGACAATAATGTCAAACTCTGCTCACACTCTGGTCTCCATTGTTTCTATAATTTCACAGCATTAACTATAATAAGAAACTCCTCAAAAAACAACTAGGCTAGGGGCGCCTGGATGACTCTGCTGTTGAGCATCTGCCTTTGGCTCAGGTCATGATCCCAGGGTCCTGGGATGGAGACCAGCATTGGGCTCCCCACTCAGTGAGGAGCCTGCTTCTCCCTCTGCCTGCTGCTGCCCCTACTTGTTCTCACTTTCTGTCAAATAAATAAATAAATAAAACTAAAAAAAAAAAAAAAAAAACGATAAAAAAAACTAGGCTAAAAATAAAAGGTAGGATGAACAAAAGTGGTACACTGACAACTTTGGAAGTTTCCCCCAGTTGCTACCACACTCTGGGAGATTGAGAATGGGGGGCAGGTTCAGGAGAAAGAACCCCAGTAGCATAATGTCTACCTCCAAATGCCATCATGTTAGAACTTAGGACCTCGGCATGTCAATTTTGAGGGACACAAACATTCAGTGCAGAGCAAATACATTCATACGATGGAATACTATACCATAATGAGAATAATGAAGCACACCTGCATGCAACATCTCACAACTATAATTTTGAACAAACGAAGCCAGACATAAAAATATATTATGATAGTCCATTTGTTTTTTTAAGATTTTACTTATTTATTTGAGAGAGAGAGAGAGAGAGAGAGTGAGAGAGAGAGCATGAGAGGGGAGATGGTCAGAGGGAGAAGCAGATTCCCTGCTGAGCTGGGAACCTGACACAGGACTTGATCCTGGGACTCCAGGATCATGACCCAAGCTGAAGGCAGTTGCTTAATCAACTGAGCCACCCAGGTGCCCCATGATATTCCATTTGTATAAAATTGAAAAACAGGCAAAAGTTGTGTATGTCATTATAAGTCAGGTATTTTCCACCGGGGCGGGGTGGGGGGGTTGGTTAATGACCAAGAAGGTCATAAAGAAAGGCTTGTATGGTTTATTAATGCTATTTTTTTATTCCCTTGTTATGTTTTGGGTGTCTTTACTCTTAAAATTCTTTAAGCTTTGCACCTATAATCTGCAAATTTTTTTTTTTTAAGATTTTATTTATTTATTTGACGGAGAGGAGAGAGATCACAAGTAGGCAGTGAGGCAGGCAGAGGCAGAGGGGGAAGCAGGCTCCCTGCTGAGCAAAGAGCCTGATGCGGGGCTCGATTCCAGGACCCTGAGATCATGACCTGAGCCGAAGGCAGAGGCTTTAACCCACTGAGCCACCCAGGTGCCCCAAATCTGCAAAATTTTTAAGGGTTTGTTATACTACAATAAAAAATGACATTTAATGTATTTAGGGAATAAGGCCAAGAAAAGATAAAATCACTGTGAAAGAGAAGTGTCCTTGGTTAAGCTTACAAATAACTTGATATTAGACTGTAAATTAGGTTTTTAAAGTTCAAGACCTTTCTTTCAGCAGCATAAGTGAAAGAAAGTTATTGTTTGTTAACAAACAATAGTCTTAACAGATCTCAATTTTTCAAGAATTAGAAATGAGGAAATATATTAACATTGACCTCTGGATAAAACAACACTGCATTTAAGTGAAAGCAAATTATTATCTCTAAGAATTAAAGGAAAGTTTCTCCAATAATAGTGTTCTGGAAGATCAAGAAGAAAATTACAGGAATTTATTTGGAATCTTTGAAAGAGCATACAAGGATGTGTTACCTTCAGAGTTAGTGAAGAAAGCCAAGTGAGCACAGATTGAGATGAAAAGGCAACAGGGTGAAATAAGAAAACATTGCAAGGAAGCTAAAGTTCAAAACACAGAATTAAAGCTCATTGGAGGGGTGCCTGGGTGGCTCAGTCAGTTAAGCATCTGCCTTTGGCTCAGGTCATGATCCCAGGCTCCTGGGATCAAGTCCCGCACCAGGTTCCCTGCTCAGCGGGGAGCCTGCTTCTCCCTCTCTCTCTCTGCCTGCTGCTCTGACTACTTGTGCTCTCTCTCTATCTCTCTGTCAAATAAATAAATAAAATCTTAAAAAAAAAAGCTCATTGGATAGTTATATTAACACATTAAAAAAGGTATTCAATATTGTGGAGGCTGAAATTTATTACAGAGGAATAAGAGGAAACGGATGCAACTAATAGGAAACTAATAAATATTAATATCAGGGAACAAAATGCCTGTATTTCTAGAAATTTGTAGTCCTGATGGAGTGACTAGATTAAATAAACAAAATAAATCATCTCAGACATTTCTGAAGAAAAGTTCCATGTTAAAGAATGCCATTTCTAAGCAAAAAATGAGGAAATGATCCTTTATTGACCAAAATTAGATATAAAAAAATCTGAAAAAAAATCTGAAGATACCATCAATAATTATGAATTTTATATGAGTTGTCAGCCTTGAAAATAAAATAGCCAGTTATTTGATCACCAAAATGGGTTTTTTCAGAGATGACAGAGGAATTGTAATTTCAGGATATGAAAAACATGGCAAAATCATAGGCAAGTCCAGAAAAGAAAGAAGAAAAATATTACTTTATGAAGAGGAAGGAGGAAGTTGGAAGGGACTTTTTGAATGAAAGTCCATTGGAGTAAGAAAGTGAGAATGCAAGATGGCGACTGTCTCTCCTTGACTGAGGTTTGGCGGTTTCTCATTGGCTGGGCTGTTGCTGGGCAAGGAGAAAATCTTTCTTTTTCTTGCTGTGGTAGTAAAGTAGGCTTTTTCCTATTGGAAAATGCAAAGTATGCTTGTTCCTGTTGGGTCCCTAACTGACAGTGAGTTGGTACATCAGAGTTCTCCCTTCTGCCTGCCAACTCTATTTTAAGTGAGGTTTCCTTTATTCAGTTTCACAAAGTTTAAAAGAATCCTGTAAACATTCTGCTAAATGTATTATTTATCAAAATTGGGAAGGAGGTTTGAGTATACTAGTTTCAAAGTTCTCTATGCAGAACTACATGCCAGAAAGCAATAGATCAAAGTACTCAGTACTAACGAGGAATAATATTATGAATAAAGAATATAAAATTTAGGGAGCACCTGGGTGGCTCAGCGGGTTAAGCCTCTGCCTTCGGCTCAGGTCATGATCTCAGGGTCCTGGGATCGAGCCCCGCATCGGGCTCTCTGCTCAGAGGGGAGCCTGCTTCCCCTTCTCTCTCTGCCTGCCTCTCTGCCTACTTGTGATCTCTCTCTCTCTGTCAAATAAATAAATAAAATCTTTAAAAAAAAAAAAAAGAATATAAAATTTAGGAAAACTTTCATAGATGTTTGTGACAAAGAGACACTCTCAGTTCCAACAATCAAAAAGTAGAATATACATACCACCTTCGAAGAAAAAAGAACCATTAACACTACTAGCAGTGAAGAGAAAAAGCAATACTTATCAAAATAGGGAAATCATTGCATACGAAAACTAATTTTGAGCACAGAAAACACTTAAGATATTAAAAAGTCTGAATAATTGATGTGAAACTAATCTTGACAATAACTACACAGGAGAAAATCTTGTGGAGAGGAGTTGGCACAAGTGAACTAACTTCCCATATGTTCTTCTAGGAATTCTTTATATGATGTATAAAACTGATAAATGAGGAAATGGGGCAGGAGTATATTCTTTAGATTAGATATGATCACATATATATAATTAATGTACATATAATTTATATTCTCCTTGATGTGACCATACGAAATATAGGAAAATGAGTCATCTAAGATACATCTGAAGAAAAGTTCTTTTGCAAAACAAAACAGAAAAAACTCTAAGCAAAATGAAAGGATGGCCCCTCTTTGATCAAAATTACATATAAAAGTTGCATCTAAAGGCTCAAAGATTAAAAAAATTTTTTTAAATCTCATTACTTATTCCTATTAAATTCTACTTTATGGATTAAGATATTCCTTTCATCATAAACATGAGCTAAAGTTGGAAGGCTCCATTACTTATATATACTTATTATATATTATATATTACTTATATATAATATATGTAAGTATACTTATATATACTTATATATTACTTATATATACTTATATATATTATATATTATATATACTACTTACATATACTTATATATATAGATTTTCCTGAGAGGAATTTGATGAACTGATGATGTCACTGGCATATTCATGAGAAGAAGCTGGCACATACCTAAGAACAATGTCTGGTAGGAATGAGAGGCATCCTTGATTTCTATGAGTGTGTTTGTGTGTATGTGTGTGTATGTGTGTATTTCAGGGGTACACGTGTATGTGCATGACCTTGTTCTTGTGTATCTACTTAAGTAAACATGGTATGGGAAACAAAATTGTCATCTCCTTAATTTGGCCTAGAGCAGGTATTTTGTCATACATGCCTTTACTTTCCGCCTTTTCTCTATAGAAGAGATGAAGGAAGAAATAATATTTACTTTCCATATGAACCTAAGATGTAATAAAACATGATTCCTACTCTAAAACTCTTCACTGGTTCCTGAGCCAATATGGAACCCTACATTAATCTTATGAAATGTACATACACTCTTTCGTTTTGTTTTGCAATATTATTTTTTCAAAAATTTCCTAAATAAGATATATATTAGAATTATATACAGTATCTCCTATACTTATAGAATTAATATATTAACACTTAATATTTCATTATAAAATAAAAATTTTATTTTTTTACACTGAAGATGCTTTGTAGACTTCAAAAGTGAGAGTAGGAGACTTGCTTTCCTCACCCAAAATGCCACTGTTTAGCATCTAAAAATGCTGAAAAAGAATATGGGATGACCAAGTTCTCTGACTCATCAAAGTGAAGAATCTACTCCAAAGAAAATGAAAAAAACTCTAAATAAGAAACAAAAGTAAAATGAAATCTATTCTCCAAGCTTTACATATGTTAAAATGCAACTTACTGCATAACCATCTATTACAGAGCATTTTTGAGTGGTATTATTGCCCTACTTCAGCTATGCCATCATTTTGAGATCAGTCATTAAAGAAAAAGAGCTGAATTTCCAAACATAAATGTGATAAGCTCTTTAAGATCCAAAAATTATTTGTTATAACTTTTAAACTAGAAATGAAAAAGCCATCGAAGCATCTTACAGGGTAAGTTATCATATTGGCTCGAGACGCACCCAGAACTCAGAAAATAATATAGCCATGCTGAGTTGGCATTGGTGAATGCCTGCTGGATAAACAGTAAGTAAAATAAGGGCACCTGGGTGACACAGTCCATTGAGCCTCTGACTCTTCATTTCAGCTCAAGTTGTGATCTCAGGTTCCTGCGATAGAGATCCATATCAGGCTCTGAGCTAAGGGCCAGCGTGAGATTCTCTCTCTCTTTCCATCTCGCTCTACCCCTTTCCAATCCTTCCACCCCAAATAAATAAATAAAACTTAAAAAAAAAAAACAGTAAGTAAAATAAATCATGACACTGACGCCTTCCACCATGAAGTAGTTCACTGTATTAAAGATTTAGTACAGACATGAAGGCTGGGTTAACATCCCGCATGTAGCATTGTGCTTTTGCCTTACAAGAGGTCAGATCTATAGCCATGAATTAACTTGCTCTCTTTCTTGTATTTTCAAGTTCTGCACCAACTCTGCAATGAAGGAAGTCTTCTTTTATGTGACTACTAAGCCACACACACAATAGTGATGAAAAACTAATAATGTTAAGTAAATGTTTTGAGTCTCAGCGTTTATCTTGGAACAATTAAGTTGACATCAGTTCTAATGATTGAAAAGCAATGGCGGGCAAAACTGCTGGCGCTCTAGCATGAATGAAGGCAGTAGCATCAATTTCAAGTGGTAATTATACTGTAGTCACCAGTAAAGAAAATGCCAGTTCTGTGTAAGAATGTCTTTTTTTTTCTTTTTAAGATTTTTAAAATTTATTTGAAAGAGAAAGAGAGCCAGAGAGGGGAGCACAAGTAGCGGGGAGGGGCAGAGGAAAGGGGAGAAGCAGACTCCCAGCTGAGCGGGGAGCCCGACCTGGGGCTCAATCCCAGGACCTTGAAATCATTACCTGAACCCAAGACAGATGCTTAACTGACTGAGCCACCCAGGTTCCCCAAGAATGTCTTTGATGAAGCAGAAAAAAAAGTAATACTTTTACTAAAGCTAATCCATTGTGTATGCATCATAATATTCTGTGGCAAAATGTGAAGAACACATAAAATATTTCTGCAGCACACCAAATATCAGCACTTGTCTCAAAGATTCAAAGTTTTGAAACTGTTTACATCACAATCTGGATGAGGCACTCTTTTCATGAAACTCCATTACTCTTCGATAGCATGACTAAAACAAAATAAGACTTGGGTATCTGGTAGATATTTTCTCCATTTAGCTGAAGTACATTTGTATTGATTCCAGTTTGAGGTACTGTAAATAAAGCCTCCATACACACCGCCATGTGGGAGTCTTTGTATAAACGTAAGTTTTCAGTTCTCTGGGGAAATGTCCAGAAGTGGGTTCACTGGTGACAGGATAATGTTTAACTTTATAAGATATAACCAAACAATATGTAATACTAATCATGGTACATATTGCTTCCTAACTGTGATTTGGCCTTTGGTATCTTTCAAATAATTTGTCAAATCACATTAACTGTCACCTTTAAGGACATACAACAGTTTATACAGTCCTTTATTATCTTTTCAATGTCTGTATGAGGGATGTTCTTTTATTCCTGATGTTGATAATACGTTTTATTTTTTATTGATCAATCTAGCTAGAGGTTTATCAATTTTCTTGATCATTTCAAAGATCAGAGCTTTATACCTATCTCTACTGTTTTTCTGCTTTCAATTTTATGGATTTTTGCTCTTATCTTTATTATTTCTGTCCTTCTACTTGATGTGGGTTTAATTTGTTCTTCATTTCAAAGTTTTTCTAATTGAAAATTTAGGTGACCGAGTAGAGTCCTTTCTCTTCTAAAAGAAGCATTTAATTCCATAAATTTCACTTAAAACATTGCTTTAGCTGTATCTCACAAATTATGTTGTTTTTATTTTTGTTCAATTCAAAAGACTTTCTAATTTCTCTTTTAACTTCTTTAACCCATATGTTATTTAGTAGTGTGCTGTTTAATTTTTAAATATTTGGAGATTTTTAAGATATCTTTCTGTTGATTTCTAGTTTAATTTCTTTATGGATAGAGAACATATTTTATATGATTTTTACTTCTTTTAAAATTTGTTTAGGCTACCTTTATGGCCCAGTACATGGTCTAACTACAAAATATTCCATGTGCATTTGAAACAAAGTGATGTTTTGTCAATGTTGGATGGAGTTTCGTATAAATAATAGTTAGATAAAGTTTGCTTATAATGTTTTTTAGATTCTACATGTTTACCGATTTTTTCTCTCCACTGTTCTACTGGCTATTTTTATTTTTACTTCACAATTATGGTAGTTTATTAGATCTAGTACTAAACCATGTTATTTAAAGTATTAATAATAACACATGTAAATAGTATTCTATCATAAATTTTTCATGTGGTGATAATTCCATTTAAACATAAGGCGTATTCTTTGTAATATTTTTTTTTTTTTTTGCTATGAATATCTTAAACTTCAAATGGTCATAAAGGTTAACAAGGGTGCCTGGGTGGCTCAGTCTGTTAAGCATCTGACTTCAACTCAGGTCATTCATGATCCCAGGGTCCTGGGATAGAGCCCCCAACTGGGCTCCGGGCTCAGCGGGGAATCTGCTTTTCCCTCTGCCCTTCACCCTGCTCATGCTCTCTCTCTCACTCTTTCTCAGATACATAAATAAAAACTTTAAAAAAAAAAGCAAGTTAACAATTCCTGAGTTTGATTAATCAACAGATAATCTCCATTTGTTCTACTCCTTTTAACCAACTAAGCGCATAATAATTGTGCTTTTTAAAAGAAGGATACAGTACTGATTTTTAGTATCATAACCAAAAAGAGGCAGACCCAGATGATCTCTATTTTCCACCAAGAGAGGAGTCAGACATTCCCCAATAAGGGACATGGCTTATTGTAAATGCAATGAGTAGAATTTTCTAGCCTCCTGTGTAGCCTTCAAGATAGTCCTCAGCGGCCACCCTGATAGATAAAAATCCCAGTACTTATCTAGCAGCTCTTCTTGCAATTTTGTCATTATTAGTCATTATGTGCTATGCATGTATGAACGACATATATTTTAAAACCATACATAAACTTATGTTTAAATATATATGTAAACTTTACACATACTTTTTAAACTATATATGTTTGCATATATAAACTATGCACTTTTAAACTATAAGTATGACTTGAAGTATGTGTATATAGTTTTCAAACGTTGTTTCCCTAATGTTGACATAATCTGACATTTATCCTGTATTTCAAATGACTTTCAGGTTTAATCAGTTCAACAACTTGTCTAAATTTTTGCTATTCCCATAAATAACACTGCTATTCTTCCAGTAAACTCAGGTAAGAAATCTCAGTTACCTTTAATTTACTTCTCTTCCATAATTCCTGAAATAAATCCATCATGGTCAATACTTAACTAATATGTTTTTAGTTGGGAAGTGATTCAATGAATAATGTATTTAAAAATAATTTATTGCTTTGTAAGTCAATTTAAGAAAAACTGTTTTAAACTCACAAGACATTAAAAAATATTGGGACAATCATCTAAATTCCATTACCTGGTATTACATTTTATTGTATTGCTTCTAGAAATTTTAGAAAAACTAAATCATTACATAGTAAGCTAATTGCCCCTTGAATCAATTTCTCCCCTTTTTTCCCTCTTGTAATCATTTTACTCATTGTGTTACTCAGTTTTTAATGTGTTTTTTAAAATTTACATAAATTCCTTTATTTTACAAGATGTTTTTGAAGCTTAAAATTTTCAAATGGCTTTTGAGATAATTCTCATTATATATTTATACAATTATAACTTATTACCTATTTATGTGTGTGTGTGTGTGTGTGTGTTTCACTTTATCCTGCATAGAACTAAATCTACATCTACATATAGATATAACAAAAAGCCAAGCAAGAAAGTGGGTAAGTAAATTCGTTATACTCACTGTTATAGTTCTCTCTTTGCACAAAAAAAGCTATCCCCAAATTTTAGAGATTAAAGCAAAGAAATCCTTATTATCTCACACTTTCTGTGAGTCAGGATTTGGGAGGCAGGTTAGTAAGATGGTTCTGTTTTAGGGGCTCTCAGGAGGTTACAATCAAGATCTTGGCCAGAAGACCTCCCAAATTACTAGTATAAGGTAAAATATTTTAAGCTATAGCACAGGAGAAAACACAAGAGAGCATAAAATCAGAAACAAGTAATATTGGAATAACATAAAATATATAAAGTATTAAATATGACCAAGTTGAAATTTTATTCAACTGTAGACATTTAAAGATTATTTAAAAAAATAAAATATAGGGATGCCTGGGTGGCTCAGTCGATTAAGCATCTGCCTTCTGCTCAGGTCATGATCCCAGGGTCCTGGGATCGAGCCCTGAGTCAGGCTCCCTACTCTCAGGGGAGCCTGCTTCTCCCTCTCCCTCTGCTCCCCTGCTTCTGCTCTCTCACTTGCTCTATCTCAAATAAATAAACATAATCTTTAAAAAAATATTAGGGGTGAAAGCTCAATGTGAAAAAATAGGAGTAAAATCTAAAAATTAAAAGGCAATGATGCATAAAATTACAGTTTCTTTTGGTAACAATGTCCATGACCAAAATTGTTTCAGAAAAAGTAGTAAAGCTACATAAACTCATAATCATAGCAAAAATGGAAGTCAGTCAAAATATAGAGCCATTCCTCCCTCAGGAAAAAAAGGAAGGGGGGGGGGTTCAGCCTCAAAATAGAGTCAAAGTTAAAAGATGGGCAATACTAATATTAAGATTTTCTAAACTATATAAAAAGGAAAGAAGCTCAGAAGTGGCCACTCTGTCCTAACAAGTAAAAACATTGAAAACAACTGAAAAATCAACAAACTTCTTTAGATCCATGAGAGAAGTGAGTTCACAGGGCACACCGCTTCCCCCAACATTGGGCAGGCAGATTCAGAGAATCACTACCCACCAGAGCAGAAATTCCCATGGGAACCGGCGCCCCAATGGGAAAACCTGAATGGTAACTGATGAATCGATATAATTAATGAAGCTCAAGTCTGAGTTAAAAACTCCATGGGGACCTTATCAATAGGGGAGCCTAGCGGTTTTGTGAGTTTCACCCCCTCGAGCCCTACCAGGTTCTCACAATATATAGTGAAGAATCTCCTTGTGCCTCTGGCAAGAGGAGAGGAAAATGAACCATTTTGAAATATCCCAGAGTATTCTGTCCTTCTTAAGAAGACCTGCCCTCAGAGAAACAGAGCCTGACTGACCTAGGAGAAGGGAAATATTCAACTGTAGTGCACGCTAGCCATCCAGTCCCACCTAAAGTGTGGAGGAGGGGCAGGGAGTGAGAGAGATTTGAGAAGGTCACAGTCGAGAAGGCAGAGGCTCACTGAGACTCAGACAGAATCACAGGGCTGTAGAAGGTGTCCCTTCCCCCCAGACCTCACAACCACTTTGCTCAAGGCTATTTATAGCTATTGCATTTACAGAGTACATCATATCCAGTGATCGAGAAAAAATTAAGAGACACAGTAAAAGGTAAAAGAACACAGTTTAAATAGAACAAGCATCAGAATCAGACTGAGATACAGTAGAGATGCTGGAATCATCATATTGAAAATTTAAAGTAACTATGAGTAATATGGTGAGGGCTCTAAGGCATAAAGTAGGCAGCATACAAGAACTGATGGGCCAGGTAAGGCGAGCAAAGAAAACTAAAAAAGGATGAAAAAAGAAATGCTGCCCTTCAAAATGTCTAGATTTATCATTTCCATTTTCATATCCAATTGCCCCCACTGAGTGAACCATCCATCTTTCCATAATGACTTGGGATGCCTTCTCTTTCTGGAATCTGTTTTCTGTTCCATAATGCTCTATTTCTCCATTCTCATGCAGGCACTGCGTATATATATGATAGATATAATTTTTTGGTGTACATTACAACTACAGTATTTTGGATAACGGGTGGGGCAATTGATCCTCACTGACAGAGAGCTATGTTGAGACAAGAGATTGGTTGGAAAACAAGCAACTTCCTTTGGGTTTTAGAGATTTAAAAAGAAAACTCAGTGGGCTTAAGAAAGCTGTTAAAATGGTACAGCTTCAGGTCATTATTACTAATTAAGTTTTAAGTGCCTTGAAACTGTAATTCGAAAGACTTATTTAGAAGCCTTTAAATTCCCAGGACAGACAAATTTAAATTTTTATCCTTAGGTGATTGTGGAAGCAAGAGTATCATTCATTAGTCCAAAATATTTTCAACAATGATTCCAAACCAACCACCAAATAAATACACAACACTTACCTATACCTGGTTCGGAGCTGTTTTATGGCATCATTACCTATAATTCCCTCCTGTTTCTACTAGTGAATTAATTAGCATTCTCATGTAGATATTCATCAGATCTTGATTTGGGGCAGGCATAAGCATAAAAAAAAAACCCAGAAGACAAATATTTGCATGTAAAACATCTGCTTTGTCAGCACTAGGATTCTAGCTGTATTAATTTAGCAATAACTATATAGCCTCCAGAGGCTTTATCAGGATGGTTTGTATATTGAGGTTAATGCCCTTGCAAATGAGTTGATATTTACAGATTCTACATTGTGGGAGTCTTTAAACCATTCTTTAAAAAATATTAGGTATAAAAAAATAAAAAATAAAAAATATTAAGTATAGATAGCTAAGAGGATTTCATAACATTTGAATTTAAATTATATGAAATGTTATACCAATCATTATACTAAATTTGTATATCAACACAGTAGAATAATGAGTTAAAGGCTGGATAATAGAAGTGTAATGAATAACCCACCTAGCTGGAATTTATTTTTATTTGGACAAAATTCTGTAAAAGGCATTGCTTGTCTATTCCTATCCATGACTGATACAGGAAACCTGGCCGTAACGTTAAAACAAATTTTACCTCTACTATGTCTTCATGTCCATGTTCAAAACCACAGAGGTAGGATTTACTTAACCTGTAACTCTATCGTGATTATAGTGACATGATTTCCAATAAATGAAACCAAATTTTGGAAAGAGTTCTATGTATAATTTAATTCATACTACACTAAGCTTAAATATAAATAAACATAATTAGGGGTGCCTGGGTGGCTCAGTCGCTTAAGTATCTGCCTTCGGCTCAGGTCATGATCCAGGGGTCCTGGGATGGAGCCCCACGTCCTGCTCCCTGCTCAGCAGGCTGTCTGCTTTTCCCGCTCCCTCTGCCTCTCCCCCGCTCCTGCTCTCTCGGTCTCTCGGTCTCAAATAAGTAAATGAAATCTTTTTAAAAAATTTTAAAAAGATAAATATAATCAATACGATAACAGAAGAATTCTGATAAACACATTCAATTAATCATCCCTACAGAGCTGATGTCACTACTGTTTTTGGGGATCAAGACAATTGTTACTTTATGTTCCTAGCTGAACTGTTCAATTTTTCCGGGTCTGCGAAGCCCTGATACATTTTGCACAAAAATGTTTTTTCTTACTGCATGTCCTTCACTATTATTTTATTGTAATAATACTTTCTTGTTTGGTAATAGACTTATTTAAAGGACAGTCATCAATACTGCATCTTCTGTTTCCTGCTGAAGTTCCCTTCCCTCCAGAGTGCTCCACGCCATGTCCGCTATTGGCTTTTTAACCGAAATACGCCTGTGTTCTATGTGGGGAGAGTTTATGGAATTTGCTTTCTTCACAGGAAGAGTCCTTTCCTCACTGAACTGACACGGAACAGATATCACGTATTTTGTGCGACACGGTTCCACACTTGTCGCCTCTGTGTGACAATGCCTTCATTCGCACCCGGTGGCCACAGCCGCTTTCGCACCATGAGGACACAGCAATAAAGAAACAGCAAAACCACCACCCCCAGCCCACGTCCAGTCTGGTAATAACGAAACACTCCTCTGGTTGCAGAATTTTTGGAGTCCTATTATCGAGATACTTGGGCAACATATCACAGAGATTCAAGAAAGGTCTTAACTGTGGGCAAACCAAAATTTTCAATTACAGAATTAGACTGTACTCTAAATTCATGCTCGACATTATGAACATGAGTACTGGATCTATGGATTCAAAGAAGGAGAACTGAATTCCTCCTCTGAATCACTGACAAATATTTTTAAGAACTCCCCCCAAAAAAAGACATAACATTCATGTTTCTATCAGTCTTTATAAGGGATTACACTCTAATGTTAAACAAATATTCCACGTATTCATTCTTCCTATTAATTGTTCACATACTTTTGACTTTTCTGCTATTTTTTTTTTCTTTGTACTTATATGGACCACTAGGGAGAAGAACTCCTGTATTCAATTTTTTCTTTGTGTATTTGCCTGAGGAATCTCAGAAAGAGTTTCATACTGCTTTCATCAGACAATTCGGTAACAATGGAGATCTCCAAGATCTAGAATAAAAGCCATGGAGTTCAGACCATGCAAAAAAGATGATCTGGCTAAAAAGTAGTTTTCTTTATACTTATTCTGAATTTTTTTCTTGCTGTATTTCTCTATGAAAATATTTCCATTGGTTGACCCATCCAACTTGAACTTTTCCTTCATATTTATGCTGTAATGTTACATTTGCAAATGTTGGCTGACACTTTTAAATTAATTTAAGAAGTACACTTGTCATTTTCCTTTCTCCAGAAGCTCTGTGTGCGGCTAAATCTGATGGTGTTAAGGTTGGGTGTGTGAAAAAGGTTAAAAAGAGTCCTCCAAAGTAAATTGCTGTTCTTAAGATTATCTTACTTCCATATACCATTCGTTTTTTACAAGAAGCCACAAAGATTTTATTTTGATTTTAATAAGCAAGAGGACGTCATTGAAATAGCTCGAAAAAGTTACAGCAATTTTTCTATGACCATTTCATGTATTTTATTGATTTTGTACAAACAGCAATTTGAGTGACTCCTATATTCAATACTATGTTAGAGAAGATACAATGTTTATTTTGTACCTTTAACTTCATATTAATATCTGCTGATAAGAGAGTAGATAACTTTTACTAAGAGATAACATAGCTATATGAAAGTGAGAATTAATGCTGAAACTTTCCTTTGCAAACATGTTGGTAAAAAAGCAAATATCCAATATATAATAAAAAGGAAAAAATCAAGATGATTCAGAATCTCAAATGCATAAAGAGCTAGGAAGGTTATAGGCATTGTCTAGGAAGTTTAGCACCAAATTGCCTTTCCTGGATAAAAGTTGAGAGAAAATACTTGATTTTATATGAAACTATAGTGTTTCTGTGAATTAGAAAATAAATGTATATTTCTCTTTTTTATAGATAGCAACAGTAATGGAATATTTAGTTACCATCTCAAATGCTACCAAAGTGAACCACCTAAGATAGTTTTCTTTTGTTTCCTGGGACTTTAGTGTCTAGAAGATATGACAAGCAGATAAGAAACCTGACATGGGGAAAATAATTTATCAAAAAATATTGAGGGGTGCCTGGGTGGCTCAGTGTGTTAAAGCCTCTGCCTTCGGTTCAGATCATGATCTCAGGGCCCTGGGATCGAGCTCCGCATCCGGGCTCTCTGCTCAGCAGGGAGCCTGCTTCCCCCTTTCTCTCTCTGCCTGCCTCCCTGCCTACTTGTGATCTCTCTCTCTCTGTCAAATAAATAAATAAAATCTTAAAAAAAAAATTGAGCGATAATTATTTCCAAAGGGATGAGAAAGAGAATCTTTTCAAGAAACTTCTAGTCCAATGAAAACAATCTACAGATACAACTGGACACATATAATTATAAAGATATAGGTTAAGTGATAGCTATGAGGTGCCATGATACGAGAGATGGGACATTCCAGGAGCTGGAAGCCAGAAAGGGCTAACAGAGGAAAGCGAGTGTAAGTGGCCTTGCATGAGGAAACAATCAAGTGTGCAAAAATAGGAGGGATGTAACCACGTGAGATGAGCCCTGAGGGATAAGAACGCGGGGGTATTGTAGCAAACAGTACAATTACCTCAGATAGATGGTCTTTAAAGAGGAATAATAAAATATAATGCTGAAGTTAAGAAATTGAGCATTCAATGGGGCACCTAGCTGGCTCAGTCGTTAAGTGTCTGCCTTTGGCTCAGGTCATGATCCCAGGATCCTAGGATCGAGCCCTGCATCGGGCTCCCTGCTCGGCAGGAAGCCTGCTTCTCCCTCTCCCACTCCCCCTGCTTGTGTTCCCTCACTGTCTTTCTCTCTGTCAGATAAATAAATAAAATCTTTAAAAAAAAAAGAAAAAGAAAGAAAGAAATTGAGCATTCAAGACAAAACATGGAATGTTAAGCTAACTACCAGGTTAAAATGTTTGTTCTTTATTCAAACACACACACACACACACACACACACACACACACACACACACACACACACTCGAGGATACTTGAAGAGATATTCAAGTGAGAATATTCCAATATTCACGTTGCAGCAGAGTATTAAGTGGGTTGAAATGAAGGTAAGACCAGAATAAAAGAGGCGTGTTCAGGAAAAGTTACATAGAAGGAGGTTTGAAAGGTAAGTGGTTACTTAGTCTCCAAATATTTTCCCTTTGAAAGTGTGGCTACAGGGGCGCCTGGGTGTCTCAGTCGGTTAAGCAGCTGCCTTCGGCTCAGGTCATGATCCTGGGGTCCTGGGATCCAGCCCCGTATTGAGCTCCCTGCTCAGCAGGAAGCCAGCTTCTCCCTCTCCCTCTGCCTGCCAATCCCCCTGCTCGGGTGCTTGCTTTCTCTCTGTCGGATAAATAAAATTTAAAAAAAAAAAAAAAGAAAGAAAGAAAGTGTGGCTACAGATTTCATATTCCAGGAAACAGAAAAGGTAAAGAAAGTACAATATCAACCACAGTCTTAGAATGTAGAATAAAATTGGTCACTTATTTATAAATAACAAACTTTAAACCTGCGCTTTTTTCACACATAAAACTAATAAGCAGAAGAAGTTTGTGCAGTCTGAATGGATTCAGACTTGGTATAATCATCTTACTCCAGTGAAGTTGTTGGGAAACTGGAAACATTCTCAGTAACGTAAAGACTAAAAGTATGTTTGCATATACTGTAACAGATTATGTGTGATTCTTCAATTTAAGAGAATATGTGCAATCTAAATATTTTACTTTCAATTTTATTCTAATTAGTTTACCTATTTTTACCTATTTTGAGGGGAGAAAGTTTTGACAGATATTAGCATATGCACATTTCTGAAAGCTTAGTAATTTGTGCAGTTTGAAAATGGAAATCAATAACAAATGATGGGTTCTGGCAGCATCAACTTTTTTATTAACTCTGAAGCTAGACCATGTTTGTTTTAATCTATCTTCCAAAATTAAAGTTACTTTCTTGGCAAGTGCTAATTTCAGATATATGTTTAATTTTTCTTACTCAATCAAAAAGCTTAAATTAAATGCAATCTATTAACTTATTAGAAGAATTACAGAAGTATAATGGGGGGCACTTTTGTCATATGTGACACATATACAGAGATGACTGAGTGATTTGGTGTGGGTCAGATAAATAATTATTTTAATAATTATTTTTACCTCGTGGAAAATAGCTTCAAAAATCTGAGACTACTGGGAACATGTAAGTATACTACCTAGACTGAAATCAGCTGACATGGGCAAAAGCCCATATGCCTTTGTGTTCACACAGTATTTAAAACTTTACAAAGCCAGCTGGCTTTATTTCATAATTTAATTACATATAAAAATGTTGAGCTAAATATTGCAATGCTTGCCAAAAATTGCTTTAAATATCAACCTCCTTAACTCCATGTTATTGAATTTACATGTTTCATAACTCCTACCCTTATACTTAACTTCTTTGTTTTTCTATATCAGTCTTTTAATAAAACATTACTTCACCAAATATATTTTATTCTGCCTAATAAATTAGTGTGGACATTATTTGGATGATAAAGCAAAATGACTTTTTGAGGGTAGACTATAAATATATACATATATGGATGTATACACATTGACCCTTATGCACACAGTTAAGGCACCAACCCCCTACACAGTCGAAATCCATGTATAACTTTTGACTCCCCCAAAACTTAACTACTAATAGCCTGTTGACCAGAAGCCTTACCAATAGTCTAAATAGTCAATTAATACATATTTTTTATGTTATATGGATTATATACTATATTCTTACAAAGGAAGTGATCATAATGAAGAGAAAATACATGTATAGTGCTATACCGTATTTATTTTAAAAATCCACGTATAAGTAGACCCATGCAGTTCAAATCCATGTTGTTCAAGGATTAACTGTATGCATACATATGTGAAGCAAGAAGAGAGGAAGTTCCATATCCCAACATAAGTCATTTCAACTTAAAGATATAATATTCTTTCAACAATAACAGAAATTCTTATTTGATAATAAGAGTGATATATATTAATGGAATGCATACCACAGAATTGTTATCTTCTTCCCAGTACTTATAAAGTGTGGCTGAATTTGGGATGAAGGGAGATGCTCATGTTTCATAGATAACTCTGTTGTTTAATCTTTCCTTTTAGTTACCTTTTTCTCAGTAAAAGATTATGCCACACTTTTTAAAATTTTTACCAATCAACATTCTCTGCCAACATGCTCAGATTCTATGAGTTGTTTTAAAAATAACTTTTGAGAGCATCAGGGTGGCTCAGTGGGCTAAGTGACCAACTCTCGATTTAGGTTGAGGTCATGATCTCAGAGTCGTGAGATCGAGCCCCATGTCAGGCTCTGCACTCAGTATGGAATCTGCTTGTGATTCTCTCTCCCTCTCCCTCTGCCCCTTCCCCCGCTTGCACTGTCTTTCTCTAAAATAAATAAATAAAACCTTTAAAAAAATAAATAGAAATACATACAAAGAAATAAAAATAACCTTTGGCCACAGAAGACAAATATATTATTAATTGCAAAATGAATGATTTTCTTTGTTTTATTCTCTTAAATATTTGAAAACATTTTCATTTTTTCACAAAATTAGATGTTAAAAGAACTCTGGATCCTTAATATCTTCACACCATGGGAAGAAAAATGCTTTCATACACTAAAGTCATGCATAATTCATTTACACTAGAGAAAATGATCATGAACAGCATTTATAAAATAAATAGAAAATGTTTTAATGAGCCTATGAAAATGTTTACTTTACAAAAAACAAAGTTATAATTTTATATTTTCATGATTTTAGGATTGCTTACTTTAAATGAATCAATTATGGAGACTTGAGTAGGGAACTCCCTTTGGATGTATTGTCTACATATTTTTTAATCTAAAATTGCATGTTTTAATTAATGGGGGAGATATTACAATTTCTGAATTTAGGGGGAAATGCCCACTCTGCCTTTCTAGAACATCTTTCTAAAGTCCTCACTCTACTTTCATTACCTGGATACATGAAACCTGAACATTGCTCTGTTACTAAAAGTACTATTTTATAATCAGCCAATTCAAATAGGTTCGTGGATTAAAAACTGGCTCTTATACCATCTCTTTATTATTCAACTTGCCCAACCTTCAGTTATGGCCCACACAAGGCTACTAACCATTTTTTATATTTCTGTGCTGCTCCATCTACACTTTTCTTTCAGACATGGAAGGCTCTCCTTCTTTCCCAGAAGCTTCTGCACCCTTTTAAACCTATTTTGAGGCATTTCTCTTTGATAAAATATTTTCCATCCCACTTTTCCTTCAATAATCTCTCTCCTCTTTGAATCAAGCTCTTTTTGTCTCTACCGATCTTGGAAATGTTTTTCTCTGTTTGTTATTGTTGGAAGTAGCTGTTATTTATCTGACCGTATCTACTGCTGTCTTCTATCTGCCACTCTTGATATAAGGCTTACAAGGTAAAATGTCGTTAACTTAATTGCTGGATCTAAATTTCAGTGAATAGTTTCATGGTTCCAATAATAATTACATATATATTTTTCTACCTAGATGTCAGAGTCATTACACAGAGAGAGAGTTGGTTACCTTTTCCATGTTACCTGCAAATGCAATGTTCCTAAGATTGTCCTTGGAAAACTAGGCACCCATGTGAACTGTTCGAGAAAACTTTGGTCTTATTCTCCCTAACCAATTTCAAAAAGAGAGAATTAATTCTATGAAATGATTATCTGTTAATTTGAGATATATTACTAACACATAAAATACAAAAATATCTGTATCTGTAGATATATAAACATATACATCTATATATAATACATATATATCTGTATCCACAGAAGAGAGAGAGACAGAGATACTGCATGTGTGTAATTAAACACTTTAGGTGGGAAATGGACTTGGATAGGAAAACCAAACTAATCTGGGGAGATTTCAAACCCGTAGGAAAATATTTCATTCTTTTCTGAATCTTAATTTAAGCAGCATTGCTCCTTAAAATGTCTTAAAAAAAAAAAAAACCCAAGTAAACTTAACTGGAATGAAACATGTAATACCATTTTAAACTATAAAGCACTGTAAGATATTGGTTACTATTATTTTCTATACTTATCTTTTGTCTAAGGTTTAAGTTGGATACAAAGATGGTATCACTACTACCAAAGGTAGGAACGACGTGTTCTGTAACTAAAGAGGGACTCAAAACATTCGTAATATCTATTATCCTCTTATAAATCACTTTATCCTCACATGATTTAGTTATGACTGAGAGGTTTAGGGAGATATTCTTAGGATCAGAGAAAATGAGTGATAGTTTCAAATTCTAATGCTGTACTTAAGTTTAATAAACCACCTAAATCTCTATCTCTTCATCTAGAAATTATAAGTAAAACCAGCTGGCATGCTTGTGAGACCGAAGATAAGGTATAAAAACACCTGGCAGGGTTGTGTTTTATAAGAGACATTAAACAAGTGAGAACTATTAATAGTGTTCACATTATCTTTTGAGAATAAATATGTTAATTTACATCTCTATGTTTCATCATGCCAAATATTATACACCATATAATTTTTCCTCTTATCCAATATCCATCACTAAATCTAATCGATCAACATGTCAATTTGATCCCTGGAGGTGTTTAACGTTGTGGTATTCCAAACTTTATATTCTGCAAATCACATCCTTCTAAATTAAGTGCACTTTATGCTGATTTAGCATATTGAAATTTTATGTAGAAGTGATAAACCAAAATAATCTGTTCAGGAATTATAGGATAATGACTGATTTTATGATTTCATTCAGCTTCCAAATGCCTATGTTCGTTATATGTCAGGCACTCTGGTAGACAACGGGAACTTAGGCATGAAAACCACTGAACACTTGCCTTTGGGCATATCTCAGTCTTTGGGAGAAGAAAGGGAAAAGAAGAGTGCAATTTACGAATATCATTTTAAAAGTCTGGACAACATATCATGAGGACCCAAAGAAGGGAAGAGGCACATAGCACTAAGGGCATGGCTTGGATGGAGGACCTGGTAAAGGAATTGATGCTTAAGGATCACATATTGTCAAGAAGCAGACAAGAAGCAGAAACATTCCAACGCGGTTATAAACCAGCACTAGTAGGATGTGAGGCCTCTCCGCCAGATGGGGCAGCAAAGAAATTTAAATGACAATGCAAAAGACAATCTAAAAATAAGACTGCAATCTGAAAACAGATAACTTTCTCTCCTAGCATCTCATCCAGGGTAATTGGGACTTAGAATGAGAAAGAGTTTAAATTAATTTATTTCAATGACATAAAATACTGTCTTTGCTTTTATTTCTCCAACATGATGTAAGAAAAAATTATAAATCCACATTAACTCCTTTTACAACTAAAGTGACATTTGTACTCATGCAAGTGGTTTTGGCCCTTCATAAGTAGTCAAAACATCTCTTTTTGAGAAATAAGCTCTTATAGTTTATGCATGTATGTAAATGTATTTTATATGTATACATAAAGTAATTAAAGCCATTTGAAAGCCAAATTGTCTATATATGAATTTCCCTTCACGGAGGGAAGAGTGCCCTCCCCTGCACAACAATATTCAACTTCCTTTTTCGAGCCATCTTTCCTCTTATCTGAATGTGTGCATACCATGTGCTCCCTTTTCCTGTTCTGTTAACATAGCAATCGCTTTATTATTTTGGATCTATATATTTATATTTATATAAATATCTATATTTTTATATATATTTATATATATTATTTATATATTATATCTATATATAATATAGATCTATATATAATATAGATCTATATCTATAGATCTATATATTTATATATATTATTTATATATATATTTGGATCTATATATATTTATGATTATCAAACACCTATTAATTAAGGTGTAAAACATTCAGTGAGAGGTTGGAGGAGGGGAAGATGAGTGCCTCAGCATGGAGGGCTGAAAAATCAGTTGCTTAAAAATCACATAGCAAATTAGAAAGTTACAGGTAGAGTAAAGGAGGTCAAATGGGGTTTAGGGGAGGACACTATCACTTAGAGTGAAGTAGTATTTTCTGCCTGATCTTTTTACTTTTATTGCTAAGATTTTATCTATATAAATGAAAAACATGAAGATGCAATCATTTCACATTTAATTTTTTCCCTCCCTTTATAATTCTGCAAACGTACTTCAGTAAGGGAATGGACTATTAGTCGCTACATCTTATCACGTTATGGGTTTGCACGGCAGTCCTGGGTTTGGTTCCATCCTATCAGGGATGTGGAAATCAGACAGTTGTACAAGGTTCTCCTTCTTTTTTGGATTAGCAGCTGCCATCATCAAAGTGATAAGTGCCCTTCCAATAGAGGCAACCAAAAACCTTCCTCGGCTAAGGAGATGGCAAAGCTCATCTACTACGCTGACAGTCTGCAGATAAATGGAAGCCTTACTCGGCCAATCAATGCACTGCTGAAAATCAGGATCAGAAAAGTGGGCAAAGGACCTGAGCAGATATTTTTCCAAAGAAGACATACAGATAGCCAATAGGCACACGAAAAGGTATTCAACATCACCAACTATCAGGGACATGCAAATCAAACCACCATGAGATATCATCTCACACCTGTCAGAATGGCCAGCATCAAAAAGACAAGAAGTAAGTGTTGACAAGGATGTGGAGAAAAGGGAATATTCACACACTATTGCTGGGAATGTAAATTGGTGCAACCAGTATGGAATATAGTATGGAGTTTTCTCACAAAATTAAAAAAGGAACTATCACATAATTCAGCAATTACACTTCTACATATTCAGCCAAAGAAAACACAAATACTGTCTCAAAAAGGCACAGGATTATTTACAATAGCCAAGGTATGGAAACAACTTTAGTGTATAGATGAATAGAAAAAGAAAATGTCACACACACACACACACACACACACACACACACACACACAGGGGAATACTACTCAGCCATAGAAAAAGAACAAAATCTTGCCATTTGCAACAACATGGATGGACTTAGAGGAGATCATGCTAAGTGAAATAAATCAAAGACAAGTACTATATGATTACACTTATGTGTGGAATCTAAAAAAAGACTTATAAACAAAATAAAAACAAACTGGTGGTGGCCAGAAAGGAAGGGAATGAGGGGATGGGTGAATAGTGAAGGGGATTAGGAGGTTCAATCTTCCAAATATAAAAAAAATAAGATACAGGGATGTAATGGAAAGCATGGGGAATACAGTCAATAATATTGTAACAATTTTGTATGGCGACAGATGGTAACTAGACTTCTTATGGTGACCTCCTCGTAATGTGCATAAATATCAAAGCACTATGTTGTACAACTAAAACTAACAATTATATTCCTTCTCACCATTGATAATTCTAAAGGTGTTACCACTGTTCAATTGTTTTCATAATATCCTCTTCTTTTGAATTGCACAAATTCCCTAAAAGCATCAGATATCCAATAACATTGTTGAGAATTCTCCACTCAGTCGAGTGTATAGTCCATGAACACAGGCCCTTTTCCTAGCTCCTGGCAGAGTCTCACAGGCATAGATATTTTCCTCCTCTTTGTCCTCCTTCTTGAAATGAAATAAAGTATTAATATCAAGCTATGTCTACAGTGTTTCAGTGAATTCTGATATTCACGCTAAACCTAAGACTATAAATTCCAAATTCTACTTCCATGTATTTATCTATAAAGTGCCCATGTCAGATGCTTGTATTTCTGTTACCTTTTAATTTTTTTAGGCAGGAAAGGATTAATGAACCTGGCACTTCTCTCTCACACAGGGGTGAAATGGACTATATAAAACCTGAGTGGGAGCCTCTCTGATTTATGAGAGACAGAAGAACTGTCCCCATTAAAGGCATGAGCCTTCTGAGTGTTCAAAACCATTTAACCTCGGGGTTATCCCTGACACGCACACCTGGGAGGAGCAGCGGGATCTGCAAGCAGACATTACTCTGAGCTAATTGAGAGGGGAACTACCTGGCTTCTTCTCTGCTGGCCTCGTGATGAAGAGGAATGGACAGCCACTGTCAACATGGTATAAGGTGAAGGGATCCAAAAGGTCCTCTCGACCAAAAGTAACTATCAAAATCCTGCTTCATTTTTACAAATTCCAGCATCATTGGCCCTTTTGGTGCCCTTCCGTACTCCTGAGCTAGCTTAAGACATTATTTAAATTTAAAAAGATAATGAATTTTCTCTCAAATTAGCAGTCGTCAAGTATCTCCAAGTATTTATTGCTACAATCTGCAGAAGATCCTTGGAGAAATAAGATAAATAACAAGATAGTTCAGGTGATAGAATAAAGTGGGACGTTTCCAAGAATACTGAACCTTATCGGACAAGGTAAATGTTCTAATTACTAACCAGTGGAAAGTTTGAGTGAGAAAGGGAGGTTGGCAGTATTGATGAGACATGGATGAATTTTATGGAAAGGGCTGGGTGTCAGTCATTGAGTGATAGCTCAGGGTTTTGCCCCTTTTTCAAAAAGAGGTGAGTGAATACTACTGTGTCTACCACAGCCTCTACTTTTTGGAAAAAGGAAGATGATTTCCTATACGCTTAAAATGAGGAAACCTTGAATCCTTTCTGCAATCCCCTCCCCTGGACCTACCCACATTCTTTTACGAATATCACCCATATATGGCAATGGGAAGCTACATGCCACTGCCTCTGGGCTTCCCCAGACCAGCAGACCTGGGGTGGGCAGAGGGAAGCAGAGGAAGTCCTGAGCTGGAGGAGGGAGCTGAACCGTCAGATCACGTTGGAAGAGCATAAAGGCCAGCACTTCTTAAATACACAGAACTTCATCATTTTTTCTAACCCATAGCATCGGAGGGGAAATTACCTTCTAGAAGAATTACATCCTGCTCTTTATTCTGCACGCAGTGATTGTTTATTTAGTGTTAAATCATGTAAGATAGCGCAATAATACATTGACTTTAGTGAGAGCTGAAAAGAATTACTTGTTAAACCAAGGGAATGATTTCTGGGGAAAAATAATCGTGGTTTTCTTAAATTAGATTTTCTATTTGCTGAGCAGAACTCTAATTATGTATTTTTTAGACAACAGTCAGCATTCTTTCATCCAGATTTTTAAGCACAGTTTAAAGATAACCCGATACTCATCTCATGGTGGTGGCATTTTGAGAAGCTTAGGTTTGTGCACATAGATTTCAAGCTAGATATAAACGGAAGGCCGTTTTCAGAGGAAAACGTGAGCATTCAGAGTTCTTTTGATTCCAGTGGGCACTGGTCATGTGTGGAATCATTAGCTTGACTTGAAGAAGTTGTGTTAACTTCCTCCTGAGTAAAGTGCTCAAAAAACACGTGGCTGTCCATGCCAAGTGTTAGCCTTGTAGGGTGATGACAATGATGAGGATGATGAGGATGGTGATGCTGTATTTTAGTTTTTAACTAACATTCATTCAGACAGGTCTTGTACTAGGGGAATGGAAGGATAAAAATAAATAAAAGGGCCCCTGCCCTTGACTAACCCTACATTCCAGAAGGAATCGTGGACATGAAAATATATCATCTTGAACCAATAATGTACATCAGTTACCTGCCAAGATGATAGAATTGCTAAGAAAATGAAAAAGCTAAGTCTCTCTAAGAAGGATACCGGGAAAGGCACGCAGTGTCTATTTTCTGGGCCTATTGTGGAGACACTTCTTAGACACAGTGGAAATACTGACAGAGATAAAAGTGTTAAAATTCATTCAACAAAAGGGCCAATTACTAAGTTAGAAAAATAGTTGGATTGGAAACTAGAAACAATGTGACATCATTGCAGTAGTTCTGAGAGATGAATATAGAAGCGGATGCACCGTGAAATGTAAAGAAAGCAGCTTTAACATGATCGGACAGAAACAAATTTCACATCATGTCCTCTGTTAGTCTTGTTGGATGGGATGGCCATAGTGAAGGCCAGCACACCCCTGCAGGGGAAGTGGGCTTGGAGGTGGGGGCGAACAGAGTGTGTTGAGTACAATTTGCTGTTTAGGAACACAAAAGTGTCCAGTGAAGAGAGTCAGGAGATGAGGTTGGAAATGCAGGAGGGTCCTGATTAAGAAGTCACGAAATACCTTTACACTGTGCCGGGGGAACTTGCACTGCATCCAATAGGCAATGGAGAGCCATGGACAAGATTTAAGCAGGTTGTAGCAAATAACCCATCTATCATCAGTCAAAACAGAAGTATCTGACCCATCGGTGGGACTCTCCAGCCTGTTTTAATCATGATGGCAGTGCCAGGAATTAAGGTGAAAATACAGAGCAACCTCACAAATGGAGATGCCTCCTAGGGAGGGGAGTATAGGGTTTGCAGCACTATAGGACCAGGACACGGTCACGTGCAGGAGAAAGCGGACCGTAAGACTTCGAGTTCTCTCTGACTTCAAGTTCAGCAGCACTGAAGTTCTTGATCTTAATGTTATCTGGCTGTGCCTTTGTTCATACTGGCCCCACTATATTTCTCATTCCCTAGAGCTGATTCCCATGTAGCTCATTCGGACTCCTTTGTGACCCCTGAGAGGCCTTGCTTCCTTACATCACTTCTCCATGACGTCCCCACAGTGACTCAGGCTGGGCGGTGCTCCCCTTCTATGGAATCACACGTTGCCCCTTCACTAACTCCTGACTTTCCCCACCCTGGAACCAAGTTAGTTTATTTATGTATTTGTCTGCCTTTCCTAGTGCACTTCTTGGGGGCAGAAACTCTGCCTTGGGTATTCGCGATGCTCCAGGATGAGCCTGTTTTCAGCATCATGTAGAGTTCAAATAAACTTTTCTTGAAAGAAAACATGAAACCAAGTCACCTATGTTGTAAAGGTGATTTCCATAATTTATGAGAGAGGCTAGACTAAGATCCCTAATGTATGATTTTAAATTATTAAAAGGCAGACTTCAATTCATGTAAGAAAAAATATACTGATATTAAGGATATACATTTTATCACATATATTCTAAAATGTATATAATTAAATATTTTATGTATGTAATACAGATATACATACACATATATGTATCTATATGTATCTGTATGGATGTAGATATATTCATGTTAATGAAGTGGGATATTTTTTGGTACATTTAAACGCTTAGTGATTGCTTGCCACAGAGATTATTTCATCACTTTAATGGGTATAAAATAGCTAGATTATATTACATCTAATGTACTCTCCCATCTCAAAACTATTCTGTAATTCTACGCTGGTTTGAATGAATGACAGAGCAGGTCCCTTGAGAGGTACATTTCTAAGAGTACCTAACAGTTCCACAGAGACATGGCAGGGGCCCTTTGTGTCGTATCAGTAAAACCACGGAGTCTGGCATGACACAAGGCCCTGTGGTCAGTCATATCGTGTCCTGGCTCTGTGGATGACGACGGGAGGAGTGAGGTCTTGTTTAATCTTTATGAAGGCACAGGGGCACCTGGGTGGCTCAGTGGGTCAAGCCTCTGCCTTCGACTCAGGTCGTGACCTCAGGGTCTTAGGATCGAGCCCCACATTGGGCTCTCTGCTCAGCAGGGAGCCTGCTTCCCCCCCCCCCCCCTGCCTGCCTCTCTGCCTACTTGTGATCTCTCTCCTCTCTGTCAAATAAATAAATAAAATTTAAAAAAAAATCTTTATGAAGGCACAAAGTGTCCAGCCCCGGATATGGTAAACAAAACCAGGACTAATCTATAGTACATCGACAAGTCAGGAGAGAACCAAAAGATTTCTGTAACGACAAGCTTTTCCTGAAAGGGAATTTTCCTAAAATACTTTAGTGGAAGAACTGATCGCTGACAAACCGGAAAGGTTAGTTCCCAAGAAATCCTACCAATGCCTTGCAGCTTTGTGGTTTGAAAAGCTGCAACCCACCTGGTCACAGAGACGCTCAAGACAGAGACCAAGAACTCATCTTTGAGAAACCCCAGAAATAAAACCTGTGGGCACGTGGAAAGGATTTCTACTCGTATGGAAGCAATATAGACGTCCTGGCCTTGCCTCCACATCCCACCCTCGCCATAGTCCTGGGTGCGGGCAGGATGGCGCCCGAGCCCCGTCAGCGGCACGTAAGTCTGTATCATAGAAACAACCGCGATGCCACCAACCACAGCAACGGCAACGACTTAATCGGTGCTAAACCCTGCAGATTCTGTCCCTCGTTTTGTGTGCGGTCGCACTCACTCCTCCCAGCAACCCTGAGTTAACAGGTACCATTATTCCCATACAATGAGTGAAAGAAAGTGAGCATTCAAGGGGCTAAGTAACCAGGCTGAGGCTATGCAACCACAATTAAGATAGTGAACTTAAAAACAGGAAATCTGATCCCCAAGCTCAAACTCTTAATCAGGACTCTCAATGCTTCTCCACAATCTGAACTGAGAAAGACAATTTTAAGTTGCTGTTACAGCAGACAGAGCAGGAATTGTATGGAAAACAAAAGGCATGACGACCTTTGGTTCAGTAAAACCTCACCAATCCTGCCAAAGGCCTTGTCTCCCCCCAGGAAGTCCCTCCAGGACTACAAGGAGCCTGGGGGCAGGCAGACATGGGCTCTGCTCCAGAAGAAAAAAGCTCTGGTAGCATCTCGGCGAGTTTTATGGTGGGCCATCGCAGTGCCTTCTAGGGGCTTCCAGGGCTGGAGCGGGGAGGTAGGTGGGGAACAGGCAGGTGTCCCTACAATATCCTCAGGGAGAGACAATGGCAGGGGTGCCTGAGAAGGCGAGATTTTCCCGGGGTCTGACTGATAAAGGCAATGACCAAGCAGAACAGAGTTGCTCATAGTTAGGGCAGAGGGGAAGAGTTGGTTGGAGTGGCAAGTGAAGCAGATAGCAAAAAGCGGCTCAGCAGCTGTATGCCAATCAGTAAATATCTTAACAGCCAGTCCGGCTCTCCCGATCGCTCCAGCACATACGTTGCATGGTAGAGATCTCATAGAATGTCAAGTTCTTCCTCACCACATTGAATCCCTCGGCTAGGCTCTTTTCTGATTGAATCAAGATTTCCTTTCTCCTAGGTTTGGCTGATCTTCACTTTTCTCCCCCGGGACAGGCTGACACCCCATTCTCTTGGTGCCCTTACGCTTGAGTTCTGCCTTGACACTCGCCCCGCAGGGTGGATCTGAGCGCACAGGGCTAAGGATGCTTTCCCGTACGTGAGCTGTACCAACTGCTGGCTTCCTTCGACACTGACTGCTGGGGAAGGACTCCACTCTCTCCCTGTCGGACCCGTAGCTTTCTACTTCACACACTTAGCTGGCCTCTTCTTGGCTGCAGAAGTAGGGAGACTTAAATTCTGCTTCTTTGGCAAGCAAGGGTAGAAGCGGGTTAGGGGAAGAGTGGCTTCTTATTTACAGTACAATCTAAAAACAGATTTCCTGGGGCGCCTGGGTGGCTCAGTGGGTTAAAGCCTCTGCCTTCAGCTCAGGTCATGATCTCAGGGTCCTGGGATCGAGCCCCATGTCGGGCTCCCTGCTCAGCAGGGAGCCTGCTTCCCCTTCTCTCTCTGCCTGCCACTCTGCCTACTTGTGATCTCTCTCCGTCTGTCAAATAAATAAATAAAAAATCTTAAAAAAAAAAAAATTTAAATAAATAAATAAATAAATAATAAAATAAAAACAGATTTCCTTCTTACACAGAAATGTGGGCCAGCTGGACACTTCTATATCACAGTGTGAACACCGCGCCTGCCCCCATGAGTGGCTCAGGGATTTCCAAGTGAGTCACTGCCCTCCTGCTCGGCCTCGTGCCCCCAGGAGATGTATTTTGTGGGGCTCAACTACCTTCTCTCCCAGGAGTCCCGAGAGTATCTGGCTGTGCTCCTTCTAAGCTAGCCACCAGAGTTCCGCTGTCTGCCCCTGCCTTGAACTACTTCTAATCCTCATTGGACTGACAGAATTTAATTTTCTTGCTTTAATAATAAAAACGCTCCTTCCGGCCTATGATATAAATAGGCAGCGTGTTTTGGTTCTGTCTGTTTCTTTGGCCAGTTTTCTCTCCCCTTCCATCTTGAGTGCTTCTCTTTTCAGGGGTGTCTAACTGTGTGTCTTCCCCCTCACTTTCTTCATCTTGCAGCTTCTCTCTAGACCCTCTTTTTATTCTCCTTCCTCTCTTATTTTATTACTTTTTTTCTCTGCTTTTAATATTCCTCTTTCAGCGTCTGTGCCTACTGATCCTCCTTTCCAGGAATTTCCAGTACTGATTTATTAGCTCTCTCTTACTTAAGAATATACTTAAAATTCTCTGTGGATACTTTAATACAGGTACATCCAGTCTTTCAATCTGGGATTAGGCCACACAACTCATCAGCCTGCTTTGGAGAGGATGTGGTTTTATCAGGAATGATTCAACAGGGATTTGGCCCCACGGGGCACCAGGCCAGCCTCCAGGAGAAAAAGCAGACTGGAGGTATTTCTTACCTTACCCACCTCTGTGCACGGCCCAGATTCAGCCCACGTCAGAAGGGCGTCCGTGCTTTATGTCCCATGCCCATTTCGGGAGGCTTCAGGAACTACTGCATATTGGGGTCACATGTCCTTTGATCTTTGGAGGCTAGTTTATTCCCAGTAACTACTGCCTGGTGAGTGTACAGCGTGGAGACACCTGTGTTGGAAACAGCAATTTCTATGGTTTCTTTATTGTCCCTTCACAAAACCTCCTATGTGACCATGTCTCAGCACCAGAAGCTAAGTCCAAACACTTTCCTATCAGTGACTCTACGGTTGAACCCTCCACATGACCCCCCCCAAAAAAAAAAAAAAAAATTACACTCTTACATGTGAAAAGGCTTTTTTAAAAAAGTTTTAGAGGCATTTCAGCTTCCTAGAATGCTCACGGAGTCAGCAAGTTATCAAATACTTACTGTGACATCTGGCCTTCGACACGACCAAAGAGGAAAGAAAAGGACAGGGTGCTCTCAAAGAGACAGCTGTTTGGCCGGCAGGACAGAAATCTTAGTCCCACGCCAGTTTCGCCGACTGCAATAAATGTTCTATTACTCCACAGCCTCCCGAGTGGTCGCATGACAGATGAGCATCTAGGCAGCAGGAAAGAGAACAAAGCCTCCTGGTACACCTACCCCCTCCCCAATGCCTCATCCTGATGCCCGCTCTTAGCCCGGGGTGCGGGGAAGGGGGTGCTGGGGGGGCAGGAATCAGGACACGCGGCGAAGACGGCGGAGCTAAACGAGGAGCACTTAATCATGATCACCTGCAGCTCTGGAATCCGAGCCCATTTCTCCCTGAGCCACTGGGGTTCATGACAAAGTACCACAGGGGGGCCTCATAAAGTCCTTCCCACCCAGGGAACGGTGTGGGACCCAAGTCAGGTGATTCCTAGGAGGGACACCCAGGAGATTGCTATTTTGATGGTTTATTTTTCAAAATACCTCTGGAACTCTGGAGAGATTAGAATTCCCCGGAGCTACTGAAACAAAAAGTGTGCAGAAGTGAACACTTCTCCAGAATATGGGCTCCAGGGTTTGTCTGGATCTCCTTGGACTTCTGCTTAACAACTCCCGTGAATGCCTCAGTCCCTCTGAAGGGTCAAACAACCAAACACCGTGGAGGGCGTATGATTTATCAGCTTGGTCTGATGTAATTACCTTGAGGCAGCTTTAATAAACTAACACTAAACAAAATTAAAACTAGGCAAATTTCAAATCTAATAAATCCAATTCCCATGTAACCCTGTTAGCTAGAACCCCAAAGTTTTATGGAAAGCAATTTAGTCTGACCTCAAAAGAAGCTGTATAATAGAAAGTAATAAAAATGCAAAATTTTCGGGGCACCTGGGTGGCTCAGTGGGTTAAAGCCTCTGCCTTCGGCTCAGGTCATGATCTCAGGGTCCTGGGATCGAGCACCGCATCAGGCTCTCTGCTCAGCAGGGAGCCTGCTTCCCCCTCTCTCTCTGCCTGCCTCTCTGCCTACTTGAGATCTCTTTCTCTCTGTCAAATAAATAAATAAAATCTTTAAAAAAAAAATGTAAAATTTTAATTTGTAGTTTCCCCTTGGTGATTTTCTTTTTGTGAACACTGTGACAGTCCAACTATTGAAAGCTTTTATGAAAATTGAGCACAAAATGTATCAGTCTTAATACACTAAAGCTAGCCAAAAATTTTTAAAAACTAAATGTAATTATAACCATATTTTTTAAAGTATCAAGTATGATTATAAAAATTAACAATTGTACAGATTTTGGAGAATCCTTATGACATGTGGAGTACAACTGAATGATCTGGAAAAGTAAGATCTTAGAGAAATCATAAAAATTAACAAGATTTTATGTCGGATTTATAATTTATAATCTAGACAAAGGAGTTTTGAGTGACCATGCATGATTTTTTTGCCTCTGAGTTATTTTGCTTCTTTGAAAGTATTTATACAGTAAATTTCTTCCCTGCTTTCATATCTAATCCAAACCACTGTGGTCACTTGAAGCTTGGTGATGGTCTTCTAATTGCTTGTTTGAAGTGTACCTTCACTAAACTGTTTCTCTTTTTCTGCCTTTGTCATGTACTCCAAGCTATTGTAAGAAAACAACTACACTTTCTTGAAGATGATTAGAATGTTCTTGCCATCTAATCACACTGTTAAACACATGTCTTTTAACTTCTTATTAATTTTATCTAATGTTTAACACATGCTATTAAAATGTTCAGATGTTATCTTTTGTGTATACTTTTTCTCATCAATGTCAATCGTAATGACTATGATTAGCATAAGTGATTACTTGAACAAGAAGACCGACCGGACATTTTATGATGTGGTTGTGCAAGGGAGTTATTTTACATCATAATTAACACTGAGGAAAAGACACATAATTTTAAGTACAGGAACCAACATTCCTGAAGAGATATAAGTTCTTGGTAGAGTAATTTGTAATGGAGGCCTGAAGAGTCCATAAGCAGTTTTAGAGGAAATTTGTCCCACCCTTCATTATAGAAGGAATGTAATTTTATGCTAAAATAAAAACAAAGTTATACTGTGCCTGGCTCCATTCTTTTGCTGTACCTCTTCATTAATTTCTTCAGAAAGATTCTCTGTGGTAACAAATACGCCTTAGTTGTGCAGACCTTGATCTTGCAAGTTCTCTTAATTCTCTTTGCAATTTTTGCCATGATAACGAAGGTCAACTTCAATTCGGCAAGCATTAATTAAAGAGTCCCTTATATGTTAGACACTGTGAAAGCTGTTGAAGCTACAAATGAGATCACCTTTCCCCGGAGATTCTCTCAGTCTACTTACAACCTGGCAAATAGATCATTTCGGTATGACGTTAAAAGTGGCATGATAAAATTTGTCTAGGAAAATGTGGGAAGAGCATAGAATACTTTGCCAAACTTAAAAGATACCAGGGAAGGCTTTTTGAAAAGAGAGGATGCCTGGTATGAAAAACCGGTGTTCTTTGGGAATGGAAAAGCTTGTGTCACTTGAGAAAAGCAACTGAGTGGCTTATTTATAACAAGGAATAAGGGGGAAAATTAATAAATAGATAAGTATACCCTTTAGCAGAGAACGCTTAATGATGTAAATGGTGTACTAGCCAATAAACTAAATTATTTCGGTATATAGAGTATCTCTGTATGTATCATCTAGTATTAGCAGATTTTTATCATTTTTAAGACTGTTCATTAATGAAAATACACAATAATATTCTAGTTACCTAGAGAATAACATAAATCTGAGCCAACATCTAAAAGTGAGTACCAAAATATTTAATAGTGCTTTACAAATATTATCTCATTAAATCTTATATTATCCCTATGAGGTAGATGTTAATACTATGCTTATTTTACAGCTAAGGTGACTAAGGAATGGAGTCTAAACATTTAGCAATAACGTTATCTATCTAATGTGTGTTAATGGTTGGATTCATACCCAGGTAATCCGTGTTCAGACTCTCTCAAGAAATTATGCCATCCTGTCCCTCATGATGGAGCTAGTATATGAAACTACCTAGTAAAACTGAAAGGCATCAGTTATATTTAATGAAATCATGAGCTTAGATGATTTATCTTCCTCCTTTTATTATCTGGTTTTCTTTTGTATTTGAAGTGCCTAGGGTTTCAGTTTTAAAGCATAGGAGTGAAAGGGGAGTCTGGACAAGGATTCAAGGGAAGAGGTGAGACAGAAGAAGGAAATTCAAGAACATGGACCCCAGGAATGCCACACTTCAACTCCCTAAATCTGTACTTGGAAATCTGGTAGGAACTCTACACTTTTGGAGGCTGAAAACTCTCTCTCCTTCATGATGGTACTGCTTCTTTCCCATATTGACCCCATTACTTTTTCATACTAGTCATTTCCTCATCACCTAAGTTTGCACATTTTTATGAGTTCAATTGACCACCAACAAATAGTCAACTTCTCAGTTTTCCAAATTCCGACTCTCCAAAGAGTATTATATTGGGCCAACCTATCCTTGTACAGAGGTTAGAAGTTACTGGTTATTGCCTTTGATTCAGGAGTGCACCATGCTGGGTGTGTCATGGCGACACAGATGGAAAGGGCCATGTGCGAAAAGATACAGCAGACAACGGAAGTTACCTTAAAATAAATCCAGTGGATCGTACTTTCTCATTTGCATTTTTGTTAGCTTAATCCTATTAAAATTTGCAAGGGTGTTGTATTTATGCAAGGGGTTTAGTGTTTGAAACCATCTACATGACAGGTTAATTTTATCATTATATATTTTCTAACTGTACCACTTTTAAAGGTTCTGCCACTTTGCTAGATCCGTGAAGATGCTAAATGACTATCTACCATGGTTAGCACACTCTTTGCAGATTGCTAAATGCTATCATGAAGCACCTAGTTGCGGGTATAACAATTTCTAATAGGATAGCGGGTTCCACTTGCTGGATGTGAGCTCTGAGCTTATTTTGTAAAATTTTATGTCAGTCAGGGAATCATAGCTGAGTCCAATGCTCTACTTCTTTGTTGTTATACTGACTACCCACCGTTGATGGTATATCCTTTGACGGCCCTTCGAAGTTCTGATAATGCTGCCTTACTTCTCTTAAAGGCAGGAGTTTAAGCATAAAATAAGTAAGTAGGATAAAATACTGTGAAATTACAAGAGCTAAAGTTCTTTTCTTTCTTTCATCCCAAGTTCAATTCCCAAAGTGAAAGTGATGCATTATTCCTTCTTAAGAAAGTTGATTGAGTAATTAAATCCTAAAGCTTGCATATCATACAACTAATATTCAGTTCGATGAACCAACCAAATGCAGTCTCTCTGAACTATCAAAAACTGCTATCCTAACAAGTGAAATACCATTTTACTGTAAGATAGACTTTCAGTTTTACCCTGGTCCCCAGTTGCTATTCTGTAAAAAGCAATTTGGGTCACTACTTAGAGTCACAAATCTACTTTCTAAGGAGCATTTTTGGCTATGCTTGAACAGCAATAAACAAGGAGAGATTCTTTCCTATAAATTGGACTGCAATATATTTGAATTTTATGAAACTTCTTCCTCATTTTTAAAATGGAGATGGACTGATATTTAAGGTCCCTTCCAGAATTAAAATGCCATGATAATATAACCTTGTAATCTAATTAAACATCCCCTACTCAAGCAAAGGAGTCAGAACCCAAGCAAAAATTTGAATTTGGTAAGAAAAGTAACTTTTTCTCTGTCAAAGTTTTCTCTCTACCAAGGACCCTATCTTGGTTTCACAGTGATCTTTCTCCAAAGGTTTCAAATTACTGCTTCCTTTCAGAGCCAAACATTTGTAAGATGAGCCTGAAAACAGAAAAGCCTTCAAGATACCGAATGATGAATTACCAAAGGTGGAATTTCAGGAAATGGTAGGTGGCCCCTCAAGTGACACAGGGACCATAGCTACTCATCCCTCCTGGGCTAAGCTTGAAGTTCTGGAGAATTAAAAGGGCTCTGGAAATCAGGTTTTCTCTGCTCTCGTTGATAGTCAGTTAGTAAAATAAATCAAACAATGATTTCATTTATTACTCAATATGTCACTGCTTCATACTCAGTCTTTTCTGAAGTTGGTGTAGATAGTCTTTTCCAAATTATGAGTATAAGGCAAGTCTCCAAGATTTCTATTAGTCAAAACATGATGCTCCAGAATAAACATGAGGGGATTACACTGTATGAATGTCTCAAGTTTGGGTGAACCATTAATAGCATGTTTCAATAGTGAATCTAAAGGAGATTTCCATGTCTTCACCATATGCCAAGTTCTGTACGCATGGGGTCTTTTGGCCACAATATCAAGATAATTGATTGAAACTGGTTAAAACTATTTAAAAATATTAATTAAAAATTACCCTGACAAAGCAGTTTCAGGAGACTCTGAAAGTTTATGCTTTACCTAGGTGCTTCCCATTTTTCTTCAAACTCTAGGATCTGATTTTTGTCCTGAAACTTCTTCCCGCAGGAAATCAAAACAATTCGGCTATCATAGTCTCTTGGAGTTCATAGAACGGCAGGCAGGAAGGCAAATTTTCCTCGTGGGCCTACTTTTATCACAGGGAAAATCTTTACCGGCAGCCAAACAGCAGACTTCTTATTATATTTTACCAGCCGGAGTGAGTCCATGCCCATCTATATCATTTATCATCAAAAGGTAATGATGTGGGGCGCCTGGGTGGCTCAGTGGGTTAAGCCTCTGCCTTTGGCTCAGGTCATGATCTCAGGGTCCTGGGATGAAACCCTGCTTCGGGCTCTCTGCTCAGCAGGGAGCCTGCTTCCCCCTCTTTCTCTGGCTGCCTCTCTGCCTACTTGTGATCCTTCTGTCAAACAAATAAATAAAATCTTTAAAAAAAAAAAAGGTAATTATGTTACCATAACTGGTTTTCTCAACCATAATTAATGATCTGGAATTATATATTTCTACAAAATATATAATTTTGAACAAAAATAGAACAAAATTTAAGTTCTATTAGCAAAGGTTAAGAAGTTTCTGTGTATTAATAAAACTTTATAGATAGATGATGTGCATCCCCAACCAAGAAGCACTGGCCTAGAAGACATTAGACTTAGACTAAAGAAGAAAAGGTGTAACCAATTTAACATTTTAAACATAACTGAATTTATAATTGTGGCACTGTACCATTATCTAATTTTAAGCAAAGCAACACCAGAATTCTGACAAAGAGAAATATATTATAGACAACAAGGGTATTGACAATTCTTTAGATCTTTCCATACAGCTTACAATTTCTGAACTATTTATATTAATAATATTTTAATATACCAATTTAACCTAAAGAGTGTTACCATATCTTTTGACATGTCATTTTTCCATGCCAATCATGAACAGTACCATATCAAATAAACCTAATTATTTATAACAATTCTCTTTTTACAAGTTGAAAGAACAAATCCTTCGTGATTTTCCAGGGACCCTTCAAGATAGTTTTAGTTGAAAAAGTTATCCCCTGAGGGATTACATTTTGGGACAGAGAAAATACCGAAAGATGTAAAGATATTTGAAGACTTGCTGAAGATAGGATCATGGGTTGTTGAATAACAAGTTGGATACCTATTGAACCAAAGCAACAAAGATACTTTAAAATTTGATAAAGGGGGAACTTCGAGTTTCCAGTTCTGCATGTAAGCAGCTCGGAAGCCACTACTCCATTCTAATAACAAGGAAAACACTAAACAGACTGAAAATCAACAACTCTTCTAGGATCTACAAGATAGGTAAGGATACCAAGCACACTGTTTCTTCCAAGATTGGAGAGACCAACCGGCAAGTACAAGATATAACAACTTACCCAAGCTGAGCCTAACAAGCTGAAACCACCAGAGGAACCGGCACCGGGTTTGGACAACCAGAACTGCAACTGATGAATTGCTGGAGACTCAGTATCCACAACTCTCTTAGTTAAAAACATCAGGGGGACCCAGTCATAGGAGACTCCCACAATTTTGTGAGATTTGCCTCCAGGAGCTAGACCAGGTTCGCACAGTAAATATCTGAGAAAAATGCCCTTCTTCTAACCGTAGGGAGAGAGGCAAAGGAACAGTTTGAAATACTACAGTGCACTGTTTTTCTTAACCAGGGCTGCTCACGGGGAAAACTAGTTAACCAGAGCCTAGCCTGCTGGGATATTAGAACCTAAATGGCCTGAGGGAGTGGAAACGCCCAGCTCCAGCTGGCTCTAGCCTTCCAAATTGGAGAAGGGAAACACCCAACTCCAGCCCATTCTATCTCTCTCACTCAAAGAGGAGGAAAAAAAAAAAAAATTAAAACCACTGTGAACTTCATAGTCCAGAGGCATCGACTCTCAGAAGTCTAGTTCAACTTAAGAACTAATCCTCAGAGTATAGAACACTTCCCCACCACACACATCTCACCACCATATTACTAAAAGCCTAGTGACAGCAGTTCCTTTTATCCAGTACATCAAGGCTGGCTATCAAGAAAAAATTACAAGACAGACCAAAAGGCAAAAAGCATAATTTGAAGAGACAGAGGAAGCATCAAAACTATACACGGCAGGGATATTGGAATTATCAGACTAGGAATTAAAACAACTAAAATTAATATGCTAAGGGTTCCAATGGGTAAAGTAAACAGTGTGCATGAGCAGGTGGGCAGTGTCAGCAAATGGGAACACTAAGAAATGAACCAAGAAATGCTAGAGATAAAACACACTGTAACAAAAGGAAGAATGTCTTTGAAGGACTATTAGCTGAGGAAAAAAGTCTCTGAGCTCAAGGATATATCAACAAAATCCTTGAAAACTGAAAATCCAAGGGAACAAAGCCAAAAAAAAACAAACAAAAAATAGAACAGAATATCTAAGGACTGTGGTACACTACAAAAGCTGTAGCATACAAGTAATGGGAATACAGAAGGAGAAGAAAGAGAGAAACAAAAGAAATGTTAGACACAATAAGACCTAAGAATTTCCCCAATTTAACGGCAGACACTAAATCATGGATCCAGCTTAGAGAACACGAAGCAGGGTAAATGAAAAGAAAAACAACAAAAAAAGTGATAGGCATATCATTTCAAACTACAGAAAATCAAGGATAAAGAAAAGATCCTGATAGATGCCAGAGGGGGAAAATTCTTTACCTATAAAGATAAGAATTAGATCTGATTTCTTTTTAACAGCCATGCGAGCAAGAAGAGAGTGGGAAATATTTAAAATGTTGAGAGAAAAAAAACTACTCAGTTGGAATTCTGTACCCTGTGAGATTATCCTTCAAAAGTGAAGGAGAAATAAAGACTTTGTCAGGCAAACAAAAACTGAGGAAATATGTTGCTAGCAGACCGGCCTTGCAAGAAATGCTAAAAGAAGTTCTTCAGAGAGAAGGAAAATGATACAGATCAGTAACTCAGATCTACATATGGAAAGCAAGAACATCGAAGAAGGAATAAGTGGAAGTAAACTTAAAACTTTTAATTTTCTTATTGATTTGCAGCTTGTTGCTTTCCAGGTAGGTTAACCCTGTAACTTCCCAGTAGAAGGTCACAGCTGGGAGTGGAAATCTTTGTTCATCAGTGTGACAAAGAGTAACTTTGTAAATTATTACCTAGGTACCCCTCCCATTTTATCCCTTAAGATGGTCTTTTTCCTTCCTCTCTTCAAGCCAGGCTACAGAGTTGGTTACATTCTGAGTTTATCTCAGTTGCAAATGTTTGTTATTGCTAATCTATAAATCTACAGAAGTGGGCAATTCACACATTTTCTAAAACCCTGCCAAATTTTTACAATACTGGTTTCTGGTCTTTAGTTATTGATACCATTGGGAGATAATGAAAGAAAGCTGCTCTGATACCTATAGTCTCCTCTAAAAAAATATCCTTAAGACTATAACTTAACAGGGGTGCTTGGGTGGCTTAGTCGGTTAAACAGTTAACTCTTGATTTCAGCTCAGGTCGAGATCTAGGTTTATGGGATCCAGCACCACATAGGGCTCCGTGCTCAGCAGGGAGTCTGCTTCAGGATTCTCTCTCCCTCTCCCTCTGCCCCTTCACCCTGTGCTCCCACTCATGCTCTCTCTCTCTCTCTCAAATAAATAAATCTTTAACAATTTTTTTTGAAAAGAATATAACTCAACAAAAATACCTCTCTATTCCATTGTTAACATCACCTTTCACAAAAGCCACATGGAAATCATCCTCAAAGATAAATTTACTATCCTAAGAAGAAGACTTAAAGATAGAATTAAAGGCTAAGAGAGCCTCAGTATTAGTGTTTCTGACAGAGTTGTGACCACATGTGTGAGTTTCTCCCCACACTCAGTTTACAGCAGCACAGCATCCAACATGAGACACTCAAACACCCTCCTTCCACCGATGCCCCTCTTGACTCAACAGGAGCTGCCTGCTTCTCTGTGCTCAGATGAAATCACCTTCCCACAGACAAAATTACTCATCCTAGAATCTGCTGGTTAAACCCAGAAAGTTGGAGTTTCCCTACCTCTAAAGATCTTTAAACTTCTTAGCACTTTGTAAATTTATGTACTTAGTATCAATTAATGTAGCATTTTGAACTTTTAATGACCATAGAATCTCCACACCTTTCCTTCACATTCGTGGGAGTCCCCCCACCTGAATAGGCACCTTATAGCCCTTTCTCTGTTGAGTAAGGTGGACTTAGGCTGAGCTCAAAGAGCAAAGAAATCCCCCATCCTCGAAGCTGTTTTATAATCAGGAAGCTCAATTTTTGGTGGAGAGTAAAGATTGAGTTTATCTGTCTGCCAGTATGTGTTTCTCTTCTACCTCTTCCCAAATCCCAAATATTTGCTCTTTGGCCTCATAAAAATATCTTCAGTTCCCTGGACTATTCTGATGAACTGTGGGTAGTGCCCAGTCCACCGTCAAGAAAAGAATCCAAGTCTACTTGCATCAAATTAGACCACTATGGTCCCTAGTGTATAAAATCTAGAATTGAAATGCCAGAAATGACCAGAAATTTCAGTTACCCATGATGTATTTTTGAGTATAATATCCTGAAATATGTGGGAGAGTGGAACACGGTAGACTCTGTAGCCAAGAGTGCCTCCGTGCAAACCTCGAACAAGAAGTTACTTTGTATTTCAATTCTAAACAGGGGATGAAAAAAAATAGCACCTGTTTTTTAGACTTATAATGAGTCAAGCTGAATGTATTAGAAAGCTTGTTAAAATAGAAGACATTCTCTAATACATAGTGTTAGGTCCTCTATTACTGTCCCATGCTTTCAGGGGAAAGTGAGCCTCACGAAACAAATTTATTTGCTAACTAAAAAAATAAAAACACTAACTTACAAAAGCAAAAGACCAAACCTTCCTAATTTAGAAGTGCAGTCCCCACCCCTTTACCGGCAACTGCAAGAAATTGACACTAATATAAATAATAATTAATGTTGCTAATTTTAAAAAATTAAAAGAGAAAACACCAAGCTCATGGAATACAGTATGTTGCTTCTAGACATAAACCAAGGCTGTGTACTTTCTTCCCCCAACATTTGTCAAGACATAGTGATCTTTTGGATTACTGACTTCTGGAGTCCCTGGGGGGTGGCTCAGTCGTTAAGCGTCTGTCTGCCTTCTGCTCAGGTTGTGATCCCCTGGGATGGAGCCCAAGCCCCACTTAGGGCTCCCTGCTCGGCAGGTCTGCTTTCCCTCTCTCACTCGCCATGCTTGTGTTCCCTCTCTCACTGTGTCTCTCTCTCTCTCAAATAAATAAATAAAATCTTTGAAAAAAAAAAATCGCTAACTCTTACTCTGCCCCAAGATCACCTAAAATAAAAATAAACTCAAAATCTCAGCTCCTAGATGTCAGGAATTTTTCCATCATTATTTTCTCAATATAAGATTAAGCCCTGGAGGCATTATAAAATGAAAGTTCTCAAACCAGGAGGAGATATTCCAGGGGTGGTGGGAGTGATGTGGTTTGGGAATATAGGTGAGGTTCAGTGGGGTGGAGTCTGGAGCCAACGACCAAGAAAGAATTCTTAAGGCACCTTAGGTGCGAAATGGTGGTTTTATTAAAGAACAGGGACACAGAACCCGTGGGCAGAAAGAGCTGCTGGACCAGGGTCTTGAGGAGTGGTGATTATATACTCGGGAGTTGGGGGAAGTAAGGAAAAGGGAGCTTTCCAAAGAACTTGCATATGCTAAAGAGGACCGACCTACAGGATACCCACAAAATACCAGAGGCCTTGCCACGGTCAGGCTGTTTCCCCTCTAGCAAGGTATTAACATTAAGATAGTTGGGAGATTCCTGGAAGAATGTCACACGTGTCCCACCCAGGAGTGGGGTTGGGGGGAGGTCGCAGGGTGTCCGCTTCTGCTTTGTCTTCAGCCAGCCTTCTGCTCCCTCATCAGGGGGTTGGACCTTAAATTCTGCAAAATTCACCAAATAAAATAAGTCCTGTAATCCAAAGAAGGCCACCGTACTTTCATTAAAAAAAAAAAAAAACTGGACAATCCTGGGCGCCTGGGAGGTGCAGTCCGTTTGGGTTCAGGTCGTGATCTCAGGGTGGTGGGATTGAGCGACTGCTCAGCTGTGCCCTCTGGGTAAGATTCTCCCCTCCCCATCTGCCTCTCCCCCTGTATGTGAGCCCATTGCCCTTGCTTGCTCTCTCTCAAATAAATAAAAATAAAAAATGAAAAACTGGACAAGCCTCCTCCTAAAGCTATTTATGTTTAAATTAAATCCTTAAAATAGTGAACATTAAGGGGCGCCTGGGTGGCTCAGTGGGTTGAAGCCTCTGCCTTCGGGTCGGGTCCTGATGTCAGGGTCCTGGGATCGAGCCCCGCATCAGGCTCTCTGCTTGGCAGGGAGCCTGCTTCCCCCTCTCCCTCTGCCTGCCTCTCTGCCTACTTGTGATCTCTCTCTCTATCAAATAAATAAATAAAATCTTTAAAAAAAAAAAAGATAGTGAACATTAAATCTGAGAACTTAGAAACAGCAAAAATGGAGAAACTTTCCTTTAAAAAAAAAAAAAGCCCAGATGATTAAAATGAAAGGTTAAAGAAATTGTTTGTGTTTGAAATAACGTACACCAATCAAGGAGCATTGGATAGAAACCAAACTAAAAGATATATAAAGATAAGCAGCTATGTTTTAATATCTGAAGTGCTCATTTATCTTTCGCCTCCAAAGAGAACTTAGAAGAATTGTGATTCATACAAACATAAATTTATTATATTAAAAAAGAACTTAATTCAGAGAGGAGGGATAAGGAATTCCTTTAAAGGAATTCCTTTAAAGAAGGAATCTTTAAAACGACGCCTGGAATAGAGAGTTAACAGTGGTGCTGCAATCAAACTAGTCTAAGAAAGATGAGATTTACAAAGTTATGATCAGTGAGCCCAGGGACGTTGCAGGAACCTGGGAAGAGCAGGGGTGGGGCACTGATCAGCAGTTACCAGAACAGGGAAGAGGAATGTCACAGAGAAAAAGTCTTTTGGAGGCTGCTAGCCTAAGGTGACTTTGATAGGACAGGGGAGCTAATAGCCCTCATCTCAAGCTCCTTCCTTTCCTGACCATATGCTGGAGTTTCCACGGGCCAGTTGGAAGTGAGAGGGTCCCTGCCTGCAGCTGGAGCTCACATCAGAGCCCCGAGGCGAGACAAGGTGGAGAAGGGCAGACTAGATCTGGAATGCCAAACCCGAGAGATGAGCACAGCTGCTTCTGCAAACAGTTTTTAACAAATGGAAAACAAGACGTTCTGTTGGTAGAAATACGAAGATTTGTGTTTATGTTCTTTGCTTAAATGTATGTGTTTCTAGCTAAAAAGACAGAATGGCTGTGAGTCGTTTTTATGAGGCTAAAAATGATAGGAATTAACTAGAAATGCTCTTTCTTTTTAAAAGCAGAATCTAACGTTTGGAAAGAAATTTAACTAATGGGGTGATAAGAGCAGGCAGCAAGCCAAGAAAGTGATAAAAGGATTAACTAAGGCTAAAAGGTCTTCATTTTTTCAAGAGCCAGTTTTAAATCTTCTAATAGCAAAAGCCCAGATTTTAGAAAGGGAGCAACATCTCCAACTTCCATCTTTTGGTCAAAAAATTATTTATGAATCTCTGGTTTTCCAATAACACATTTTCTAATTTTGAAGGTAAATATTAAATTCTGCTTAAATTTGGGAATGTGATTTAAAAGTACGTGTTATATAACAAAACCAAAAAGTTTAATGTTTTATCTTACTTGTTTTAGAAGAATATTTTGTGTTTCTTTGTGGAAATGAGCACAATTGCTAGGAATACAAAAATTGGAAGTTT
>CM052889.1:6922785-6993510 GCA_028534135.1 Potos flavus | reverse complement strand
GTCTTGTTGATTTTGGCCATTCTAACTGGTGTGAGGTGGTATCTCAGTGTGGTTTTTTAAATGATGTTTCTGCATGTATTGTGATAACTTTAAAAACCTGTCAGAAAACAGGCATTAGTCTGTCCCTTACTTTTTAAATAGTAAGCCAAGTAGTTTCATACAAAAATTCCCATTCTTAACATTTAACAACAGAAATCTTGTGGGCCAATTCAATGTGTTTATATAGACTGAGATCTCTTTAAGGTAAAACTTGATGAATGTCACTTACCAAATTCTAAGCCTACTGGTACACAAACTTTTAAAGCATGGCAAACGTTTAATTATTATGGAGTTAACTATGATATGAGAAGAAATATAGCATTTAGTTTTTTTCTCCAGTTGGAAAATTTTTTTAAATGATGAAAACATACAAAGTCTGTCATTCTCCCACTCCCTGATGGCATTACTACTTTCTGAAGTTTCTGCCTCACTTAGACTTTGGCCAATGATGGCACTTACAAAGAATAATGTGTAATTTCCCTATTTAATTGCCCCCTAGAAAAAAGAAGTAAAAGAGTGTTTTTTGCACTGGTGAAAGTAGTAATTGCAAATACATTCAGACTCAGTGATTAGTGCTTTTTATTCATTTAGTCATTTTTATTAACAAAATAATAGAACCTATTCTGCCATTGAAAGAGCTTTAATTATTTGGAGGTCAATTATTTGAAAGTCAACTTTGTGTGTGTAAAACTGGTTTTGTATGTTGGTCTTTACCAAATTGAAAAGTGTGGGTAATCATTAAGGTTTTTATTTGTTTAGTTTGTCTTTTTATACAACCTTATTAAGGTATAATTTATAGTCCATGAAGTTCACCCATTATGATACAAGGAGTCATTTAACCTCATGCCTACTCTTCAATAAGACTACTGTGTTCTGTGAAGGAACCAGAGAAGTGTTACGATATCATAATTCAGAAAATGGCATTTGGACCACATTCTACAAATGTGTGGAGCTGTGACTTTTCACTGAGTATGCTACCAACTTGGACAATGTTGGTCCATTGTTAAAAAAATATTCACCACTGCAAACACAATAAAATCCTAACTCTTTACAAAGTTCCCAGTGTCTGTCAACCTTTCATCCAATTCTTCAGCCTATCAATATATTTTATATCCAAGTCTTACTCAATTACATTTCATCCTGAATGCACCATATATTTTCCATTTTCTATAACTTGGTTTAAACTATTTCTTCATTCTTAAATGCCTGGCATACATTTTATCTACCTTCAATTATCCGAAGCTTATAACATTCAAATAAAATTCCTTCTATAATTTCTATATTCTATATCAAAATTAATTTCTTTTTTTTTCTTAACTTTTCTAGGACTTTGCGTACCTCTGCTGGTTTTTTTTTTTTGCTTTTTTTTTTTAATTTAATATATCTATTGATTATAATTGACTACCTTACTATTCTTTAAATATCTTGATACCACCTACAGACCTAGTCCCCAGTACCCTAGTTCTGATATCTTGAACATATTATGTGTTTAATTAATGTTAATATGTGAAAAAAATGAAGATATTTAATAATCAAATGTAATGTTATATTCACCATTAATGATTGAATAAGTTGAGACATTATAGACCCTGAAAGAGGAATATTATAAAGCAGCATGAAATTAGACCAATAAGCAGATACTTCAGAAGACCCATCAAACAACTCTATGCAGAGTGATGATTTTTTACACTTTTTTATCTACATATCTATATATGTATCTACAAACATAGTAAAGGCCATCTGGAGTGTTCTAGTGTTTGATCATTATTGACCTACAATTTTAATTAAATATCAAAGCATTTTCTCTGAGCTTCAATACAAAATAAGTTTCAAATATAAATTTAGTAATTACTTTTCCTTCATTGTCATTTCACCTATTCTTTTCAAATAACTGTGGATTAGAACCAGAAATGAGAAAACAGAAAATTTCAATGTCAGAATGATTAGTCATAGGACCTATTTTCAATGGGAAAAACGTAAAGAATAAAGATTTGCAAAATACATTCTATGGAATGGAAAAACAATACTTTAAAATATTATGCAAGAAGAAAAAGATAGCATAAGAATTCTGTAAATTTTTAATATTGTTTTTCAGGCAGACTTAGGATGAGTAGAATAAGCATAACTGTCCCATTTCTATGGCTCAGCATAATAATATCACCTCTACTGATTAAAAAGTTGTTATTCATCAGAAAGATGAATGGATACCCATTGAAAAAGAGATACATAGAATTCAACAAATAGCCCCTTTCAGATTTTATTTGCCTTTAGTTATTTATATGTATTTATTTTGTCTTATTAGAACACATTTCATATAAAATATGTGAAAAAGTTTCATACTTACATTTAAGTATATGATAGAATGTATATATTGTCATTAACTATTGTCAAAATGCATATTTGTAAATTTAAAAGTTTTACCTTTTATCCAGTCATAACCTAAACACTTTAAGACATTTCATCTCATTACTAAAAAGAAAAATAATAATCCCAAAGTAATTGTCCTAAAAAAATTGTAATCCAAGTTTTAACTCAGATATATTCCCAATATCATTTTTTTCCCTTCTTAAAATCCTATCCTAAAAAAAATAGTAAACCTTACCTCAATAACCCTATATATAGGGAATACAGTCAATAATATCGTAATAATATTGTACGGTGATAGATGGTGACTACACTTATAGTAAACATTGAATAATGATTGAAACTGTCAAATCAATATCTTGCACACCTGAAACTATTTAACATTGTATGTTAATTATACTTTAATAAAAATAAAAATAAATAAAATACAAGACCCGGTTCAATTGACTAACAAGAATTTATTTAACTTTTGCTTTTCTTTCATTTAGTTGAATAGTTATTGCCATGGATTCACTTTTAGTAAAAGGTTAAAGTAATGATGACATCGATTCCATGCCCGATGAAAAGCTTGATTCCTCCCAGAATCTGTTTCTAATTCTTACTCCGTGCAGGCATTACTGAATAATGCACTGCACGTCTACTTTGCCATTGACCTGAATGCTCTGGGCTCTCCTCAAGGCCCCATCTTCCAGAGCTCTCAGCTGTGGAGGGCCAAAACCATTGACATCTTCTAGTCTCTAACATATCTATGTATTGTACATCCATTCGACACTTCTCTTCATCTGAAATAATGCACTGAAGACACCATATTGACATTTCCATTCTATACTGCTTCATCATGATAGAGACTTCTCTCTGAAACCCATCTACCATTGTTTATATATACTGCGGGACACATAGACTATTTCTGTTCCCCTCAGATTCCTCAACACTATAAGATTTATATTACTATGTCTCTTCATTTCCAGACTCAACTCAGGTGGTTAGGTACAGGGTAAAACTTCACACAAACATCTTCTGTATGTCAAGATAAAATCCTTCTCCCTCTATTTTCCAAGATGTAGCCTAAAAATGGAGAAAAAGGAAACCTGACATCTTTCTTAAAATTACTATACATTTAGTCGCTCGAAATGTGTTATGGTCATTGCTGATATGCCAAACAACTCCCCTAGATCTAATGATAGCCCCACCTTTTGCAGAGGTAACATCTATGTTAGCAGGGTTGAAGAAAGTGACACAAGTTTCTACTTCAACTTCGCAAGTTAGATTATTTTGTGTTGAAAGGGTAAGACATACTCATATTATCTTAGCTGCAATAGGATTATTTATTTATAACAAGGATACTTTAAAAAGTATGAAATCATAAGATACCATCTCATGACCTGCAAAATTTAAAGGCCAATGTTAAAGAGCTGAGTGGAACGATCAGGCACTGTCATTGGGAATTTATCTTTTCCCTGAGCATTTAAGTGGAAAAATGCCTTTCATAATCAACTCATTGTTTATAAATCACCCAGGACTGGGTTATAAAATAGTTCATCATTAACCAAAAGACAGTAATCATCACTGCATTGGAGGCAGGCATTTACTGTGTGCCAAGCACTGTGCCTCTTTCTATTCTTCCCACCTCTCTTCAACCATATTTATGAACCTTCCGAGTGTGTGTGTTTAGTTCCTGACTGCATATAAACTCACCTTCCAGACAAATTGGACAATCAACATTCTGCTCAAGGTCACGTCCAAAATGTCTTTTCTGAGGTCATGCCTGTGAATGACCAGTACTAAAATATTTCTTTGTAAAGATGCCTATGAACAAAAGGAAAGTATTGTTATTTTATGTCAGGTCTTATAATCCTAAGAGACCTCTCTTGAAACTCCTGAATGTGCCTATTTGATGGACTCAGATTTTTAGAACAACAGGTTTATTACTTGGGGTGTTTGAGGAATTTTCTAATTTAAGAAATGTGTTTTCAGTGGCCCTGGGCACCACATGTTTTTATACAGCTTCCATTTAATAAGGAGATATTTTGAGGGCATACATCACTCTGGTGGGATAAATCAACTTTGCTGCAAGACATGTAATTTATCTGCCAGTTTAATGTGTAATTTGGGTTGAAAAATTACCTAGCAATCCATGGTTTCAACTATTTAGACTGTAGTAGAATCCTACAGCAAGCCAAATTCTCTTTCCCTAAGAGAGAATTATTTATACATATGAAGAAAATATGGCTTTGCTCCAAATCCTTGAGGTTTTTCTTACAGTTCTTCTATTAATCTTGGCACAGGTCTCAACATGCATTTCCTTTGTTTTAGACACTTCAAGAACTATTGAACTTGTAAAGATTTCCCTTTACTGGAGTAAACTGCTTTTCTGGTCATATGATGAATGAGTTGGAGAAGGTCACCTATTTTGGGGGTTATACATGTTTAAAATCTAAAATGTTACACTGACCCCTCTACCATCTTCTTAGTGATATGATGTTCAACATGCAGCTCCTTGCCCTTCACTTTCCCAAGGCTATCCCTCTGTGCCCTAAGTCACTGGATGCACAAAATGTAATGGATCTTCATCGGGTTTAGTTCTCTTCCTTTTCCCTGCATATAGGACTTGTCACTTCATACTTGATATTATAAATTTAACAGACAAGGACAATGTCCTAGAAGAGCGTAAATCCATCAAGTTGCTGGTGGACAACTTTGGAGTACAGGACTAGGAGTTTTACATGACCTTGAGGCAGAATTCTGAAAGTGTGTTGCTGTTATTTCGGATAAAAATAAAACACTTGGTCATTCAAGAGAAAAATCACAGGAAAGAAATGGCTTCACTATATCAATAGCTCTGTACTAATACTAGGGGGGATATGTTTCAATAATAAGGTAACATTCAGAGTAGCTATAAGTGGACCTGCTCTTGGTTAGCTCTGTGGTCATATGTATATATTTCTCAAAGATCAAGCTGGGAAACTGAATGAGGAATTCACAGAAATCGCCATATTTGCATGGTGCATGTCTTTATTTTATTTATTTATTTTTTTTTATAAAGATTTTATTTATTTATTTGACAGAGAGAGAGAAATCACAAGTAGGCAGAGAGGCAGGCAGAGAGAGAGGGGGAAGCAGGCTCCCTGCTGAGCAGGGAGCCCGATGTGGGGCTCCACCCCAGGAACCTGAGATCATGACCCGAGCCAAAGGCAGAGGCCTAACCCACTGAACCATCCAGGCGCCCCAGTGCATGTCTTTAAATGTGTTGTTTACTGAGGTGAATTTAAGAAAGAGATTGAAAGATTGCTCAGGAAGAGTTAAGTGAGTTAAATTCAGCTAGTCTGAATTTTTCCTCCCTTAGGAAACATGGAGCTGGAGAGATTTATAAAAAGGTGAGCTTTCAAAGTTATGTAAGTAAAAAGAAAATAATCACCACCACCACTACCAAATAGATCTATTAGAATGACTATCACTATTCTGTTGAGATGGAATTTATGGTGATAGTTGGTAGTGGAACTGAGAGATGATTAGAGAAGTAATTGCTCCTCCTTATCATCACTGGGATATTTCCTTTTCTCAAGTTAATACGGCATAATACGTGTAAAATGAAACATTGATTAATTGAAAAGAGACTGATCAAAAATGGAACAGATATAATTGCTTACCTATGGAAAAGTGTGTTCAAGTTGGTCTAACTTCACTTGATAGACTAAAATAAATTCCATTTGTATTAAAAAATTAAATTAGTAAGTTAAACATGAAAAATTTGCCACTTGTTTGGTACCGTTTAAACTTTATGGCATCAAAATCTTAAAATACAATAATATTTTATTTCTTATTTATATCATACAATTCTGATCCATACTATACCTTGCCCACTTTCAGGTTTAATTATAAATAAAAAACAAAAAATACTCTTAACCCTCAGATGAGTTTAATGTAAATAGAAGTACTCACAACTTAATCAACCTTGCCCCATTTAAGATGTTCTTTTCCTTAGTACTTAGAATACCAAAATGGACAGGGGCACTTGGATGGCTCAGTCGGTTAAGCATCTGCTTTGAGCTCAGGTCATCTCGGGGTCCTGGGATCAAGTTCCGCATTGGGCTCCCTGCTCAGCATCTCCCTCTGCCTCTGCCCCACACTCACGCTCCCTCTCTCTCTCTTAAGTAAATAAATAAAATATTTTTTAAAAAGACAAAAAAAAAGATTTTACAGTTTCATTTATTTATTTTTATTGTGGTAAGAATGCGTAACATGAAATCTACTCTCTTGAGAAAACGTTAAGTGCACAATACAGTATTGTTAACTTGCACAGTGTTGTAGGGCACCTCTTGCAAATTTATTCATCTTGCATTACTGAACCTTTACAGCTGTTGAAGGGCAACTCGCTCTTTCACCCTCCCCCAGTCTCTCTCAGTCACCAGTCTATTCTCTGTTTCTATGGATTTGCCTACTTTAGTACCTCACATAAATGGAATCATGCGGTATTTGCTCTTTTGTGACTGGCTCATTTCATGTCTTTCCAGGCTCATCCATGTTGTCCCATAAATCATGATTTTCCCCCACTTTTTTTTTTTTTAAGGCTGGATGTTAAAGACTTAAATGTATGACCTGAAACTGTAAAACTCTTAAAAGAAAAAAAAAGAGAAAACTTTATGGCATTGGTCTAGACAGTGAATTTTTGGCTATGATAACAAAAGAATATGCAACGAAAGTTAAGACAGACAAATGAGACTACATCAAACTGAAAAGCTCTGCACAGTAAAGGAAACAGTCCACATGGTGAAAAGCAAACCATGGAATGGGAAAAAATATGGAAACCATTTGCAAACCATATATCTGATAAAGGGTCAATATTAAAAAAATATAAGGAACTCCTACAATTAGATAGCAAAAAAACATATAGCACATTTTAAAAATGGGTAAAGGACTATAATAGAAATTTTTCCAAAAAGGACATAGCCAACAGATATATGAAAAGATGCTCCATATCACTAATTATCAATGAAATGCCCATCAAAATAACAATGAAATATCACTTCACACCTATCAGGATAGATATTATTATTATTTTTTTTTTTAAAGAGAAGTATTGGTAAGGATGTTGAGAGATTGGAACTGTTATACAGTTAGTGGGAATGTCAATTGATGCAACCACTATGAAAACAGTACTCGAAGTTCCACCAAAAAAGTAATAATATGACTACCATTTGATCTGGAAATCTCACTACTGGATATATATATTACAAAATAATTGAAAGCAGAGGACAATAGAGGAAGGGAGGGAAAACTGAATGGGAAGAAATCAGAGAGGGAGACAAACCACATGAGACTCGACTCTGGGAAACAAACAGGATTGTGGAAGGGGAGGTGGGGGGGGCTGGGGTAACTGGGGGATGGGCATTAAGGAGGGCACTTGATGTGATGAGCACTGGGTGTTATACTGAACTGATGAATCATTAAACATTAAATCAAAACTAATGATTGAATTTAAATTTAAAAAATAATGAAAAAGAATAAAAAAGAAATATATGTCAATAACCAATAATAACTAAAAAAAAAAAAAAGAACCTCAAAGAAATATCTGTACTTCCATGTTCACTGCAGCATTACTCACAATAGTCAAGATATAGAAGCAACCTAATGTCCATGAATGGATGAATGGATAAAGAAAATATGGTATATACATATAAAAATCATCATTTTTAAAAGGACAATTCACTCAGTATTTAATTCCCAAAGAATAACATTTCAAAATATCATATGTAACCCTTAAATTAAGCAATTTCTGATCCTCATTCCCAAGAAGTTCCCAAAACACATTGCTATTCATTAGCCTTATCACAACTGGCCAACCTTTCCCAGGAAGACTTACTTAAAAATAACACACACAAAAATCCAGAGCTATTCTTTCCCAGTAAAAACCTTCAAATCATTTTTGGAAGTAAAGAACACATTATACCATTTTCGAATGTCTTGTCACTAGGTCAGAAGCTTATTTTTCTACCTATTTCATGTCCAGACCTATCCAGTGGCATTTCACCTTCGCAGTTAAACTCTCTGATGTGGAACACAGTTGAATTCATTCTAGAAAAATCAAAATACAGCTCCATCGCTTGAACTTCCTTTATTGATCATGACAGTACTATCTCTAAAAGCTTCCTTCAGGTCGGTTAAGTTTGACCCCTAAGCAGCCTGGAGTTTCTGGGATTGGTCCTCATCAAAATGTCTTGTAAGTAGTTTTCTCACTCTCTTCTCTATTTCATTGCTGACCGACAGACCTGATCTTTCTATATCATGCCCAATGCCTTTTGCACTCTATAATTTTCTAACAATATAATATATAATATAATATAATATAATAATTCTCGACTCTTAAGTCTTCCAAAGTAGTGGGGCTAGAATTTAAGTCCTTGATTTTGTGTTTCTCATCTCCAGCACGTCATCGGGGCATGACTGCATGACTGGATTTCCCAACGATGATCCACAATGACATTAGATGAAGTATCTACATCAGTTTGGGTTGCTATAACAAAATTCCCACAGTCTCAGTGGCTTACACAAACCAAGTTCTATTTCTCACAGTTCTGGAGGTTGGAAGTCTGAGATCAGGGTGCCAGCATGTGTGGGTTCTTGGTGACTCCCTCTCCCTGGTTTACTGATGACCATTTTCTCCTTGCAGCTTCACTTGGTGGAGAGCAGATCACAACCTGAGCTGAAACCAAGATGTGCAATCTTAACCAACTGCACCACCCAGATGCCCCCTTTGTCTTTATTTTAAACATACATTTTCAATCATAGTGCTTATTCAGTATCAATGTGGCAGGTTAGCCAGACAGCTAAACACATCATTTTGGTCGTTTGCAACCCAGATCAATTTTGTTTAAAGGACGAATTTGAATTTAAAAAAATCTGGGGTGCCTAGGTGAGTCAGTTGGTTAAGTGGCTGCCTTCGGCTCAGGTCATGATCTCAGGGTCCTGGGATTGAGTCCCGCATCAGGCTCCCTGTTCAGCAGGGAATCTGCTTCTCTCTTTGCCCCTAACCCCACTCATGTGCGCTCTCCGTCTCTCTCAAATAAATAAATAAAATCTTTTTTTAAAGAAATCTGTATTACGGTCTTTTGGTAGTGACCACATAGCCTTTGTATGTGAGAGGGAAAATGAGTCTGAGAAAGAGCATTTAATTTAAAATATACATATGGAAAGCAAGCAGGATTTGGCAGGAACCCAAAAAATAAATATAAGCACTAACAAGTAAACCTAATTCTATTACAAATTGATAACATAAGCATCCTGAAAGTGGTGGGCAAGAAAAGTACTGAGCTAAGTAATTTTTTAAAACAGTCCCTCAACTGGATACTGTAAGGCTAAAAACAACAGCTGTACCTAAATGCTGTTATCTAATTAGTAAATCTATTTTATATGTATACGAGAATTGAAAATACTTTCTCTGTGGGAGAAAGAAATTACAAGTAAGCAAAGAAGGAAGACCAAAGTACCTGTGGTATCGAGTTGAAATCAGAGTTATCAGTATGAGTTCATAGACCAAAAGGTAGATAGATAGATAGATAGATAGATAGATAGATAGATAGATGATAAATGTATGTACATAAACTGTCAGACATGTATATGCAGGTGTTAGCACACTTGCATGTATCTCCTAGGTTTTTGTGTTGAAATGACTAGAAGACTTGACAATGGGATAACTAACTGATTGAGCCCCAGCACTGCTATGACAATGTGAACATAGGGAGAGGATGGGTAACCATCATTGACGTTCAAGTTCAGCATAAGTGCAGGATACTGCTCCCCAACTGAAAATGGAATTCATCATAGAATTAAATGCCACTTAAATTTCATCTTTGACTTTAAATCATTTATCTGTTTCATGTAAATATAACAAGACAAGACAAACATATGAAAAACCATTATGGAAATTTTGATTTTTACAAGTTTCCTCTAATTATATAACTTGATACTACATAGACTCAAAATATTTTTTAAAAAATGAATAAGAAACAGAAGAAACAGACGCCAGTCTGAAAGATATGTCCAGTAGAAAGATGTAAATTAAAAGTTTCAGAAAAACAGGCTATAATTGAGAGGTTAACATAAAGAGCTAAAAGAGTCTAGCAGTAAAAGAAACTGGATTCAGAAAAAGTGCTTATAATTTGCTTTTGTTTATTTTATTTACTCATTCATTCATTCATTTTTTCATTCACTTATTCATCCATTTTTAACCCTGAATGTGCTCTGTTAGGTTTAAAATCAGGGCCGCACAGGGTAGAATTTTCACATCATTGCATTTGTCTCTCTCTCCTGCCATGGTCCGTAGTAACTCATTTTAGAATAAAGCTAGGTCTTTCTTGCTGTCGGACAATAAATAAAATAGTTGCCCATGATCCCTCTAGCTCTTTTCAGATGATAAAAAGGCCTTCAGTTATTTCTAGTAACAAAAACAGTCCCAGATGAATAATATTTCTGTCTCCAGGTATAAATAAATCTTCAAACTGTATTCAGAGAGAACTCCCCCCAGCTCTGGCCTGTTAGAAACCAGCTGTGAAAGGGCCAAGGTTGTTACCCTCTCCCTCTCACCTGGTGTTTCCACTCTGCTTTGCAGACTCTTATTTCTGGAAACTTTGGATTTTAGTTTATAAGGAGAATAAGAGAGGCACCCTTGCATATTCTGGTCTTGTACTTGGCAGTTCTTTATAGCTGCCACTTTCTCCACTGAGCCAATTTATTTGGGTTACTTGGTAATTAGCCCACTTCCTCCCTTTATCACCCCTCTACAGGGAGCATCTGAGCACACAGTAGTATGTTTTTAGCTGCTGTTTCTTCTACTTCTTTTCCTCCTCTTCTCTTTCTCTTCCTTATCGTAGTTCCCACTGATCTCCAAGGTGCCATCCTGGACAGGATTCAAGGCAACTCTGTGCTGATTTTCTTCCACTCGTGACCCATGAGAAGCATTCACATGACTTTTGACCTCACAGTCAGAAAGGGCAAACCAAAAGTTGGACAGCCAACTTCTTATGTGTTTGTTTTTAGGACATGAATGGAACACTGGTTCACTATGTCTTTGAAACTTGAGGAAACAAATATCAAACAATCCAGGTCATCCCATTGAAGCCCCTTCTTCTGGGCTTTGGGCTGAGGGAAGGAATTCCCAACATAGGAACAACTTTCTCAGTCTTTTCCCAATCTCCAACTCTCTTCTTAGCCTTTCTATCCTCTTTTGGTTGACTGATGATATTTGCAGAAATCACCTTTGCAAGAGTTACAAAGAGGTCTTGAATCCTCCCTTGAAATGTATAATCTATATTTCCAGGTTTCAGCTAACTGAAGACTAAAGTAGCTTCATTGTAAAATGCCATTTGATAACAAATGTATTTATTTAAGGTACATATTAAGGAGTTTCTTCTGGCTATGTGTTCATTGATCATTTGTTTACTCTGAACCTAAGGAATGGAAAGAAAGGGACTATGTACTGATTAGTGGAATTTATAAAGGTAATAAGCCAAGCAAAAATTGACCCCACCATCAAAACTCAGTAAGAAAATATGGTAGCTGGGGATGCCTGGCTGGCTCAGTCCACAGAGCACACAACTCTTGATCTCCAGGTTATGAGTTCGAGCCCTGCATTGGGTGCAGAAGAGATTACTTAAAAACAAAATCTTAAAAGAAAAAGAAAATACAGTAGCTGATTAAGTCAAGTGTTACAAGATTTTCTATTTGTCTGTGTGTCCTAAAATGATGATGAAGTATTTGACCATTATGACTCACACTTGCCAACAATAATTAGTGAAACATTTGGATGTAAATAGCTTTTATTAACAGCTCTGTTTACTGTCCCTTTTGAGTCTCAAGACTATGAATGACTAATTTGGTTTTTGGGATCAATTTTAGCATGTTGACTTTAAATAGCCTATACATTAGTTTTCACATACTGGAAGATGTAATTAATAGTAAATAGGCATAACTTCTAATTTAACAGTTAAATTTAGAAAGGATACAAAATATGAAGTTTCTGTTAGAGTTTCTAGGCAATATAAAATTACCAAGGAAAATCTTAAGTAATATGAAGATTTTGTTTATGCTATAACATATTCCAGCACTTTTCCTAGGCAGTGAGTCACTGCTGCCAAAGAGCAGTATGGAGATTAAAAATTTGAAAAATGACAAAACATTATAGGAGAGAATCAAGAGGTTAAGTGAACTGGCAAATCTAGAGTGAAACCACTTCAATCTAAGTGACAGACACAAATTTGAGAAAATGTGAACATTAATTCTGAACAAGAACTGTTCATCAAGTATAGTTTTTACGACCTGCATTGTAAAATTGCTTGCATTTTTGAATTCATTTCATGTATCTGCATTATTCCATCAGAAAGCATTTAGCAAACCCCCTCCCCCCACACACACATGCTTCTTCCTTTCAAATATGTCAAAAGGTATGTTTCTCTAGAGTAAATTATGATAGAATACGACAGCTAACCAAATATTTTTTAGTGGTTCACTGTCATCCTTAAAAGATCTCAACACGTTTTCAAAATATACTGATTAAATCTTACAATAACACTGATATTAAAGCCCCATAAGAAGGAATTTCATTATAAAATTCATTTTTGCGAAGGTATGATATGTTGGAACTTGCCTTCTTTTCTTACGGTCAAAGACATTTCAAGTCTTGAAACTGACATGCTCAGTAATAGGAATAAGAGAGCTGGTTTCAGAAGGGCACAAAATATGCTGCTGCCTAGGTGATGAGATTTTAGAAAATTAGATCCCTGGTTCCAAAATGTGTTTTTCTAACTTGCTCAATGATGGCTGAAATTCTTTCTAACATGGCCAAATCCTTTCATCTCAGAGTTAATTGAAAATCTAAAACTGCAAGTAACCTGGTAGGCTTAAAGGAGTGACATTTTCTCTAGTCTGGATTTCAGCACTGGAGGAAATCAGTGAGAACAGTGAATTCTAGACACCTGGATGGAAGATGGAATTTTCCCAGTAAAGGAAAAGAATTCAGAAAGACAATCTAGGGTGCTCATAGGAGGCCCACATCTTAAACATTTTGCATATCTGCATCAGAACTTTGCCTTCTGTTGCCGTAACCCTCACTGAAGGATGCTTAATAAGAACTTAGCTAAAGCACAATGTAGAAATGGACCATTGGAGCACATAGCTTTTCAGCGAAGATTGTGGATATGGATAATTCAAGCACAAACCTATTTTCTTACTTAGTTGAATAAATCATGTAATTCTATCATTATATCATTGTCACCATCTACCACTTACCCATCTTTTAGAAAGTGCTAAGAATGATATTACAGACACTGAAGATGAGAAAGGAACCACATTTTTTGAATAATCTCAGAGAAGGCAAGGAAAGAAGTGGCATTTTGAATAACAATGAAACTTCTTTTTTTTTAACACTTTTTTTTTTTAAATTTATTTGACAGAGAGAGAGAGATCACAAGTAGGTGGGGGGGGGGCGGGGGGGAAGCAGGCTCCCTGCTGAGCAGAGAGCCCGATGCGGGGCTCGGTCCCAGGACCCTGAGATCATGACCTGAGCCGAAGGCAGAGGCTTTAACCCACTGAGCCACCCAGGCGCCCCGAAACTTCTTTATTTTTAATTTAAATTCAATTTAGCACCTGCACCCCAATGTTCATAGCAGCAATTCCGCAATAGCCAAACTGTGGAAGGAGACAAGATGTCCTTCAACAGATGAATGGATAAAGAAGATGTGGTTCATATATACAATGGAATATTACTCAGCTGTCAGAAAGGATGAATACTTCCCATTAACAATGAAACTTCTATTCTCACTTTAAGTCATTGTCCTTTCTTTGCTCTAACCCATCCTTACTACATTTAGTTGAGCTGTTTTAAATATATAACTATTTTTGAACAATAAATAAGAAATCTACATAATGCATGTTGCAGAAAAGATGCAGAAGAATGAGTTAGAACTGGTCTGTAACTTCCCATATTTACCATACTAGCTGGAAAAAGCTGTGACAGACAGCTAACAGCAACATAAACTAGGTAACTATAACATTTTATATCTGTACGATGTTTTCAGTTTCATATCCAACTGCACTGTAATATTCAAATTCATAGCCATAAAGAACACAACTTTTGTAAATGAGGAAACAAAGTCAGAGAAGCTCAGAATTTCTTCTGTCTCAAAGCCCATTTGTCTTATGCGCTCTAAGCACAGTCTTCACTTGATCAGTAATTATTTACTGAGTGCCAAAATGTCGCCAAAGTGACAATATTGCTAACTTAGAATCGCAAATGATAATACTTCCTGGCCTGATAGGATTCACGATCCTTGGGGAAAATAGGAATGAACAAATCAGAGCACTATAATATGAAGGAATGCTATATTAAGTGTATTCACAGTTTCAGGTATATTTGGAGCATTGTATTAGTTTTCTATGGCTGCTATAACAAATTGCTATAAACTTAGTGTCTTCAAACAACACTAATTGATTAATTAATTAATTTTAAAGATTTCATTTATTTATTTGAGAGACAGAGAGAGCACTAGCAGGGGGGAGGGGGTAGAGGGAGAGAGACGAGCAGACTCAGGGCTGGATCCCAGGACCCTGAGGCCATAACCTGAGCCATAGTCAGATGTTTAACTGTCTGAGTCACCCAGGTGCCCCAAACAACAAACTTCTCTATCATTTCTGTAGTTCAGAAGTCCAAATGGGGCTCACTGGGCTAAAATCAAGATGTCAGCAGGGTGTATTCTTTTCTGTAGGCTCAAGGTGGGAATCCATTTCCTATCTTTTTCCCACTTCTGGAGGTCATCCACATTCTTTGGCTCATGACCCCCTTCCCTCATCTTCAAAGCCAGCGGTATTGAATCTCTCTGAACTTGCTTCCCGTGTTTTTGTTTTTTTTTTAAGTATCTTTATTTTTTTGAAAGAGGGAGAGAGGGAGCATGTGCATGAGCAGGGAAGGGGGCCGAGGGAGAGAGAGAATCTTAAGCAGTTTCCATGCCCAACGTGGAGCCTATATAGGACTCAGTCTCACACCCTGAGGTCATGACCTAAGCCAGAACATTTAACCGACTGAACAACTCAGGCACCCCTGACCTGGCTTCTTTAACCACATCTCACTCTTTGACTTTCTTCTTTTGCCTCCCTCTTCCACTTTCAAGGACCTTTGTGATTATGTTGGGCCCACTTGGATAATATAGGATTGTATCCCTCTCTTAAAGTTGGAGTTAGCAACTTAATTCCATTTACAACCTTAGTTGTCTTTTTTCATGTAACCTAACATATTTCTAGTTTCTGGGGATTAGGACATGAATATCTTTGGGTGACCATTTCTCTGTCTACCACAGGTACAAGGGAGGAAGTGGAGAAGATAGAATTGCTTATGAAAAGGTCAACAATGATTACTCTCGAAATATGATTAGGACCAAAGTGCTGTGGGAGTTCTGAAGTGCGAAGACTTGCGTTGTTGTTGTGATGGAACCATAAGTATATTGCAGCCGACAAGCCCTTCCTGAAGGTGAATCTGTACGTGTTCCTTCAACTCTCAAAGGGTAGGCAAAACAAAATGTTAAAGACTCAAGAATGAACAAGCTAGAAAATAATTTGAAGGTAAATTCTTTTGCCTTTAACAAACATTTAAATTGAGCAAGAAGCCCCTAATACGCAAATTTGAAATCAGTGGGATGTTTCTTAGCAGCTTGTTAGCAGATGAAACTTTACCCTTTATTTTGTAATTTATGCATTTTAATTAGTGTTTTATCTCCCCCAATCAAGAGGTTCACAGGAAAACATATGACACTGAAAGTTTGGGTTAGATTATTAGTAATTATTTTTCTGTAGAAATCTTAATGGTGGGGCGCCTGGGTGGCTCAGTGGGTTAAAGCCTCTGCCTTCGGCTCAGGTTGTGATCTCAGAGTCCTGGGATAGAGCCCCGCATCGGGCTCTCTGCTCAGCAGGGAGCCTGCTTCCTCCTCTCTCCCTGCCTGTCTCTCTGCCTACTTGTGATCTCTCTCTCTGTGTCAAATAAATAAATAAAATCTTTAAAAAAAATTAAAGAAATAAATAAAAAGAAATCTTATTGGTTATACTAGGGTCACGTGTTCAAATGAATTTTGAAAATTATAAACATATATTATGTACACATATATATATTTATTATATACATAATGTTTTAAAATATTACTTTGAATAGACTTTATTTTTAGAACAGTTTTATATTTATGGAAAAATTGAATAGATAATATATATACCCTGTCCTCATGGTTCCCTATTATTAACATCTTACATTACTGTTTTGTTTATTACAACTAATGAACAAATATTGACATATTACTACTATCCAAGGTCCATATGTTATTCAGATTTCCTTAATTTTTACTTAAATGTTCTTTTTCTATTCTAGGATTTTATCCAGGATACCATATTACATTTAGTCATCATGTCTTCCTGGGTTCCCGTTGGCTTGCAGTTTGTCAGACTTCTCTTGTTTTTGATGATCTTGACAGTTATGAGAAGTACAGGTCGGGTATTTTGTAATATGTCCTTTTATTGGAATTTGTCTGATGTCTTTCATCAAATGTTTGGGAGGACGACCACAGAGGGAAAGCACCATTTCATCACACTGTATCAAGGATACGTACTATCAACATGACATCACTATTGATGTTGACCTTGATTATCTGGTAGAGGAAGCATTTGAAAGATTCTCCACTCTGAAGTTACACCTCCCTCTGTCCAGCCACACAGTCTTTGAAAGGAATTCACTATGTATAGCCCATATTTAAGAAGTAGAGAGTTATGCTTACCCTCTTCAAGGGCAGGATATCTACAAAAATTATTTGAAATTCTTCTGTATAGGAGATTTGGACCTTCCTCCCTGATTTATTTATGTATTCAATCATTTATTGATATCAGAATGTACTTATGGATATGTATTTTTAAACTTTGGGTTATAATCCAATACTACTTCATTTATTTTGTTGCTCTAATTGTTCCAATAAATTTTTATTAGAAGATAGTGCTACTTGCAGTTTTGTAATTCTCAGGAATACAAAAGCTACATCTGTTCCAGTCAAATGTTGTATAAAATTGTTTTTTAAGAATATAAATTGGATTAGGCATTCTGGGTGGGCAAATTTTTCCTGATCCATAATTATAGCACTTATGATTATAAATTTACTGTTTTAAAATCACAGAGAAATGCATTTCCCAAATAATAGCATACACAGAATATTTTATTCAGGACCACCTATTTGAATAATAATAAGCGTATTTCTTTCCATGTCCTTTATTATTTGACAGTTGAATTGACTAAGTGGATTTAACTAGAGAAGTGTTCTTCATACTTGAACTAAAATACAAGCTACTGAGAACAACAATAACAGAATAATTGCTTTCAGAACTCAAAATTCTCTGCAGGCATAATTTGCAGGATTCAAATGGTATAAAATAAAATTACTCTTACCAAGGAGATATCCAGGGTTCACATCCCAGTTCAGGAGTACTTTGAATATATTATATATATGGATTATTGTGAGAAGAAATGCATTTCTCTTTTTGCCTGATCTCATTGGCCAAATGTCTGATTTAACATTCAGTGCAGCTCTGTTAAGAGGGATTGAACTTTCAGTGTTTAATCACTTTAGCCAGTTTCCATCTGTTAAGTTATTTTCAAACCTTTTCTCCAATTTTACACTACATAGAAATTCATAAGTAAGCCCATTTCATGATGGATATTTTGTGCTGACAATTCAACAGACTTAATGTTCACCCTCAAATTCATGGAAACAGTGCACTGGCCTTGTATGACCTTCAAGCATATGAAACAGGCTTGATTTCTGGACTCCTCAACCTTTTTCACAGTTGCAAGCCTAGCATTTAAAAAGTACAATGTTAAATTGCTTTTCCTGAGTTATTTAGTTGTTCAAGTAAAATGGAATTTTTAAAGAATGGTTTATGGAGCATATAAGCAAACTGAGATTGACAAAACTCACTTTGTAAATACCTAGCACCAGTTTGATGAAATGGTGCACCTGTACTTGATGTTTCTTCCTTTGCAAATGACCAGCCAACGTAATGACAATGAAGTTGAATGAAAAAGCGACTGACAATACAACAGTATGTATTTCTCTGCCAAAATCTTGACTCTTAATGGCCTGAGTCAAGGCCAAGACCCAGTAGTTGAGAAGACTGCTTAAAAGGAATTATTTATTGGGGCGCCTGGGTGGCTCAGTGGGTTAAAGCCTCTGTCTTCGGCTCAGGTCATGATCTCAGGGTCCTGGGATCAAGCCCCACATCGGGCTCTCTGGTCAGCGGGGAGCCTGCTTCCCCCTCTCTCTGCCGGCCTCTCTGCCTACTTGTGATCTCTCTCTCTGTCAAATAAATAAATAAAATCTTAAAAAAAAAAAAGGAATTATTTATTTCCAGGAAATTCAAGATGGATTAAGTATTATACAATTTTACATTAGATAAGGTAAAGAGTAAATTGAAGAGGACATTTAGTTCATTCCCTTACTTTCAAATAAGAATGCCCAGGATCCCATTTAATTTTGTCAAAAGACCAGAGAAAATGAAAACCCCCCCTTCAAAGACTGCTCAGGTTTTCTTAGTGACATATTCCAGTGTTTAACAATTCTTAGGCAAGTAAGAATTTTATTGGCTTTGAACAAAGGTCATTGTATGACTTCCAAACTGAAGAACAGGCACAATATAATCTTTGAAAAAGATTATAAAGATAGAAACTTAAAAACAGAGAGAAAGAAAGGAAGGAAGGAAGGAAGGAAGGAAGGAAGGAAGGAAGGAAGGAAGGAAAGAAAGAAAGAAAGAAAGAAAGAAAGAAAGAAAGAAAGAAAGAAAGAAAGAAAGAAAGAAAGAAAGAAAGAAAGAAAAAAGGAAAGAAAAAAGGAAAGAAAGAGGAAGGAAAGCAAAGCAAAGCAGAGCAGAGCAAAGCAAAGGAAAAAGAATTTTTCCAGGCTAGTTTCTGGTGCATAAGCCTTCAATGACTTAGAATTGCTGTCCCTGCAGGTTTGTACCCCTCCCCTGTCCCTGCCTATCCTACCCACCCACTGACAGATGCACTCAGTCATTATATATTCATGGGAACCCTTATGGTTTGTCACAAACCCATTCACTGTTGGGGTACTGTCAGTGAACCCAGTCTCACAGTTATTTTCATCTATTTCTACCACTGGTCCAATAAGAATGTCATGTCTCACGACCGTCCCTCACAGGTGGCTGTGAGGGACCTGCCAGGAAGAGGTGCCAACATCTAACTGTCTCTACTACTTGGATCCTGCTCACTGCCACTACAGCATCGTCTCAGGTCCCAAAGTGACTCCAGCTTCTATAATTTCACTGGGGATTCTGTAGCCCAATAGCTTTATAATATATATATATATGGCAAGTAACATAAATATATGCATGATTTTATGGTAAATTTCATATAAGAAATGAGATCAATTATTTATGTCCTTTAGAAAGACTTACCCAGAAACGAATAAGAGATCAATATGTTTCTAGTCTCTTTAGAAATGAGAATTGGAACGGTATTGGAAAAAAATCTAATGTATGAACTTAATTCTGTAGCTAGATAATAGTGATGACAGTATATGATTTTGTCAGAAATGTCCAGTTCCTTTATGCTCTTTTAAGTATTATTTTCAAGTGGATGTGAGTTTTAATTCAGGAAATAGCAGTTATCTTGCTTTAATTTTACCTGCCAGGGTTCCACTAGGCAGAGATTATGTATGTATATGCATTTGCCTATGTGCATATAAATGCAAATGCTCATCCAAATGGTGTCTTCCTTTTCTCCATTTCCAACGGCATTTAATGAAGGCTGCTATTATTTATTGACAAAATTATTACACAGGTGTCTATATGTCTTTGTTTCTAGTCTCCTTGCACTTTGTGTCATGATGTTTCTATAAAACTTTTCCAGGTTACTTGCTTGCTTTAATGACTAACCATTTGTTGATGATAACATTCAATCTTACCACGATGTGAAGACCTTTGTAGCAATAGCACTCACCCCTTATACTGTTCTAGACGCACTGAACAATTTGCTGTTTACAAACTGTGACAAGCTTTTCTATATCTTGGCTTCTATCCCTACCTATTCTTCCAGTTTCCTCTGGCTCTCATCTGACCCCTATATGCCATTCTAAATTTAATTGGTCCCCTCTTCTCTGCAAGTATTTCCTGACCCTTTCCTAAAACCACGTGTAATTTTCCTCGCCGTAATATCCACTTTGTCATTACTACTATTATAGCATTTATCAAATTGTTACAGGATATCCATTTACTGTTTTTCTGTGTTTGTGAATCACGATTTCTCCGATGGAAGGTTATGTTCCAAAAGTTAGCATATTACCTGGCATGTGAAATCGCTCAAGAACGTGTTATATGAATGATAAAACAATTCGAAACTTGTAATCTGTATTATTTTCTTCCCAACTCCAAACCACAACTACATGATGAATGTGGGTCAACTATGGGGAAGTATATGAGGGCTGACAATTTCAAATACAACCTACTGCAAGAAAATTTCTATTCTTTTGCTTTTACAATTATTACAATATTTTCCCTAAATTCTCATCTTGGAACTTAAACTTGTTTCTTTGTGCTTTGACCTCATAAGGAATAAAACTTCACCAGTGTTTTGAACAGAAACCCTCTTTTATTTTTCAAGCTTCCTTACATTTTTCTTGTCTCAGTTAATCAAATTAAACTTTACTTTTCCACCTTACTTATCAAGAATCATTATTTTTCCCGTCAAAAATTATAAAGTTCCTCAAAATCATGAAGAATCCGTGACAGCATTGGTTTTATATTCTTGATAAATGTAGGCAAAAAAAACTTGTTAGCAGAATTATATAACTAAGAAAATCTCTGTTAATAATTTGTCAATTTTCTTTTTTTTTAGAGATTGTATTTATTTATTTGACAGAGAGAGAGAGATAGTGAGAGAAGGAACACAAGCAGGGGGAGTGAGAGAGGGAGAAGCAGGCTTCCCGCCAAGCAGGGAGACCGACGTGGGGCTCGATCCCAGGATCCTGGGATCATGACCCGAGCCGAAGGCAGAGCTTAACAACTGAGCCACCCAGGCGCCCCAATTTGTCAATTTTCAATGGCAGGGTAGACCATTTCCAATAAACAAAACTTTCCTTTCTCCTCATTAAAATATTTTCAATGGTATTTAAAACATTATGAGTTCTTTATTCATATTGCTTTGGAGGACAAATGGCAATGCCTTTGTTTATAGATGTAAATTGATAGATTTTGAGCTCTATAAGGAAGAAGTGATTATAATACACACACGTCTGCACATAGCATAAAGTATGACAAGCAGGCTCAGTAAGTGTTCCTCCAATATAGCATAAACGCATGAATCATTTATATACAATGAAATTCACATTGCCACCTCAGCATTTGATGTTTCCTGTCACTTAAAACATTTTTAAGGAATCCATTACCAGGAGCGTTCTTTGTTTAGAAACCAATAAAAATGAAAAATAAAAAAAAAAAGCTGAAGATCTTATATAATACCCTGATTCAAAATGTAGCAGGAGTATCAAAGGGAACGCAAATCATTTGGTCCCATGAAATCCTCATTATTTTGAAGAGATGTGAAATAAAATATTTGCCTTACTTCAAGGGGCTTTTATGTGCATGAGTTTTCATACTTATCAGAGATTACTTTGGAGTAATGAAATTCAGCTTCTAAAACTCAACTAGAAAAAAAAATAATTTTAAGTTAATAAAACTCTTGTTTTGAGTCAGATAGGACAGTTGAAGAGCAGGAGTGCATTATGGTATTCTTTACCTGGGCTCTCAAGTGAAAAGGTCATGGATCCATCAGACATGGTGTCCTGGGAATGTCGCAACCATCACCAAAGTTCTCCTTTTGATTTTTAAGCACTTGACATAGATTCCGTATAGCTTATGCTTTAGCTGTCATCATCATTTACTATGTCTTTTTTTCTTTTATTATGGACATTTGACCCTGAAGATGTCACAGGATCTAAGGGAGTTTTTACGGGCTACTATCACAGGGTCACTTGTATAAAACTGGTTCCACTGAAGTTGTATTGAATCTTTCCCCACATCTCTTTCATTTACTATATCTCAACTTTGGCTTGGATGTACCATCTCACGTTACACTGAAATTATTTCTTAAATGTACGTGTAGAAATTTTCCTTCAGAGTTTTACCTTATGGTGGCCAGACATCATAGATAATCATTTCAATTTAAAAGTTCTATCATGGGACACCTAGGTGGCTCAGTCATTAAGCATCTGCCTGTGACTAGGGCGTCGGGTCATGAACCCAGGGTCCTGGAATTGAGCCCTTTGTTGGGCTCCCTGCTCAGCGGGAAGCCTGCTTCTCCTCTTCCACTCCCCCTGCTTGTGTTCCCTCTCTCACTATGTCTCCCTCTGTCAAATAAATAAATAAAAATAAATAAATAAAAGTTCTATTGTGCAGCTAGTACGTACGTGCCAAGGCCGTGCTAGATTATGGAAATCAAGACAAACAATACACAACACTGGCTCTGAAGAATTTTATCAACTTGGTTTTTGTCATGAGGTTCAGATATGTCAAAGCTACTCTGAATATAATGTGTCTGAATAAATAAAAGGAGAGGATTAAGCAGTTAGCTCAGTAGAACTCTAGGACGGAGAAAGTACCTGAGCTGAGTGAGACGTCTGGAACGAATCTTAAAGAAACTATATAATTTCAGCAGGTAGACAAGGGAAAAGGAAAGATGTCATCTGGGGTACAAATCACACAGAGGCATGCGGCTTGTCATGATCTGGTGACATAAAGAAGGGAGCATCAGCTTGTTTCGCAAAGACAATGCGCGTCATTTGGGGCTTGATATTTAGACTCTTTGAAACTCCATTTCTATCATTTGTAAAATGGAGATTGGAATTGTAATCATTGATAATTGACCATTGAAATGAGAACGGATAAAAATGTAGAGAAAGCACAGTGTCTAGCACATAATAGGTTCTCAAAGCCTTCCTCGTACTTGTCACAGTGTTTGCACATGTTGATGGTGTTGGCAGCTGTTTGGATGGTGCCATTGGAAGTTCAATATGTTCCGAGTATAGGATACTTGTTAAGGATACTTAAGTGGCATCTGAGGGGACTTGCTGTCTACGAGATTTGTGTTTCAGGATGATTCCTCTAAGTGATAGAGTAGAGATACTTACTCATAAATGCACATTTCAGCAATTATGTCATGTCCTCATTTTCCTCATTAAATTATTAATTTGGCTTTAATCCTGAGAAGTGAATTGAATTTCTTCTCTGCCAGCTATCCCTAAAATGAAAAACCCTTGAAATATCCCTGAGGCTCAAAAGAGAAGTCCTAAACTCTGAAATAATACTTTCACTTCCCTAAACATGTTTGCAAGTTAATCTAACAACTACAACAAATCTTTGTTATGTTCTTAAAACTGAGTTTTCAGCAACAGCTAAAGTGAAAATATTTAAACATTGTATAACAAACATACACTTAAAATCATAGGATTTATTTCTTGGGAGGGAAGAGAATGAAAAGAAAATTTAATAACAGTTTTTACGATCAATTATGTTAACCTTTTCAAATTTGAAATGTAATCAGCTGAAATCTCTGAGCTGAAACACTGAGGAAATGAAATGAATTAATAAATACTTGTTCCATAGTTTATTGAGAGAAAGTTTGAAAGCTGAACTGAAGTCAAAATCAGTGGGAAACAAACATGAACAGGACTTTTACAACACGCAAGGCCATGAGTATTGTGAATATTTACTTTGGCATATAGAAGCCAAAGAGAAAAAAAAAAGAGGATTTCATTGCATTTATAAATTCAGAAGGAATTCATCTGGACCAAGAATCGACAGCACTATTTATAGTGTATGCGTGTGTGTGTGTGTGTGTGTGTGTGTGTGTGTGTTTCTTCTTAATTAGAAAAAAATCTCATTTTCTTTTAGTCAAAATCATGAAATCAGAAATGCAACTCCATCCCTCTACCATATTCTTGCAAATCATACATCACTGCTAATGCTAGAATAACGCAGGTAAGAACAATTTGGCAAGTTATTTCAGATAAATTACTATAAAAATGTGTGCAGAGAGTATTCTTATCATACAAATAGTATTTGTGAGTTAAAGTTGTCAGAATTATAAAACAAATAAAGAAGCTACTTAGCTCTTTGCAAGAATAGATAACTAAATAACTCCAGTGTCAGCTGGGCTTCATTAAAATAAAAAACTCTGGGGCACCTGGGTAGCTCAGTTGGTTGGGTAGCCAGCTTTTGATTTCAGCTCAGGTCATGATTTTGGGGTCCTGGGATCAAGCCCTACGTGGGGCTATGCACTGAGGGGGGGAGCCTGTTCAAGGATTCTCTCTCTTTTCCTCTCCCACTGCCCCTCTCCCTGCTCGTAGTCTCTCTCTCTCTCTGAAATTAATTAGTCAATAAATCTTTAAAAAATTAAACTAAATTAAAAACTCTGCTCTGCAAAACACAATATCAAAAGAATTAGAAGACAAGCCACAAACTAGGAGAATAATTTTACCAAAGACATAGATGATAAAGGACTGTTATCCAAAACACACAAAGAACACTTAAAACTCAACAATATGAAAACAGACTACCTGATTTAAAAATACACAAAAAATCTAAACAAATGCTGCTCCGTGCAAGATACACAGACGGCAAATAAGCATGAGAAGATGCTCCATATCCTATGTCATCAGGGAAATGCAAATTAAAACAATGAAATACCACTTACACACCTATTAAAATGACCAAAATCCAAAACACTGACAACACCAAATGATGACAAGGATACTAAGCAAAGGCACACTTGTTGGTTGCTGATAGGAATGTAAAATTCTATAACCACTTTAAGAAACGGTTGGAGGTTTCTAACAAGACTAAATTTATGCTTAGCACATGATTCTGCAATTAGACTGCTTGATATTTACTCAAATAATGTAAAACTTATGTCCATCCAAAAAAAAAAAAAAAGAAAAGAAAACAAACTGAAAATGAATGTTTATAGCAGTTTTGTTCATAATTGCCAAAACTTGGAAACAACCAAGGTTTTCTTCAAAATGTGAATAGATAAACTATAGTACCTCTGTACAATGGTAGATTATTCAGAGCTAAAAGGAAATGAACTATCATGCCATAAAAAGGCATTGGGGAAACTTAACTGTATATTCTGAGTGAAAGAACCCATTCTTAAAGAGATCTACACTGACGATTTCAAGTTTATGACATTTTTAAAACAGACAACTCTATGGAGACAGAAAAAAATACTAGTGGTTGTCATGAATTGGAGGGAGAAAGGGAGGAAATGGGCAGAGCTCAGAAGATTTTTAGGACAGTGAAATCATTCTTTATGATACCATAATTAGGTGGATACATGACATTATACATTTGCCAAAAAAAAAAAAAAAGAACGTACAACACCACGAGAAAACTGTACTATAAACTGTGCATTTGGGGTTATAGTGACCTGGCGATGTAGGTTCATCAACTTTAAGAAACACACTACTCTGAAATGAGATGTTAGTATTGGGGAAGCTCTTGTGCCGAGTAGGGGGAGTGGTAGCAAGAGGTTATATGGGAACTCTGGGCTTTCTGCTGAATTTTGCTGTAACCAAAAACCACTCTAAAAACTAAAAGCATATTTAAAAATGTCTATGTTTAAAAAATGCAACGACATTTGGCCAGATGTATTAAAAAAATAATTTATACATTTCAATTATAGAGTTGGAAGGAAATTATATAAAGATCATTAAGTTTCTTAGTTGTGCATATGTCACATGTCTTCAAGCTGAACTGCATTGCTGTTTCAAAATGTTTTTCATTCTTTGAGTTATCCAATTTATCTTCATAAAAAATTTTCACAAAACCGTGCTTCCTGAAGATGGTACCTTATAGGAGTTTTAATGTCCTAACTACAAGACTGGGAAACACAACATAACGTAACATCATTGTGTATGAACAATGTATATCACTGTTTTAAAAACTGTGAATGGTTTGCAGTACATAATCTTTTCCCCTTCTAACCACATCTTTCCCAAAGTTACTTGACATGAAACCATTCTCATGAAACACCTGCTTCTTGCAGTTTAGTGTTCCATGAGCCACAGTTTGGGACAGAACTGTTCTAAAGAGCCTAAAAAAAGAAAAGCAAATATAGAAAATAGATTATTTTGTGCTAATTATAGTGGGGAAATTCAGGAAATTTCCTAGTTCTTCCAGTGGAAAAGCTATCTTTTCACAATAAAGGACAGTTTTAACCACAGCTTTAGTGGCATCTACCTCCCAGGAGAAATGAGTGCAATTCATCACTCTAGAGATTTATTATAAAAGGAATCATCAGAGAAGCCATCTCGATACCCAGAAATCTTAATCTGCTGTGTTATGTGGGTGTCCCTCATATCCTGTGATACTTCTGTGCCTTTAAAGAATCTATTACAAATAATAAAAAGAGATAGTCTCTCTACTTCCAAACAGTAGAGAAGTAGACCAAAAAAAAAAAGAAATTTACAGCAGCAATACTTGACAAATACTGCCCCAGTCAGGTGATCAAGGTGCTCATCAACAGAAATAAATTATGGTGATAGTGAGCTCCTGATATAATGTGGTGGTCTTCGACCCCCAAACACATAATTCCTGTCTGATCATGAGAAAGACATCAGACAAAACCAAATGGAGGGGCATTCTACAAAATATCTGGGAGTACTCCTCGAGATTGCCAGGGTCATCAAAAATAAAGAAAATCCAAGAAACTTTCATAGCCTGGAAAAAACTTAAGAAGGCATGACAACTAACTGAAATGTGGTGTCCTAGAACAGAAAAAGGAATTCTGGGACAAACTGAAGAAATCTGAATACAGTCAATAGTAATGCACCAAAGTTGGTTTCTTAGTCTCAAAAAATGTGTCATAGTAATAGAATGTGTTAACAGTAAAGATAGTTAGTGAGAGATACACAGGGACTTTCTGTAATATCTTTGCAACTTTTCTGGAAATTTAAAGCTATTCTGAAATTAAAAGTTTAATTATTTTTAAAATCACTTAGCCCTTTAGACAGAAGCAGCAATATTTCCTCTAGAGATAAATGTGTCATTAAGAGATATTGTATTCCTTGACATTTAGGGGTGAAATAGGCTCTGAAATATCTCCTTTACTACCATTTTTTCAACTTGTCTGAAATTGCCAGGATTTCATAATTTTTGAAGAGTGGGTGAGAGTAACCTTAGCTATTATTTCTTCATTTTCCTACTGCTTTTATCAATAGGCGTATTCTCCAAATCACATCTCTTGTCATGGAAAGTGCATCGCTCATTGGCTTCCTTCCTGACAAACTGACACGGCTTGAGTAATTGCCTCATGTTTTCCAGCAAGTTGTGAGACAAACACTGAGTAAGGATATATATCAAAAATGGAAGATAGCAAATGCACTTTAGTAAGGTAACCTGAATAAATGGAGGGGAGTCAGGAGAAGTAAACAGTAATCCCCTTATCTCTGACATTTCACCAAAGGTTATCTTAATAGTATACCCAGCAACATTAGTGACTGATTCTAGTGCCATACTTGTGATTGTAAGAAGAGCACCAGCAATGATTGCCACACAAGAACACAGATGATTTCTTGGAAATGGATGGCCTTAATTTCTTTAACCACATTAAAAGTCTTGTTTACTTTTATAAGCGCTATCTTCATTAGCTGAATTTTACTAAATATAGAAGGTAAGTAAGAGTGATAGATGCCTATGAATTTCATATGAACTAATTCAGAGTATTCAGTAGTACTTATAGATTTTTAAAAATATATATTCGAACAGCACCAGATGTGAACAAAATCGCGTAATATAACAAACTGGCAGCACAAGACTTGGGTTTCAGACCGGTTTCCTTCATTTGTTAGCTCTTTGGCACATGTCTATAACGTTGATTTCTCACTCTTTCTCTTTTCATCCAAAACTGGATGGTCATGCTCTGGCCTGAATATACCTTAATGCCTCTGCGAGGGTCAAATATTACAGAACATCTTCAGAGGGGAAAGATGGAGCCTGGAATACCTACTTGGGAGTCGTCAGCACCAAAGCTATAGCTATATTCAAAGCCATGGCACTGGATGAAATAATTCAGAAAGTATGTATAAATAGAGAAGAGAAAATTTCCAAGAATCAGTACTTCTTCAGGCCATTTCTTCAAGTCAGGAAGATGAGAAGGAGTAAGGAAAACAGAAGGAACATTTTGTGAGGCAGGAGCAGCAGCAGAGAGAAAGATTTCGATACATGAAATGTTCAAATAAGAGTATTAAGAAAAGGGGCGCCTGGCTGGTTCAGTTGGTTAAGCGTCTGTCTGCCTTTGGCTCAGGTCACGATCTCAGTCAGGGTCCTGGGATTGAGCCCCGTGTCGGGCGCCCTGCTCAGCAGTGAGTCTGTTCTCCCTCTTCTTCTGCCCCTCTGCCTGCTTATACTTGCTTTCTCTCTCAAATAAGTAAAATCTTTTTTTAAAAAAAAGAGTATTAAGAAATGTCGTGGTTTTGACTACATGGAGGTTTCAATGATGTTTACAAGTACCATTTCAGTGGAAAAAATGAGAAAGAGGGTAGTCTGAGAAGTGTGTGAGTTGTGGGATTAATGTAGCAAGTTTCCACAACTATTTTTAGTTTTGTTGTAAAGAAGAGAGAAGAGTCAGTGGTGAGTGGAGGGGCATGGGATCTACACGGTTGTGATTTTGATTTTCTTTTTTTTCTAAAAATATAGAGTTATATTAAAACTTGATATATAACTTGATATATTTATACTTACATCCTTCTATATGCATATGTTTAGGTGTGTATAGATGTATGCACCTATATCTTTCTATACCTGGACCTATACCTGTAACTTTGATAGATAGATAGAAAGATAGATAGATAGGGTTGGTAACAGAAGAAAGTAGGGGAAATATTAAGAGAAAAATCCTCTGAGGACCAGGGAAACTGATGGTGTAAAGCCCAGTCCAAGGGCTGGAGAAAATGAAACGAGATGTCCCAGCTAAAATAGTGAGATAGAGAAAAAGGGCTGAATTCCTTTTTCCTATGCCTTTTGTCCTAGTCAGTCCTTCAACTGATTGGATGCTGCTCACCCACACTAGGGAAAACAATCCACCTATGCAACAGCCACCATTCTGGATCTTTCTCACTCAGACCCACCTGGTACCCACAGCCCATTCAGATCGATACATAATATTCTTTCCCATGAATCAGTTCCAGGATAAGCGATCAGGAAAGTAAAGAAAGAGTCAGACAATGTGGTCATTGAAACAAAAAAAGGGGGAATGAGCGGCTTAGTTACCATTAAATGTAAAGGCTAAGGTAGGAGCTTAGGGGTAGGTGATAAACTTGGGTGGAGAAAATACAGTCAGAAGTTTGGAAGTAAAGAAACCAAGAAGCTAGGTTTATGTTGCCATTTTGTATGTTTGTGTGTTTTTGTACAAATAGATGAACATGCATTTTCCCTTCCTTCCTCTTTTCCTCCCTCCCTCTCTCTCTTTCTTTGCCATTGTTTTTATAGTTTCTGGAGAGAAAAAATATTGAACACAAAGTCTGAAGTATTTTCAAAATGGAGTTGTTAATATCTATCATACCTGAAAAGTGATCCTTTACATTTGATTCCCAGAGATTTCCTCAGTTAGCCCTTGATGGAGGTATTTTGCAATAGGAACAGTTGTAGAAATTATGCAATAGAAAGCTCCCAGTGAATATACTAATACAAAAAGCATAGTAGTCCGAAGAGTCACTATGTTGATGTGAACTTTAGTCTGATTTACTAATTTGTTAGAGACAGAAAGATTTTGCTATCATTAACTCATATATAAGGACTTTACTCCAAAATGAGGCACTAAATAAGTATAAAATTAACTAATTGGGTTACTCATGTCAGCTGATGGCAGATGCAGGGCACAAGTGATGATGTTTAACCTTGACTGCAAGCTCAGTATCTGCCAAACTGTCTGAGTCCACGCGTGGAATTGGGTAAAATAATAGGGCTCCTGAGCAGGAAAGGACAGCCTGGGGACAACGAGTCCCCACATAAGACATGACTCATTTCTCTACTCCCATATCCTTTAAATGCCTTAGTAATTAACAGTGAGACCATCATATATCATGATACAACAAGCATCTAGGGACTAGAGCACCATTTTAAAGAGAGATGATCTCTTAATTCATATTGAAGCATTAAATTTACTCCTTTTTCTCAAATAAAGACGTTACTGATATCATATAGAAAGATATTTTAAAGTTGTATTCTACTATGAGATTAAGCCTCAGCCCTCAGGGATAAATTCCATGATTCTCTAAAATTAATTTATTTTCAAAACCATAATTAACAGCTCACTAAAATCTCCAGCACCATTATAGCAATAGAACAGCTCCTAAAGTTCCAACTACATGCTCATAAAATTTTGATTACTTCTTGTAATCGTGCCATCTGGTAGCTTGGTTATAGCTACATCTTAAAACTTACTGGGTACTGCCTGATTTTTGAAGTTTTTTTTTCTTCGGTATTCTGATAATTCAATACCTTAGGAATATAAATATAGTTTTTTCATCTTTAAAAATTAAACTATAAATCAGTTGTTCATATATAAAAATGATAATTTAACTGGTTTTCTTAATGTCAAGTACTGTAAGTACTGCATTTAACATTTATTAAATCCCTATTGAATTTAAACTTAAACAAAAATTATGCATCTAAGATGGAAATAAGGGCATTTAGAATATTACATTTTACCTTTTTGTCAAGTAATGAAATTATAAGTAAACTTAAACCTAAATATCTAATTTTTAATTGTGTATACTCTCAGAAGTTCTATGCAATCATATATTTTAAAATAATAAGAGAGAAAAGACTACCTTTAAGAGAATCTGGACTCCATCTACCATTCTCAGATCAGGATCTTGGTGGAGCTACTAGACAAACAGGGTTCGATAAATAAAACTCTGGCTACTTCTGGGGGGTGGCTGGGTGGTTCAGGTGGTTAAGCTTCTGACTCTTGGTTTGAGTTCAGGTCATGATCTCAGAGTGCAGAGATTGAGCCCTGCGTCAGGCTTCATGCTGAGTGTGGAGACTGCTTGAGATTCTCTCTCACTTCCTCTGCCCCTTCCCCAGCCCTTTATGTGCTCTCTCTCTCTCTCTCTCTTAAAAAAACAAACTCTGGCTACCTCTGTAAGGACAACTACAGATGTTTAGCGTGGGCAAGCATCTAGGAAGCAGCATCTGAGGGAAAGAAATGGAATGAGAAAATTGGTGATTGGCCCCCAGAGACCCATAATAGATGCCCTGACCACCATATCTCCTGGGAGGAATCTAACATTGCTTGATTTTTCTGGTCTTCGTCTACTGCAGGGTAGTCAGACCCTGCCTCTCAAGTGTTCCCGATCAGCAGAGAGGTATCCTTGTGTTGTTCCAACCGACCCTCTGTAAAACCACCAGCACACAAGGGAAACCACATCCTAGCCCCACTCATCAGCATGACTCCTCATATGGGTCCTGGCACATAGACCTCAGTTCCAAGGAGCAAACCAAGGAAAATGACCCATGTATGGGCGATCACAAGAGAATCCAAGATGAGCTCTTAAACAGGTTACTTGTTAAGACAGATGAAAGAGGGACAAGGTAATTTGCCTTTCAGAATTAAAAAATATCACACAATTTCATCCATTAGGTTTTTTGGAGTACAGGAGGGTAACTGTGAGACCCCAAAAGTAAGCTTAGAATATTGAGTGAAAAAATGCCTTAAGCAATAGAAAAAATATAAAGAAAAAAATAGAATAAAAAAAGAAATAAAAGATCTATCTGGAAATCGATAGGCATGGCCTGATTACCATTATTATTAAATATTATCTAAGGGAAGGTAAAGTAACCAAGACATTTTTGAGTACTCTGTTTTTTCCTCTCCTCAGGTCTAGCTCCATAAATAAGTAGTTTTTTTTAAGGAGAAACATTTAGTATGTCCAGGGTGTTAGGCTAATATTCTATTACTGTTTTAGTATGTCTTTTTTTTAAAAAAGGAAGTTAGGCACTTTGAGATCCACATTAATAAATAGGCACCAGTATCCCAAGAAGATGTGAAACACTTCCCAATAAATAGAATTAATATCAGAAGAGGTATGGGTTCTGAATGAATGCAACTCAAGCTATTTAAGGTTTTCCTGTTTTCCTACCAAGAGCTTCCAGACAGAATAATGGATATAGTTCATGCAAGTTAAAAATTCTCTTAAAAATGTTATTGCATAATTTACTATGAGAATAAATATAGAATGTCTATTTTGGTTTTAAAAGATATTTTAGACAAAATAGTAAGGAACAGAACAATAATTTTATTTTATTTTTATTTTTAAAGATTTTATTTATTTGACAGAGAGAGATCACAAGTAGGCAGAGAGGCAGGCAGAGAGAGAGGAGGAAGCAGGCTCCCTGCTGAGCAGAGAGCCCGATGCGGGGCTCGATCCCAGGACCCTGAGATCAGGACCTGAGCTGAAGGCAGAGGCTTTAACCCACTGCGCCACCCAGGCTCCAGAACAATAATTTTAAAGTAAAAATTCCTGCATGTATACTTAAAATTAATTATAAACCCTTTCATTTCTTACTGAAATCTTAAAATAAGAATATTAAAAGGAAAACAATGGAATGATTCAATGAATGACAACTCTATTCAAGGCAAGCCACTGTAGTTTTTTGATAACTTAAAATGTGTACTTAATTTTAAAAAGATGCTTTTCTCATTTGAAAATGATAAAAATGCGTACTTTTTGTCTAAAAGTTATAAATTTTTTAAAGGTTGACTATATTAGTGGAAAGATGTGATAAATCATGATGATAAAAGACTATCATTACAGAGCACCCTAATCCATCATTTTAAATAGATTCTACATTAATCATCTGCTTAAATCTGAATGCTCAAGTAATCATAATTTATTATGATAATTCAGACTAAAAATAAACATCAACGATGAGGGCTGCAATTGCAGGACAATACTAATTAGGTACAGAAACTACCCCTCACCCCAAAATGGTAAACCTAGTTTATCAGGCATAACCATATTCAATGCAAAGCACATATATTCCAAGAACTCATATTGCTCCAATGGTTGGGCTAGGTTTGTTAAAATAGATTGACTAGTGTCAAATATAAAGACTCATTCAAGTTAGTGTTGGTCCCCAATCACAGGGAACTTTAGAATTGGGGTATTACTTTCCTTGGGTAGCTTCTGGTGGCTCCCTCCCCCTTCTGTTTATCCTCTGATACCAGTCTGAGTGTTCCCACTCCGCTTTACCTCTGCACTGCAGTCTTCTGCCCCCGGAGAGATCCAGAAGTGTATAATCTTACATCTCAGGCTGATTTCATGGGTGTTCAGAGTGTTTTGGTAGATATTTAGTTCACTTTAGGGGACCGGTTGAAACAGGGTCTCCTACTTCTCTGCCATCTTGCCAAGCCTAGTCAATGGAATATTATGCCTCCATCAGAAAGGATGAATACCCAACTTTTATATCAACATGGATGGGACTGGAAGAGATTATGCTGAGTGAAATAAGTCAAGCAGAAAGAGTCAATTATCATATGGTTTCACTTACGTGTGGAGCATAAGGAAAAACATGGAGGATATTGGGAGAAGGAAAGGAAGGGTGAGTTGGAGGAAATCAGAGGGGGAGATGAACCATGGGAGACTGTGGACTCTGAGAAACAAACTGAGGGTTTTGGAGGGGAGGGGAGTGGGGGGTTGGGTGAGCCTGGTGGTGGGTATTGAGGAGGGCACGTATTGCATGGAGCACTGGGTGTGGTGCATGAACAACGAATCTTGGAATACTGAAAAAATAAAATAAAATTAAAAAAAAACTCATTCAAATCTCAGTGATGACATTGACAAAGCCTAGATCACATAACATGTATGTATGTGTTTCAATTTGATATTGTGTAATTAAGTTTCATGATTTAATTTGAAATATTCTATAGAAAGAATCTATAAACAATGTGTGCAACCAAGATTTTGCAACCTGATTAAATCTGCTGCAACAAATTTACTGCCTTACAGTTTCTACCTGTGTTTTCTAGAGTTCTGTTACATACAGAATGTGCTGAGGGTAAAAACAGAAATAGCTTCCCTTTCCTTTCCAGTAAAGGCAATACTGCTATTTCATTTCTTTTACATAGAGAGGTTTCATGTAAAATAGTATTTGACAGAGTTTTGCTATAAAGTAAATGAAATGATGTAAATTAGTAAAATAATTCCATCGTAAAAAAAATAATAGTAAAATAAAAGAAATAAAGAAAATTAAGTGTGTGTGTATGTTAGTCACTGCCTCCAGGCAGAATACCAAGGCAACAATAAAGTGATCTTATTTTATTTCTCATTTCTCAGTGATTACAATCCTAAAAAATGTGTTATTCAGTATCTGTAGGGTGGGGTAAGAAGCTATTTAATCTATTTTGTCTAGTGTTTAGCTGCTTGTGGTGGGATAATTCATCACATCTCTGATCCTATCATGGCCAGAAATGGAAGTAAAATTAATTTTTGTAAAAAACTACATTGGAGGATATTGAGGGATAAGGTTAGCAAACTTTAAAAAACTTTAATCAAATATCACCAAAATTGAATGGGCTATTTATAAGTGTATTTCTTATTTAAGAAAAATATAAAGAATAATAAGTTATTTTTTGCAAAAAAATACATTCTGTATCTGGCTCTGTGATTAATACTCAGTGAGACATTATGAAAGCCCTTTATTTGTGTTTTATAATATCATTAAAATATGAATAACATACACATTCTCTTGAAAAGTATTTGTGCTATGAAATTGTTAAGAATGGTATAAATATTCTTTTTTGGCATAAAAATGGCATAAAATAGAATGACATAAATACTCTACACATACCAATAGCTGGCGGGTATTTTTATATAAAGATACTCCACAAAGTCCTAACTCATAGTTAAAAAATATTTACTATATACTAGGTATATATGTTTAATAACATATTTGTTAATATAATGCCTAATGAAGCACTGCATTATTTTCTTCACTATTAAGAAAAAGTCTCACTCTGCTTCTAGTTAGAACTGAGTCCATACTCAAATTTCACTAGATATTAGTTCATATTCTTATTTCTCAGAATTACACAGTAAGACAGTATAAAATTTTTAAATTTCCTCGTGTTTCTCAGGAAATTTGTGGTGTGAGAATGTGTATTTCCCAGAAGATCAGATACACCCAGAGCCTCCCATATACCAGAGATTACTCTCACCCAGCCTTCAAATATATCCTGATGTTACCACAAAAAGATGGTATCTGTGATAATCGGCTCTATCATGAGCCAGAGAATGAGATTCAAAGTTAAAGAATAGTTTAAAATAATTAGGTGTATACCTATTGAAGACTAAGGAACCTTGATTTCTAATCTGTGCAGTTCAGTATAACTTTCCCCAGAAAAAAACTCTTGATTTACAGGTTGGCAAATGGCATGATTCATGGAGAAATTTGACTCCTAAGTCCAATGTGTACGATTTACAATGGGGGAGAAATACTGCTTGGTTTTAAAAGATCCTTTTGAAATGGTGCAAATAACAAAGCAGGAATAGGTTAGAATGAGTATCCTGTGAAAAGATGGGGAAATTACTATCACGCATTTGTTTCACTTTATTTAACTTGCCATGCATCAATTTAAGGTTAAAATGACTTATTTTGGGAGATTATCACTTCTTCATATAGCAGTTTAATTAAAATGATGTTGGAGTAAATGATCCCGCACTTGACAAAATCTGGTTCATTGTGAGAAGAAAGATGATGAACTTGGGAAGAAAGACTCATCCTGGACCCTTGAATATACAAGACTCGTATGTGGTGGTTGTGGTGGTCAGTGTGTGCTTTTGTGTTGATGAGAAATTTGCTCCTACCAGTGGATGAGCTCATCTATTTTATGCTTACTGCAGTTTTATTTGCCTGCTGTGTTAATGTTCAGATAAAGCGCATTATAATGGCTGAGTCTAGATATGATAAATATGTGGAACATCAAGGTTTATTTATCATCTTGACAGCAAGAATAGTCTTCTGGTGTGCTAGAACTGGACAAAAGTACTCCGGGTTACTGGAATGGGCTTGAAATGTGTGTGCTATGATTCTGGGGTTCATATTCTCACCACTTCCCTCTCCTACCGTGATGTTCTAAGGAGCTGGTTGTTGCTGTCCATGCAGAGTTCAACTGTGTCCAAAGGCTGGAAGGGCGTGGCTGAGGGGAAATCTTTGGGATCTGCTCTGATGTCTTGCATAGGATTTATTCTCTTATTAGATCAATAAAGCAGCTCTATAGGTCTGCATTTCTTTTCTTTAATCAACTAAGTAATGTGGAAAAAAATACAAAACCCAGCAGTTTAATTATGAACTGCCAACCTGTATGCTAATGGAGTTTGAACCAATTAAGATAAAAAATGTTAGAAAATGAATGATGACGTAAAGTCCACATAGATGAATGTGATCTCAGTCTATCCGGTTGTCACCTTTTACAGTGTGTCCTCTACAATGGTTTCGATTCAGTTTTCTAAAGCACAGTTCTGATTATAGCGCTTCCCAGCTCAAAAGTCAGCTGATCTATCCCCCCCTTTTTTTTTCACTTTTTTTTAAGTAATCGCTACACCCAACATCAAGTTTGAACTCACAACCCTGAGATCAAGAGTCACATGCTCTATGGACAGAGCCAGCCAGGCACCCCTGATTTAGCCCTTCTTGAATAAAGTCCAAATCCCTAGGACGTATAGAAGATGGAATTCTTCCACAGTCTGATTCCTACCTAAATTTTCACTTACGTTCTTTATTCCCTTTAATATGTGTTTTCTCTGGGGGCAGGAGTAGCAGGTCAAAGTTCTCTATTGCCTGGTACCTATACATACCTTGGTTTATTATTTGCCCCATTTTCACGTTGGTCTTGGGTCAGGTTTCTGTATCTTAGCATACTTCCTCCTTATCGTTTTGAAGAAGTTCAAACATCTCTACAAAGCCTTTTTTATTTACTTATCATGAGACTTCATATATTTTTTTCCAATATTCCATGCTACTTTATTAATATACCTCTCATAACCCTTATTACTTTACATCTTACGCCATTGTAAAATCAAAATCCTTAATGGGAACAGAATCCACATTTGTTTTCCTATATATATTTTCCATCAGCCAGCACTGCAAACAGAATAAGCTAAATAAAGAAATGTTGGGAAATCTGGCTGTTACTTCGTCATCAATCTTCAAGACAAGCACACAGGAAATTGTTATATTTTTATATCATACCCTGTAGTTAGGTACAGCATTCCCTATTGTTATTATATGATGTGGAATTTCCTAGGTTTGATTAAACTGAGCCATCTGAAATGCTTTTTTGAGAACAATCATTAAGATGTTCAACTATGTACTTCTTATGAAGTTTGCACTGAAAGCCCCTGAAGGGAACTTTCAATACTCATTAGTTGGTTCCCCATTCCCTCTGGAATCACTTAAAGATAAATATTTCTGGACACCAGAAATGTTAATAAGAGGCTGTCATGGAAAAAATGCAAATTTCATATGCATAAGAAAAATGGACTCTCTCTCTAAAAATATAAATGACAAAGCCATAATTCTTATAGAATTTTTAGCCTACAAACAAATCCTACTTATGAATATGTGCCATCTGATTGTGGCTCCCAACTTATAATTGGGTATTTTGTAATTAAAGTATGTCTTTACGGGGGCATCTGGGTGGATCAGTCAGTTAAGTGTCGGACTCTTGATTTTGGCTCAGATCATGATCTCAGGGTTGTGAGATAGAGCGCCCAGCATGGATCCTGCTTAGGATTCTCTCTGTCCCTCTCCCTCTGCCCCTTCCCCCTGCTCTCACTCTCTCATGCACTCTCTCCAAAAAAATAAACGAATAAATAAATAAATAAATAAATACATAAATAAATAAATAAAAATGTCCTTACCACTATACTACCTGGGTAAGAATTTCCTTAAAAATGATATCCAAATTTTTCCTTCAGAAGATTCTGTGACAGAAGGAATAACACATTTGTTTTTCTTTTCTTTTATGCTTCTAGTCCTAATGAAACATGCACACTCTTTCAGTAAAATTAACAAACCAAAATATACAGTAAAATACAGAAAAAATACATTTCACACAGCAAGCTTTCAGAAAAAGAAACGTAAATCAAAGATAATTTGATAATTTAAAGTCAGAGCCCCTGACTAACAAAGACATATTTAACATGCAGAGGCGAACAAGTGATTCGATAAGCCATTATTACAACAAAAGATTTATGAATGAAGGACAGCACTTACCAAAATGACCACGAAGGAGAAAAGATAGCTGATTCTGCTTGGAGGGTCATAGAAAAGTTGTTTCCGCCGTAGAAAGATTATTTCATACATATAAAAATTATCTTAGTCCACACCAAAAACTGTATATGTGGTTGATGTATTTAAAATTTCTTCTAAATGATCACATTCTAGAAATAAATAAAAGGAATTGTATTCTTCTGCACAGTGACAGAGCAGTAAAATTTTTATTACAATCATAAGATTATATTAAGTTAGAATCCACTAAAAATAAGAATGAAACAAACAGAAAGCAGTGCTGACATCGCTTCCTGTGGGACACCATCATTTTTGTCAAAAACAGTTTCTTCATTACATCAGTAAATTGGCTTTTTTAAATTCCTCTAGCTGCGTATCTAGAGTCTTTGAAATAACATCAGTGTCAACATCCCCAAATCAGCTATTTCTTCCATGACTCATTCTGTTTCATTTGAATTTCACTTCCAACATTCTATCGCTTTTCATTTCTTTGCTGCACTTCCATCTTTGTTGGCCAATTTCCTCTTTCGATTACCCATTGTTTTAAAATATCAGATAGGTGTAAAGCTGGGAGACACTGGGAACAAAATGCACACATTTTTTTTTTCTGTCTGTGTTTGAACCGAATAACAAATGCACAGTGTCAGTCACCAGCAGAATTTGAAATCAGTGACATGATTGAACACCAGTCATGATGCTGTTATTTACATAGTTATATGTGTACGAAGAGCTAGAAGCAATATTTGCACCTTACGAAATCACTCACAGTTAGTATACTGTGGTAACTGAAATTTTAAGTGTGTTGTTTGAGAGGCATGTTATCTAACTAAACTGCAGTAACTGAAATCCATGCATATAGGCAACATTTTTCAGCTACTAAAAGAAAGCTGGAATTGTTAACTTAGAATTCTTTACCTGGAGACAATATCTTTCAAAGACATGGGTGAAATAACTTCTTCGGATATACAAAGTCTTTGCAAATCTGAAAACATGGAGAAATATGCTTTAAGTAATGTGAGGAAACATACATGCACAGCGGTCAACCCAGAATTCTACTCTCTGAAAATATCTTTCAAAAGTTAAAGGCCAAATGATTCTTTTTCAGAAAAAAAAAAAATAGCTGAGAGAATTTATCACCAGCATATTTAGACTTTAAGCTTGGAGCAATGATAAAGAAATTTCTTTAGGCCGTCAGGAAATGATATCACATGCAAACTTGCATCTAGAATAGAAGTGAAGAGCAAAAGGACAGTATGTGGGTAAATAATATACGATGGGGCTTTTTCATTTTTTAAATCACTTTAAAGACCATTGCTTAATTGTTCAAAGATAGTATCAATGTATTATGGGGTTTATAACATATAAAGAGAATGCATAAAACAAATACCATAAAGGACAAGAAGTGGGAAGTAGAAGTACAACTGATACACTATTGGGAGGTTAACTGTTAGAATTCAAAAAAATTATACAAAATAGCTTGTCCTTAAAATTAAGAATCCCTGGGAGTCCTGCAAGTCAGTATATTGTGAGTGATCAGAAATGTCCTCCTCTGGTCTTTGACCATCTTGCTCTTTGCTACATTCTGGAAATATGAGGTCAGTAACAAGTATACAAAAATCATTTTATCTTTATAAACTACTAGCAAACAAGTGAAAAATAACTTAAAAATCCATGCTGTTTACAACAATATCAAAGCACATACGACATTGATAAATAAATTAAACAAAAGATGTGTGAGATCTAAAAATTTGTACAGAAAACTACACTGCATTTAAAATTAAGTTACCAATGAGTGAAATTAAAGAAAATCAAAGTAAGTGGAGATACATTCCATGTTGATGGGTGGGAAGACATTATTTTTAAGATGTTAATTTTCTCCCAAATGATCTATAGATTTATCTAAATTCCAGTCTATAACTGAACAGGTGTTTATTTATATATTTATTTATTTGTAGAACTTCATAAGCTGAGTATAGCAAAAAACCTAAATAGAATAATCTCTAAAAATTAGAACAAAGTTGAAGGACTCACACTGTGTGATGAGACCTTGCATAGAGCAACACTGAAAAGGTTTGTTGTATTTGCATATAGATATATTGTTCAATCTATTATAGTAGAAACTTGAAAAAAAGACTCCCATATATAGCCATGTGATTTATGATATGAAAGCAAGACAATTTAATGTGGGAAAGAACAACCTTTCCACGAATGAGGCTGGAAAAACTGGATAAACACATGGGAAAAAATGAATCTGGACCCATTCTTCATAACATATAACAAAGTTATTAGAAAACATAAACTTAAATATTAAAGGTAAATCTATAAAGCTTCTAAAAGACAACACAGAACTAACACCTTCATGAAACTGGGGAAGGCAAAAGGTTCTATCAGAGGATACATAACTGATGACCACAAAAAATAATAAAATAACAATTTAGACTTCTTTAGAATTTAACATTTCTGCTCGTCAAAAGACAAGGAAATGAAAATACAATCCAGAGAATGGGAGAAAATATCGAAAATACATATATATGACAGTAGATATGTATCTAGAATATGTAAAGTTTTGTTTTCAAAAAATGAAGAAGATAAAACAACAAAGAAGGAAATATGTGAATAGATAATTCAAAAAATAAGATATGAATGGAGAGCAAGCACATACAATATTTCTCAAAATCATTAAAACTTGGAGAAATGCAAATTAAAATCAAGATAAGATACTACTTCAAAACCACTTGAATGATTAACATTTAAAAGCCTGACAACATCATGTGTTGGCTGTGATATTAAAGCAATTGGAAGTTTTATTCTTTTCTTAGAGGAGTATAAAAAGATTAACCTCATAAATTTAAACATCTGTCCCCCATGACCTCACTGAAAGCACTTGTACATGATACCCCAAATGGGTAAATGACCAAAATGTCCATTAACATGGGACTAAATAAACACTAGTATATTTATAAAATGAGGTAAATCAAAACTGTGACTACTGATATACATGATATTGATAAATTTCAAAACACTTCGTTGAATGAAGGAACAAAGATGTTGAAGACAATATTATATGATTCCTTTTTTTCTTTTTCTTCCTTTTTTTTTTTTTTTTTTGAGGTTTAGAACAGCTAAAACAAATTTATTGGGATGGAAGTCAGAACAGTGAGTAATTGGAAAGGTAAAAATTGACTTCTAGGGAAGCCAAGGGAATTTTCTGAGATGGAAATATTGCGTCTCTGATGGGGTGTCTGTTATGCAAAGGTATATATTTGTAAAGTAATTGAATTATATGTTTATAATCTGTTCATTTTACCATATGTAAAATTTACCTTAAGAAGATATATAATCGTAAGAAATTTCCTATCTTTTCTTTGATGTTAGTTGTAGACCTAACTAACTGAGGATCAGAATTTTAAAAGATTTTTCATATTCTATAAATTTAATGGATTTTCCAGGCAAGAAAGAATAATAAAAATGTTACATATTTCCTTTTTTTTTTTAAGATTTTATTTATTTATTTGAGAGAGAGAGAGAGAGAGTGAGCACACAAGCAGGGTGAGGGGCTGAGGGAGAGGGAGAAGCAGATACCCTCCCCCGCCCCCCAGGAGGGAGCCTGACTCAGTGCCTATTCCTAGGGCCCTGAGATCATGACCTGAGTTTAAGGCAGCTGCTTAAATGACTGAGCCACGCAGGCACCCCCAAATTATTGTTATACATTTTTAGAACTGTAAGAAATTCAAGAGGCTTTACTTAAAAATTGGATCAGTCATCCATAATATGTATTTATAATACACTCTCTCCTTATCTAATAGAGATTCAAAAGTCTTGAAATTGGATATAAAACTTAACAAATTGTAAAACATACAACAATGTAATGTGAAACTGTTGAATATGTATATCAATTCAAAATCACCTTGAAATTACTTTTTAATGTTCAAATTACAGATTAAGCTGAAATGACTTATCATTAAAGAAGTAATTAATAATTATTTCAATAAACGTAAAAGTATTCAGTTATCACATTTAGTATCATTTTATTAGAATCCAGAAGAGACGGTATGAATTTACATATCACTGATGAAGGCATTTTTAATTAGGAATTAAAAATTCATTAGCATTAGCATTGAAATTTAACCAACTTATAAGTTTTAACATTAGTGGCTATTAATCTCAATCAAAATAAATTTGTTGAGTAGTGTCAATTAAGTAGGTCAGTGATAGAGCTCCTTTATTAATAGTATAAGATACCTTTCAGTTGTGATAAAATATCACATTAAGAGTTTTATTAAGCTTCGTGATTTTTAAACAACATGAATTATTTTTCAAGCTTCTATTAGGCTCAACAGACTATGGAAAAATATGGTGTGTGATCATTAATATGCCCAAGATTTGATGATAAATAATTCCAAATTAATGCTTCATTTTAATGCCTATTACTTAGTTTTTAACTCCAGCTTCTAAATTTGGTACCATTAACAAGAGATAAGCTAGTAATTATGCATTTATCAAAATAATTTAAAAATGTCCGATGCCTCAATTAATTACAAAGGTAGTAGTCTTTAGCCTGCAGAAAATTAAGTGTAAAAACTGGGTTTTAAATTTTATATATGAAGTTAATTCAGCAGATTTTTAAAGGCGCTATCAACACACTATAAATAACTTCTAATTAGTCCAGTTGGCAATTGTGGTTCAAGTAAACAATCAAGAGTATGGATGAAATGACAAGAAGTCCAACTAACCATCTTGAGATGGAAGTCAGGACAGAACTAAAGAGAACTATATTCTCTTTACCCGGCCCCAGTAATGGCAAGAGAAGTGGCAACAATAATAGTGTATCATTGCTAATAATGCTTGTCATTCTAAATCTCATGGCTGGGCTGCATTGGGTGTGTGTGTTTGGGGCAGAGTGGATAAGAACCTTGTCTCTGGCTGCCATTTTGTGTGTTGGAAGATGCCTTTTCCAGGTTTAAATCTTATAGGCACCAGGCTAGTAGTAAACTGATTAGCATGGTTATCTTACCAATTCTGTATGAATAGGAAATTTGTTAAACAATCTTTACTTATTGGGGCACCTGGGTGGCTCAGTCTGTTAGGCTCTGGTCATGATCCCAGGGTCCTAGGATCAAGCCCCATGTGGGGCTTCCTGCTTAGCAGGGAGCCTGCTTCCCGCTTAGCAGGGAGCCTGCTTCCCTCTCTCCCCCACTGCTCATGCTCTCTCTTGATCTCGCTTTCTCTCTCTCAAGTAAATAAATAAAATCTTAAAAAAAAAAAAGCAGTCTTTACTTCTTAGTATATCTGAATCAAAATGCTTGACTGCGAAAATATCCTCCTTCTCTGAGACCACTGAAACTAGGACTGTTGCAAGTTATCTTAATAACAAGAATGAATAATAAGATATCCATGGAAAGTATGTGAAAAAAAAATTCTATAGGAAGATTTTTAAAATAGACCTCAGAAGGTAAATATTTGCTTTATAAATGTATCAAAGCTTCTCAAGTTCATTGTTTATTACATAAATACAAATAAAACCAATGTCACCTTCAAAGAAAATTTTACAATATATTTCTTTATCATAAGGTTTTTCTGAAAGAATAAAAAGACAAATCCCCCCCAAAATTAGGAAAGATATATAATTAGTGATATGTGAAATGGTTAGATCTAACAGATACTATAAAAATATTATAAAACACAAATAGCTGTTTTACACATCATTAATAGATATGTAAAAGTCAAAAATAGCATTTGTTGCATGGGATAATTTAATATATTACATATAAGTAATTTCAAATCAATTGGAATGAGAGTTGCTTAATTACTGTTCTACAAATAATTAAATTGATACTTAGGAAATAAATTCAGCTGACCTCATCTTGTAAGTGAATTAAAGAATAAAACATGCAAACTCACACATATTAAACAAATACCCAGACAGTCTTTGTTTTAGTCATCCAGTTTGTAATTCTGTTGGCTATCCCTAGACCCCCAATTCTGGTGTCCTTTTCTCCTTTGGCAGTTGGAACTTGTGATGACAGAATTCTAAGATGGCTCCCAGGATTTCTGCACCCTGGTATACATGTTCTGTATAATCTCCTCCCTCTGAGTATGAGAGGGTATCAAGAATAAATTGGGATTTTACTGCTGGGATCTGTTGACTTTGAGTTAGTCAAAAGGGAAATTGACTTGGATGAATCTGAACTAATCAGCCCCTTCATGAAAGAAGAGATGCAAAGTAGGAAAAAAGCCTTCTTTGGGGCCTTGAAGAAGCAAATTGCCATGAGATGGAGAGGACACATGGCAGGAAAAGTTAAGCCTTCTCTAGTTGCTGAGGATCTCAGAACTACAACTACAAGGAACTGAACTCTGCCAACTGAGTGAGCTTGGAAGAGGACCAAGATGAAGATCAGATGGGGTCATAGTCCCAGCAGACTCCTTTATTTCATCCTCTTAAGACCCTGAGTGCTAACCTGGGTCTGGACTTCCTACTCAGAAACCCTGGGATAAACGAATCTTGTCATTTTAAGCTGGTAAGGTTTTGGTAATTGGTTACACCGAAACAAAACAAATACAGGACTGTAGTTTCCTAATCTAAAGTAAACTTTCTTCTCTGCTTTCCAGAAATTTGTAAAAATTTCTAATCCACCCAGAATCCCTTCTTATTTATGAATATAGGTATTTCCTCTGATATTTTTTCTTTGACCCATTGGTTATTTAAGACTACATGTTGTTTAATTTTCAAATACTTGTGATTTTCTCAAATTTCTTTTCATTATTGATTTCATTCAATTGTGGTCATAAAACATACTTTGTATTTCAATTATTTTAAATGTATTGAGGCTTGTTTTATAGCCTAATGTATGGTATATCCTGGACAACATTTCCATTTGCCTTTGAGAAGGGTGGTATTTGGTTGGTATGTCTCACAGAATTCTGTTTTAGTTGACTTGTGTTCTTATTCAATACTTGTATTTTCTTGTTCCTCTTCTGCCTAATTGTTCTGTCAGTCATTGAAAGGCGAGTATTGAAATCTTTGTTATTATTGAATCATCTACTGATCTGTTCAATACTGTCAGTTTTGCTTAATGTATTTTGATGCCATTTCTCAGGTGCATATATGTTTATAAATTTTATGTCTTCCAGATAGACTGACACTTTAATCATTATAAAATATTCTTCTCCAGTAACAATTTTCTGTAGTAACAATTTTGGTCTTATAATTTATTTTGCTTATATTAGTATAACCACTCTAGTTCTCATTTGGGTACTGTTTGCATGAAATATTGGTTCCCATCCTTTTATTCTCAACCTATTTATGTCTTTGAATCTAAAGTGTGTCTCTTGGGATGCCTGGAGGCTCCATCTGCCTTCAGTTCAGGTCATGATCCCGAGGTCCTGGGATTGAGCCCTGCATTGGGCTCCCTGCTCAGCAGGGAGTCTGCTTCTCCCTCTGCTTGCCACTCCCCCTGCTTGTGCTTGTGCACTCTCCCTCTCTCTGCCAAATAAATAAATAAGATCTTTAAAAAAAATAAGTGTGTCTCTTGTGGATAGCATGTAACTGGATCACATTTTTTTTTATCACTTCTGCCAATTTCTGCCTTCTGTTGGATTGTTTAGTCCATTCACATTTGAATTTTTAAGTTATTGCTTGTTATATATTCTAATTAATCTGAAACCATTTGATTCCCCATGCAGCCTTTATAGACCATGTGTCTTTTAGCCTATCTGCTCAAGTTTCCATGTACCATGGGTTAGTTTTTTTGTGTATTTTATAAAAAATGTCAATATTTTAAAACATTCTATGATTTTAGGTCTATTACAATGCTTATTTCTCACTTTCATTTGTCCTGCATTTATTATAGATTATATATTATTGTATCTATGGTTTTCCCTGATTGCCCCTCACAGACTACATTTAAAACCATTGTAGCTTTTTCCTTAATACTGAACAAATACAAGACACCTCTCTCTTATGACCAAATTTTTGCAAATCATTCTTTAGATCTAGCCTTTCAAAATTCATCTAAAGTAAAATCCATCTGTGCTGGACTAGTATGAGATTTCTTTCATTTGAACTGCAGGATTTTCTAACATTGCTAGATAAACAGATGTGCCCTATAGATCCTTATTTGTAATGCCAGCCTAGTACTTCCTTTAAGTATATCCCTATAATTTGGATATGGTTTTCATGCAAGAGAAAGCCTATGCCTGATTTTTTGATCTCTGCTGGCTGGACCATGAATCCTCAGAGACTATAGTTGGGTAATAATGTATTCTACACATTCCTACTTATTCTTAATTACTGTTTCAGAGAGGAAAGGATATGTAGAACACAAATATGTTGCTTGTCCCAATCCCATCAAGACTGGCCTTAGTTGGATTGCATTGTATGTTTATACAAAAATTGCTTTGTCCATTCATCCACTGATGGACATTTGGGCTATTTCCATGCACATGTACTATTTTGAGTACTTGTTTTAAGTTCTTCTGGGAATATATCTAAAAGTAATAGACTTTTAAATTGAGCACACTAAGAATTATTTCCCTCTGTTCTATGCCTAGATCTTCCTGAATATTTTCTCAGTTTTTGTTTTTTGGTGTTTTTTTCAGATAGATTTCATCTTTTTGGTGTTTTATTTTCCAAATCACAATGAAATCCCCTCATTAGCCTCCTTCTTCTGTCCTCCCCAGTTGTTCTTAGGCTGCCTTTGTTTACCACAAAGCCTGAGGAACGGATGGAGGTAGATTTTCAATGCGAGAAAAAGCATGATGGGATGTGGTGATTTTTTGTTGTTGTTGTTTTACTCAAAGTTATTTTGTAGTTTCAGCATTCTTTGTCTTCATGCTATGCTGAGTGTCGTTTTGTATAGAATTTACTTTCCTCTTGGTTTTATTTATGGTTTGGGAAAGATATTTTTGGAGACGTGTAGCTATGCTGACACTATTGTCCTCAGCTACCCAGAAGTCTTCCTTCAGATTCATTTTTGTGATATTTTTGCAAATGAGATGGAGAAAATATTAGTTGGGTGATATTGTTCTCATCTGAATTCCTAGCTTTGTAGTCATTGTATTGTTTAATTACCTATTTTAACCCCAAAGTACAGAACTAAAAAATCTGAATTGAAATATAAATTTGGTTTACTCTACCAAGAATCTCCCAAACTAAGGCAAAGGATATGTGGAAGTGTAGTGAAAAAAAAAAAAAAAAGAAAGAAAAAGAAGTTAAATTATCCACTATTATCTCATGACAAGTTATAGAAATATAGAATATAACAGCATATTTTTCTTCTCAATTGTTATGCATGTGACCATCCACTATTTTCTTCTCTTTTCTTCTTCCTGTTATTATCTTTTATAATGTTGTTGTTGTTGTTAACAGTTTAGATTTTAGGTAGCTGAACTGTAAGCTGGGACTATGACCGAGTTTTAAGAGTAATTAACATAACCTGGAAAGACAATGCAACTCTGTCCCAGAGATGGATGGAATGACTAATTGGGACCTTGCATCTCCTCGGTTCAAGGAGAGAACATCTTGATTTGTATAAAAGATGGTATCATATTGGGGCACCTGGGTGGCTCAGTCAGTTAAGCCTCCAACTCTTGATTTCAGCTCAGGTCATGATCTCAGAGTCATGAGATCGAGCCCCACGACAGGCTCCAGCGCTCTGCAAGGAGTCTGCTTGAGATTCTGTTTCTCTCCCTTGGCTCCTCCCCCTGCTAGTGTGCATGCTCTCTCTCAATAAATAAACAAAATCTTTTTAAAAAAATGGTATCGGATTGTCAGATGCAGGCATATAGGTGTTTTTGTGGTTTTATGAAAGTTCGGTTACATGTAGATGGCTATTGATGCTAAATAGCTATAAGAATGTACACTGCCCATTTAGTATTTCTAAGCTTCAAATCCACTATTCTATGCCCACTTAGTGAACCTTGTGATTAGACCAGGGTGAGGACAGGGAAAAGAGTAGGAATGAGGTCAGTGGGGCACTATGGGCCCAGATTCTGTGGGACCTTTTTGATCACGATAAGGAATCTGGCTTTTACTCAAGTGAAATCAGGAAAGATAGGGGAGTTTTAAGAGGAAGAGTGGCCTGATGTTAGTCCTAACTGTGTTTTTTATGGTCCACCTACAAGCAGAAATCTCTATCCCTAAACCTCCCAACCCCCACACCTATATTGATAACTTCCGGGGCATTTCTTCTTCAGTTGCTCTTTTCTAATTGGCTTTTCTGTCACTTTGGCAATGAGTCATAGTTTCTCCATGAGCCTGACTCAAATGACTTACTTTTTACATAACTATTAAATAATTTCTTATTATTATTTAAAAGATTTTATTTATTTGAGAGAGACTGAGAGAGAATGAGCAGAGGGAGGGGCAGAGAGAGAGAGGGAGGGGCAGAGGGAGAGGGAGGAGCAGACTCCCCGCTGAGCACCAAGCTGCATTTGGGGTTCCATCCTAGGACCCAGGGATGACGACCTGAGCAGAAGGCAGACGCTTAACCTACTGAGCCACCCAGGTGCCTCACTAAATAATTAATACTCTAAGAAACTACATTTTCTTCTACACCAACTATCTTCCTTGATGCTATTGTTCCGTTATTTCCTAGGTTGTAAATGCCTGGGCAATAGTCCACTGTAAGATCGCCAATATCCTCCCCAGAATTTGTGGATATTCTGAGGAGAATTCATATGTATCAGAACAGACATAGAACCAGTGGCCCAGAAAGGCTATGCTGGAATTGTGGCTTCCAGTTGCAAAAAAAAAAAAGGAAGGGCTCCTACCACATTCCAACCACTATCTGACCATCATGGAAGGGTTCACTGCCTTTTCATGAGACCTATGTAACATAGTTTCCTTTTTCTCAAATTTTTATTTCATTTATATTTTATTATGTACAATTAAAACCACAATGAATTTTAATGCATCGTACAATTATACCCATCCTTATTTTAGACATATTTGGCATGCTTTTTGCGACAGATTAAGGTAAAAGTCGAGAATCTTAGCAATGAAAATGTTTCTTCCATTTTTCTTCGTCCACCAGCCCTGGTGTCTCCTTCTTACCATGGGAATTAAGTAATTCATCATTTACAGTTTCCAATTAGCTCTTCTAAACTAATGAAAGAAAGCCTGTCCTAAGTCCTCTAGGTAAAAGAGTTCATAAATTTAATTAAAGCAAGCAGAAAATTTCTATTATTATTCTTTTTCCCCTCTACCTTTCAAAATGCTTTTATTGCTTCTTTATGTGAGTTATTTTTAAAGGCAAATGTTGGATTTCTTTGTTAGCATCTTTCTAGTTTCTTCATGAGTATCGGACAAAGTGGACTTTAAATATGCAGGCATTCAGAATAAGAAAAAATATTTTTAAACCTTTCATGTGCATAATTAAATAAGTCTTGAATTTGGAAACAATATTTAAGTAATAGTATGGGTAAATCCTGGTATAGATAAAATTTTTTAAATCACATTAAATTGATTAATAAAATCCCTAATAAGCCATATTCCATGACTTGTAGAAATTTCACTCAGTATTTCCTGTTATCACTGGGACAGTTTTTACATGTTGTTTGTAAATTATAAACTACTATACATATGTTAATTGTTATTTTCTTTTAAGGATACTAGAAAAGAGAACTTTGTAAATTTTCTAAAAAAAATCTGTATTTTATTAAAAGCGAATATATTTTAAATGTTTATTAGTGGCAAAATTTTATATTATATTTAAACACAATTTCTAGAATATCTTACTGAAAACAAGAATTTCTGTTATAATGAATATGGTAAAATATAGACTAGATCTTGATGAACATAGAAAACAAAGAATATGAATTCTTTTCAGAATCTAGGTAGAACAGCATTCTTTTACCGTGTTATGTGAAATGATTACTCAGACTAAAAACAAAAAAATCATCATAAGAACCAGAGAACCATCTGTGCTGCTGTCTTTGAGAGCAAAGAATCTAATTACATCATTTATTAGCTATACTAGCACACGCACAAAAAATAAAATAAAAATATTAGGGATCTTACTCAGTATCAAGCTTTTCTAATAATTCAAGAATACAATTAAGGGACAGAGGGGAAACAGGGAGGTTCTTATCAAGGTGAGTAGCCTCATAAAATGAGTTAGGAAGCTTTCTATTTTCTCCATGCTCTGCATCTATTTAACTAAGCTACAATGTTCTTGACAATGTGTCAGAATTCAACCTGTTAAAATGATTGATCTGATGTCCTTTTGGAGGACAGAACTTTCCTTATCTTTCCAAATTTTTCTTTACTTTTTATTTCTATTGTTCCAATAAGTTTTCTGCCTATTCTTTAAACTCTTTTCCAATCTTTAGTTGTCTTAGTCATCTTTTTCATCTATAATTTCAACTGAATTGGTATGAATCAGTTCAAAGTGATTGTCTAGAATTATTTTTATCTGTAGTTTGCCTTCTTTTTTATTTCTCATATTTGCTTATGTTTTTGTCTCTTAGTCCCTCCTCATCAAACCCACTAAAATTGGTTCTTTTTTTTTAAAAATTATCAATGTATTTATTTATTTAAAATTGAAGTATAATTAACATACAGAGTTATATTAGTTTCAGGTGTACAATGTAATGATTCAACACTTCAATTATAATTACTCAGTGCTCACCGCAGTACGTATAGTCACCATCTGTCACCAAACGACATTATTACAATCTTATTGACTATATTCCCTATGCTTTTCATGTCCATTACTTATTTATTTAGTAACTGCAACTGTGTACCTCTTAATCGTCTTTATCTGTTTTCCCCATCCCCCCATGCTCCTCCCCTATAATTGGTCCTTTCGAAGAACATTTTTGGGGTTGTATACTGAAGTATACTTATTTTTATTTTTTAATTTCTATTTTACATTAATTCCTTTCTATTATTATAGAATTATCTTATTATTCTTCTCCTAAATCTTCCATTTAAAGGTGTTTTTATTTATCATCAGTCTGTTTTTTTAATTATCATATATAAGTTTTTAATTAGCGTCTATAGCTTTAGGGTTCATACTTTTGATATTTAATGCTTTCATTTACCTTTATTTATAATACAATTGATAACTCAAAATATTTAGATGTTATTTTAACTCACAAGTTTAACAACCGCAGAGCAAGTTATTCTATTCAATTTTTTGATAAATTTTACCTCATATTCAGAGAATGGATCTATACGATTTCATCTCTTTAGACTTTACTCTGTTCTCTTTTTCCCTGTCTGTAAATGGTCAACTCTTTTATTTTAAATGTTTATGGATATTAGAAAACTGTGTATTCTCTGTTAAGCAATAACTTCTTGAAAGATTGGATATTGATATCTTGATGGATAGACAGATAGATGTCCCCTGCCACTTTAAACAATATAGAGTTGTTGTTTTTCCTGTTTTGCATTTTAAACAAAGTTGGTAAGATCTTTTGTTCTCTGACCAGAGAAAGTTTCCACATTTCTAATTCCCATTTCAATTGTGAGACAATTGCTTTTGTTTCTTGCTTAACATTTCTATTTTTTATTTGCATTAAGTTAAAAAGCTGTTTTTCAATAGTAATTTAGATTTATATATATATATATATATCCCAATTCTTCCTCTTTCTTGGATTTCTTTTGCATGTTAATAAGTCCTCTGTCACCTTTTTCCAGAAATACTACAAGATGATAAATTTCTTGATCTTGTATGTATAAATAAGTGAATTTCCCTCACAATCAGATGCTTATTTAGTCATAGAATATTAAATTCTACATTCTTTGCTTTCAGAACAACAACATTTTCCTCTATTTTCTTTTCATATTTTCTCTCACAATAAGAACAGGAAGGATAGGTACTGAATATTGAGAAAATACTGAGTTTGCGAATTTGAGTTAATGTGCAACGCTGCTTGCTACAGCCTATGTCAAGCTATACTTTCATTCTAATACATATACACATTCCCACCAACTCATATTTCATCCCAGTTTCTTAGGGAATTTCAGCACAGAGTGATTTTGAAAACTAAAACCCCAACAGGGATAATATATCACGTGCGTCTTAGCGGCTAAGAGTGTGGGCAGTTGCCAGGGACTCCCAGTGCCCTCGCCCAAAGAACCTAATGTTGCGTAAGGCACCTGGGACCCAAATACCACTCCAATCACTGCGGTTTACAAATAATATTCCTGTTACATTTGCAATAATTTTTATATATTTATTTGTGTTGTTTACTATTGGTGTTCCCTAGCAGACTCTCACACTTCATAAGACATTGATTATGATTATGACTATTTCCTATTATCTTGGTACCCTGGAACATAGTGGGCGCTCGAAAAATATTTATGGGCTTTAATTGAATAAACTGAATTGAACATTTTGTGAATGGCTTACTTGAAGAAAGCACAGTGACATACAAAAAGCTGGATTCTCTTCATCAGGCAAAAAAATAAAATAAAAATCTTTCCAAGACCATGGTCAAATAAGGTAAATGTTATAAGTGTATTTTCACTGGACAAATTACTGGGTTTTGTGTTTTTTTTTTTTTTAGCATAATGAGTGTTATAAATAGACTCTGATTGAAAAGAATAAAGGTGATCAAGTTGTTTTTTTTTTTTTTAAGATTTATTTATTGGCGGGGGGGTAAAAGGGAAGCATACTCCCCGCTGATCAAGGAGCCCGACAGGGGCTCCTGAAGACCAATCCTGGCTTTTATTTCATTATCTTTTTTTTATTTGTTTTTGGCGACAGTTTTAGAAACTGAACTTTTCACTAGGGCAATATAACATAGTTGTTAAGAGTGCAGTCTCTAGAGTTAGGATTCCATGGATTTGGGTCACTCTTTACTTATCTGTGTGATCTATACATCACAATTTCAACTAATTGTACTTACTGTCCAGAGTTGCCCCAGGAAGATCATACAATGAAATCACCAGATTCTAAACAGTGTGAGTATAAATCACAACTGTGTATGTCAAAACATCAATTTATTACTAAAGGAAAATTGAAGTGTGCCGCTTGATAAAAGACAGGTGTCAACTGAACCTCAGAATTATGAACACTCACCACCCATTTGGCAGCAAAACAAACATGTCCTCCTTGTGGGCAGCTGATTTCCAAACGGAAAAGTGAGGACAGAGCTGAGCTATGCGCATCTAGTTATTTTTCCCAAGGTTACCGAATGGCTAAGTTCCTCTACCTGTCTACGGGGGAAGAGAACAATGGGGCTGTGGCTTTAATTTGCCTACTGAACATCCCTTTTCAAGGAAAAGGTGTCTTTCCTGTCGCAATGAGGTTGGCATCTATCAGAGACAGTTTTTATTCTGAGAATTCTTTGTCCCTTATAATTATCCTTGCTGTAAAGAGGGGTGTGCATCTCCCTGAGGTTAGGGGTGAACTGTTTATCAAGACAGTCCTGCCTCCACCTTCAAGAGTCTGATTCCTCTTACGCCAAATGCAGGTCCCCTGACTATCTTTCTGGGTCTCCTGCTACGCAGATTGGATACAGTCCCTCTCTGGAGAGAAAAATACTCCTCAGTTGTCTCATTTCTTTTCTATTCCTTTTCTTATCCAAAATCATGTCCAGCCACAACAATACTGTGAGATTAGATGCCAACAGTAATAAGAAATGCATAAAACACAATACATAAACTCCAGTTAAACGTGTCAATTGAAATAGGCTCCTGATCTTAATCGTATGGAATTAAAAATTCCCAGTAAGAAATTAAAGCTCAAATACGTAAATGCTTTCAGGTTAAAATCCAAAGCAATTAGAATCAATTATTTTACTCTTATCAGTTAAAAATGTAAAATCCAAAATTCTTAGGTTAAATTTAAGAAAGAAAAAAAAAATCCTCCTAAATTTCTTATTTGACTTCATTTCATTCAGAGACATTCTTGATGACTCTTTAGAAATTCCTGACAGCAGCGTGGGACAGCTTATGTTGTGTCTCTAATGGGTGTGGTGACTTCAGGGCCTGAAATTACACATATAACAAATCTCTGAAGAGTTTCACTTTTATTGGTTTAAAACCATTCACAAAACGCCAAATATTATCAATTTGCTGTCTCCATTCCCATAAAAAACATGGAACAACCATTAGCCCTTATAACAGTGATCCTAGGTAAAAGTATACTCTGAGAACTCAATATATACTTTTACCAAAATCCATAGTAAAAACCAAATCAGGGAGGGTGCACACAGAAAATCTTCACAGAGTTACCCTGACCAGAATGACAATCTGTCCATTTCTGTTATTCAGAATCCATGCCCTATAAACTTGCAGTTTGTGGGGAAGCAATAACTCTGCAAAGTATTTTTTGCTACTAAGCAACTGTTAAATCTGGAGGAAGGCTTCACTTATGCATCTATAATCTGTCACTACACTGGCACTGAAAACTGCTAGCATCTTGGATGTCTAGAAAATTCCAATGAAAAAGTCAGTCGATAGGTTATTTGAAGGGTCTTCCTTTTAAAACCAAAAGTAGTCACTGCTACTTACCCCAACCTGACTCCCATATCTCTCACCCAATTGTTTGCATCTATGTGAGTCAGTATCTATTAATTTTCTGAGCAAACTTTTAAATTCCTGGGGCATAGTGACTAATTCTACTGCTTCCTGTTATGGAATAGTTCACATGACATCATTCCCCTACCTGTTTTAGTTGGAAAATCACCTTCAGATTCATGATCTAGAATTGCTGTTTGATGCTTTTGAAACTTCTGCCAAAAGGAACCTAATAAGAACTGATATTTCTACATGTTCTCTGTAATATGTGCTCCTTTTATCTACTTTTTGATTGTTCCAAGCATTGAAGCAATAATTACTTTATGTGGCTTTTTTTCCCTGCAGTTATGGAATGTGCTTCTCATGCTTAATTCCCTCTGCCATTGTCTTATCCCTTTCAAGAGTTTTCAGCTGGAAGCCAAAGAATTCAACCTTTTTTTTTAACTTGTGTTTTTACCCCTTCCCTAATGCATGTAGGATTTGTTTGTATTGCTAGAATTGAGCACTTTCAATCTATTGATGTTATCTTCATTTTATGCCCCAGAAATTTGTTTTCTCAACATGTTTCTTCATATTTTGCCCTTGAAGTGAAATGGTTGTGGATCTTCCAAAAGTTTGTGGGCAGTGAACCTCTGTTCAAACAAATTCTGTTTTCTTTTATTCCCCTGAGATGAGATAATCTCTTCACATCATCTTCTATTCATGTCTGGACTCAATTTGACATTACCTGCCTTTTCCCCTGTAAGATATCTCATCTGGTGTGTATTTTAGAGTATTAATTCCATAAGTTTATTGCCCAGCTTTCTGACGACAAAACTCCATGTCCAACTTCAATAATCATACCACCTTGAAATTACCTATCAATACTTAGACTTACAAGTTGAACGACCCTAGCCTAGGCATATGGGGTGGAGACCAACCTGCCTAAGGCATGTGGGGTGGAGGGCCACCCTGCCCTAGGCATGTGGGGTGGGTCCTGTGGAATGGGTGTCTTCATGATAATCACCTGTGACCAACAAAGATTAACCAGAACCTAAAAGGGAAGTAAGTCATTGAAGGTGTTATCAATAGTGCTGTTAAAAGGATTTAAGTTCCCTGGTTAGCTTTCTATAAAAGACCAACCCTAAAAGCCCACATTGGCAACCCTGTCAGGACCCCTCTCACTCTTGAGAGCTTTTTCTGTATCTTCACTTAATGAACTTCTATCACTTTACTCACAAGACAGAACAAAACAAAAACAAAAACAACAAAAAACAGCTCTATTGAGGTATAATCGATACACAAAGAAACAGCACAATTTTAGTGTCTTGATGTATTTGGAGATATGCCAACACCCTATGATATTATCACTACAAGCAGGTAATAAGCATTTCCTCCAAGTGTGTCCCTGTGTGGCTCTTTTTTTATGGTAAAAACACCTAACATGAAATCTACCCTCTGAACAAAATTTTTAAGTGCACAATACTGTGCTGTTAACTACTGGCGCCATGTTGCACAACAGATCTGTAGGGTTTACTCACCTTGTTCAAACTTTATAATGATTGAACAACATCTCCCTGTATCCCCCTTTCTACAGCCCATGAAAACGATCATTCCATTAACTGCGTCTGTAAGTTTGACTGCTTTATATACCTCATGTAAGTCGTACAACATTAGCCCTTTTGAGACTGGCTTATTTGACTTGGTATAAGTCCTCCAGGTTTATCCATGTCATTACAGATGCTGGCCTTTTTTTTAAAGGCTGAATAATATTCAACTGTATGTATATATCATATTTTCTTTATCCATCATCTACTGCAGAAGTAGAAAGCTAGATCATATGGTAGTTTTATTTTAATTTTGGTAAGTTTTTATTTTAATTCAAGTTAGTTAACGTGCACTGTGTTTTTAGTTTCAGGCTTTCAATATAGTGATTCAATAGTTCTATACATCACCTGGCTCTCATCACAATAAGTGCACTCCTTAATCCCCATCATCTATCTCACCATCCTCCTACTCACCTCGCCTCTGGTAACCATCAGTTTGTTCTCTATTATTAAGAGAACTGGTTTTTCTCTCTCTCTCTTTTTTTCCCTTTGCTCATTTGGTTTGTTTCTTAAATTCCACATATGAGTGAAATCATATGATACTTGTCTTTCTCTGACTTACTTCTCTTAGCATAATGCTCCTAGCTCCATCCGTGTCATTGCAAATGGCAAGATTTCATTCTTTCTTATAGCTAAGTAATATCCCAGGTATATATGTACCACATCTTCTTTATTCATCAATCACGGGACACTTGGCCTGTTTCCACAATTTGGCTATTGTAAATAATGCTGCTATAAACATAGGGGTGCATGCATTCCTTTGAATTAGTGTTTTTGTATTCCTTGGGTAAGAGCCCAGTACCGTGATTGCTAGATCCTAGGGTAGTTCTACTTTTTTAACTTTTTAAGGAACCTCCATACTGGTTTTTCCCAGTGGCTGCACCAGTTTGCATTCCCACCAACAATGTACAATGGTTCTTTTTCCTCCACATCCTTGCCAACAAGTGTTGTTTCTTGTGTTGTTGATTTTATCTATTTTAATTTTTTTGAGGAAGCTCCATTTTCTACAGTAACTACACCAGTTTGCACTCCCACAGTGTACAAGGATTGCCTTTTCTCCACATCTTTGCCAGCACTCACTGTCCTTTATTTTTTATAATAGCCATCCTAACAGCTGTGAGGTGATATCTTATTACAGTTTTGATTTGCATTTCCCTGACAATGAAATTGAGTACCTTTTCATATACTTTACTGCCCATTTGTATATATTCTTTGGAGAAATGTCTATTCGAGTCCTTTGCCATGTTTTGGTAAGGTGTTTGGTTTGTTTTGTTCTATGTGTCACTAAGTTATATGATCTTACATATTTTGGATATTAACCCCTTAGGTAAATGATTTTCAAATATTTTCTGATTGTGTGGTTGTTTTTTAATTCAATTGTTTCCTTCATTATAAGAAATTTTTTTAGTTTAACAAAATCCCACTTACTTATTTTTGTTTTTGTTGCCTATGCTTTTGGTGTCATATCCAAGAAATAATTACCAATACCAATGTTGTGAAGTTTTCCCCCCTTGGTTTTCTTCTAGGAGTTTTATAGTTTCAAGTCTTACGTTTAGGTCTTTAATCACTTTTGAGTTGTTTTTTGTATAAGGTGTAATACAGAGGTTCAATTTCATTCTTTTGCATAGGTACCCAGTTTTCCCCAACACTGACTATTGAAGAAACTGACCCTTCCCCACTGTGTATTTCTGGCACCACCGTCAAAAATCATTTAACCATATATATGTGGGGGTTTACTTCTGGATTCTATCTTCTGTTTCATTGGTTTGTATGTTGGTCTTTATTCCAGTATAATACTGCTTTAATTACTGTAGACTGGTAACAGATTTTGAAGTCATGAAGTGTGATGCCTCAGCTTTGTTTTTCTTACTCATAATTCCTCTATTTGGGGTCTTATGTGGTTTCATGTGAATTTTGGCTCTTTTTTTTCTGTTTCTGTAATAAGTGTCAGTGAGATTTTGATAGGGAATGCACTGAATCTGCACATCACTTTGGGGAATATGGACATTTCAACAGTGTTAAGTATTTTAATGCATGGACATGGGATATCTTTCTATTTATTTGTATCTTTAAAAAATTTCTTTTATCAGTGTTTTACAGTTTTCAGTGTACAATTCTTTTATCTCCTTGGTTAATTTCAGTTATTTTTCTAATGTTATTCTAAAAAGAATTGCTTTCTTAATTTGCTTTTTAGATAGTCTGTATATAGAAATGCAACTGATTTTTGAATGTTAACTTTGTATCCTGCAACATTACTGAATTCATTTATTAGTTTTAACAGTCTCATTTTTGTGTTTATTTTTGCTTTGTGGAATCTTTAAGATTTTCTACACATAAGATTATGTCATCTGTAACCAGAGATAATTTGTTTAACCCAATTAATGCAATTATCTTCTACATATTTTTTTAAAAACATAGGTCCTTATGAGTTAAAAAAAGCTAGCTCCAAAAAAACAAAAAACAAAAACAAAAAAAAGCTAGCTCCAGAATTGAAGTCTGTCATAATTAGCTACACAATTATTTTGTGTTTTTTTTATTATGTACATAGAATTCAGTGCTAAAATCCTACTAATGCATTTAACATTTCTAATTGAAAGGAAACTTGTCATCTTTCCTCTTGAAATTCTGAAAAACAGCCACCAATAGAGTCTTGTTTTGTTTTTGGTTTTTTTTTCTTAACTGCATTGAAACCTTGGTTGTGGAATACAGACGGAGAGCAGCCAGCATGGATGAGGCTGACTTTTGAAAAGTCTAGAGAGAGTTGAATTTTTCCAGCTTAAAAGTCAGCAGAAGCCTTAGAAAATTGTCAGAACAAATACTGTCAGAGGCCTCTGGTAGCCTCCAAACAAGCTAACAGAGATCAGTCTATCTGAGGCACCGTTCTGACAAGACTTTCTAGACACTGTGCTGAACTCACAAAAATAAGGCCTTCCAAACCCTGCCCTTTATCTTTGGAATTGCTCTGGTAATTTTCTCAACTCTAATTTTAATCTCAGGATAGTCTATCATTATACACATTATCAAATTTGAAGCTGTATAGCTCTCAGCCAGAATCATTGGCTGAATGCCCAAATGAAACTTCATATCACATATTCAAGTTTATGAAAAAAAGAGCAAGTTTACTGGTAAGACAGTCACTATCTGGAGCTAACTGTACACTTGTGTGTAATCTACCCCATTTATATTTTATCTAAACTATAATCCTGGCTTCATTTATTTATCTGTGTGTTACCACTTAGAGAATTTTAAGCCATATTTTACTTTCTTTTTCCTTTTCAGTTTCTTAATGAGAAATAGATTTTTAAGCTACTCTAACACATGTCTCTCTTACTCAACTAATCTCCCTTTTCTGACTCAGGTTATTTATTTATTTTTTTAATGATTCCTCTCTTCCTTTTCTCTTTTTCTTTTCCATGGCTTTTGATTTCTTGTGTCCTTTATTCCTTCTTGTCTCAAGACCTCAGTAGCAACTAGCACTAATTATTCATAATGAATCTAGAGTGTCCTCAAGCTTGAATGAATTTCACCCTCACTAGCTCACACTCAGCTTGGTTAACAGGGAAACTCTTAGGAAACAGTGGAGGAAAACCATGGTTCTGGTTGATATGGATCAGAAAGAAAGACATTTTCTCATTTCCAGAGTGCCAATTCCAGTCTACCCTCCAGAATCAGATCTTCGCCCTGACAAGCCCATTCTCAGATACCTGTAAAAATGTATTCTAAAATCAATATTGAATGTGTTTTAATAGTTGGCAACAATGGTTTCCTTAAAACAACATTCCAGGGTCTTTCACAAACTGATGAACATTAAGATTGTTTTCAGGATTTCTTCTGGTTGGTTAATTGATTTTTACTACGACAAAGAATTTTTGCAGTAAACATCCATGTACGTGGCATTTACTGCCAGGTCCATCATTTCTACATTTCCATGAATGAAATGGTGGGTCAAAGTGATTCTGTAATTTTAATTTTAAGATATGCAGCCAAAGTGCTTTCTCCAAATGTTAATCACATTCCCTCTAGCAGTGTATGAGAGGAAATGGGATGGAATGGTTGGAGGGAGAGGGACCAAATCATACAAGAGCTTCTGTAGTCCACAAGAAGGAATTTAGGCTTATTCTAAGTTCACAGTAAAATGTTCAAGGGCTTAAAGCAGAGGAGTGACATGATTTTTAAAATATTACAAAATATTACAAAAAATGCTGTAATTTGACTCGTGAGGAATGGTTTTGGGAAGGCAAGGGTGGAATCAGAGAGAAAAGCACACTAAAAAATAATGTAAGATTTTTCTCAATTATTTAGATTGTAAAAAATATTTTGAGTTCATAATATCATAGGAGTCCTCTAAAATTTCTATTTGAAGCAGTTACACTAACAGTTCTGTTTAATCTATGTAGAACATACCCCATATACTTGTTTTTAATGATGGATTCCAAAATGCATGTCTACGAAATACAAGAATGTTAAGTTAAAGTAAATGGACAACAAGAACAAAAAAAATGCGTTAAATAGCATTTCCTTGGAGAAGACTGCTCTGGTAATCCAGTCTGAAATAATTATTCCTCTCTGTTATTCTCTTTCAAGTCAAGCATCCTGTTTTTATTTTTTTATTATACTACTTCACTGATTTTATAATTACAGATGCATTTGTGTTTTTATCAGTGCAGAGTCTTTCTTTCTTTCAGACCTGCCTCCAGGTCTGTCCTTCCTGATGTATTCACAGAACAAAGCACAGTACGGGTGTAGGACAAACAGTACACGAGAACAAATGTTTGTTAAATTAACAAATCAATATTTATATCTTAAAGACCAAGGAGGAATATCTATTTATCTTCATTTTCATAGCTCATACAGGAAGATATTAGTAGACATTTGGGGGACCTAAATTAAAAAATTACAAAATCTATCCATTTAGGAACATATTTTATGCAAATTAATATATTATTCCTCTATTTCATATAGTTTGATACCAGCCTTGGGAAATTACGAATGCATATGTGTTTTATTTTATTTTATTAAGTTTTTATTTTAATTCTAAGTAGTTAACATACAGTGTTATATATTAGTTTCAGGTGTACAATACAGTGATTCAACAATTTCATACATCACCCAGTGCTCATCATGACAAGTGCACCTCTTAATCCCCATCACCTATTTCACCCAAGCCCCCATCCCCTTCACCTTTGGTTAGTAACCAATTTGTTCTCTATAGTTAAGAGTCTGTTTCTGGGTTTGTCACTCTCTTCCTTTCTTTGTTTTTCCCTTTGCTTTTTTGTTTTGTTTCTTAAATTCCACATACCAGTGAAATCAAAAGGTATTTGGGTTTCTCTGACTGACTCATTTTGCTTAGCATTATACTCTCTAGCTCCATCCATATCTTTGCAAATGGCAAGATTTCTTTTTTTTTTTTTTTTTTTTTTTGGCAGAATGATATATACCACCACTTCTTTATCCATTCATCAGTTGATGAATACTTGGGCTACTTCTATATCTTGGCTACTGTAAATAATGCTGTTATAAACATAGGGATCCTTATATCTTATTGAGTTAGTGTTTTGTATTCTTTATGTAAATACCCAGTAGTGTGATTGCCGGATTGTAAAGCAGTTCCATTTTTAAGTTTTTGAGGAAACTCCATATTGTTTTCCAGAGCGGCTGTACCAGTTCACATTCCCACCAACAGTGCACAAGGGTTCTTTTTTCTCCACATCCTTGCCAACACCTGTTATTTCTTATCTTGTTGCTTTTAGCCATTCTGAGAGTTATGAGGTGATATCTCATTGTAGTTTTGATTTGCATTTCCCTGATGATCAGTGATGATGAACATCTTTTCATGTATCCGTTGGCCATCCGTATGTCTTTTTCAGAGAAATGTCTTTTATCCATTTTTTAATTGGATTATTTGTTCTTTGGGTGTTGAGCTTGAAAAGTTCTTTATGTGTTTTGGCTACGAACCCTTTATCAGACAGGTCATTTGCAAATATCTTCTCCTATTCCATAGATTGCCTTTTAGTTTTCTTGATCATTTCCTTCATGGATCAGAAGCTTTTTATTTTGATGTAGACCCAACAGTCTATAAAAAGCATATAGCTTTTCATAATATTCTCTTATAATTGATTGTGTATCTGTGATGTTGGTTATTTCTCCTCTCTCATCTGTGATTTTATTTATTTGAGTCCTTTCTCTTTTTTTCTTGGTAAGTACAGCTAGAGGTTTATCAATTTAACTGATTTTTTTTTTAAGAACCAGCTCATTGATTATTGATCATTGATCTGTTCTATTGTTCTATTTGTTTTGGGGACGTTTTGTTTGGTTTGGGTCTTTTCTTCTCTCCTCCTATTTTAGGTATATGTTATAATATTTTATATCCTTTTTTTGGTGAGTTTCTTCACTGACTTTTTACAGAAATATTCATTTTGATTGCTTTTGTGTTTCCTGCCTTTATACTATCACTTTTGGTTTCTCCGTTTCACTCAAGGTATCTCTTTTAATATTTCTTGCAGGGGTGGTTTAGTGTTCGTGAACTCCTTTAGTTTTTGTTTGTCTTTATCTCTTCTTCTATTCTGAATGATAGCCTTGCTAGATAGAGTGTTCTTGGCCACAGATTTTTCCCATTCAGCACTTAGAATGTAACATGGCACTGCCTTCTGACTTGTAGAGCATCTGTTGAAAAATCTCCTGCTAGCCTTATGACTTTCCTTCTAAATTAGTGACTTCTTTTGTCTTGATGCTTTTAAGATTTATATTTTATTACTATATTTTGCCAATTTAATTACAAAATATCTCGGTGTAGATCTGCTTTTGTTGTTTTTGATGGGTGTTCTCCATGCCTTCTGGATCCAGATATCTATGTTCCTCCCAGATTAGGGAAGTTTTCAGCTATCATTTCTTTAAATAAAATTTCTGCTCCTTTTTCTCTTTTTCTTCTGGGACTCCTATAATACAAATGTTATTACATTTGATGGAGTCACTGTGTTCCCTAAGTCTATTCTTGTTTTGCATAATTCTTTTTTCTCTTTTGTTCAGCTTGATTAGAGTCCATTACTCTGTCTTCTAGGTCACTAATTCATTTCTCTGCTTCTTCCATTCTGCTATTCATTTTATCAAGCATATTTCTCATTTTGTTTATTGAGCCCTTTATCTCTACTATGTTATTTCTTATCTCTGTGTTAAGGGACTCATTCATGTGTTCTACTCTTTTCTCAAGTCCAGTGAGTATCCTTATGATCATTGCTCTAAATTCTCTATCAGGTATGCTACTTATACCTGTTTCACTTAGACCACTGGCCATGGCCTTGTTCTGGTCTTTCATTTGACATAAATTTCTCTGTGTCCTCATTTTGTCTGCCTCTGTGTATCTGTTTCTGTGTGTTATGAAAGTCAGCTTTGTCTTCTGCTCTTGAAAGTTGTGACTTTATGAAGAAGAGGTCCTAGACTTCTCTACGGTGCTGCATCCCATGGTCACCAGAACCTGGCACTTCAAGAGTACCTTGTGTATGTTGCTTATGCCCTGCTGTTATGTCTGAGTCACTTTTCCTTCCAGTGCAGTCATCTGCACTGATTCTTTGACTGTTGTGGGCTATGCTTTCCCTCTGTGGTGTTAGTGGGCCAGCTCTGGCCAGCTCAGGCCAGCTCTGAGGGAGCTTGCTGGACAGAGACCTTGGGAGTGTGTGTGTGTGCGTGTGTGTGTGGGGGGGTGGTTAGTAAAGTTTGTGCAGGAGACTAGTGCTATGTCAGAAACCCTGAAGTGTTGCAGGTGCCGGGGACTGGGGTCCAGGCCACTGGAGGTGCATGGCTAGACACAGCACATCAAATGGGTGCAGTGCACAGTGGCAGCTGTGGACCCAGCAGCTGGGCACAGTGCACATGAGGCTGTAACAAAATTTGCCCTGAGCCCAGGGCCAAGGGACTTGGAGAGGGCAAGTCCTCTGGAGAACTCTTGGGCATAGCACACTACTAGCAGGTTAGGGCGCAAGTGTCTATGCAGTCCCGCCTCCCGCAGGTGTCCCTGTGCTTATGCTAGGGGTGGGGGAGGAAAATGGCGCCTTCCAGCTCCCTCATTTTCAATGTTCCCCAACATGCTCCAAAATCAGTATGAGCAGATCTGTCTCCTGCTTGCCCCCAGCATTGTGTAAACTGCTTTTTTTTATGTTGCCTCTCCGCACAGGCTGCATTTAAGGGCATCGACCCAGCCATCACTCACCCTCCAGCTCACCCAGTGCTGAGTCAGCTGACTTTTAAAACTCCAGTTTTTTAGTCCCACTGGTTTTAAAAACTCACAGAATTTGGTCCCTCTGGTTTTTAAAACCAAATGGTATGGGGATTAGTCTTCCTGGTGTGAGCTTCCTGGTGCAAGGGCCTGTTTCTCTGCCCTCTATGCATGCACAGCTTCCCTCTGCCTTCCTGACCTTCCTAAGCTTTCAGAGACAGCTTCTTCTCTATATTTAGTCTTATAGTTTGTCCTGCCAGTCTTCGGATTGCTCTCTAGTTTATTGACTTGACATGGATGATATCTACTTGTAACTGCAAGATGGGGAGAACACAGGGTCCCTCTACGTCACCATCTTCCCAAGCTTTCATGAACGCAGATGTATTTTAAACTGACAACATATTTAGAACATAGAGTCATTGCTTATTATTTAAATATAGTTTGTTTAGCAAAAAATAATTTATTTTCTAAATGACTTCTGCCTCCTGTAAGCATTCTTCTAAACAGCATGTCCAAATGGTAATAGGGAGATGGGAAATTATTATTGCATTTGAGAAGTAATTAGAAATTAAAATATGTAGGACGTGGTACACGAAGAAATACGAGGGTGAGCAAAGAGTTCAAATAAATTTCTGATAAACAAAGTTCAATAGAAAATTTGGGCATGGAAACTTTGCCTAACAAATCTGTAGATAACAATTTGGAAGAGTTCACAATAGTGATACGACTTGGCTGTTTTTCTGAAATCTGATGCTTTCAGATACTAAGAAAAATGAAAGGGAATCGAATTTTACTAAAGGAAGCTATCTCTGCTATGGACTGCCATTTAAATTGACTTTGAGTCCATCAATTTGCAGCTTTACAGGATTGGAAAAGCCAAATGTATGTGTAACCCAAGAAATAAGAGAGATTGTTTTCTAACAGTTAGCTCAATTGTACCAATTTAATCAATGGTGTCTCTTTCTTCTGCAAATCTATTATTCCACATGGCTTCAAGGTAATTGCCATTAAATCTAGGGGGAGGAAGATGTGTAAACACAAACAGTAAACAAAAGAGAGATTACCAGGTTTGAGAACCACATGTATGATTAACTTCATGTGGAGCTTATTGAAAGCAAATAGACATGAAGCCTGCCAAACCTTGAGGAAGTTGTACTGCCACAGAAATTACAAACCTTTCCAAAGACTAACTGTTTAATTCTTAAAGTTACCCTCTGCCCCATGCCTATACCAGCCCCCATGAGGTATCTCTCCATTACTGACTTCGTATTAGACCACTGAAAATCACAGGTAAGGAAGAATCTCCCAGAGTCTAAGAAAGACGGTGCACAAGCAAGTCATTCACACCAAGAGGGTAGGAAGTCAGAAGGACTAACCAAGGAAGCAGTGTACTATGATTATGGATTCTTTCTCATTCTTGCAATTTCTAATAACTGACCCCTTCCTATACCCATTGTTTTCCATTTCTTAGTCCTAATATCTTGGTCTTTACAAAACTATAGATGTTTTCTACTAGAATGATGTCATAATAACCTTTCCTTCTCTTTTCATTAATTGTTTGTCCGGTCAATTTAAATTATGGGGTTGGTTTATTTTTTGCATGTACTTTCCAATCAAAATGTCTCCATATTTTCTTCATTATGGTACATGAGTTCTTCCTCCATTCTTTAGAGAACACTAAAAATAGCTTATCTTAAAAAATACATTATTTGCTTGATAATACGTCTTTTCTGTTGCTTTCCCCACAAAGCGCTTCTCAAAGGCTCAAGGTGATATGAAACACAAAGTGAGTTCAATTTCCTCTTAAATTTTGGACCCAGGACTTTTATTCAACACAGATACCTACTGCATAAAAAATACTTTTTAATGTATTTATAGCATGCAAAGATGAGTAAAATTAATGTTTACAGGAATAATGTTTGTAATCCAATATAATCAAAGGCATAATTTAAAGGCAATTATGAGAAATTTCCTGCACCCAAATATTCATCCCATAATAAATATCTTTACTTTGTTACATTGCCTTTGGGAAAAGAGGTGGGGTTTTTGTTCTGGTGGTTGCCTGATATAAGAGGCTTTATATAGGAAAAGCATGGATTCAGGGACAGTTGAAAATATGATTTGAAATGGCACATAATTTTAATATTGTTGTGAATACAAACACCTACTTCACAATTTACCCTGATCTGAAAGAGTCTACCTTTCTTTCACAACCTCTACTGAACTCTTAGTTCAATAACCCATCCCTTCACCCATATTCCAGTGTTCTTTATCACTTTAACATGATTCTTCCATTTATTGTAGAGCAAGAGTTGCATGAGAAAGCATATTGTGGAAGCAACTTTAGTTTAAAAAAGGAAGGTGGCATTTAGAATTTATTTTCCACATTGACTCTAACCAAAGGACAAATCCTGATCTTCATCATAAACCAAAAGATGAAATGCCTTACTCCTTTTTATCATATTTTCATTTGGAAGAACAACAAGGCTAAATGCATTCACAATTTACTGCTCTCTTAAAGAAAGCAGTAATAGGCTTTCAGAAACAACCTTCAGAGCACACGTAAATATTTAGCAACATTAAAGCACTCTGTTTTTTCTACTATAATTTAATGCCTCTAGTGTAAGAATTATCCACACGCAAATGCATAAATGTTGAATATCTCTATATTAGTCATTGAATAAAGGTTCAATTAAATAAATGTTTATAGAATCCCTAATAGGGGACAGAATATTCTAGGTGATAATTAAAATGCATTTAATTCATTTGTAAATGCCAAAATTTTTAAAAGAATGAAAAACAGAAGGAGGAAACTAGGTCAACTCCCCTCCAGCACCACCATCCCCAAACTCTCCACTTCTTCTTGCCCTAGCTCATTACTACTCTTCACCAACATCTTGGATTCTCTAATCTTCATATCTGAGAATCTAGAAAGACCATTTTCCAGTCTCTGCTCTGATCACACAACCTTGACCTGTGAGTTGGACCCTGTGTCACAATCAATGTCACATCCATTTCTGGGAAGTTTTCCCAATTGTGTAAATGTTAATGCATTTTCTTTATTTTGTCTGGTTTCAAATTTCCATGCTACACTTACATTGCTTTTATAATTAAAAATTAAACTTGTTTGAAACAATTAAATGTTCTGGAAGGTCATATTCAATAAGAATTATGAAAAAGGCAATGAACTTAATGATTTCTCACAAAATATAAAGGATATGATAAGCACAGCAACAAATTCTAATAAGTTTGCTTAGAAAGGCATTGTGATATGAAGGAAACCATATAAGTATGCAATAAGGTAGACAAGCTGAGACTTTAGCCAAGTTACTTTACCCAAATCCAGCTTTCCTATCAATTAGTTTGGAATAATACCACTTTTCTTGTAAGATTTCAGGGATAGTTGAATAAGAAGGCTTATGTGCAGTATCTGGAAAAAGGCAGTCAATGACTAATGGTTTCTTTCCCTTTCTCACTTCCTTAGGAAAGTAATGTTAATTCTATCTCTTGCTCTATAGGAATGGACTGAGTTGGCAGCAAAAACAATAAAGGAAAAAGAGAAAGAAAAACACTGAGACATGAAGGAACAGCTTGAGGCAACAGGAAAGGCTGCTGGTTAGATATTTGAGCCTCCAGTTAATGGTATGTGAGCTAAGATGCTGGGAAGCAGGTAGCACATCCACCATAGAGCAACATACTATGGATTAGAAATGTGTGCCATCCGCTGAGAATTAGCAGTGTTAGTGATACCCTGAGGCATGGTGTCAGCGATGTGGAAACCTCACATTAATAAAGATACAAAGTGAGTATCAGTGCAAGGAGAACAGAACTGAAACACACAGACATGGACAGTAACACATCATCCTACAGCAGTAATAAATGTTATCTGTGGTGCAGTTTCTCCAGAAAACCAGATGTGATGGTGTATGTGCGGGGTGGGGTTCCCAAAACCTCTGGACTTGGCAGAAGAGTTTTCAATTTTTAACATGTCTGATGAAGCTAACAAAGAGATTCAAGGGTATTAGAAATCACTTAAAAACCATTTTTGTTGCAAATTGCCTTTGCTCAGGTGAGATTTTTAATTGGGAAAGATTATAAGGTACATTTTTGTTTCTAAACTAGATATTTGTCAGTTTCTCCTGCTCATAATTCATCCCCCTTTTGTAAGAACATGCCAGTAATTTGGGGTGATTTTTAAAAACTCCCCTTTATTATATCCAAATCCAAATGCTTCTCTTCCTCTATAAAAAATGAATGGTCTGATCTTCCTTAATGTATGGAAAGGGAAGGAGTCAGGCTGTGTTCTATCTCAATGTCTGGTGAAACATTGGATCTTGACATTGTGTTGCTAAAACCAAAGGAAAAAGGTACTAATGTGAGAAGGAGGGTCTGAGGAGCCTGTTTTTACTATAGCGGTCCTATGCTTGGTACTCCCCCATTTACCTTGGTTCCTACACATTATCAGTTTACCCAGAATTCCATGAGGCCTCAAGATCTTTCCAATAAATTATATTATGCTTGAATTAGCAAAACAGTTCATGCTGCTTGCCTTCAGTACACCTTATCTCATGTATCATCCAGAACACACAGTGGGGAGAACCCTTACCAGAAGCAGATAAACTAGAGAAGGGAGCTTACATACATTACCAGAAACACCAGTGTTTGGAAAATCACTACCTTATAAAGCAGCCAATTCTATGTCTGGGTTTATCTAATTTTTAAAAGTCTCTCCCCGATATTACACTGAATCTTCTGCCTTGTCACATCTTAATCAGTGAAAGATTATACAGCTGAAATGAACAGGTCATTTGTAACTTAAGAGAATAGATTTCATTGAACTTCTAAGACAGAAATCAAATTGCAAAGAGTTGGGGCGAGTAAGTGGTATAGATTTGGCAGCAAGCGAAAGGGGTCAGGGAAGGAAGAGCGAAATGCTAGCCTGAGGTAGTGACCAATCTCAGAGAAGGCTTTCAAAGGTAGTGGAAGCCAATATATTTTTAGGTGAATTAGTAAGAATTGATAGGCTTAAGTTGAGTAACATCGAGTTGAGGGAGGGATGAAGAGGGTAAATGAGGAGTACGTACAGATGGGGAAGAAAGTTCTGATAAGAAGGGACCTTTGTCCAAGGGGGGAATAATGATGGAGAAGATGAGTGAAGATACAAAATAATCAAAGAGATTTAAGAAACCTCGATGAAATGTCTTTGATTTTGGGAAGATGTTTCATAAATTCACAGGCTGTAAGAGTTCTTAGTAGCATCTAAAACAACCTCCTGATAAGTGTATGCATTTCTTCAAAATTCAGGAGAAAGACAATTTCTTCTTGAAACTTCTTGTGGTAAGAAAATACTATCTCATGAGATATAGGCTGTTTCTGAATAGCTCAAACTGTAAATGACTGTAGTAAATTGAGAAGAAAAACCCTTTTCTTATACCTTTCATCTATCTATGCCAGTTTTATCCTCTAAGACCACAAAAATTCCAATCTCTTTTCACTCACTTCAAATACTTACTTGAGGATAATTATAATTCTTACTTTAGTAGAGGAACTCATCCACACATATCTTTAAAAATATAGCCTTCCCTATCACAATCTGTTATCAGAGACACATCATCTGTTCATATCATTTACTCTTTTCCATTTTTCCATCTGACTGGAATAGCTTTGCCTCTCCCTCCCTCCCT
>CM052889.1:6881658-6922285 GCA_028534135.1 Potos flavus | reverse complement strand
TTACATTCTCAAGTACACGAATGTGTGCCTTATTAGTTGCCTTCCTAGACATGGTAGTTGATAACTGGCACATTTTCCATCAGACATGTTCCTTTTGAACAATGTACATTTTTTACATTCCTATATTTTAGGTCTCAGGACTTAGCGATAACTTTGCAATTGTTTTTCTACTTGGATTTAAATCTCAAGTTCATGTTATCTCTGATCCATATGCTGTGCCATCCAAAGTCATGAACATGATTTCTGATACACTTTATAATAATTTCTCCAGGAACTACTGAGACTACCTTCTATTGATTTTCTTTATCCCTTGACAGACAAGATTTCCTGCATTCTACCAATATAACAGATATATCACACCCTTTTTCCTCCCTCTCCTTTTAAGCTTAAATTCCTTGTCATGAAATCAATGAAACTCAAGGAAATATATCTTTTTTTATAATCTTCACAGAGCTCATCTGACCCTGGAGCAGAATCCACGTTTTCTACACTAAACTATATACCAGAAAGCCAAGTCCTATTGTTCACTTTATTTTTAAAACTTTGTCAAATCTCAACTTCACATGAAAACAAGAAATTAAAGCTCCATGTTTATCCTCAGAACTTTCTGGTTCTTATAAGGATTTCATAGTCATACCTGATACTTCTTTTTTATTGCTTACTCTCTTGACTATAAAATTTGTTATTATATTGATTTATTCTATACATTTTTATGGAGCATTTATCATCTTCAAGTTACTGTGCTAAATTATATATACGAAAAGGCAAATAAGACTGTCATTATTCTACTGGAGAGCTCAGTTTATTACATTGGACATGTAAGCCAATGATTACATTAGAAAATAATCTATGCATTTTTTAAGGATATTATTTACTTTTATTCTAAAGGATAAAGAAATTACTGATTTTTGTCTGAAGGTATAGAGAAATTAGAAACAGCCTCAAGAAGATATATCATTTTATTTGAGATCCCAGGAAGAGGCAGTAGGAAGATTTTTTAAAAATAATATTATAGATAGGCCATCTGGAAAGAAAGCATATATTTGAATTGATTAGGTCACGTTAATACAAAACTACTTTCCATATCTTCATTAATGATTCTCCAACCATCACAATATATAGTATTTCATGATCCTACAGACAGGAGCACAATGTCTTCATAATTCCTAAGACCTGCTGTTCCTCCTTGCCTTATACGAATCTGTTCCCTGAGAAAGGTCAAATTCATCCTATATGAGGAAATATTGAGTTTGGTATAATGCAAATACGGTATACTTTGGGCTTTGCTCTCAGATACTGAGTATTGAGTCCTGCATCACCTCTCACTCCTGACAAGCAAAATGTCCTCTGGGAGCTATTTAACCTCTGACTCTAATTTCTCATCTCTTACATAATAACAGTACCTACTTCATGTCTCCAGCAACAACTGCCTAGCACACCCTATAAGGATATTGAAGAAATATTTTGAATACTTTGCCTCCTTCTGTTTAGAGTTAAAGTTAGGGTTTTCATAGTTTAAAACACTACATATTTGAATGTTCTTGTTTGTTTTGTTTTCTCACTAAAGTATCAGTTCCATGAGAGTAGAAATTTTGGTCTGCCTTGTTCACTACCATTTCCCCAGTGTCTAGAATAGCCTGCCCCATTAAAAGGGCTCCATAACTATTTGTTGAATGAATAAATGAGTGACTGAAGGAAGGGAGATGGAGTGGCCAGCAAGAGACTAAGGGAGTATATAAAAAAGGTTAGTACGAACACTCTGGGGAATGAGGTATCAAATAGTTCATTGTATCAATAGACTGACTCTCCTATAGTATTTTGGATGCAGCTAAAATTAAAAGTGTAGTTGGGAAGTGCAACAGTGGTCATCCTCCCTATGGTCAGTAGTCCTGAGCTCAGATTGATTTAGGATCCTTGGGACTTGCACTGTGATGCTTTCATGACCTTCACACATTTAAGGGATTATCCTTTAAGCAGACGGTACTGTAAATATTTTCCAACTGTTTATAAAGGTTTAGGTAAATTAATCTTCTGATAATTTTCTGTTTGTTTTCTGGATTTTCTACAATAAGTATGGTTTGCATTTATTATAAAAATAGGTGAAAAGGAAGACAATTCAGAAGTAGAGACTTTGTTGTGTAAAAAAAAATAACACTCCTTTTATAAAGGGTTGTTTATTAAATGTATGGACACCGAATTTTTACCAAATAGATTTCATTATCTATTGAATTGTCTATGTACATATTCTATTTTGACTGAATGAGAATAATATCGTAATAACCTATGCTAAATTTCTTGGATAAAAAGAAGTATGTTCAATATCTTATTTTTGTAACTCAATTTTTAATTTGTTAAGAGTTTATTTAGGAATTTTATATTTATATTTCATTAGTTGGTATTCTTATTTGCAAGTAAGAAAACCCAACTCTAGATAACTTATGGGGAACTTGTCAGGAGAATATTAGGGACATACAGAATGCTCAGTAGGCTGAAATCAGACCATAAACAGAAACCAAAGAAATTCTAATGGTGAGATAGCAAGTCATAGCCAACAGCACACAAAGCAGCAATCTTGTCCTTCAGCCAAAGAGCTCTCTTCTTCAAGATACTCCCTCAAGATGCAAAGTCCCTATAAAGAATATCTTACTAGCCCAGATTTAGCATATGACTGTCCCTCTGATGACAAAGTCTAGTAGACTGGAAGGCGGGTCTGGGAACCTTGAGTTTTCATTGAGAGGCATCCCCTGGGAATATCAAGTTTATTAAAACTATCTACAATAAGGAATTTCCCCAAAGGACATGGTTGGAGACAGGATATCCATTCTCACTATGGATTTCTGTTTAATTATCTTTCTCACTATTTTTTCCCAGATTGGCATAAAAGTTATGTTAGCTATATAAAATTAATTTGAACACTTCTTATATTTATTTTATCTAGTGTGTTACATAATATGTAAATAATCTGTTTTTTAACATTAAAGAATGTATCAATGAATTATCTGGTCTTAGAAATCTGTTGGTCTCATCAACAGATTATTGGGAAGTAATTTCAGGGTAACTTTCATTTTTCTTTCTTTTCTTTTTTTTTTACCTTTTCTTTTTTTCCTTTTTTAAAAAATTTACTTAGATTCAATTAGCCAACTTATAGTACATCATTAGTTTTTGATGTAGTGTTCAATGATTCCTTAGTTGCATATAACACCCAGTGCTCATCACATCACGTGCCCTCCTTAAGGCCCATCACCCAGTTACCTCATCCCACCACACACCTTCTGAAACCCTCAGTTTGTTTCCCAGAGTCAAGAATCTGTCATGGTTTGTCTCCCTCTCTGATTTCTTCCCAGGGTAACTTTCTCAGTTTTATCCATGATGATTGGTTTACTCCCTCAGATTGTATGTTTAAAAAATGAGGGCTGGGGAGCATCTGGGGGGCTCAGATGGTTAAGCGTCTGCCTTCAGCTCAGGTCATGATCTCCAGGTCCTGGGACCAACCCCATGTCAGGCTCCCAGCTCAGCAGGGAGTCTGCTTCTCCCTCTCCCTCTGCCTCTCCCCCTGCTTGTGCTCTCTCTCTCTCCATCTCTGTCTCTGTATGTCTCTCAAATGAATAAATAAAATCTTTAAAAAAAATGAGGGCTGGAACCATGTCTGTCTTTTTTATAGCTGTAGTCCTGCCTAGAGGAGTGGCCAGGGTATGACTGCTGTGCTAATTTACAATTTGAGTGAATGAATAACCTTGAGGCAGTTTTAATCACCTATTTTTTAAGGATATATTTCCATTCATTAAATTGTTGAGCATAACTTTTTATTTAATACTATTTTCCTTTCATTAAAAAATTATGTATTTTGCTTTTTCTCATTTCCAATTTTATTTATAATTTATCTCCTCCTGATGATTACATCAGTGCTTCAGAAAATGAACACCTGAACTTAACCGATTTTACTAGTTATTTTCAGTTTACAAGTACTTTCCTTATATCTGGTATAATGATCCTTCTATTTTCCTTAACTTAAAATGGTATTTTCGTTGGATAGTTTCTTTATTTCTATTCTTAAAGAAGAAACTTACAATAGTCGAAATTGCAAGTTCCAAAACCAGATGGCTAAGGTATATGACGACTTTGTATTTAGAGCCGGTTGCTTAACCCCTCTGTGTTTTAGTTTCTTCATGGATAGAATGGTGATAATTCCTTGCAGGGCTTCTGTAAGGATTAAATTGGTTAGTGTAGACACAGTGCTTAGAATAGTTCCTGATACATAGAGTACACTCAACTTGTTACATAAAGAAGGCTTAATATGTTATATACCCTTTATTATCTTCTATTTTTAACAATGATGTCATTTACAACCATGGATTTATATCTCAGTAAAGCTTTGAGCATATGACTCATAATATTTTTATACAGTGTCCTTTCATTATCTATTTTAAACAGTCCGTTGAAATTTAATCACTTCTTTGAACAAAACAGTCTTTCATTATTGTAGTCGTCAAAAAAAAAAAGAGAATGAATTAGCGGAATTTGTTTAGTATTTTACTATAAATGTAAAGTTTTATTACAGTATTGTTATCATAAATGTTATTTATTTTTATTTGCTTTTTGCAGGTTTATTGAAATTTGATAGTTTCACATCATGTTATTATATATTTTTTGCTTTTTAAAAATTTATTGAGACATTTACTATTACCTAGAATATAATTACATTTGAATTACAAATGTCTCATGGTTTTACTGTGGGTTTGCAAGATTTAAACTATGACTCACTATGAGTTTTCCTTTAATTATAAATAAGTACATTTTATTTACTGAAACAGTCCACATTTTCACTTTTAAAGTCATCATTTTGGGCATTAATACTTTCTGTCTTTTAAAAATGATTCTTCTTTTTGTGACTCCTTGACATTTATTTTATCTTCTATCTTTGCTGTATAGACTAGTGTTTGTTTGGTTTTTTTAAGATTTTATTTATTTTGAGAGAGCATGAGCACGGATGCGAGCAGAGGGAAAGGCAGAGGGAGAGATAATCCCAAGCAGACTCCTTACTGACCTAACAGCTTGATGGTGGGGCCGGATGCAGGGCTGGATGCCGGGGCTCAATCTCACGACCCTGAGATCATCACCTCAACTTACTGAGGCACCCAGATGCCCCCTGTATAGACCAGTTTTTACCTCTTAACACAACCAGAAAACTGATATGATGAAGACCTAAAATTAATCTTAAGGAAATCTAATATTTAAATTGCACTGAAGTGAATTCAAGAAAGCAGAAAATTTTGAATTTGTTCTTTCCCTAATTATCTGTCGTGAATCTGATATTACGGCATAAGCAAAGAATATTTTTGAATGGTCAGATAGTTCCTCAGACATTTTCCACTTACGCTGTTTTCCTTGATGTTGCCTAAATTAAATATCACATAATGCACCTATATTTACCTGTGTTCTGACAGAAACCTGCTTGAAGTGATATTTAAAATTCAGAGAATAGGAGCAAGATGAGCTCTGACACCTTTTCTGACTCTTTTAGTGGTTTGAATTGCCGTGGTAATGAGAAGGGACTGAAGAAGGAAGACACTGATGAATCACTGGGGTTGGTGAAACTGTGGTGAGAAATTGCCTCTCTGAGTCATGACTGACCCAGAGGCTTGTCTGGTCCCCGTGTGTGGTCTATAAAATCTATGACTCATAAAGCCAGATAGCCTGTCATTCAGCCTTAGGGAATGCTGGGATATCCTCAGAGGAAAAAAAAAACAACAACAACCTTCTACCATTATCTTTTTCCTATCCATTCTTTGAATGCGCCACAGGTATAAATTTATCACTGATTTGAGTCTCTTTTTTGATGATACTGACTATTCTTTCAGGTTCTGATCTTGTTCCTACATTTTTCCTTAATTTATCCAGTTCTATTTTAAGACAACAGATTTTCTCTTTATTTAGAGATTTATTTAGAAATAAATAAATTTATTTAAAGATATTGATATGATATTGATATGATATGATAAAGATAAAGATATAAATTTATTTAAAGATAATCTTTATTTAGAGATTAGAGATATTTATTTTAAAATTCTATGCAGACATAAGACCCTAAACAAGAGCATGTGACTTCAAATCCTGTAGTCTTTATTCAGTTTCAATACATTGTCATTTTAAACATAAGGTAGCTCTATAGTAAACTATGATATTAAAAGTTTTATTTATTATACTACTGTTGGTAAATACCATATATGTGATATTAAAAGACCCGAGCATAAAATATCTGTGAGTCAGCCAAAACACCATTTGACTGCAATTAATAAGTCATACACTTTACCTATCCAATTATACTTAGACTAGTCATTAGATTGAAGTAAATAAGCTGCTTAAATTAAACAGTCTATTTCTCTGAGTTAAATAATTACTATAGCAGGAATACATGTAGATGGCATTGATTGTGATTCAATATATAATATTCCTAGAAATATGAAGAGGATATACCCTTATGCTAAATGATTCTCTAAGGCAGAAGAAGACAATTCATATTCATTTTATAAAAACTATGTGATGGGCACTATGTCAGAGATGTCCTATCACCTAACATTAATAGATATCTCTAAGTTCTTGATATTCACCTTTGTAGACTGGGAAAAACTGAGGTTCAGGGAAATTACATTTGTCTTGCCTGATGCTCATGCTATTTCTAGAAGAAATAAGATTTCAGAGATAAAGCATGAGTGGCAGAGATTAATGATGATTTTGAGACACAGAAAAGAAGCTGAACATCATATGTAAGAGTTAGCATCAGAGATTTTTCAAAGAAGCTACTAGAGACAGAAAAAAAGTGCTAAAATGTTTATAGTGGACAAGACAGATCTGTAAATACAGTGTCTACCCAGTCCTAACGAGAAGCCAGCTCTCAGGGGTTGTGGGACTCCAACGTAAGAGTTTCCCATCCAACCATCCTGTCCATGTTTTGTGTTCTAGCCTACTTTCTGAGAAATGCATTTCCCTGATTTTAGTTCCCTTATATCTGCTACACTTGAAAATATCATTCGGGGGCACCTGGGTGGCTCAGTCAGTTAAGCGTCTGCCTTCAGTTCAGGTCACGATCCCAGGGTCCTGGAATTGAGACCCGCATCAGGCTCCCTGCTCAGTGGAGAGTCTGCTTCTCCCTCTCTCTCTGTCCCTCTCCAGGCTCATTTTTTTTTTTCCTCTCTCTCTCTAATAAATAAATAAAATCTAAAAAGAAAAGAAAAGAAAAAGAAAGAAACTATCATTCCATTATAGAAAAATCTCTGGATTAAAATAATAGTTCCTGGAGTGTTAAAAATAAACAACTGGTTTTATGAAATTGAATAGGTCTCACTAAAATCTAAGGAGCAGTTCCTGAAATTCCAACTGACTAAATAATTTTATCTCTTGAATTATGTGTATTGTAAGTATGCCAGTCAGTATTGTATATTAATGAGTATGCCAACTAATCGAGATTTTAAACTTCCAAATTAAATCTAATAATTAAATATCACCATGTAATACCTTGAACCTACTTACTTGTTTTAATGGAACTAGAAATGAGATTTCCAAATGTTTTTTTCTATCATTTAAGAAGAATGAATTATTTTATTTATGCTTAAATAATATCCCAGATAATAAATTTAAACAAAATGTTAAATATATATTTGAAATAGGAAAAAATGTGTCAGAAATAACCAATTCATCCCAATGGATATTTGAAGACCTATTTAGGAGAGGGCAGAAATTAGTAAAAAGTTAGTCAAACTCTATGTTAAGTAGGAGAAAATCATAAGGTAGTGTTTTAGGTTTATCTCCTGTATTATTAAAATACACATCAACATGCTTTTGAAGTATTTGAGATAATACACTGCTTCTGCATATCTAGCCTACAGGGAAGAGAACACTCTGCTTTCTGTTAGAACAAGAGTCTTACCATTTATCAATCTCGAACATCTAGAGAGGAGTCATTTAAAAAATATGCAAGTGTCCAAAAGTCAATGAGATCGGGGAAAGCAATGAGAACAAAAAAATGAAGCACAACTATTAGAGGATACACATGGATATGAGTAAAATAACACAAAGAACACTTGAGGATATCCAAATGACAACCTTCTGAACTCAGACAAAAAGACTTTCAAGAGATATAAGCTTGATATCCCAATTTAATATTTAGAAGATGACTTAAAGAGCACAAAATACTGATTATATATGAGTTTATAGTCTGCAAGATCAAGTTCAAGGAATGTCTCATAGGAGAGAGCCAAAAAAAGAAAAAATGGGAAAAAATAAGGGGAAAAAAAAAAGAACCAGAGCCTAGGTCCAGGACATAACAGAAATTCCAGAAGGAGAAGTAATATGATATATAAGCAGAAAAGTTAAATAATGGATATAATAATAGAAAATATTTCTGTTATATTAATTATAAAATAACAGTATTCACTATTCCAGGTCATCTTAATGATAAAGTACATAAGGCATGATCTTAGTACATTCCTGAAATTTAAGGATGAAGGGAAAGTTTTAGAAGTTTCAGGTAGGAAGAAAAAGTTACCCACTAAGAGAAAGTCAGATTGGCCTTGAATATCTTAACTGCACAAAGTAAATTGAGTACTATGGTGGAGTGACATATACAGACTATGGAGATATAGGAGTGAAACCCAAGAATCCATACTATAATCATTGTAGAATATATCATCCACATACTTACTTCAGGAAAATATTTAAGAAGAGCCTCTATCCAAAAACAAGAACCGGAGACCAGGAACAAAAAGATATCTAAATACGAGGGGTGTTGTTGTCATTGAGCATCCTCCAGTGTAATATTTTAGGTACACATTTTCAACTGTGAATCTTGTTCTCAAACTGTACACCTCTGAACCTAAAGAGACAAATAATCTGCCCACCACAATTCCAATACACGATGGTGACACAAGCACAGTACAAGTAATATACACGTTCCGGCTCAAAAATGGACTCAAAAAGACACACAAAATCAGGGGTCCTCAACAATTCTGGAACCCAAATGGGAAATCTGGGGCATTCCTGGATTAGTTCTCAAGGTTAAAGGATGCTTCTCTATGATTCTTGGTTCTTCTCTCTAGGTTCTTGGTCCCTCCCTGAGGAACAAAGAATCATCTTTACTTTTAAAGGTAGCACATTTTCTTGCAGCTGGATGGACTCTTCTCTCAGCCTGCTTTCTGCCAGTAGAATGCTGGAAGTCCAAGTGCATCTCCTCCTTCTCAGTCTTTGCCTGATAATGCTTCTCACCTATGCATCTTTTGAAAACTATGGGGGTTTCCTGTGAATCTTTTTATTAGATCAAATCCAGAGCACTGTCATGAAAATTTGGTCCAAAGATACAGCCAAAGAGATGGCCGTAAAATAACTGATTTCCTGGAATCTTAAAAAAAAAAAATAATAAAATATATATATATTATATATATGTATATATAATATATATATGTCTTATAGTCACACCTTTGGCTTTTATCTTTACACCAAATGTTCATAGCGGTGCCCAGGATTTATCTTTGTTTAGAAGTCATTTCTTCATTCTGGCATTGTTATAGTTTGGAGAAGATGAGGGTATTTAAAACCATCAATTCTTGGGTCCCTGATGGCTCAGTAGTTTAAGCATCTGACTCTTCATTTTGGCTCAGGTCATGATCTCAGGGTTGGGAATTTGAACCCTGTGGTGGTGGGTTCCTAGCTCATTGTGGAGTCTGCTTGAGATTCTCTCCCTCCTTCAGCCCCTCCCCCTGTGCATTCACCCCCCCCAACCCCTGAAATAAATAAATAAATAAATAAATAAATAAATAAATAAAATCTTAAAAAAAAAAAAAATCAGTTCTTGGCTCCTTTTTGTTTAATGACGCTCCCCTCAGTTTATCCCTCTCTGCTCTCATTTTACTAAGTACCAAGAAGAAGGCTGCATCACCAACACTTTGCTTGGAAATCTTATCTAGACAACACAGTTTAGTGGGTACATATTTTAATTTCCACAGAGCTGCAGGAACAGTTCAGCTAAGTTTCCTGCTTCCACATAATCACAGTGCTCCTTCCTCCAATTTCCAGTAATATTTTCCTCACTTTATTGTAATATCTCACTCACAGTGTCCTCAATTTCCAAAGCTTTGCAATTTATCTTCAAGGTTGCAAGCCTTGAAGCCCTCACAAACACCCTTCTCATGGCCACTGATGGATTCCAAAGCCATGCACCTAATTTTCACATACCAAAGTGGATTTCAGTTACCCATTTATGCATTAAAAAAATGCCCCAAAAGTCAGGATATGGAAAGATGAAAACAAACTTTTGTTACCTTACAGCATTAATTATGTAGGAACAACCAGTAGAAGCTTAGATGGCTGGTTCTGGCTCGTGGTCTCTTCGCGTTGGGCAGGGTGTGGTCGCCTAAAGGCTTCCCTGGGGGAAGATCCCTCACAGGGCTGTTGGAAAGCCTTGGATGATCTTTCTCTAGGCTCTCTCACATAGGTCTCTGCACAGGATTGCTTCATATTGTGGCAGCTAGCTTCCTCCAGGGCAAGCAATCCAATAAAGATCACCCGAATTGAAGTTACAGTCTTTTTATAACCTAATTTAGAAAAGGCACTCCATCACTTCTGCCATTCTAGTCACTAGAAGTTGGTCAAAAAGTCCAGCCCACACTCAGAAGGAAAAATTCTATGGGACATTATGCTAAAACCCAGGGATCTTTGGAGGCCCAGTTTAGAGGCTATCTACTATAATGATAAGATTATGAATAGTATGCTATCTTTTTGTGCGTAAGAAAAACAGAAATAGAAACACATATAGCTTTCCTTATATCATCAAAATGAGACAATGTAAGGATAAACCAAAAAGTAATAAAAATGGTTTCCTAAAAAAAAGGTGGAAAATAAAGAGGAAGGGACAAAAGTCAGAACTATATCTCTTCATGTGCCTTGTTTAGTAGGTTTGATGTTGGAAATGTGTAACTATTTCACATAATGAAAATCCCAAAAGAAAAGAAGCAATCCTTAAATATGAGATCTTTGCTTATATCCTTCAACAGTAGTATCAACAGTAATTGAATTTGAGCTATCCAAAAAACTGAGAATTTTTCTCTTTTGAAATATATTTCTAAAATAAAAGTATTTCATGTCCTTGTAACTGAAAAGCTTAGAATCAGTAGCAAAAATAACACCCTAGTAACCAGATTATGGGAACTGAATTTCATTTCCCATTTAAAACAAACAAAGGTTCTTAGGGGAAATAATGGATTCCAGGTCTAGAGCTAGAAATGTACAAGATGAACCGGGATATCCTGTGATTGATCACAACAAATCTATTAAGGTCCATGGGTACCTGATAAGAACACAAAAGTATCAATTGAATCGGCTCCTTCTGGTCAAAGATGGGACAATTAAAATTCAAAAAAGAATAATGACTCTGATAGATTGAAATGTATTACATATACAAAACTACATTTTTTAAGCTATTTCTAAGGAAGGAAGGCGTCCTTTTGTGTTTGGTAGAACACATTCAATATTTCTGAAAAATGGTTGATAAGGGTTAAGAATCAAGCATATTCTCTATAAAGAATCAATTTCAAGACAATCCTATAGTTTTGAAAGATAATAGTTTATAAATTCAGGAATGAAATTAAATTAGAAAATGACAATTTTACAATCCCTAACAAAATAATGCATCAATGCAATGATCACCCAAGGCTGAAAAGCCATTAGGAAGACATTTGGTGGAGAATTTTATAATGGATGTATTGGGCTGACAACTCTTGAATCCTCTAATCAATGGAGCAGTCAGACTTTTGGTTTGTTTGTTTTTTTATATGATTTGGTTGTATACATATAGCATTTCTTATGAATTACTCCAGAAAAAAAAAGAATGTACTCAAATTTCTGAGTCACGTTACTACTTAACAGAAGTTTAAGACTTAGATGACTACAATAAATGATGCCATGAGGATACAATCAATTGTATATACACACACACCACACACACACACACACACACACACTGCTCCATCAGAAATTTAAGAATCTAAAGTAACTGTAGGGGAATATTTAAATCATATTAGGGTATTATAAAGACCTATATAAGTATATGAGCAAAAGCATAATCATTATAGTCATTATATAATTATTAAAAGCCAGATTTATAAAACGTATCTCACCTTCAAGTATGCACTGAGATTATTACTGAGAAAATTAATCTCTGACTTCGAAGACCTCACAACTGATTTGTAGAAATAGATTATTCTATAAATGATGGGGAAAGTTAGTGGTCATAGAAATTATTATAGACTTAACACTAGACTAGAAATGGTGTCTCTACAACTGAATGTCTTGGAGCCTCTGGCAAGTTTTTGTTTTGTTTTGTTTTTTGCTTAACACATGGCATTGCAAGAAGACTGAATGAAATAATGTATTTAAAGTATCTGCAAATCTAAATCAGTCTTCACATAAAGAAATCATACCTATGTAGTATAAATGAATGGAACAAACAACATGCCCCAGGTATTTCAGGGCGGGAATCACACTAAGTCAATAGAGAGTTTATGTAAATTTTCTGGGAAGGTCAGAGCTTGAGTTTCTTCCAGAGTGCAGCCTAAGAGACTTTGCCCTGTGATTCTGAATACCTGCAGCAGCATCTGGTACAGTGCATGGTGGATAGTCCAAACCAACGTTTGTTACATAAATGAACAAAGAGGAATAACATGCTGTTAAGGTTGAGTTGTATGGGCTCTAGATGAAGGCTCTTGCTAAGGATGGTACAAAAATCACCTTTGGGGTGCCTCTGTGGTTGGGGTAAGGGGCATGCTATTTTGTCCCTTAAGCTTTCATATTTTTCCTTCCATCAATCAAGTAATTTCCTTTCTCTCTTAAAATGATTATGTTCCCAATTGGGCAGAAAGAAATTTTATCTGAAAACGTGGGAAGATACTGCTCACTATGGTAAGCGAGAAAAGAAACATAATCTTTTGAACTTTTATCAAATATAGGCTCTTTATAAATGAACGAGTCATTTATAAAATTTTCTATCTTTATACAGTTATTTTTTTCCTTAAAGAAAAACATCCTGAGCTTCTAGGTACTAAATAGTCTTGCCTATAGCAAAAACCCATACATTGACTCCAGCTAGAATTCAATACTCCCTATTTTTCCTTGCATCTTATAAAAATGATATAATTTTTAAATTAAAATTTCTTTACACTAGGGAATAGCCTACTTTTGAATGTTATGATTTCCTACATAAAGGGAGGGGGGGAAGTTCTCCATTGTTTTCATTTTACAAGTTGAACATTTCAATAAATCATTTGCATCCACCAGTAATAGTAATGGTCTCCATTTCCCCTAGAAGATGAAAAGCCACGAGGCACTTTTAGTCATAGTTAACTAAAACGCGGGCATAAATCAATTCACTCGGGTCCTCCCCGCTGCTGCTTCTCGAGAGGACATCGGCGAAGGGCTGCCTCGCCTGATTGCTCCAGTCTCCTCAGCAGCAGAGGGATTAGACACATGCGCACGGTTGGTCTCTTTGTGTGCACCAGGAAGGGCTCGGCGTCGATTTGCACTTCCTAATGGGGCAAAGACCTGGAACGCGAGCGTGTGCTTAGGCACAAAAATGCACGTACACAAGGCCACTGAAATAAACAATTGTCTCTCTCCCGTTCGCCTTCTCTTCTTTGGGAGCATCCCCGCCGCCCTTTCCCCGGTGTCCAGTCGGGGAGTGGACACTGAGAGCCCCGGAATGAGGAGCCGCGTCCTCAGGCATCCCGCACCCGGGAGAGCGATGTGGGCAGAGGGAGCCGGCCGGGGGTGGAGGGGGGGGGGAGTGCGACCCTGGGCGCGGGGGGAGGGAGGAGCTCCCCGCCCGAGTCGCGAGGGATGAAGCGCGTCTTGCGAGCATCTCCGAGCGCAGCCACCCCGCGGGCCAGGGGGAGGGAGCCGGGCGGGCGACTCGGCCCGCCTCCCCCCCCGCCCCTCCCCCCGCGCCGGGGAGCCGCGCGGGTGCGCTCCGGCCAGCTGTGCGCCGCCGAGTGAGGCGCCAGCCCGTGGGTGCTGCCGGGGGCGGCGGCGCGGAGGGGGCGCCCGCAGCTGGCGGCGGCGCGGGCCCGGCGCTCGGCTCGCGGCGGGGGGCGGAGGTGAGGACCGGAACGAGGAGGGCGGGCGCTGCTTGCGGCGCCGGGCCGCGTTCCCCGTCCGCGGCCGCCCTGCCACCAGCCCGCGTCCCCGCCGGCGAGAGCTCGGGGGACCGGGCGGCGGCGCGGCTGTGGCGGCGGCTGGCTGGATGCAAGACCTGCGCGGACCCGGCGGTGGACGGCGGCTCTCGACTCTGGGAAGCCGATCGCGGAGGGGACGAGCCCGAACGCGCTGGCCATGGCCTCCAACTTTAACGACATAGTCAAGCAGGGCTACGTGAAAATCCGCAGCAGGAAACTGGGGGTGAGTTGCTCGCGTTTGGCGCGGCTGGCTGGAGGGGGGGGGAGGCGGGGAGAGGTGACCCGCGCGGGGACGGGGGCAAAGAGGAGCCCGGCCCTTTCGCAGACAGCCCGCTTGTTGCTCGGCGGGTGTGGGGGCCCGCACCTGCCTCGGGGGGCTCTGCACACCGGGTGGAGGGTTCCGGGAGCGCCTGGGTCCCCCTCCTCATGTGCGCGGTGCTGGTTTGGACCAGACTGAGAAGTCATGTAAGACGGAAGGGATTGTCAGTTTGAAGATGAATGTGCCTCGGAGGGGGTTTTTATATAGTGCAGCCCACAGTGGTCTGTTCTCAAAAGTGTGCGCCTTTCGAGGGGAATTGCTCGGTGTGCAGGAGGTGGACAGACGCTCCTGTGTGTGTATTTAGAATCACCATTTTCTAGTCCCCGCTTCCCAAGCCCAATTCGAAATTCTCTTTCGGTGCCCTACCAGCGCCGCGCGTCCCCGCCGGCGACTGCCAGCGACTTGAATGCGCCCTGAGCAGTTGCCCAGTGGCAGGCTCTCTGGCCGTGTGCGCGCCCGGACAGGTGTGCCTGCGCCCGTGTGCAGGCAGGTGTGTGCTCGCGGCCGCTGACACGGCAGTGTTCGCGACAGCAAAGTTTTTGGGGACCTTGTAGTTTTTTCGTGAAAGATATTCGGCCTGACTTGGGAGAGAAACAGTGTAGATCCCCGGGGGTTCAGAAGTTCTCTAGTGACCAGACGAGGAGGTAAGAGGGACGCGCCGACGGTCTCAGAGGACCCGGGTGTGGAGAGGAGAGGCCGGGAGGGGCGGAGCGGGCTCTTGTGCGCGGAGCCGCCCGGCCTTGGCAGACCCGGGGCGAGCGTGGGCGCGACGCGCAGGGGGTCGCGGTAGAGGCCGTGGGGCCCGCGCGCGCCACGGGAGGTGGCCAACCGAGAACGACCTTGGCGGGCCGGTCCAGAGCAGGAAGGGAAAGTCGGTGTTGCGGGGCGAAAGGTCCGCTTACCCGGATTCCCTGGCTGTTTCTCTACTTCACTGTTCTCAAAGTTCCAGTTCCGCGAAGCTCCGGAATCCTGGGGCAAAGCGGCCTTGAACGAGAACATTCCCCGTGTTCTCTGCTGACTGGATGAATCCTCCAACTTGTAAAGAAAAGGAGCGAGAAGTTCGTTTATTTTCTCACTCAGAAAGAAAGAAAGAAAAATAGGCTAAATATATCATTGGAAAATTGAACTAAGGTAGGGCAGAACCCCTCAAAGAGGAAGGATCACTACGCACCCAGGAGTCGCCTTGTCAGGAGTTGGTGGACGCAGATGTGGGGGGCAGGAGGAAGGGAAAAGGCAGACTTGCCCTTTTGTGCTGCCCCTGCTGGGTTTCACTTTGAAGATGCGGAGTGTACCCGGAGGAGACGAGAGACCCGCTGTCGAACTTGAGCAGCCCTGTAGAAGCGGGGAGCGCCAAACGGGGACCACGCAGCCGCCCGCCTCGCCGCCTGGCGCCTCCGTGCGCAGCTGCGCGCCCCAGCAGGGCCGGAGAGCCGCGCGCGCTGCAGCCCCTCGGCCGGGTTGCAGGGGCTGCTCGGGCGCAGAAAATTGCGCCTCGTTCTTTCCCAGGGAACTAAGGAAGAGCCCACGTGTGAAACTGCAGGTGTCCCGGAGGCTGGCGGCTTCTCTCAGCCGGGACACACTGCACAAACCTGTCACCCGCACTGGCCGAGCAAGAAAGAGCTGGAGGGGAGAAGCGTTTTAGGAACTTGACCTTTGAAGCCCTTTGCTCAAAGCCCTTTGCCACAGGGTGCTTGCTCATCGTTCTCGCCCTTTCCGTCTTCTTGGAATCTCAATTGTGTCTGACATCTCGTACGTTATAAACTAATGGATGATTCAGGTCCCCCGGGAGATGTGTATCTGCTTCCACAGAGTCACTGTGTACGTGAGAATAAGACTAAGGAACAGAACCCTGAGAACCCTGCTCCTGGCCACGGGGTCTGTAGGATTCCTCTGCCATTCCCAGCTTTCCAGGATTTCATACGACGAAAACTGAATATACCGCCTAATTAAAATATAGGATCCAAGGGAAGAGCTTTGCTTCTTGGGTAACCATGGTGTTAACAGCCTTTGAAATGTCCTCTTAAAACATCATTCCTCCTAAAGCTGTGTGCAAATGTATTTGCAATCCCAAGTCATCTCTTTCCATACTCGCTGTTTAGAGATACGCCTTTGTAAAGGACACCCTTCAGAGAAAACAAAAACACGTTTATATATAGATTAATTTTATATATGGATTAATTTTGTCTTCCATTTCTACTTGAGAAATGTGAACTTCAGAGTTTGGTGTTGAAATAGTTTTGTTTTGTTTTAATATTAAATCGAAACATTAAGCTAAATTAACCTTATTTTGAAGAATATTATTTATTAAAAAAAACTTTAGAGACTTTCTATTCAGAATATTCTAGTATTCAGAAGGGTGACTTCACATGACACAACTTCATCTACATGTTTCTGTGAAGCTTAATAAGTTAAGTGGGTCTTATAAGATAGTGAAACTCTAAGCAGATAATGGGCGCCTTACACATGAAAAATCCTATCCCAAATCATAGAAACAGGATTTATCTAAATATTAAAATTTCATTTTCATAGTTAATAGTACATATTACTTATTTTATGGACTCAAAACTATGGATTTTTCCAAATAAAATAATTTTAACTCAGAAGATACATAACGGTTCTCTTATGATATTTAAATATCAAAATAAAAATTCTAATGAAATATGCACAGATATTCGATTTATAATGTACAGAACTCATGCTTTCAAAAACCAAATTTTATAATATTCTAAGGGGAAAAAACCCTTGGCATGAGGGCAGTGGTATCAGAGATTATTATGACATGAAAATATATTTTGAGATGAAATGTTCTACCGTACCCTTTACTCCTTACAAGTTAGTGTTCCCTATTGTGCAGAAGGAGGGCAGAAAAGTGCTGCTTGCCCTCTAGGCTGGGGGACAACCCTGATGGAGGTACTTCCAGGTTGAAGTGGTTGAAAGAGCCCTTGCCATGTGTCTTCTTAGAGAATCTAGTGCTACCTGTTGAGGCCACTTCCCTAGCCAGTTATTTGGGTGGAGTAGTAAGTGTTAAGCAATTTTTAGAATGTTTGCTTTGAAACTTGTCTTGACTCATTAATCAGCCTATCTTCCATTCAGGAAAATAATTTAAAAAAATATATAGCATTATCCTGGATTTTATCCCTTTCCTTTAAAAATATGTTTACTCAATCATTAAATTTTTAAAGGTATTATATCATTAAGCATATAATGACATGACTCTTATAGTCATTTGTTCATAGTCTGTTGATTTTTTCATTATAACATATCGCTGTTTCTATGGATATATTGTTTTCCTTTTCATGATTTAAAAGCCCTTACAATAGTTCAGTTCCTTTTGCCCTCTTATATGTTGCATGGTTGGTATTAAAATTCACAAGGTACCATGCTGGTCAGTATTTTGTTTTTAAGAAAAAGTTACTTAAAACACTAATTTAAAAAAAAAGCAAAAGCATCTTGGTCAAAATTGTTTATCTCTTAGCCTTGATTATCTGTTTCCTTCTGAACACTGAAAGGTTAAATTTAGTCAGCAAGGCATATACTATAAAATATCCAAGGTATTCTGGTTTACAGATAAACTAAGAACTCAACCACTGAAACCATTAATATAACTTTACACATGGCTTATTGACTCTATAATGTAGCAAAGGTAAATGCAGCATTATGGTGGGACATCATCATCACTATCATTAACTTCACTTTACACATTCCAAACTGCCATAGTTTGACTAATTCTGGACTCAGGCCTCTCATCATTGTTTTCAAGGAATTCTGTTCAAATACATCAGTGAGAATATTCACAGGCACATTGTACACAGACAAATAGAAATAGAAAACAATTTCTGTAAAATACTATTTCAAAGTCAGGTGAAGGATTTGTATTGGTTTGTGTGGGTATCAAAGGAATGTCTCAAGATACAGTTGGGATTTGCACATTCAACAAACGATCGATAATTATGGAGCACCTACTGCATCAGGTGGCGTGTGTGTGTGTGTGTGTGTGTGTGTGTGTGTGTGTGTGTGTGTGTGAGATATTGTGAATGTCCCAGAGTAATGTTGTGTTGTCAGGGTTAGTAACAATAAATACTTCCTACATTACTACTACTTATAGTACATTAGGCCAATAATAGTCACTTTACCCCAACTGGGCTATAAGGGAAGCAGGGAAATGTAGAGGAACACATTTGGAGTATGTGATGAGCCCCAACTTTATGAGTTGAACATCTATTCAGGATTTTCTCTTTTGCATAATCTCCATTTGCTTCAACAACTTACTGTGCACTCACCTACATCTTGCCCTCTCTCCCTCCTTTTTTTTGTTTTTTTGTTTTTGTTTTTTCTTCCTCGATTAGAACCTTGAGACACTTCCATTCCTGGCTTGATGATTATTGATCTTCTTCCTATAAATTCTTTGGGTTTTCCTGTCCTTCCACAAATAGCTTTCTTCTGATGATGGAAGAGAGTATTTTTTCATGAAACATGTTTATGAAAATTTACCCCTTTACAAGCTCATTCATTAATATAAATGGGAATTTTCTTGTGTGCATCTGCAATTTTTTGGTTGGTTAGAGCAATTAGAAATTTCTCTGGTTTCCCAAATATCTAGAAAGTATTTTATGAAGAGTAATTTTATCTTGTATGACATGCATTACCAATTTTCAAGGAAGTAGATGCATTAAATATATTTAAGATGAAATATGTAAATAACTTAATGCTTTTGACCATTCAAAAGTTCAAAACTCTCATGATCATTACTTCAGACATGAATTCTCAGTCTATGGATTTAAGACATGGAAGTTGTATCGTATATACTTAACCTTTTCTCTTTCTAGAATATTCTGTATCCTGGACATTGCTTTCTTCAGGATCCATTATATCCATGGTTATTTATTATTTATCTCTTTCTCATTAAATATAGAATTTAGAATGTATGAAAAGTCTATTTTAGCTATTTTATGTTAGATTTTTACTTATGGTGATTATTACGTATGTGTTTGACACTGTATACATTCCACTTAATTTCTTTATTTATGTCAGTATCTATTTATATATCTATATATCTCTACAAGAATTACTGGATCTTAGAATTTTAGAGTTGAAAAAGGTCTTGTATATGTTCTGTAGAATCCCTATATATTAATTTATTTGCAGTTGTGTGTGTGTATGGCATTTCAGATATTTTCAGAAATTAGTGAGGTTTTTTTTGTCTTTTTAAAAAATCCTTATGCATGCACGTGGGCATGCCTGGTGTTCTTTGAACTTTCTAGACTTAGAGTCAAAAGGAAGGAAAATAAAAGTAAACCTAACTGTAAAAATGCTTTGCTGGATTTTGATATTAAATGATTATGTCTATGCACTACCTGGGGCAAGCCGTTAAATCAGGAGTGAAATATGAAAGTTCACATCTCAGTTTTTATCTTAATGCATTTACACATGACTGCTGGCAAGGTGAATCTTAAAAGATGGCATTTCTTCAGATAACAAAAATTATACTCAGTACTTAGGGAAATCTTTCAAATGACTGATATGAATTGTGAGTAGGGTAATCATACAATGGTCAAATATCTGCAAGATTAACATTGCCAGTTTCCTTAAATGCCTTTCAGAAGTGCTCAATAACAGCTCATATTTAGGATCAGTCTAAAATAACACACAAAAATAGTTTAATCTGAAGCCCATGTCTTTGAAATAGGTGTGATTCATTTTTGTTGAAGTATTTTCATTGTAATATGTTGTTCTGTTTGGATCATAATAACCCATGTGAATAATATTGAGTAGGACTATTAAATATATATGTCTTTGGTCTGTTTCTATTTACATCCTCTTCATTTTAGAAACTATACAAAGATAAAAAGCAAGCAATACAAACAAAATAATAATTACCTGTTTTCCCACCATCTAATGATCTTTTCTAGATTTCATAAATTTTGAAATTTTAGCTTTAAGGAAAAAAAAAATTTCTATCAAATGGGACAAACTAGTTAAAAGAGAAAATACTCTAATTTCTTTACTTCAGTTTTATTGCTTTTGTCTCATGTGACTTACAGTATTTTCCTTTTTTCTTCAAGCTCTGGTAATTTTGTCCAAAGAGCTCAAGAATGTAGGTAGACAACATTTTCATTAACTTTCTGCATAGATCTCCGTTAGTTCTGTATTACAATACAAAGCAGGATTACCCTTTGAGTACTTTCTTTTTATATTATAACATTATTCCTCAATGAGAGTATTACATCTGACAGTGAAACTGAATGGAATAAGAAATGATATATCATTATTAGTGGAGAACAGAAACTCATTTAATAAAGAAATGTTCTCACGTTGTTTGAAATAAATGGTGGTTGTAATATTTGAACACGTGCTAAGTATTTCTCCAGTTATTGTACTAAATTCATTGTAAAAAGTTTGGCTAGTATTTTGGCTTAATAGTAAAATGATTGAGAGGACAAACATTTTGAAGTTGGATTTGAGGCTTCATAATATTAACCTAATCATTTGGCTTTTGGTGTACCATGCGTTTTACAGCTTATAAAGAATTTCCACATATATTAGCTTGCATAATTTTCACAGCATGCTTTTGAAAGTATATTTAATTTTACCCTCATTTAATTTAACCTTTTATGCATAAATGGAAATCCAAAAGCAGTAAAGTGAATCAGCCAGAGTTAGAGATAGATTGGGTTTGTATGTGGATGAGTATCCTCAAACCTAGGTATCCTAACTTCAGGGGCAGTGTTGTATCTACAGTGCAACAGCTTCCCCTTTGTAATACGTGCAGAGAGGTACCAACACAGCTAAGTGTACTATTCAGAGTAAGTGTGTTCTCTTCAGTTGGTTGCTTAGTGTAAAGCTAATATTATCATTCCCTTGACTCAACTTTAAGTTATTTACATTGCAGATGAAAGTGCTACTGGCAGGTGGGAGGTGGTGGAAATGGCTGAAGGCGATCAAAAGACAGACTTCCAGTTGTAAGCTAAATAAGTTCTGGAGATGGAATGTAGAGCATGGTGACTATAGCTGACAATACAGTATTGTATTTTTTACAGTTCCTAGGAGAGTAGATCTTAAAGGTTCTCCTCACAAGAAAAGAAGTTGTAATAGGTGAGGTGATGGATGTGACCTAAACTTAGTGTGGTGATCATTTCACAATGTATACATATATCAAATCATTATGTTGTACACCCTAAACTTACACGATGTAATATATCAATTACATCTCAATAAAACTGGAAAAAATTGCTATTTAGTGAGAGAATTTATGCCACAGTAAGGAGATACTATGTAGATAGTTTTCCAGGCCACTTTGAATGGATGTGATTTCATTTTCACTGTACCATCTAAAAACTGGCTAATTCCTCCTTTTGAGAACGGAGAACAGGCACCAAAATGCAGCTAATAGTATCTATGTAGACTTTAAAATGTTTTTAAAAAAGATTTAAGTCTCTTTATTTTAGCATTACCTTTATTTATGAAAAAGGATCTTTTAAGATAATTCTATAAAAGATTAAGTTAACTTAATGAAAAATGAGTTCATTTTAAAAAGTATAATTTAAAAATAGTACATATTTACTGGGATCTGGCAAATCAAAAGATGGTATGTAGTGATATAGTCTTGCAGCAAATAGTGTGACATTGTTACCCAAATCCCGACACATTGGGCAGTGTTGAACCAGACCATGACCTCTGCCTAGGAGGCTTGGTTGTTTATTTGTTGTGCTGCTTGCTACTTTTAAGGGGAAGGAATTGAAACAGATATGCTTAAATGATGTTCCCTTTTTTTTCAGTTCTCTTATTTTAAAAAATGTCTACATGCCATCTTGTTAGTTACGTGTAGGTATTTATATAAGATATATTACATGAATAAACATGTACAATTATTTTTCTTCTCATGATTTTTTCCTTGTAAACATGAAATTAGTTTTCTCTGACCATTCAGTATCCTTTAAAATATGTCTGTGTTTATGTTTATATTGTGTGTGCATACATAGATATGTATATACATGCGTACACATACATGTGTTATATATTAAATATAATGGTATATATTTCCAAATGACATGTAAGTCCTCACACACACTGAATTATATACAAATATAATAGGAAGGTTAGCAAGAGAAGAAAATGTTCATAAAACGTCTTAATGGCATATAAGCTAAGTTTTTACTGTGTAAATTCTTACATGTTGACATTATTCTTGTTTGGATAAAAATTTGATATTAGTCTAAAATTGAAATTTAGTCTATCTTTCAAAAACTATGGCTTTTAAAGGCTCGCAACCAGTAAGAGAAAATTCTTTATCTCTGTTTACATAATCCTAGTGGAGTTTCTAACATACTATTCAAGAAAAATAATGAAAGCATAGCTTTTATATATTTGAACTTACTTCAAAAAGTATGACTTCTTATTTAACTTACTAGAAAATAGGAGTGCGTCTCCCTGAATGTTTTAAGGACCCTGAGGCTGTGCTGTAGAAAGCATCCATGTCATCATTTTCCTGATGCTTTTATAGACTTCATTACACTCTGGAATCTTTACGTATGAGCTCTGTAAGTCTTCTAAACAAAGGCGCATCTAGTGCCAAATCATGATGCCGAGCTGAACTAGAAGCTACCAAATTATGTATAAGTATGAAATGTGTTTTTCTGTACATTTAAAATAACAGCTATTTAAAACTCTGACGGCTGCTTAACACACCTATTGTTGCTTTCTGATATTTTACATGATTATCTAAATTACTCAGACCTCTATTTAAAGAAAGTGATCCTCAGTTATGACTGCGTGTTGAAGTTTAAACTTGGAGAGCTTGAGCCTTTCCTCATTGATTTGGTCTGGCTGGGTTGTGAGCATGGATATGCTTTTGAAGTCCCCCCAAGGGTTTTTACTGTGGTGCTATGGCTGATAATCATTATCATACAGTGAGGATTTGGGGATAAATAAGGAAAATGTGAGATCTGTTAGACCACTCTAAACTACTAAAAACACTGTTATTAGTGCTGAGACTTAGGAATTGGCATTCCCGCAATAGAAAGTTAGTTATCCAATAAATCACTCACATAATGCTAATTACTGACAGCCTATAAGCCTTTATAATGTGAATACAAAAATGATAAAGTAAGAATTTCTTCAAGGGACTGAAATTCACTTCTAAAACAATGTGGTGGACGTAACTCAAAATTTTCTAAAGACTCTGGATCATTCTTTCTGTCTTTCTGTCCGTCGTCTTGCTGCCTGGCATCAGCGGGCTGCCATCAATATGGCTACTCACAAAGACTTCCTTCTACTTTGTTTATTCTCATCATCTAAGTAATTACAATACCATGGCTGTTTAAATTGTACTTCATTTAAAACTCAGTAAGTTCTGAATGATGCTATAATGGTTTCCTTATTGGAGATTTAGTGCTTCAGACTTGATCAAAGGAAAAAAACCTATACCTTAGAGTCCGTTTTATATTCTTCATAGGTCTGGGTGTATGGCTCTGCAAGGCAGCCCTGGCTGTGTAGCACTCTTGTTGTCTCAGAGGTTTCTTTTGTTCTGTCTTTTGTTCTTTGTCTCCGAATTGAGGAGACAGAGCATGAGTGGATGGGTGGGGAGAGAGAATCGGGGCAATATGTGGCAAATACCTACTGAGTACACATAGACAGTATGTGCTTTGTGGTGTGCAGAGAAAGTAACACCAAGCTGAGAAATCATGAATAAAGAAGGCTTGGTTTTGAGATCCATGCAGAAGAAATAGCATACCTAATTAATAATATGTGTCTAGATGGGTGAGGAGCATTGAGGTAAAGGCCCGGAATAAAGGGTTTACAATGTTCTAAGAGCCCAAGAAGTTATTGATGTATTTTTTAAGAAGCGTTACTGTTCATTTTCAACTTAGCAACATCCCTGAATCTTGAATATATAGAATTCATTGTAGTAAAATAGTATTTGGGCAAGAAGACCAATGAACGGTGAGTTTTAGTATCCTGGAAAGGTCTGTTTTACTTCTAGAGGCTAGCCATGATTGAGAATCAATGACATAGAAGTTGTTTTTTTTTTTTCCTAGCACCGCAAAGAAGGAAGTCTTCTAACTATCATGGTTTGCATTGAGAAGTTAGCAGTCTTATTGTCACCTTTGGAAAATCATTAGACTTTTCCCCACTGACTATATTTAATGCCCTCATTTTCTGGTTTTCAGGAATTTTGCTATGCTCTGTGTAAATATAATTTTAATTCTGTTTATTATTCTTGGGTTTATAGTGCTTTTGGATTTTATGGCTTGATATATTTCTTCAGTTCAGAAAAATTATTTGCTATTTCCCCTTCTGTCATATCGGTTCTGTCCATTGTTTTCTCTCCTTCCTTATTCATATGCTAAATCATTTATACCATATTTTCTGTGCTTCTGTGCTTTTTTCTTTTTCATTCTTTTGTCACTTGAAGCTTCAGGATATTTTCTTCAGACATATCTTCCATTTCACTAATTTTCTACTCAACTGAGAATAATCTATTAAATTTATTCATTGTATTCAGTTTAAGTTATTTTTTCAGGTCTACAATTTTCAATTGATCCTGTTTTTTAGACTGTCCTGTAGAAATAAATCCTCAGTTTTGTCTTTGGTAGGCTTCAATACATTCAAGTAGATGATATTTGTATTTGTCCAGCTTTTCTAAGTGTCAACAAGCAGGCTTCCCTGAGTTACCTAGTACACCGCTAACAGGAATGGAACATTCTCAGCTGGTTGAATTTTATAGTGATTTCTGTGTGGGGAAACAGAGGGCATGTGGTCCTCCAGAACTCCACTGAGAGAAGCTGTAGCTCTTCCTTAGTAGTGAGCCCCTCTTCCTGTGGTAATTTTGTCTTTGGACATTTTCAGATAGGTTATCTGTTTGTGTAGGAGAACTAGAGTTCTAGTGAAATTGGAAAAAAAAGATATTTGAGTGATAGGACTAATGTCACAGGTAGTGTGTGTGTGTGTGTGTGTGTGTGTGTGTGTGTGTGTGTGTAACCTGCCTCTGCATAAAAATGGGGGGGGCGGTGAGGCAAGAAGCAGTTAGAAGCTTGCCCTAGTGTTTGACTTAATGCACAAGGCCAAATATTTCTGTCCCTTTCAGCCATGCTTTTTAACACTGGATACATATTATAATCATGGGAGATGGTTTTTGAGTTTCATTGGTTTTTTGTTTTTTGTGGTTTTTTTTTGCAATGACAAGTTCTGCTTCCAGAGATTCTTATTTAGTTGCTCTCTGGGCAATAGAATTGTTTGCTCATTTGTGTTTGTTTCATTTGGTATTAATCTACCCAAGTGATTCTACAATAAATGATACTTTTCACCATAAAAGAATTCAGAACAAGTTGTTTATCACTATATATTACCACAGAACCTTACTGAACTAGAATAAATTGGTATAGTATGCCTCTGTAAGTAGTTAAATAAATTGACAATATGAATGAGATAGTCATCATTTAGTTTTTCACCCAGCATTTCAATCTTTTTACATATATTTGGAGATCAATATTATGGATGTTGGAGATAAGAAATAATACCTCACATTATAGAAGATGAAATTCCAAAAATATTCTTTCCTCATATCTTTTGCTGCTAGGGCATGAGAAATGAGCTAGGTATTACCAATTACGTGACCGGACGTTGAGTTAGTGATAAAGAAGGCAGCCCAGGATAGGGATCTTCACAGGGGACAACAGAGTAATTGTTCCTACTGCACTGATTTATTGATGTAAAAGTATAAGCAATGTTAACTGTTGTACCTACTGTCCAAAGCTAATAGCCTCATCAAGAAACTTAAAGCTTTAAGAGATCATTTATGGTTGTTTAGGCTTGAACCTGGTTCTCCAGCCCTCTATTCCTAATTTGAAGTAATGAAACGTTTAATATATTTCCTTCTATCTAAATCAGCCAGTGTCAACTTCTGTTACAACTGATAGCAACTAATACCTCTGACCGATAAAGTGGCATTATTGGAAATGACCCAATTAAATTTTAGAATACACTAAAATAATTAATTTTTAAAGTAGTGGATATGAAATGTCTTTCCTTACCAAAATGCAAAAACACAGAATTTGTTTTCTATTGTAGTCACTGCTAGTTTGGACATTTAGCACACCATTCATGAATTATGTTATTCAGCCATGGAGAAGGGTAGGAGCTTTGATGAGAGCACATGTCCAGACCATATAATTAAGAGAATGTTTTAAAAGAGGGACCCACACAAATATACCCAATGAATTTTTGACAGAAGTGCAAAAGCAAATCAGAGAAGGAAGGGTACCTTTTCAACAAATGTTGCTGGAGCAGTTGGTCATCCTTGGGCAAAGTGAATGAACCGCAACATAAACTTCACACCTTGTAACTCAAAATAGGTCATGAACTTAAGGGTAGAAAGTAAAACTATAAAATTTGTGACAAAATGTAAAAGAAAATCTTTGGAAACTGGATCTGGGCAAAGAGTTCTTAGACTTGATGTCAATAGCATAAGCCATAAAAGGAAAAACTGATCAATTAACCTCATCAAAATTAAAAATGTTTGCTCTGTAAAAGAGCCCATTAGGAGGATGAAAAAAAAAGTTACTATAGAGTGGGAGAAAAATATTTACAAACTATGTATCTCTTACAAAGAATTAGTGTAAAAACTCTTAAAAATCTATGGTAAAATTTAAAAAACAACAACAATTCAATTAGAAAATGGGCAAAAGACATGAACTGACACTTCACAAAAGTTGCTATGCAGATGGAAACTAAGCAGATCAACAGATGATCAGTATTATTAGCCATTAGGGAGATGCAAATTAAAACTACCATGAGCTATCAATACACACCTACTGGAAAGGCTAAAATAAAAAACAGTGGCCAAAAACAAACAAACAAACAAAAAACAGTGACAACCCCAAATGCTGGCAAGAAGGCAGTAAAACTGGATCCCTTGTACATTGCTGTGGGAATGTGAGATGAGGGTTCCAATACTCTTGAAAACAATTTGGCAGTTTCTTAAACAACTGCTATACAGCCCATCAACTGCAGTCTTGGACATTTGTCCCGGAGACGTAAAAACTTTCTGTTCATGCACAGATGTACACGAATGTTCATAGCAGCTCTATTGGAAACACCCCCAAACTGAGAACAAACCAGATATCCATCACTGGGTGAATGGCTGAGTAAATATAGAGTATGCGTATCGTGGGATACTAAGGGATCGAAAGGACTAAACTATTAACACACACAACAGTGAGTCTCCAGATTATGTTGAGCGTGTGGAAAAAAAAAAAAACCACAATCCCCAAAGGTTATAAACCGTGTGATTTCCTTTATGTAGTATTTTTGAGATACAAACCTGTGGAAGCGAAGAACAGGTTCGTAGTAGCCAGAGGTTATGGACAGGGAGGCAGGGGTGGGGTTCGTGTGTGGCTGTGCTGATTAAAGGGCAGCGAGAGGCATCCCTGTGGTGATGGAAATGTCCTGAATCGCGACTGTGTTCCTGTGGAGATCCTGGCTGTAATACTGGATTAGAGTTTTATCAGATGTTCTCATAGGGGAAAACGTCATAATGGCTATGCAGGGTCACTGTGTATTACTCCTTATACCTGCATGTGGAACTACAATGATCTCAAAATAAAAAGGTGTAATTAAAAAATGTAAGAGAGGCATCGAAATGTAGCCCTAGTTTACAAGCAGGATAAGTGATCTTTTGGGGCCCAGTTATTATGGGAGTAGTTTAGAAAAATTGAAAGAGCACAATCTTTAGCATCAATCAGCCTGGATTTAATTACTAACTCTGCCAGTCACAGTTGTGTAACCTGTGGGAACCTTCAAATACCTTCAACCTCACTTGGCTTATTTGTAAAATGGGTTGTAAGACCTCATTGTGTTTTGTTAACATTACATAGGTAATATTTTACAAGATCTAAAATAGTGCTTGGTCTAGGATGTACAAAGCCCTTGAAAGGGCTTTTAAACAGATACCACAAACTTCTTGGGACAGCTCTTTGAAAGGGAACACACATCCTTGCAGCTCTTCTGAACAGGGGTTCCCTGAGCAAAGAAAGCTTAATGTGAGTAATGCTACAATGAACAAGGGAGCATAGGTAACTCTGTGAGATCCTGATTGTAATTTCTTTGGATCTATATCCAGAAACAGGGATTGCTGGATCATATGGTATTTCTATTTTTAATTTCTTGAGGAGCCTCCATATTGTTTTCCATAGTGACTGCATCCATTTGTATTCCAGCCGACGATGCCGAAGACTTTCTTGTTCTCTGCATCTATGCCAACCCTGGTTATCTTGTCTTTTTGATGAGAGAGCCATTTAACAAGTAGGAAGTGTGATATCTCCTTGTAGTTTCGATTTGCATTTCCCTGATGATTAGAGGACCTTTTTGTGTACCTTTTGCCGTTTGTGTGTCTTCTTTGGAAAACTGTCTATTTAAGTTCTCTTCCCATTTTTTAACTGTGTTGTTAGGTTTTTTTGCTATTGACTTGTATGAATTCTTTATGTATTTTGGATATTAACCCCTTATTAGATGTATGTTGCACAAATATTTTCTCCAACTCCACAGGTTGCCTTTTAATTTCGTTGGTTTCTTATGCTGTGCATGAGCTTTAGTAGTCTTCCTCTCTCTTTGAGTCGTGAAGAATATAAATGTTGACCATTTTGCAGTTGCAATTTAGTGTTCTCTGTGAAATGAGGTTTATATAAGCTACATTTGCCCACAGGACACCTTAATTACTAGGAGCCAAGTGGCTTGAACACTCCATTGACTCCAGAAACAAACAGCAGTGCAAAACCTTCTCTGCCTTTGATTTTGAGCTCTAAGTGAGCCATCTTATCCAAATTTTAAAAAGCATCATTACTTAGAAGAAGATAACATTCAGCAATATTTCAGTGAAATTTCATTTTGTGTCTTCTGAAAAAGATCACTTGGCTACATTCCCATCCAAAAAGTGTCATTAGCCGTTTTGATGCTCAAGGTGATACCTAGTTGCAGCTCCTTTTGAAATGATAACGAAACTGTCCAGAATAGAAAGTAAATAAAGTTCCAAATGAAGCATCTAAGAAGTTTCAGATGTTATACTCTCTGCTGATAGGTTAATTTCAATACCTGAATAGAACGTGAAGAGAGAGGAGTAAAATGACCTTTAAAAAGGTTAAGTATAACAACACTTGAAGTATTTGGACATCCATGAGTCATCTAGGGTTCAGAATCAATGATGAAAGAAATAATTCCTTTCTGGGGCACCTGGGTGGCTCAGTCGTTAAGCATCTGCCCTTGGCTCAGGTCATGATCCTGGGGTCCTGGGATCAAGCCCCACATTGGGCTCCCTGCTCAGCGGGAAGCCTGCTTCTCCCTGTCCCACTCCTCCTGCTTGTATTCCCTCTCTTGCTATCTCTCTGACAAATAAATTTAAAAAATCTTTAAAAAAAAAAGAAAAAGAAATAATTCCTTTGCTATTCATTTTGAATCTGTAACATACTTGGCACATTTTTTCAATTAAAAATACCAAGGATATATTTATATATAATATGTATTAACTAAGAATAGATTAATATGAAATTTATCAAGGATGAAGTGGTAAAAAGAGCCGAAAGAAAAATTGGTATGTGCCATACATCGGGGATACAATGATAAATAAAACCCTGTGCCAGACTAGTTCAGCCTGGCAAGAAAGAGGGCAGTCAATAAATCTTTGCTAAATTGTTAAATAAGTTCACATTCAGAACTGTGCTGCCATGGTTTTGATTGGCATGTACAGGACTATGGGCAATGCCTTCCCAGGCACTTTGTAATTCCCCCCTCTGTAATTAGCTTTAGCAACCAATCGAATTGCAATACAAAGGCTGTAGTTGGAAATATATCACCCAAAAGATGTCATGTATGCTATTCAGTGCTTCATTTTTACAAAATATATTTAACTTCCCCTGAAAATATTTTCTGAAAATTCTTTGGTAAAGCACTAAAATTTAGTTTCCTCTTAAGGAAGAATCCATATAACAACAACAAAAAAAAACCCAAAGTGTGTAAGTTTTTTGGAGGAAATAAGTTTTGGTTTAAAGGTTACCAAAGTTAAAAAAAAAAAGCTCTACATTATCTTTTCTTTTTTTTTTAATTAATATATAATGTATTATTTGTCCCAGGGGTATAGGTCTGTGAATCATCAGGCTTACACATTTCACAGCACTTACCATAGCACATACCCTCCCCAGTGTCCATCACCCAGCCACCCTATCTCTACTCTCCTATCCCCCAGCCACCCTCAGTTTGTTTTGTGAGTTTAAGAGTCTCCTATGGTCATTGCAAATGGCAAGATTTCATTTCTCTTGGTGGCTGCATAGTATTCCATTGTATATATATACCACATCTTCTTTATCATTCATCTGTACAACATTATCTTTAAATGTATTTCTCGTATGGTGGTGTTATATTTCATTTGCTATTTTGACTATTTTTTATGTATATATTTATTTTTAATATTGGTTGTGAACTTTTGAAGAGTGCAGGATTAGGACCTGTGGTAACTGTTTTCCAGTTTCCATGAAGAATCATACCAACAACTTGTGTTTTTATAGTATTTCATAGTTTAAAACTGCGTTTACATGTAATTCTCCACTGAAAGAGCACACTTTTCAGTGTGCAGATCAGATGTCATCTTCACTTTATATGGGAAGGCTGTGATTTAAAGGGATGTGGGATAACACAGCCTAAGTCTGCAGGCTCGGTCCTTCTACACAGATGTCTGTGCCTTCTCAGAATACCCGTTGGAACCACTGCACACATTTTGATGACAATGTATTCCTCTGATATGGCACCCTTGACTAATACATGGTATACTTTTTCTTAATAACCTATAATAATTATGAAGCTCCCATTTCCCCAATTTAATATCTCTGTTCCAGTGCTTAGTTTCTGCTGAGTGTTGCAATTCCTAATCTCAGAGGTAATGCATGAATGTTCCTTAGATCTCTTTATCTCTTTCCCTGTGATGTGTGCAATCTGCCAGGCTTGAAACCCTAAGATATATGCATGACTTTAAATGCTTTTGAAAATTAAGACATTTTCTCACCTGCCTTTATTCTTTCAACATAAAGAAACATTATAGAAGTCATCCTATATGCAAAAGGACACACACTCTGTAATAGGTTTTCTTCCATCTCATTGATGTTGATTTTTATGACATGTGATTTTATGAACTCCAGGAAGTTGATGGATCCCCCACTTTTGCCTATGATTACATTGTTTTTGTCTCTGAAACAACTCTGCACAGACCTCTGCCTCAGGAAAACCCAGGATTCGTGATTAAGCCTCATCTCAAGGGTTTCAAGCTCTGAGCATCAGCACAATGTAGTGGATAGAACAACCTTTGGTTGAGTCCGTTGCCTTTCCAGCTCTGTACCTTATCTATAAAGTGACTGTTAAGTGCCAAAAGCTATCCAGTAGGATTATTGTAAGCTGTAAATAGGATGAAATATGTCACATGGCTGGCATATGGTAGACCCCACATTCTTCTACCCATTGGCACTGGTATTTCTAAACAACAAGCACTGATTTGACTTGCCAAATAAAGGACTATCATCTTTCTTGAGTATTTTATATTTAATATCACCCCCTTGGGATACTTTCCTCTGCCTTGGGCAAAGCACTTCTCTGGGTTTTATTTTTGATACAAAGTGAGGAGGCCTGGTAGGATTTAATCCAGAGCAATTACTTGATTAAAGGTGTTTTAGACATATCCTCCTGCACAATGACGTGCGTGGATTCACGCCAGTTAAGGAACGGCAACCAGTGTGGAGGTTGCTGGGGCCATCATATCTTGGCCACACCTGCATTGGGTGTGGCCATGCTTCCTCACCTCCGGTGTTGGGCATTCTGGTCTTTTGTCTGACTAGCTCTACTCTGACGTTCAAAAAAAAAAAATTTTTTTTTAAGATTTATTTATTTTTAAAGAGTGGGGAGAGGCAGAGGAAGAGGGAGAGAATCTCCAGCAGACTCCCCACTGAGCCTGATGCCAACCCTGAGACCAAGACCTGAGCCAAAACCAAGAGTCCACCACTCAACCAACTGAGCCACTAGGGTGCCCCATCATTCGAAAAAAATTTTTAAATGTTACTTCAGGGGCATCTGGGCGGCTCAGTTGTTAAGCGTCTGCCTTCGGCTCAGGTCATGATCCCAGGGTCCTGGGATCCAGCCCCGCATCGAGCTCCCTGCTTGGCGGGAAGCCTGTTTCTCCCTCTCCCACTCTCTCTGCTTGTGTTTCTTCTCTCACTGTGTCTCTCTCTGTCAAATATATAAACAAACAAACAAACAAACAAACAAATAAATAAAAATGTTACTTCAGTTTGTGTCAGCTACCAGATGGGAAGCCTACCTTCTAGACCTTTCATTATATATATTTTAGCAATTCCCAGCCCTATTGCACATCCTCTGCTTCTAATATCTGCTGTTGTATCTGTGTGGAAGGCAAGGGATCCCGGTGCTGGTGCCTCCCTCTACATTTCCTGCCCTGAGTCTTTCCCTGGCTTTGCCTCCACCTCATGCCCTCCCAGTGCCCGCCATTGCAAGAGTTGTCTCAATGGTCTGTTTTTAAAGTCCATCCTCTTTCCCTTAGAATCCTTAGTGCTGAACCCTACAGTTCTATCTCCACTTTTAACAAGACTTCTGTAAAGTAGATATTTTAAACTTTATCTCACTTCCAATCTCCAAATTTGCATGCCCCAATTTTTTTAAAAAAATTATTTGTTTATTTATTTGAGAGAGAGAATACGAGTGAGCATGCATGTGAGCTGGGAGAGGGGCAGAGGGGGAGGGAGAGAGGCAGACTCCCCACTGAGCGTGGAGCTCACTGAGGGGCTGGATCTCAGGACCCTGAAATCATGTTCTGAGCAGAAATCAAGAGTCAGATGTTTAACCAAGTGAGCCACCAAGGTGCCCCTGCATGCCCAAATTTTTATAACTCATTTTCTGCTTAATATCTGTAATGCACCCCAAACCAATTTTTCTTCCCAAACAAGCCACTTTGCCACATATAAACATATTTAGGTAGATATTTCTATTAGCACTGCTGCTTATTTGAAAATAATTCAGTATCAGATCTGAGAGACAATACTGGCTCCTCCCCATCTCTGATTCACTACAAACAACCAAATTTTTTGTCTTATTGGCACTGCCTAGGAATGTCTGCCATCCAAGGGTCTCTTTCTAGTTGAAATTCTGCTTCTATAAGTTTATTCTAAAGTTTTGGTAAGACTTTCCAAGGGTTCTTTTTACTGCCTGCTCAATTATCCTTATAGTCCTGCCAGATTGATTTTCTGAATTTCAGTTTGAAACATGTAATTCCCCTTCTTAAATTTTCCCAGGGCTTCCCATTACCTAGAGTAATAATTAAATTTAAACTTGCAATTCAAATCCAATTGTATCCTCAATACCTACCATTGTTTCATTTAGGTATTTTTTATTACGTAATATTTCGAGTGTACTGGAAATTACATAGAATCATGTTACAAATCATATATGAACTACCCATATTTTACCAATGTTATCATAGTAGTTTTTCTTCCTGCTTTAAATTTTCTAAGATAGGAAAATGTAGAGAGTTGAAGACCCATTTGAACCTCTTGACATTAACGCACTCAGCAGTCCTATTCAGTAATTAATTATGTTGCTACATAGATCTAGTTTGTTCATTTCAATGTTTGTATTGTTTTCTATTGCATAAATAAGCTTCACTTCCTCTGCTAATGGGCATTTATGAGGTTTTTCTGTTTTTGCTGTTATAAACTGTGCTTCAGCAAATACATTTATATAATTCTCCTTGATCACATGTATCCAGGTTTCCCTAGGGTTTGTAGGTAGAAGTAGAGTTGCTGCTTTTTTTTTTTTTTTAAGATTTTATTTATTTATTTGACAGAGAGAGACGCAGCCAGAGAGGGAATACAAGTAGGGGGAGTGGGAGAGGGAGAAGCAGGCTTCCCACGGAGCAGGGAGCCCGATGTGGGCCTCAATCCCAGGACCCCGGGATCACGACCCAAGCTGAAGGCAGACACCCAACAACTGAGCCACCCAGGCGCCCGAGTTGCTGCTTTTTGACCTGTACATCTTCCCTTTACTAGATGTTTTCAGATTGCTCACAATAAATTGTTTAAATATATATGCCCGGAACCAATGAAACAAGAGAACTTTTATGGCATCCTCAGCAGCAATTGATATTGCTGTATTTCTTTAAATTATGAAATATTTCAAGCAAGCAGAGAATATGTGTGTTTTCTTTAAAAACAACATTTTGGTATATTTTCTCCAGATTTTTAGAAAAGAAATAAAATGGATGAACTCGAAGCTTTTGTGTATCCTAACACACCAACTTCAGACGTAAACTTAGCTCTATGATTCTATGCGCTTTTTTCTGCATTTATTACATATTTACATTTAAATAATATTTACTGTTGCTTTGCTTAGTTTCAGCTTTATGTAATTAGAATCATATACTTTGTTGGGAGCCTGGGTGGCTTGGTCGGTTGAGCGCCTGCCTTCGGCTCAGGTCATGATCCTGGGATCGAGCTCCATGTCCAGTTCTCTGCCCAGCAGGGAGCCTACTTCTTCCTCTCCCTCTGCTTGCTGCTCTGCCTGCTTGTGCTCTCTCTCTGTCAAATAAATAAATAAAATCTTAAAAACAATAATCATAGACTTCATGACTTCCTAAAACATACTTGTTTTTGCTCAAGATTGTTTTTGAGATTGAAGCATTTTGGTGGTATTCCTGTTTATTGATTTTACTTGTGTGTATGATTATTTTGTAGAAATACTCCACAGTTTGTATTTCCTAATACAAATGTGCAAGAGGTTTCTTGGTTGGTGTGTTTGTTTAGGTTACACTCTTAGAGGTATTTGCTGGGCATAGGTTGGCACATACTTACTAGATATTGCCAAATTGTTTCCAGATGGTGTATCCAAATGCACCCTCCACTGAATTTGAGTGCTTTTATCCTCTGCTTCCTCTCTAACACCTGATATTTTCAGGTGAGATTTTTTTCTCCTTTGGGTAAATGGGTGTTTAAGTTATATTTCTCTGCGGTTTGAACATGTTTTCATATGGTTATTGACCAGTTGATTTTCCTGGTTTGTGAATTATCTCTTTAGTCCCACTGATCATTTTTCTATGTAATATATCTACTTAATCATTTATAGGAGTTCATCTATATTTAGAATACTACTCCTTTGTAATTATAAATTATACAACTATCTTCTCTCATGTTATGAGAGAAGAAATTTAAAGAATTCCCCTTTAAATTTGTTTATGGTCTCCTGTGTCTTACTGACATTTTAAATTTTAATGAAATCAAACTTATTTCTTTTATGGCTTGTACCCTTTTGTGTCTTATTTAAGAAGTCACTCCATACTATAACACAAAACTGCTATTTTCTATTTTATTCTGTTATTTTCATGTATTTCTGTATATGCTTATACCTGTAATTAATCCTCATTTTAAGATTTAAGTTTGGAATCTTTGTTTCCATATTGATAACCAAATTTCAACTCCATTTAGTAAATATTCTTATCCATGAGCTTGTTAAAGTCAGCTCTTCAGGTTTCATGTATGTATTTCCAGTATTTTGTTATATTTACTCTTATATACTTTAACATTTTTGCTGTTGTTTTGAATGACATTTTTTTTTGTTATTTTAAATTAGATTTTCTCACTGGTTGCTATTTGTTTATAGGAAAGCTGCTGGTTTTGTATATCTTGTATCTAACATTAATTTACTCTTTGAAGATTGACTGTATGGAGTGCTTCTTCGGTGGAGGCACTGTGCAGGTTCTGAGGATACATCAAACTAAGAGCATGAAACCTGCCTGCAAGGAGCACTTGCAAGGGGTCAAAAAGATAAACACGCAGTTGCAATGTAGAGGCATACATGCCTTTTGCAAGGGAAGATGATGAGAAAATATGAGGGAATTGTGACACCGAGGGAATTGTGACACCGAGAAAATATGAGGGAATTGTGAACCAAGAAGTGTCCAGAAAGGTGGAGGTGTTTGAATTAGCTCTGATGGAGGAGGAGAGGCTCATTAGGTGGATGTGTGGGAGGTGCTGAGGGGATAACTGGAGTGACTGGGGCAGGGCAGAGGGGTCATGGAGTATCTGTGGCTGTAAGCAAGAAGTATGCCAGTGAGCCGTCCAGGGTAGGGTCAGAGTTTAGAAGGCATTTAAAGTTAGAGGAAGTTATAACCTTTATGCGTAGTCACGGGGTTTTTAGAAGAGAAGTTCTAAGCAAGGGAGTAAGTAATACAGTCACAATGATGCATGTGCAGTTAGGATTGGCCCCTCTGGGGTTGGAGACAGGGATGCCATATGGAAGTTAATCCAGAAGTGCAAGAAAGAGTCAGCATGGACAGAAGAAAGAGAGAGGAGCTATACTGTCACATTCAGAGGAGTGTCTTTTGTGTATCGTACCATTATATAAAAATGGATGAATAATTGTCCCTCTTCTGGTCTTTTTAAGATACATACTTACTTTATATAATATTTTTTCTTCTGCTCCCAGTATCATGACTTGTTACAGTGCTGCATGTCATTTAGACCATTAAAAAAGTCGCCTCACTTTCAAAGCTTTTTCTAGAATTTCTGAAAAAAAATGTGGCTCTCTTCCTCCCCCTTTCAGTTATTTACAGTACTTTGCTTGTACTGTTTACCTTTATTCCTGCATTTCATGTTATTTATCGTTTCTTGAAATTAATTTTTTAATTATCCCACAACCATATTTATTATATATCTATTATTATATATAGATATCTATATATAACATATCTATTATTATATCTGACTATTTAATTTGTCCAATTGTTCCTTTGCATATAATGAGTCTTGGTATCTGCCCCCACCCCTAACCACTTTATCTTTCCTTTCCAAAATTGTCTGGGATCTTTTAATCCTTTATTTTGTTATTTGCATTTTAAGATTTGTTTTTAAGTTGCATCATAAACTTCACTGAAATTTTAATTCAAATTTCATTGAGTTTTTAAATTAGAAACACAATTATAAATGAGTTTTAGACATTAGATGGTTCAACATCTTGTTACAAATATGGAAACGGAAACCCAAAGGAGTGAATTCAGATCACCCATAAAAACCACTTTGAGTCTAATTTTCTTGGGAAGATTAAATGACTAAAATTTGGACCATGTTACTAAACACTGTAGACCAAGATAATACTATTAAAAGTAATGAAATGGAAAACACAGGAAAATCTATGAAAATTAAATAGGCAGTGAAAACAGTGAATTGTTAAAAATGTCAGAGACTATCATTTTAATAGACTTCTATATCAATATATTCACTTTGTAATTATAATATATTTCACATTTTGACTATTTAATGCTCTTTTCTAAATCCAGTTATTCTTAATCCCTCCCAGTCTAATGTATTTACCCTACTTTTAAACTTGTTTTCACTTTGTTCATAACTCTTTATGGCCTTTAGCTTAGTCTGCTTTGTATTTTACTAGTGATTAGAAAACACCATTTACATATAGAAGGGAATATAGATTATGAAATATAGAACAGACCAGTAAATGGCAGAATTGATATTTACACTCCAGGATAATTTTTACTTTCTAATAGTAAAATATAGGCACCCGCCATTTTCAATGGGCATGATTTATGGTTATTATATAATTTGTCTAATGAATCTCTTACTGTTTGATTCCACTTACCCCTTAGATAATGTCTTAGAAGTGTAATTGTTGGGTCAAAGTTCTATATTTAGTAATTTTAAAATTTAAGATAACTTTACATAAAAGACTTATATAAAAGTTATAAAATAATGCAGAGAATTCTGTATACCCTTCATCCATCTTTCTCTTATGTCAATATCTTACATAACATAGAATAATTCTCTCTTAATCTTTTTTGTGTCACTACTTATATTAAAAATAGCAGGCTATGTTTAAACATTCTGTTTCTTTAAAGCCCAAGCCACTTATGATAACAACCAAAGAAAAAGAAACAAATAAAGAGAACTTGAAAATATGTTACAATTAAACACTGAGGTATTCCATTATACAGTTTATAATTAGTTAACACTTCCTCTAAAAATTATTAAACTAACCAAGTTTATCAATATAATTTTTCTAAAATGGATTGAAAGATACCAAACCTATAAACTGAATGAAAAGCAGAAACTAGTTTAAGCTGATTGTTCACACGTAATACTATTTTGAGGAAAGGGAAGGGACAGATATGCATATTTCTGATTTCAACAAGGTTTCAATGTGTAAAATTAATCTTATTCATAGTTCAGCTGATTTAATTAATTAGCTACCGAGTACTGGCAACAATCATGCATTTGTTGGTGTTAATGCCTACGTATTAATGTTCAAAGTTTACAAGCTTGGACTCTCTCTTCCAAAAGAAAAGAAAAAAAGAAAAGAAAGACCAAAAAAAGGTCTCTAATGAAAGAAATTAAGATTTTATTTGAAATAAATTAATACAATTTTTAAAATATTTCGTTAAGAAACACTTATTTGTGTTTATGCTTGCAATGTATAAAATGAATTAATTAAGCTAGAGAGTAGTTCTTTAGGATTTCATAATTAAAGATAAAGATAACGATTATGTTTTCTGGCCAAAGAAGTGCTATTAAATCAAGTCTTTAAGATTGTGGACATGTGTGCTTGACCTCAAAACACAGTGCTTTGCTTGCTTTAGTGGTTCTGACTATGGCAAAGTCATAGGTGTACCAGTTTGCGGAACTGTGGTGTTGAGTAGAAACATAGTCGCTGTCCTCACTGAGTTTTATTTAAAGAGCTTGATGCTGTGTACCCGAATGGGTTTGGGTCTAGTTTGTCAATATGTTGATAAAATTTGAATTCCTTTTTAAATTAAAATAAAATGCATCCAGGGTTTCTAGGAGATTTGCTAGCTCTGTATTTACTAACGCTAATTGAATACAGCCTCTGCTTGACGGACAGGTAGTAAAACACTCTTAGAAAGCAGGTTTCAATTTGCCACCTTGATTTTTTTTTGAGATTCAGTAAGGTATTTTAAAATATTTTATTGTGTAATTGAATGGCAAGAACATAATAGCTTTGACATCTGAGCTTTCACTCAGATATTTTGCAAGAACATCAGCACACTGTAATAGAAATGTCAGGGAAAGTTAGGGATGTCTTTTAAGTGAACAGCTTTTTTTTTTTTTAATTTTTTTTTTAATTAACACATAATGTATTATTTGCCCTAGGGTACATGTCTGTGAATCATCAGGCTTACACATTTCACAGCACTCACCATAGCACATACCCTCCCCAATGTCCATAACCCAACCACCCTATCCCTACCCGCACCTACCCCCCAGAGCAGCTTTTTTTTTAATGCATCAAATTTTGTAAGTTAATTATAATGTAATAAAAATGCATTTTAACCAAAATAGCAGCCAAAAAATTACCCCGGAGAGAGATAAATCTCATATACATGTAAGTCTCATGCTGTACTTGCAAATGTAGTGCAGTGAGTCACATTTACTGGGAAGAGTTCCCATGCTGGGTTCTTACTCTGTGAGTAGGACTGAACGACACTCCTTGAGCTCACAGTTTTTGAGGATTTGCTCTGTCTGTATACTCTGTATACATGGGAGAGAAGAAAACCAGATACTCTTTCCTTTTTAAAGACCTGGATGTAGCAAGTTTGGAAAGAAATGTGGAGTGTTTCTTTTCAGGAACTAGTTAAATATATAGTGGCTTACGTGACATTAAAATAACTAGAAAGAACACAGAGATGGAAAGAACTGCAGGAATTTCACATTTGGGATTTTGTCGCATATATTCCTATGGACTTTCTCGCCTCAGGTTTCCTATATACCGTGAGGTTTTGCCAGAGCATGACTGATGTCAGCAGAAAACTGTGTGCCCTAGTTTTAGAGCCCCCCAACTATAGCAACATTTTTTGTTTGCACATGGTTTTTCTGCCGGGGATAGTCACTGTCACTTTTCATTGTGCCTTTTAAGTGTTTTGTCCTGACTTTTGAGCTTTTTTTCTGAGCTTAAGCGTGTGAGGTTGTCTCTGCTCGGTGTGGAAATTTTGAAGGGTCTGAGAGTCTTCTTGTAAAGAGGAGAAACAAGGTTCATA
>CM052889.1:6861211-6881158 GCA_028534135.1 Potos flavus | reverse complement strand
TCAGGTCATGATCTCAGGGTCGTGAGATGGAGCCCCGAGTGGGACTCTGCGTTCAGCAGGGAGTCTGCTTAGGATTCTCTCTCCCTCTGGCCCGGTCCTGGCTCATGCTCTGGTCTCTCAAATAAATAAGTCTTCAAAAAAATAAAGAAAAAATATATTTTGTTTGCCTTGACTCTTAAAAACATTGAACATGAAACAAAAAAGATGGACTTTGTGTAAGGTTGTCCTCCTCCTTGAGGAGAAAAAATTGTACATTGTCTCACTGAAACTTGAATATATGTACTGAGTGAGTGGGTAATGAAATTCAGCAGTTTCTTGAAGTATTTCATATCACACCATTGAATTCTCAACAGGCTAATTAAAAAATTAGTTGACTACTTTAAGCTTTGATATTACAACAGAAGACAGAAAAATACTAAAATAAAACTTTGCAGATTAATTCTCTATACTTCGTATTCCTGGTATATTTTGTGTGTATTTTTAATTTGTTTTAAATCAATCCTAATAGCCAACAAAAAAGTACCTTTATATCAATAACAGATGAAATTATAGTAATATTTCACTGTAGTTATTATAATACTGTGTTACTGTCAAAAAACGATATAAAAGGATGACAAAGATTCTAAGAGTGTTTAACTTTTGAAATTCAATAATTACTTGTTCCTTTTCTGTGCATCTGCCTGTTTCATGGTAAGTACTTCCTGTTCAGGATCTCAGTTCTTTCCTGCTTTTTGAAACATTTTGCAACCGAAGACATGGGAAGACTTTGTACATAACGTCTATAGCTGTATAGCTTAATATGAACTGTTATGAACTTTGTTTCTTATACAGAAAAATTTTCAAAGCCATACCATGCCTACCCCCAGTGACTCATGCAAACATGGCTAGCATAGATAACTTAAATTTACAAGTTATTTCTGAATTAGAGAAGGATATTCCTTGGCCCAGCAGAACAAGTATTGCACAATGTAGCAATAAATGTAGATACAAATCTACTCTTCTTTTTTTATAATAGAAATATCGACAGCCAAGGGATGCACAGAATGATTGTTCATTCCACAGCTGGTGCACGTGAAAAGCCCCGCAGGTGTTCTGTGATATGAGGCCATGGCTAGGTAGAAGTAAAATACCAATATGCATAATGTAACACGGAATGTTTTGAGTGCCTTAAGAAAGACACAATAAGATATTTTGGATGTTAAGAGAAAAGAACAAATTGCCCTGGCTGGAAGGAGGGCAGAGTTCAGAAAAATACTTTAGAAAAAAGATAACATTCAAGCTACGGATTAAAATATGGTTACCCCCGGGATATGCTGAGATGGAGTCAGAGAACAAAATAAGAATCCTGAGGATTTGGCTAATCCTAAATTGTGTACAAACCCTGCATCATTAATCTTTCTTCTGCCTTTAATGTTATTTTTGACTTGTTTTACTCCCTTTCTTAAAATAGGGTAAACTTGCTCATCTTATGAATATTAACAAAATTATTTGGAATCATCTTTTATGTGCTTTTTCTTTTTAAGTATCTTTAAGAATTCGTAATATTCTTTGAAAGTTATTTTTTAGCGATAGAAGTTTAATATCTGCTTGATACTTTCTACATGCTGATTATTGTCTTGAAGCCACTTGTATTTTCCCCTCAACAGATATCACAATTTCAAATTATGTATCTCTGTCATTGCTCTATTAGTGTTTTTCTTTCCCATTAACTGTGAGTTGCATAAGGTCAGGGACCACTTGCATGTTTTCTCACTACATTCTCATAGCACAAGGCTGGCCCATAGCAATTACTCCACAAATACTTGTTGAATTGATACACAAATAAATGGTGGGGAGAATGAATGTTGCTTCACACTCGTTTTATCTAAAAATAAGGAAGGTGACTTTCATTTGGTATAAAAAGGATACATATAGGGTAGTCTACCTCACGATAAATGCATCAGTAGATTCAGGGCCTTAATTAATTTTATAAAGTCAAAAACTGTATTCATATTGGAGCTCTAGTGTTCTGAATGTGATTCTCACATGTTGATTTTAGAAGATCTCTATATTTATAGGAAGATTTTAGTGTCTGAACATGAAATTTGACTACCTGTTGAATACATAGCTACTTTCTCAGCAGACAGCTAGAGACAGAAGCCCTAAGAGACCTTGGGAAAATACCACAGCTTAACGCTTAATTGTATGGATTCTAGAGCATGACCCTCTCAGGAGGAAACCCAGAGCCAGCACTTATGTGCAGGGCAGCCTGGGGAAGTGTGTCTCTTCCTTGTTCCCCACTTTCTCCTCAGCAAAATGGTGTTGGGGGATGATTAAATCAGCTAAATCATTTAGAAAAATGATGCAAGTCCTATGAAAGTGTACATATTATATGATTATAGGTAACAAGGACCCACTCTTCGGTCATGTCTGGTTAGGACAGGGGTTGAGCTGGAGGGATCTGAATCCAAATCTGCTTTGTCCATCTTGCAAGAGAGTAACTAACTGAGGGCCATATTTGTTCCATTTGTTTTCAAATTCTGTTACCTGACTTGACTGTGCTGGAGATAGTCTAAACTCCTGTGTGATTTCAGGACCATTCAGGATCTGTTCCTTGCTTTATTGTGCCGCATTTTACTATGCCACTTCCTATCTCTTGTACTATTTGCTCCTGTCACACTCTTGACTCTCTCTTACTTCAGGGAGTTGCTGATATTACTCTCTAGATTTAGAGCCCCAGCATTCTTCGTGCTGCATTCTACCAGTTTCAGAATCTCAGATACGGCCTCCTCTAGAGGTGGGGATCCCAAGTCCGGGGTGGAGGTCATGTCTGTGTGCTCCCATGGCCTCCTGTGTACATTCCGTTTGTGCTTAGTGTATTTTACATGTAATCTAGCTTTATGATGCTATATCCAGATGGTTTAGTTCCTCCCTCTTTCTCTCCCCACATACACATGCACACACACACACGTATATATAATGAACACACACATATACGTATGCACAGAGACAAAAATTTTATAATATTTACATTTATATTAAAATATAAATATATATATATAATCTCTCTACTTACAAAGAAGGATATAAAGCAGCATGTTAAAAATGTTTTAAGATGGCGTTAGGTGACTTTAAGGAAATGGCTGAGCTAATGGAGAATCAAGTTCAGTAGGCAATTTGGAATAGTTACAGAACTTTGATGTTTTGGAGAGCGTGGTACTCATTACGGCAGCTCAAAAAGTGATCATTGGAGATGTATCATGATGGCTGGATATTTGAAGAGAACCACAGAACAGTTGTGAATATGTGAATATCATTATCCTAGCATCTATGCAAAAAGGACACCACATGGAGTTAATTCAACTTGTGGTCATTTTCTAAGAACGCATTTTCCAACTACCCAACCGCACATGAGCTATGCCTATTTTATGATTGTTTCTTGAGGTTTGTTTGATTAAAAACCTCAAAGGGAAGAATTTGTCATCTTTATCACTTTCTCCTCCTAAGTGCTGTATGCCATATTGCTGCTTTTTTTCTGAAATAAAAATATTGTTACATATTATATATGTGTTATATATATTATTAAGACAAAATGGTTAGTATAAGACTAACCATTTAAAGTGTATCATTCAGTGGAATTTAGTATGCTATGCAACCATCAAATTTATCTAGTTCGAAGACATTTTTATCATCCCAAGGAAAACCCTATCCCATACCTAGTCACTACGCATTGCACACTCCCTTAGCCCCTGGCAATCACCAATTTGCTTTCTGTCTCTATGGCTTAACTATTCTGGATTTATAAATGGAATTATATAATTTGTGACCTTTGTGTCTGGCCTTTTCACCTTGCATAATGTTCTTGAGGTCTGCTTATGTTTGAGCATGTATTGGTATTTTATTTCTGGCTGAATAATATTTCATGTATAAGAGGCGCCTGGATGGCTCAGTGGGTTAAGCCTCTGCCTTCGGCTCAGGTCATGATCTCAGGGTCCTGGGATCGAACCCCACATTGGGGGCTCTCTGCTCAGCGGGGAGCCTGCTTCCCCCTCTCTCTCTTTGCCTGCCTCTCTGCCTACTTGTGATCTCTCTCCTCTCTGTTAAATAAATAAAATCTTTAAAAATATATATATTTCATTTATAAATATGCCACATCTTGTTTTCCCATTTATCACCTAATGGGCATTTGGTTTATTTTCACCTTTTGGTGATAGTGAATCATACTTCTATGAACATTCTTATATAAGTTTTTAATGATACCTTTTAAAAAAAAAGGTACATTTATTTTAGAGAGAGAGAGAGAGACAGAGTGCATGAGTGTGGGGAGGGGCAGAGGGAGAGGGAGAGAATCTCAAGCAGACTCCATGCCAGTGCAGAGCCCAATATGGGGCTCTATCCCCAACCCTGAGATCATGACCTGAGCTGAAACCAAGAGTTGGACGCTCAACTGACTGAGCAACATAGGCACCCCAGTGATACCTTTTAAAATTCTTTTGAACGTGTATGTATGGGTGAAATCATTGTCTCATATGGTAATATTCTGTTTCACATCTGGAGGAAACTTGAAACTGTTTTTTGCACAGTGGCTGCTCCATTTTACATTCCACCAGCAATGTGAAAAGATTCTAATTCATCCATATCCTCACAACACTTGATATTTTCTGTGTTGTGATGATGATGATTAATGGGTATAAAGTGGTATCTCATTGTGGTTTTGATTTCATTTCTCTGATGAATAATATGTTGAATATTTCATGGGCATGTTGGCCATTTTTACATCTTTGGAGAAATGCTTACTTACGTCCTTTGTCCATTTGGGGAGAGTTAGTTGTTTATTGTTGTTGTTGTTGACTTGTGATGTTTCTTTATATATCCTGAACACTAGACCCTTGTCATTTATATGACTTCCAGTATTTTCCTCTATTCTGTAAGTTGTCTTTCCACTTTCTTGGTAATATGGTTTGATACACAAATAATTTAATTCTAATGAAATCCAATTTTATCTATTTTTTTCTTTTGTTGCTTGTGCTTACACTCATATCCAAGAACCCTTTGCCAAATCCAGTGTTATGTAGATTTACCTGTATGTTTTCTTCTAATAGTTTTATACCTTTAACTCTTACATTTAGGTCTTTGATTCATCTTAAGTTAATTTCTTCATGTGATATGAACTTCGTTTTCCAAATAAGCCAATGGGATTTTGATAGGAATTGCATTGGTAATGTAGATCACTTGCAGGGGTAGGATATTGCCGATTTAACACTATTATGTCTTCTGAATGATGAACGTGGGATGTCTTTTCATTTGTTTAGGTTCTTTATTTTTCTGATTTATTGTAGTTTCAGCCTCCAAGTCTTGCACTTCCTCAGTTACATTTATTCTTAAGTATTCCATTTTTATGCTATCATACATGGAATTTTTTTTTTAAGATTTATTTATTTATTTTAGAGAAAGAGAGAGCGGAGGGGAGAGGGAGAGAGAATCTTAAGAAGACTCCACACTGAGTGTGGAGCCCAACAGAGACCTCCATCTCACCACCCTGAGATCATAACCTGAGCCAAAACCAAGGGTCAGACACTTAACCAACTGAGCCACCCAGGTGCCCCTAAATGGAATTTTTTTTTAATTTCATTGTTAGATTATTCATTGCTAGCATATAGAAATACATGTAAATATACAGACATCCCATGTTCATGGATTATTAAAATGTCCATACTACCCCAAGCAATTTACAGATTCATTGCAATCCCTATCAAAATCCCAAGGACAATTTTTACAGAAATAGAAAAAAAATAATTCTGCAGTTCCTGTGGAACCAGAAAGACCACAAATGGCTGAATCAATCCTGAGAAAGAAGAACAAAGCTGGAGGCATAACATGTTCTGATTTCAAAATATATTATGAGGTTGCAGCAATCAAAACAACATGGTACCAGCATAAAGACTGACATATTGACCAGATGGAACAGAATAGAGAGCACAGAAGTAAATCCACACATATGTGGTCGATTCATCTTCAACAGTAATGTAAGGAATACACAATGGAGAAAAGATGGTCCCTTAAAATGATGTTGGGGAAACTAGTACATATGCTTTTAACAATAATTGTAATGTTTCACAGGATTCTAGCAGATCCTTGAACTCCATGCTTGCTGGGTCAAAAGTCACTTGATCTACTTTCTCCCTTAAGTCAGCAGAAAACCTTTGCTACATTGAGGGTCTGTAAAATAATTGTGTGTGTTTTAATATATAAAGTGAACATATCTTAAACTATTTTAATATAAATATATATTCATATATATTACATATTTATACATGTGTATATTATTTTTACATATGAAAAAATCATACTGTAAAATATCCCAGTGGGTTTTTTTCCAGGTGCTTTCTTTTTTTTTTCTTTTTTTTGTGGTGTATGTGTAATATGCGTTCAGAACTGTGTGGAATCACAACTATATGTTGGGAGATATTTGATCGATATGGCAGTTTGTTTTTACGTAGCATGTGAAATAACATCCATTGAGACTTGAGATTTTAATTGATAGCAGATGAGAAGAATAGAACATTTTGGGGGTAAATGCCACAGCATAAAATGTAAAATATTGGCAATCCTCCTCTTTCAGTAAAATTACCTGCAGCTGTATTGGCAAATGACTTGTCATTTATATTCAAAAAGCTAAATTATGGGCAATTTGAACTCATTTATCTTTTAAAAATCCATGAAAATAATGACAACATTAATCTTTTTTTTCCCCCAGAAGAATGAACAACTAGTTTGAAATGCCAATTCTCTGAAGAGATTTCCATTCATTATAGTGTATCCAGATTAAAAACCAAAATTTAAAGGAGGGATTCAGGACTTCAAATTTGTTTAAAATAGAGGAGACACAAGATTTCTACCATATAAAAATAAACATTTGTCACTCAAGCATTACAGCCATGAACCATATCGACCATATCAGACATGCTTTCAAAAAAGATGATACGGAAGCATTGTTTTTATTCAGGAATACATTTCAAAAATAACTTCTTTTATTAAAGTACCATTTAATTTATTAATTTCCAAGCTCAATAAATGAAATTTCAGTAACAACTAAAGTTTGCTTTTTATACTCTCTAGAGCTCACCAGTTTTTCTGAATGGTGTGTACTTTTTCTTATTTTGCATCTCTAAGTTTCTTCTTGCCCTCTTAGTTAGTCCTCTTGTTATCGAGTTTATAACACCAATAATAATTAATGGTCAATTTTTATTGAATACTGAACATATGTCATTGTTCTTGGCATTTTACCTTATAAATAATTTAATACTCACCTCTTCTTACATTTGAGGAGAGTCAGGCATCTGGTTAAGGACTAGAAAATTCTAAAATAAGATTAAAGCCCCGTTAGACTTGTCTCCAGAACCTACGCTCAGAACCATTCTGTTTAGTGCTTTTGATGAGGATTATTGCAGAGGTGCTGTCTTCTATTTCTGTATTTATATTCTCCATGACTAAGCTTCTGCCACTGGCGCATGAACTTTCCTGCCATTGAGCATAATAAATGATATTTCATAACTCACATTCAGGAAAAAAAACCTTAATGAGAAATATGAAAGCAGTATACTCGTTACCTCTGATACTTGGCTGAAGGATATATAATTGGTACGAAGATAATACATTTCAGATAATATTTACTAAAGAATGTAACACTATTTTGATGTATCCTTGAGTAAAAGTCACTGAATAAAGAAGCTGATTTCCTATCTGTATGTTATTTGTGGCTAAAAATGAATGTTGCTTATTTCTTCAGTATCACTTCCGGACTCTTTTTAAAAAAATAATTTATAATGAATTTCTCTTTTATCCATTTTGATGTTTAAATTGCTGCTAGAGTGGCCAGTGAGAGCCTCTTTCAACTACTTTCCGTGTGTCCGCTGAGCAATTCCCCATCAGCTCTGAAGCACTTCCTTACTTCCTGGCACAAAATATAAGGGTTGTTGGGGAGGGGAGAAAACTCATCTTTATCAAAGAATGACCAATAAAAATGCAAAATGAGTGATAGGGAAAAAGTATTCTTTTACAATCACTAAAGTAATATTTGAATCCATCAGGCATCATCAATCATTGGGTGAAAACAGGAAAGCAGACATTCACAACTTAAATGGTAAAAATATCACCAATAGTGGGTGAAATGATATAATCGTATCCTGATATGCAGTAACAAGGAGATATAAGTGGTTATACTAATATATTGGTAACATTATATGTTAATATAACAAATATTTTGACATAATAGATATATATATCATATATATAAGCACCATTAAGAAAGATATCAATAAGTTTATGCATATACGATTAAATATACATTTATGCTTTATATAAAGTAGTAGATGGGCATAATCAATATATGTGTACATAAATATATTAGTGTTTCTGTATACATATTACATATTTTGAAATGGTAATTAAATATGAAGTAATTTATAACCTTTCCATGGGCAGTGAAAAAATTGTAGCAAACTCACAGGTGTCTGGCAAACTCATCGGTATAAGAAATTTCTATTAACTGACATTTTTGTGAATTTATTATTTTATTTCTTTCTGCATTTCATAAAATTTGTTTTAAAAGCCCACTTCTGTCTGTCTTGAAGTCTTATCTCAATCCAGACCATGCTCACTTTTGAATTCCCAGAGCAGCAGCACTTTCTGCTTTACATCTGGTTCTTTTAACTTGCCTTATGTATGTGTGTGGTGTGTGTGTGTGGTGTGTGTGCACGCACACACGCACACACATGCAGAAAAAGAAATAATATTATGTTTGAGCAAAGCAAGGAAAAGTCTTAAATTGACTGACTCTCCCCACAGTGCCTTCCTCGGAGCTTTGCCGTCATTATTACCATTATTGCTAGGAATATTGGTGGTGTATTGCAGGTGCTTAGCACTTTCTGGGCTTTAATGAATAAACATACTTCTCTCTCTCTCGCTCTCTCTTCCTCTCTCTTTATTTCTCTATCTCCTTCTCTCTCTCTCTCTCACACACACACACGCTACCAAATTATAAATATTTTATTGGAAAATTTTTCAAGCTCCTCTAACCCAGAAATCCCTCCCAGAATTACTTTTATATTTTACTAGTTTGTTTTCTCTCATTTTCAGTGTTTTAGGTCCTTCGTCTTCTCACATACTGTCTTTCTCATCACCCAAAGCAAATAACCTCACCTCCTACTCCACTTTGAGAACATCTGACAGGGATTTCTCAGGATCCTGATTAACACTCTTACTGGTATCGAAATACCTCTTTACTCCTTCCATTCGATTACAGTGGAACACATATCCCTACTCTGGTCTAAATTCTTTCCAGCTTTTCTCTGAATAACATCCACTCTTGGGATCCTATTTAATCCACTGTTATGCTTTCCCACAATTGTTTTCCTCCCCAAGCTTTAAATTATCTGTCCTCAGGGCACCTGAATGGCTTAGTAGGTTAAGCATCTGACTCTTGATTGCAGCTCAGGTCATGATCTCAGGGTGGTGATGTGACATTGAGCCCCATGTCAGGCTCTGCGCTCAGCGGGGAGTTTACTTAATATTCTCTCTCACTCTCTCCTTCTGCCCCTCCCCCCAAAAAATACAAATAAATAAATAATCTCCGTCCTCATTTATATTCCCACAGCCATAAACATCTTTTCAAAACTTTTTAAAAACAAAAGTAAAAAAATTTTTGATCTCATATTCCCCTGCAGTTGTAGCCCTATTAAGCAGATTTTTCAAAGGATTTCACATTTGTCTATGCGTGTGTATGTATATCCTAAGAATTTGAGGTAGAAATGGCCAAGCCATTCATTATCTCCCATAGTCCTCTCTAACTGTCTTCCATCTGGCAGACTAAGTCATTCTGTTAAACACAGGTCTGCCTTCTCTCTTAAATCCTTCAGGAAAGTTCAAAAACCTTAATCCTTACTGTGGCTTATAGGTCTTTTCTGATTTGCCTCCCACATAACTCAGTTCCAGTCACAATGAACTAATCATTTCCCAAAGGCTTGTTGCTTGCTCTCCCTCATGTCTAGATGCCTGTACATGCTCTTCACTCCATCTAGAAAACTTTTCTCTGCACTTTCTCCTTCTTTTGTCTGGTTAGCTGCTGGTCATGTTTTATCTGCTAATCATTTAGGTAGGATACCTCTTTTAGATTGTCTTCCTTGACATTCTGAGACGTGTCGTGTCTCCTGTTTGCTCCCATATCACCGATATTATATTACATTTATGTAGGTAGTAATATATATTACATTAATTATTAAGTTAATTGTGTATTTGTTAGTATTTCCTACTAACCATAAGGTTTGCGAAAGCAAGTATCATGTGCATTTTTTAACCATGTGTTCTCAAGATCTAGCACAAATCGTGGCAGATAGAGGTCATTCACTAACTATCTGTAAATAAAATGCTAGTTATTGGTCTTTTTTATAGACTGTTGTGTGTATTTGTATGTGCGTGTGTGTGTGTGTGTGTGTGTGTGTGTGTCCTCAAATCTCCCCTTGAGCTCCGATGGTTAAAAATATTTACAAAATAAAAAAAATATATATTTACAAAATGTATCCTTAGACATCAGCTTTCCATGAATATTTTTATTACATTATTGCTTCTTCCCATTTTGGTATTAAAAATTCTAAATGTCATGGGTATTTAAAGGTATATTTATTCAACACGTAGAAAGACCCCGTCCTATTTGTGTTCGATTTTTTGGTCTTTATTTTTATTAGAAGCTTCAGTGAATTGCTTTGGCTTTAAAAAATGTTTTTATAGAGCATTCATGTAGAGTATTAACTGATTAATCCTTCTCCTGGAAGATTACAAAACCCTCAAATCTGTGCACAATTCAACAAATCCAGATTAATAGCATTTAAGCATTGGAAAGGTGGTTTCTCTTGGGAGCTTGAGCAATTATTTCAACTTTATGCCCAAGTAACTCAAGCCATTAAGAATTGTACTGCCTTTGAAATTCTCTGAGCCAGGAGGGATGATTGGCAGCTCTGCCTGTTTTTCATTACCTTCATCTGTGATTTCTTTTTAGCCTGATTCTTGGAAGTTAGTTGATGGCTAAATATTATGGAATCCTTGTGGTCATGCCCACTCTGGCTGATTTTTCCTCTCCTCGCAGATTACAGCAGCACTTGGCATTTGGAAATGGGATAGCCAGATTTGTGGTCTGGCTGCTTACTGTTAGCCCCTCCTGTTCCCTCTGCCCCTTAGGGCTGTGTTCTGTTATTGAAATACTCAAGTTTTGTCATCAAAATAACTGATATATTTAACTAACTTATTCCTGAATAAGAGTCTGGATTAAGAAGTCCACAGAGCTCTTTGCAGTTTGTGTGCTACAAGTAAATTGCCTTTCACTGCCGTGTGTGTGTGTGTGTGTGTGTGTGTGTGTGCGCGCGTGCGCACGCCCGTGTGTTTTAATCTTGTGTCCTCTCTCTTATTTAGATTTCACGCTTCTGTGTCTGTATCAGCAGAATAGTGCTTAGCATCTATTGACACCAAATAAAGCTTAAACTGTAATCATCGTAATTACATCTTCTTTTGTTTGAAAATAATATTTACTATAGACTTTTTGTCAGTGTTTTGTTATCTAAATTGCTTCCTCCTGTATTCCTAGCATTCTGAACTCTGGACCTAAAAGCATAAAGATCCGGGCCATCTAAAGATTTGGCAATTTTTAAAGTGCGCAGTGAGTCCTAGGCTTCAGATGTAATTGTAAATTGTAGCACACTTAATGAGTATAATAACCTAACAGCATGAGTGTTGTTTCCATAAACATGTTTGCATAATGATAGACTCACATCTGAAAAGAAATCATCTAATCAATGTGAATTCCAGTAATTTGTCACATATCCTGATGTGGGATTGACATTCTCTAAAAACCTGTTGAGTTGAAAGCTTGTCTCAGGAGATTGTAAACAAGATGTGCATTACGCCAAGGGGTATGTTTATTTTTGCTGATTATGGTTTAGTTATTACAGTCCACTTTCCTATTCTTTAATGAGAAACCTAGTCCCAGAGTTGTCTGCATCTTCATCTTTAAATGTGCTGCTGCTGTCAATTTGGTGACAACAGTTTGATATTTTGTTATTTTTTTTTAAAGATTTTATTTATTTATTTGACAGGGAGAGAGACAGTGAGAGAGGGAACACAAGCAGGGGGAGTGGGAGAGGGAGAAGCAGGCTTCCCACTGAGCAGGGAGCCCGATGCAGGAAATCTGAGGACCCTGGGATCATGACCTGAGCTGAAGGCAGACACTTAAGGACTGAGCCACCCAGGCGCCCCTTGATATTTTGTTTTTAAATGAGGCTTTCTATTAGATTGAGAGCCTGAACCTAATAGATGATGCCTTGATCTCATCATGTCCAGTCTCAAAGATGTTTAGTGAAGAATTTTGCTAGGACAGATTAATGATGGCAAATGACCAGTGAGATATTGTAGATACATAATCTGTAAACTTGTGTAGCTAAATACTCCAGATGTCTTGTATTTGTCAAAATTTTTACAATTTGGGCTTCTTGTGGGTAAAACCACTCTAAATCAATAAACAATGCAAACTATGGAATGCCTTTAAAGGTGTATAGTATTACACAAAATTAATCAGGGCCTGAGCGATCTGCTTTTAAGAACAATAGCAAAAAAAAAACAAAAACAAACAAACAAAAACACTTCTATTTTTAAATTTCAGATCAGTAAATGCTCTTCAGATGTACTTCAAATTAACTTTTATTTAAAATTATTTGTTTCCGGAGCGCCTGGATGACTCAGTGGGTTAAAGCCCCTGCCTTTGACTCAGGTCATGATCTCAGAGTCCTGGGATCAAGCCTTGCATCTTAATGGGAAGCAGATATTGATGGATTTATATCTTCATTTAAGATAGAAGAAAACGAATTTACTTTCTGCATTTTTGTGATATAACTATAAAAGAATAAACAAAATTAGGGCATGTGGGTGGCTCTGTCAGTTAAGTGTTTACCTTTAGCTTAGGTCATGATCTCAGGGTTCTGGGATCCTCCCTGAACCCCTTGTTGAGCCCCACATCGGGTTCCCTGCTCAGTGAGGAGTCTGCTTCTTCCTCTCCCTCTGCTCCTCTGCTGCCTGCGCTCTGACTCTCTCTTTCTCAAATAAATAAATAAAAATCTGTTAAAAAAAAAGAAAGAATAAAATTCCTAGTAAAATTGTTCTATTGGTTTTTTTTTTAAGATTTTTATTTATTTTATTTGACAGAGAGAGAGATCACAAGTAGGCAGAGAGGCAGGCAGAGAGGGGGAAGCAGGCTCCCTGCTGAGCAGAGAGCCCGATGCGGGGCTCGATCCCAGGACCCTGAGATCATGACCTGAGCCGAAGGCAGAGGCTTTAACCCACTGAGCCACCCAGGCGCCCCTATTCTATTGGTTCTTAAATTTAATACAAAATTATACACATTTTTCCTGCCTTGAAAGGTTTTTAAAAACAAACAACCAAAAACAACGCAGGATGAAGAAGAAAGAATCCTCAAATTAATCAGTGATTAGTTAAGAACATAGGTAATGTAATCGTGTAATCTCAAATGACAAAGATCTCAAAGATCCAAGGTTGGGGGAAGGCAGGGACAGAGGGAGGGACGAGAAGAGGTGGGGAGAGAGAGAGAACAAGACAGGAGATCAGGAGGAAGAAAGGCAGGCCCTTTCCCTTCTGTCCATAATGAAATATCCTTTTCTAATGAATAAGGTATTGATCCAAGTTACTTTTATGTTGATACCAGGGAAATATGGATTTCCTTTGCTTCTGTTCTTAAGTAGGAAGAAAGAAATACTGTAAAGGCATTCAGTGGCTAGGATAGCTAATAACATCAAAGAGGTCATGACTAATTTTAACCTTACTGACTATTTTGGGGGGCAAAGACCCATCTCGTTTATATACTGTAATACAGGCAAAATGTTAGCCAGCCCGATATCTTATTTAATAATGTAAATAAAGAAGAGAGTTTCATAAATGTTTAAAATTATTAAAATACACCATATTCTGTTATAGCCACTAAAAGAGGTCATGTGGCAGTGAGAGTAATTCCTAGGTTACTGATAATTCATACATAAGATCAGAGGGACCATTTTCAAAGTATGAATTGGGTATGATAAATAAAAGAAGTATATACTTTAACGTGAGTAAAAAATTGCTGAAAAGCTAAGCAAAAATTTGTTCTGAATTAAGATTGCGAAGTGGTCCTGTTTTATAAGAAGTAAAATACATTAAAACATGAGTGGTTTTTTAAACAGTATTTGATTGTTTTTCAAGGAAATGCAGAGTTTTCTCTCCTAGTCTATTTTCGACAAATTTGTATTTGACTCATAATAGTGTATAGATTTATAATTTTGCATGTGTTTTCTGTAAAGCTAGATATTATCACATCAGTTGATTTCTTTTTTTTTTTAGATATTTTTTATTTTTATTTATTTGACAGAGAGAGAGAGATCATGAGCAGGCAGAGAGGCAGGCAGAGAGAGGGGGGAAGCAGGCTCCCTGCCGAGCAGAGAGCCTGATGCGGGGCTCGATCCCAGGACCCCAAGATCATGACCCGAGCCGAAGGCAGAGGCCTCAACCCACTGAGCCACCCAGGCACCCCCACATCAGTTGATTTCTTATAGCTCTACATAATGGCAGAATTGGTGCTTTTTACCAAAGAAATTCTTCTGTGTGCCATCAGATAATCAGACACTTGCTATACTAGAAATACCCCAAAAGTCTGTGTACATGTGCAGTTTTCTGTATCATTTGTGTTAATTATTTTATGAGTTACTAACATTAACTGTTAGTCTTGGTATTTACAACTATTATTTTTGTTGTGGTACCTGTATCGGAATTGATGGACCACATGAATAGTTACCAAAAGGATTTAAAGACAGTATAATAGTTCCCTAATTGTACTGGGAGTAATAGTATGGAAACACGGCTTGTAGTTCTGAAAAGCACTATGCCATGCAATAGACAATGATTTAATTTTGCAGTGATTTTATTACATTTTCAAATGAAATGAAAATCCCCCTTTGTTTCTCACTGTGTGTGTAGTCATTAATTCATAATTTATCCTCCTTAGGTGATTATCATGATTCATGTATCATTCCCTTGGCTTGTATTATATACACAGTTGCCATTATATAGAGGTGACAATTTGATATTTCTCATTACAGTGGAATTACTTTCCTTGTATAAAGTAAAGGAGGTGTCTATATTTCAGAAGGCAAATTATGAATACTTATTTAACAAATAGAAATGTGTCGCTGAGCATATTCTCCCATTAAATTTTGCTCCGCTTAGAATGTGAAACTCAGTTAAGCTCAACACACTAATAACACATGCAATAAATTTCATTGCCTCGTATGCACCAGATCCTTTCCTTTGAGAAGTGATAGGCACTGTCTGTACCCTTAAGGAATGTATGGCGCCGTAGATGGGGTTTCTACTGTATTTCGTGTGTGTTTGTGTGTGTTTAGTGTGTAGGTGGTAGAATGCAATAGACACTATAAACTGTGTATATGGTATCTATAATTATTTTGCAGATATACTTATTTTATGTATATATGTATATACTACACATAGTATATATATTATTTTGTATGTATTATAAGTGCAAATATTATCAATACATATTTGTATTTTTTTCTGTATACTGTGTTGTTTTGACGTATAAAAAAACGTTTCTGGTTGGGAGATGCTATACCAGCTAGCTAAGAAATTTTCATAGCAAGCAAAGGACTAGCCTGGAGCATGCCTTACCTTCTATGTCTGACCTGTGCACCCCACCAGGCAATATTTCTATGCTTCATTTATCTCAGGGCCAGGTGCCAGGCAAATAGGACCACCCCTAGAGCCCAGAGCCCGCCAACATTATTCAGACTAGCGAATCCTAAACTACTCACCCTGCCTGGCCTGGCCTTTCAGAAACTGCAGTGAAGCCTCTGGCCCAGTGCTTCCCCTCACTCCTATCTTCTGCCTCCTTCCCGCCCTGGTGCTTTCCCTTGTAGATGTGTGTGTGCCATGCCTGCTGCCCCCAGGACCTATGAGTATAATGAATTTATTCTGCCCAGCCTCTCCTCTGTATTCTCTTGTGCCACGCCTGACAGTCTCATAGAGGAACACAAAATATCCACACATTTCTGTCACTTTGCCTTTCTTTCATTTTCTGAGATCTGAGAAGCAGAGATGAAGCTGGAGAAAGAATTAGAAGCTGAATATCTCATGTTCATTCGGAAACATAATAAGATCTGGGGCCCTCTTACGTTTCAGACTTAGATAATGGTATGATATTGTCATAGGTTGAATGATTTAATTGCAACTGCTCACAAGATGGACCAAAGTACTTCTGGAGTAGTTCATGAATGACAGGCAAGAAAGAAGGTGGAAAATAGACACTAGGGGAAATACAATGAGACAAACGCAGTTCTGAATAAAAACAGGAACTTGGTTTTTTGAAAGAAAAGCCAAGGAAGAAGCTGTGTCATGCTTCGGAGCAAAGTGCATTGGGATTTTGTAACTACTTAGGTATTTAGGACAAAGCAAGGTGGGTGAGCAGTGGTTTTTGAAGATGACATCTTTTATATCTGATATGTCTGAGGACAATGATGAAGCTGCTGAAGGAAACACGGGTTTGTGTAGGAACTTAGTGAGTTGGGTATTGTCTATACTGACTTCAACTGAAAAAAGAAAAGCAGTACAAGGTGGCACCCAGAAATTGTGGGACACGAGCCCAATGAGTCAGAGCTAAAAAGACAGATGTGCAAATCTACAATTATCTGCTGAGTCCTGAGAGTTTCATAAAGCAAGTAGATTTTACTTTATTTGCTTTCTTACTATTTTGCTTATTTTATTCTTGGTTTATTTATAAAGCATTCCGTCATTGTCCTTAGATTAAGTAATATGATATTCTAAAGTCAAATCATTTTAATTTGTGTGTTTGCTTTGAAGGATGGGAAGGAAAATTAAGAAATTAGTAGAAATCTTCCATCTAATTTTGGGGCAGGGTATTTTTTTTAAATACATATAATTTATTTAAATACATATAATTTATTTAATGTACTCTAGAAAGTTGCATGGTAAGATGTTAGTAAAGGAGTAGAAAAAGTGTAAGACATTTTTCATTCATTTACCTAATAGTTGTTGATTTTTGACTTAGGTGCTGGGACTGGAACATTTGAGTTCTGTTCTCATGGAGCTTTAATTTTTGAGGGTGGAGACACAAATTAATACTTAAAAGATGAACAAGGAAATAGATGAAGATAAATGCTATCTAAGGATTCTTTTCTTTTTTTAAGCATGATACATGAAGGGCATTCTAAACTTAGGGAACAGACTTGGTATATTTGAGAAACATAAGTGAGGCCGGTATGGTGGGTAAGGGGAATGATTGGCAGGAGGTTAACTAAGTGGGGCTTGTAAGCCATGGCACGCTGTTGGGATTTTATCTGATATTCCCAGAAAGATGCTGGACAGTTTTAAGCAGGAATTTGTCCCTCCATGCCTTATATTTTTTAAAGATCGCTCTGGCTGGGACGCCTGGGTGGCTCAGTTGGTTAAGCAGCTGCCTTCGGCTCAGGTCATGATCCCAGGGTCCTGGGATCGAGTCCCACATTGGGCTCCTTGTTCGGCAGGGAGCCTGCTTCTGCCTCTGCCTGCCTCTCTGCCTACTTGTGATCTCTCTCTCACTCTCTCTCTCTGACAAATAAATAAATAAAATCTTTAAAAAAAAAAAGATCGCTCTGGCTTTTACATTACAGGAGGATGGTAGATTAAAGGAACAGGAAAGAAAGGAATTAAGAGAGACCATTGAAGATGCTTTGCAATATTATCATATCTGAAAGAAAATTCTAATTGATAAATATTGGATGAATGAATGGGCTTTTGTCTCTGGGATCTCAAATACAGAATAGCTCTTGGCTGAGCGGGAAATATAGAGAAACTTTCAATTTCCCTGTGCTCTTACTGATGAATTCTGTTTTACCCCATTTTTCATGGCAGGTTTCATGCAACCTGGTTTCTTATTCACTTAGTGCTTGCATTTCATCCCAGACCTTACCTAACAGTGTTGATTATGAAATAATAATAATAGTAATAGTAATAAAGTTACTAATTTACATTTATTTACTGAGCAGGGACTGGGATTGGTGTTTTACTATGTATTATATCATTTTCCCAAAGAACCCTATTAGTTAGGCAACATAAATGCCCCCATTTTACTTATAAGGAAACTGAGGTAGAACCTCATCTAAGAAATGGTTCCTCCAGTTCCTATTTAGGAAAAGCCAGAAGTCAACATCAGAAAACCCAGTCTTCACTTGCGGCCAGAGAAACAGAGAAGACAGCAGGTGGCACCTACGTTGGTATCGAGGTCAGGTTCTGAGCAGGACACCCAATCCAGGGAAGGGACATTCCCACAAGATGCTGTTCTCTCAGTCCACTTGAGTGTCCCGTACTGAGAATATTCCCAGAGACCTGGAGTCCTTAGAAAAAAAGATGGCAGATAATATTCCTGCCTTTGGGTGTAAGGTTTCTGCAGAGAAGCAACCCTAGATTACACTGGTTTGGAATTTGCATTCATTTGTTGGCACCTGGTCCTTCCACTCGTCCCCAGTACTCACAGAGCCCAGGAGGAGGAAGATTTTCCAATTATTTCTAGAACCTCTTTTTCTTCGTCTTCTTTCCCAGTTCCTCCTCAGAAGAAATATTTTGGGGAAAAAAACCACACATGTCTGATCCCGTTATTTATTCAAAGAAACTTTTTTTTTTTTTTCCATTTGTCCACAGTCACAAAGTCTGGCCTAGAGGCAGACAAACTATCCAATTTGAGAATTTCTTCTTCCTAAGAAACAAAGAATTTTAAGCACAGGTTATTCATATTGGGTTGTTTTCAGCCTGTTCTTGCCTGTGTTGAAGAATCCCATAGTATTTGAAACCTCTTCAAAAAGAAGTGCTGGAATCAGGGATAATAAGACAGCGGACTTCTGGAATCCTGCCCTTCTTATTTTTCTCTCTCTCTGTTGTCTCTCTTCCTCCCAACATGCAGGGCAGCTTCCTGTCAGTAGTAACATAACCCTTCCATTTTAGCCTCCCCGTTCTCTGACATTGGCTTCACGCTTTGCTCTTGAGTATAAAATGGGCTTCTCAAAATGAGGAATATTTTTTCTTTTCCAACATACCCAGGCTTTTAAGACTCAGTAAAGATTCAAGAAAAGCCAGCTTTCAGACTCAATGACCCCTTTATTTCAGGTAGTATTATTCTTCCTGTTGAAGGGATGAAAACCATGGAAAACCATGGAAAAAGCTTCATTACAATAGGATTTTCAGGAATTGAAAGCATATTGCAAAATTATTTTTAAAATCTCCCATAATACAGCCTTTATTACGTGAGTGTGGGTGGTAAAGTGTTCTTCCATCTCCTCTGTCTCCCCCTCTCTCCCTTTTTCCTTCTCTCATGTGTGTGCACGTGCCTTCTGTTCTCTCTCTTCTTTTTTTGAAACTGTGTAATTGTGTGTGCAGAATTAGAAAAGCAACATGGCCCCCTGAATATCGAAGAAGCAAATAGTCCTCTGAAAGAGTGAACAACCCTGACGCTGAATTTTGAGATACAAGGCAAATTCAGGATGCTTTATTCTGATATGAATAAGAAACATTCATTTTATTTAGACTCATCAGAAAATATGTGCTGAGATCTTAAAAGTAAAATTTTTACCTGCAAGGAATTTGAATTGGACTCTCTTGTAGGATTTAACATATTCCAAGGGCCTATTCAATCAAAAATGTGTTGAAACTCTTTAGTGACATTTTTCATTTTGGAACCAACGTATATGCAGCTCCCTGGGGAACTGTCTATGCCTTTTTGACAAGAAAATCTTTCGTCATAGCATAGCTAAAGTAGTTCCAAAGGTTTCTGAATGCGGCATTTTACGGTCAATGTTTTCAGAACAAAGAGTAATTTTT
>CM052889.1:6846042-6860711 GCA_028534135.1 Potos flavus | reverse complement strand
ATGGGGTCCACAGTGCTAAAGCTTTTTAAGTTTTCTTTTAGAAAACTTTCAGAACTTTCCTGCTAAAGAGAACACAGGCTTCCAAGGTGAGTGCATTGAAAGTAGTTCCCTAAAGAACCACCCCTGAACTCAGAAACACAAGTTCGTTAGGTCAGATCATCTCTAAAATCATTACGGTGCCTTTTGTTGTTTGGTTGTTAGCGCACCAACTCCCCTGTGGATGTTGAAATATTTACATAGTTCTGAATCCCAGGTTTTCAAACTCCTTTCAGAAAGCTTCTCAGACTCTGTAGAAGTTAGTCAGTATGGATACTGAGGGTCCATGAGCTCATCCCCATCTTGCTCACAGAAGGAATAGGTGATGCTCACGTAACATGATGCTCAAGCAGCCATGGGCAGGGGAGGGAACCTCAGCCCCACCTACCTCCGTGGTCTGTGAACTCTCAGTGACTCTGTTGCCCGGTGAATTGGGGAATCCCTAGGCCCTGGGCCCTCAACCTAACCAGACCTGAAGGAGTCAACTAACGTTCTTGGTCTTGTCACAAGAAGGATGCCAGGGCAGACACGTAGCCCAGTGGATGAGTAACACAAGTGGGAAAGTTTATTAAAGAGAAAAGTATACTCTTGACATAGAAGAGTGGGTGAGTTCTGGAGGGAGAGAAAGCTGTGTGCCCTGGGGGCTGAGTTTCTGTTATGGACAGTTTTTAACTAGGGGGCAGAATATTCATTGCTTGGGGTAGGAAGCAGTATTTCTTGCTTTTTCTTCCTAATTTGGTCAGGGGGTTTCTGTCATGACACCCACCATCTTGGGCTGTCTAGTTTGATCAGGCTTCTTGCAGAGTGCTGCCAGGACGGACCTCTGACTTTCCCAATAGCTGGCCATGACTTCCATGTTACCAACCTGCTGGTTTCCTGTTGTAACCTAACTGCCTACTCAAGGACTTGACCCCCGTTGCTTAAAGTCAGCCATGGCGGTGGAAGTATTCACACCATGCAAATTGACAAATGCTGCAAATCTGGGCTTTTTTTTTTTTCTGGACACCAGACCACCAATACTTTTACCATGACCAATTTTGAGCTTTTAGTGTTTTCACTGATATAGGAATTTGATAAAATTCCTAAGAACTTAGCAACCAGTTCTCACCATCCACAGTCATTGGTCTGTGGCATCCCAGTTCTGTTCTCCTTGAGAGATGAGCAGCAAAAGCCTGACTGATAACACAGTTTTCTTGGGCATTATTATTTAATAGGCAGATGTTTGGCTGTGTCTGAAGCTAGGGAATTTATGTTTAGGCTTGCAGCATAGAAACACAACCAACAAAAATTAATGTGGCTGAAAATGTAGTCAGCACATTTCATATTATTCTTTAGTCTATAATTAACTGACTATTCTTAATTGTTGGTAATTAAGTATAAACTTATGCCACAGCCCATCTGTGAAAAAACAGACTAAAATTTTCTTCTATAAAATACAAAATTTAATTTAACTCACTAATGGCCACTAACAAAAGTCAAGTAGGAGTGATTACTTGTACGTAGAGCCAGTTTTTGAGAGATTCAGTGGAGTACGAGAAACGTGGGGTTTGGAAATCATGAGATCAGTGGACTGGATATGATGTAGAGCAGCATGATCAGGATGGCGGATGAAAGGCTAATGAGAGTTAGAATTGTGTGGAAACAGAGGGGGTAGATTCCGTTTTTCCTGAAATTTAGCAACATTAAAAATGAGATAGGATGGAAATCTGAAGGTGAAAGAGGATAGAGGGTAGTTTTGAGGAGGGATAAGAAAACTTGTTACATTCTATAGGCAGATTGGAAATAGCCAATCAAGAGAAAATGCAGCTGAAGAATCCAGAAAGTTAGATGAAACAAGACCTGGAGTGAACGAACATTCTTGGCAAGAAAGCCAAATATTTCTCCTTCAAGGCAAAAGTGGAGTGAAGGAAGGATGGATAGAGGTCTGGGACGAAAGGTGATTCATGTAGTTTTGGAAGTAAAAATGGGTTTGCTATTAATTTATTGTCAGCATTTCTAATATGAATAAAACAAATTGCAACATTAAGGTTTCGAAGAAATCAGGGAATGGTTTGTTAGAAAAACTCAACTAGAAAGTGAAACAATTTATCCATTCAAAAATACCATTTAATTGGTTAACATAAATTATATTCACCAAGTCATGGCATTACAGTAAGCACTCAGTAAAGGTTAGCTCGTAATAGTAACTATAAACACAATGAAATGGAAATTATTTAGACTAAAGAATGTTATCAGTGCAGAACATCAATGGACCTTATTCAGATCATTAGTAAATATTTCTCTTGACTGGTTTCTAGAGAAAATGCATAATTTTTGTACTTTGCTCTCTTGACTGGTTCAAATGCCCTTTACAGCAGAAAGAACTGTATTTCTCATCATTTCCTAACCTAACAAATCCATTATACGATAGGTTTTTTTAATGTCATATTAAATTCTTCTTGAAAAAGTAACTATAGGCATAGAAAGTGTTTTCTAAAAATTCAGTAAAACTGCATAGGGTTAAAGTTCAGATTCTGAAACATGTCAATGAGCACATTATTATATGTCCTTTGTATGATATAATTATGAATTGGTAAAATGTTTTGTTTGTTATCTGTGCACTTTCTAAAGAAAAACTAAGAATTTGTACTTGAATATTAATTTTAGCCATGACTGAGGATTTTCTAAATTGCAGTCATCATTTAGCACATTGTTATTTTGCATAAGACTTGGACTTGGAGGTTGTTTATTGTGTCTCTTAAGTTTGAATTTGTATAGAATAGGTTGCTCAAGCATGATTCAGAAATTTAACCAGGCTTTCTAAATATATAAACCATCCTTTTTTTGCCAACTGGCAAGACAATACCACTCAGTAAATAGCAATCAGGGCACAGAGAACCAAGGGAATATTAAGTTTGGGGATCTCCAAATTGAGAGCTCAGATAGATTGATTATGGTTATATTGTTAGAAAGTGTTCATTCCCAGATCTGTCTTTTTTTTGCAGAGATAAATATATGCCACCAGCAGATAGAAAACTGAAGGGAAGAATGGTGTGCATCTGATTTTAATTTTCTTATTTGGAGAAAAATACAGCGTGTATAAAGAATAATACATTTCCTTTATTGAAAATATGCAATAGGAGCTATAAAAATCACAATACTCTTTACATGAGACTGTGGTGACATACAACTATTGATTTTAAACTTATGGATATCATACACAATGGAAAATATTGTTAGACATTGTTAGACATGTTACTTAAAGCCAAGAGCAGTAATGATGCCAGAACAGTATCATTAGCATCCCAATGGGAAGTTGTTACAAATGCAAATTTCCAACCCCACCCAGATCTACTGCATCAGAAACTCTGGGAGTGAAGCACCAAATCTGTTATTCAGTAAGCACTCTAGGTGATTTTAATGCATGCTAAAATTTGAGAGCCACTGCACTGGACAAAGCATCCAAGGATAATTATTAAAATATGTCAGCAACCTGTTGATAATGATCGGTTTTGTCAGATGCATGATATAGATCCATTTTTCTGGCTCTCAGCTTTCTCAGTCTGCCTTATGTGTCCTTATAGCCCTAATCACTACCTGATGAATACCTCCTCTAGAATATACTTTAGAAGAGGGCAAGAACTCTGTCTTTGTTTACTGCTTCTTACCCACACACCCGAGACAGTGCCTGGAACATAGAAGGCAATTTGATACATATTTATTGGATGAATAAATTGCTGAGAGTTCAGTAATTTAACTAAATATTAAAATATGATAATGGATAATATTAGCACCATTTAATGTTTAAGATAGAGTTATATAGATAGATGCGTTCACCTTTATTAATAATATGTAAATCTTATATCAATCTGAAATGTAAATTAACTTAGCAAATATAGTTTAATAATATACTTTGATATTTAAAGTCTGTGTAATGGAAATCACCTTGTTCATAAATTTACCAGTCACCTTCAAGACATGTGATATGATTATTTTAATACATGTGCTTTGGAATTAGTTTGAAAATTTGAAATGTTATCAAACTTTTGGTTTGCAGGGTCTGTGTTAAAATGTGCGAGAGTGTCGCATTCCCTGTGTTTTTATGATAAAAGTTCCTCAAGAGAGGAAAAACAGCTTTAAAAAATGAGGTATTTGACCAAGATGGAAAAAAGAAGTTGAAATAATTGTGGTTAATAGCACTTCTACATGATATCCAAATTGTCATATTTACTAGTAACAGAGCGGAACAACATTTTGGACTTGTGTCTCTCTATTTTTTAGAACTAATTTCACAGTAGAGTTGAGAATCTTCAAATCTATCGCTATCAAGTGATCTTGAAAAATGTGTATTTCATGATTTACCTGGTTAGTGTTCTAATCTGTGAAAATTGTTCACTAGATGATAGTCAAGTTTAGAATAGAAGCTTGCAATTTTCAAAATGTATATTACAGTGGAAACAAGTACAACATACCAGAATATAATATCCTCAAATTATTTTCCACCTAAGGGTGTAATCTCAGTGTAAATTGTCTAATCCAGCACTCTGGTCAACATTGTTTCCTCTTAAGGGATGGTACCTACCAGGAGTCCTTCCTTACCGTATAATCTTGGGTTTCCATGCACTTGTGTGTCAAATGGATAGTAGTTTAATAGCACCCCCTTGAATTTGCATAATTAATATGTAACAATTTGCTACAAAATGCCTAATTACAGTTAGGACACATAGTACCTCTTTAGCTTTTCTAACAAGTTTGTAAGCATGCTCATCATCACAAAATGAAAAAGAAATTTATGTCAGTTGATGTTATAACTAATTTTAAAAATTTCCCACTGAAACATGGGATGCTTTATAATTATATTAGATTCTTAAAATGTATTTTTATAAATGTTAGAATGTTAGAACTGCAATCTAGACTTTAAGAAATACAAAAATTATGAAACTCTGGGTCATTGTTAATATAATCAAATCCCCATTGTATTTATTGTGGGGGGGGAATGAGAAATAGGAGATTTGGAACAATTATCTAAAACAATGGAATAACATATTTCCCTTGATATCTTCAAAAGAGCCAAGAGAGCTATTATTCAGAAGCAGTTGGTTCTGTTTAGTATTAAAATAGTTTGTTTTACTGAAATTAATGTCATTAGATTGACTTTTCTAGTGGTAAGTTGTGCTTAAGATGGATTGGTAAAGTACTAAATAAAAAGCTGTCTTACTGGCTAACTTTGAAGTGATAGCATTGCCATTTGTCACAGCTGTTTTGGTGGGAGAAGATTATTGCATTAGCAAAGATGCTGAATTTGAATGCCTTTGGGAAATTTAGTGGAATATATCCAGCAGCTGAAAGGCTCAGGACTCAACCCAAGAAAACTATGAGGGGGAGGAGATAATCCAAGGAAAAATGATTGAGAGGAAAACTGTGGGCCAGAGGCAGAATGAATGAGTCACTAGCATTTAAAAAGTTGAGAACAGAGAAGTAATTAAGAGAGACAGAGATAAAATAGCAAAAAATATAAAGATACTCAGAGAGGGTGTATTCAAGGATTCTGTTGGGATAGAGTTTCAAGAAGTAAATGATTAGCAGTGTCAAATGCAAAGGAGAGGCTGTTATATATCTTTAATTTACTACAAAATGCTGAAGCACTGACATGTGATACTTTGCAGTGGTTACTTTAATCTACAACCTTAGGAGTGGAACAGTGGTCCTAGCACAACCTCAAATTCCACATTACTTAGTGTGGAAAGATGAATCCCACACTCTGAAGACAGCAGCCACATGTGGTTGACCCAGCCATATATCAGTCAAAATATAGACTTTATAAAGTCCTATTATTATAAATTAGTTTCATTAATGAACCCAGTGGTTTTCAAGAGATAGTAGATGGGCTAAAATATTTTAAAGGTACTCCTTCTTTATAGAGTGTAAGAATATAGAAAGTTTGGCAGTATGCAGTGTTATGGGTTGAACCCATGAATTGATCTCTAAAATTGCCCAGTGTCTAGCTGTGAACTTCAAGGATTTGGCTTACCTAGTTAGTCTTAACTAAATCTTGACCAAAGCATATTGTCACTTTTTTCTTAAGTGAACCATTCAAGCAAACTAATGTTTCTGGATTGCTGGAATTCTCTTGAATCTGCAAAATAATTTGTATGATTTTTCGTGTGTGTCTGCTTGCTAAAAATATCTGTATAATAAATAGCTATGTGTGGGAGAGATTTTGATCTGAGATGTTCTTTCATTTAACCTGAAAGCATGGTTATAGGGGCCTCAAAGGTGAAAGCAGAGGTAATTATCTTCTGCAAAGAAATGAAGAGTTGTATATAGCCAAGTGGTTCCTGGTTCTCAGTGGAGACCCAGGAAACTGAGGACAAAATTGACCGCTGGAATTTTCAGTGTGGAGGCTCTTGTTAATCTGTGCCAGGGAAGTTTCAGTGTTTTGGGGAAGCATCAATCTACTTGCAATCAACTGGGGAGAAAATGAGTAGTCAGAAAGTGCTGAGGACACCTAAACTGGAAAAAATCCCCTTTCCCATGGCCCAGTGTATTCTCCTATTCTGATAAATATAAGTATGTCTGAATTTTCCTTCATCTTAAGGTTGAAGAGGGCAACAATATTTAGAATCATAGACTTTAAAACAGTAAAATTGTTCGACTATGTCTTAAAATGGGAGAACTATTTGTTTTTCAGTTCAATATATATGGTATCTTTAAAAATGAGAATTCATTTTCTCTTGGCTAATGTTCTCTGTCCAAATAAAAATGTTATCATTTTAACAAAGAATATAACATTTTAATTCCAATTACAAAAAAAATTAAAATATCATTTGACAAATGTCATTTTGTATTGAATAACATTTGTTAAACCAACGTATTTTTTATTCAAAGACAGAAAAAAGAATGAATAATAGAGTCATTATTCTTCTGAAACAATGGAAGAAATACTGTAGTCACACGTCTAAAACATCGTTTCAAAAGAAAGACCTTTTGAAAACTAAAGAACTACTAAAGGTTCTCAGTGACTCAGATGATTTTTTATAATAGCATCTTTAGTCATATCCTCCACATGCATTCACAATGGAAAATTATAATACAATAGGTTTCCATGTCATATATTAAGCTAATTACCAATCTAGTTGATAGTCACCTGTCAACTCTGAGAGTTAATAGGGTAAGTGTGATACAGAGAACTGTCATTTCATCTAAGGAGCTAGATAAGTAGGTACTCCCCCAAAAAAGTCTTTTAGAAATATAGGAGGTCAAAAGATTATTAAGTTTAAGTCTCTAAGTCTTAATGGAAACTGTCCAAACTACCCTATTTTATCTACCATACCATGAGCAAGGGGATGACATCACAGTTGCTTAAAACAAATACACCTCTTTGATCACAAACACAAGTTTTCATGACATTAACATGAAGAAATTATATCAGTAGTTTAATATTGAAATTTGTGCCTGATATTTTATCTGATCTTAGCTTCTGGTTAGTGCTTATTTTAGTGTTTGCTATTATACTTCTATACCTTGAGAAAGGTACTTACTAGATATACTAGTAAACATTTTGCATCCAATGAGTATTATAAGTGGAAAGAGTATATAATGAATAAAATTCAAATATAAAAATGTATTTATATAGTTGAAAGTGAATATTCTTTAATGGCCTATTCAAGAAGAAATGTATTTTTCATTTCTTAAATGAAAGTGACTTATCTTTTTTGTAAGTATGCAGGGCTTGAACTCACGACCCTGAGATCAAGACCTGAACTGAGATCAAGATTTGGATGCTTAACCAACTGAGCCACCCAGGCACCCCCACAGTGGCTATCTTTTTAAAAAATATTTAATATATGGGGCTCCTGGGTGGCTCAGTGGGTTAAAGCCTCTGCCTTCGGCTCAGGTCATGATCCCAGGGTCCTGGGATCCAGCCCAGCATCAGGCTCTCTGCTCAGCGGGGAGCCTGTTTCCCCCTCTTTCTCTGCCTGCTTCTCTGCCTACTTGTGATCTCTCTCTCTATCAAATAAATAAATAAAATCTTTAAAAAAATTTAATATATGATGTTAATATATATTATATATAGCAATATATATATTAAATATATGACGATTTATCTACCACATGCTATCAAGACACAGAAGTAATTAATATAAATTTTAAAGATTATTTATAAATCTTTTGAGATTCCACCTGAGAAATATTTAAATCTTTTCCCCATTTCCCACCAATATCTCAATTTTATTACAATAAAAAGTTGAAGACTTTGAATATAAAATTACATAATAGAGACTGAAACAAAATGTTTTCATATTTTCACCTAGAAATGCTTGATTAAAACATATTTTAATTCTCCTTCTCCCCAATAACACATTATGAAACAAATTGTTCACTTAATATGTAAACTCAAATAAAATATGACTGCTCGTTTTGAATAAAACAGTCCCTACAGAATTCTGTTCATGGGTGAACACATCGAAATTGCAATTATGCCATTGTTGAGATTCTCAGGGTGCTGTGTATTTATGCAATAGCAAATGTATGTGAAATGCTGACATTATATCCAACCTTCAAAACAGAAATAGCAGCAGAGCAGTTTTTTTGCTCACAGTGTTCAATTTGATCGAACTGCTCTGTCTGGATGGTAGTTTTATTAAATCAATGTTGCAGCACACAAGTCTAATGAAGAATGGTGGTTCCATATAAATTTTACCCCATGATTACTCTCCTAGGAGATTAAGACTTTAATTTGTGTTTCATGAGCTTATTATTATTTTAGAATCATTTTGGCTAAAATCTGAAAATTCTTTGAAACAAATGAATCCCAGACTTCTTATTAAGCACAGAAAGCAATAAAATGAAAATTTATGACACTGAATTGGAGCCGCTGGGTATTGTCTGTTTATTTCTTTATTACTTGTGTATTTCTTTTTGGTGTTATTGGAATGGTACAATATTGCTTTTAGGTAATATCAACCATTAAATAATGAAAACATCTTCAATCACTTGACAGAATACCTTTCCTCTCACTGATCATACCATCGGTTTTGCTTTTGTGAATATGGACTTCTGTTTTTATATTCTTCACTAATTGCTTTTAAAACATTCATGTCAATTTTTTTTTTAATGAAATGAAATGAGCTGGAGTTTTTTTTTTAGGCTATTACATTTAAATGCTAAACCTGAGCCGATTATTGTTACATTTTTCTATGGCTTTCTGATTTGAAATTACCAAAATGAAAGTCACTATTTGTATTCTACCCAAAGTGATCTGTGTATCTGTATATTGGCTGTAATACAAGACATTACCATGTTTGATATTGTCTATACTGCAGCATATAAAAAGTGTTATGATTCTAAGTTGGCAAAAAAGAGAAAGGAAATCAGATTCATTTAGCTCATTTGGTCAGTCATTTTGGAAAAATGTGCTTAACAGCTAATTCTGGGTCAAGGAGTTATATTATTTTAGTAATTTCAAAGATTATTTTAATTTGTTTATTTTTGCTTTTTCTTCTCCGACTTCTCTCTCCTTTTCCTTGGTCTTCATCTTCTCTTCTTCTTCCCTGCTACCTCTCTCTCTCGCTGAATTATTGTGTATTTTGACAAAATCGTAAATGTTACTGAATCAAAAGAAGTTAAGTAGGTGAGTTGAGGAAGAATCCAAATGATTCTGGCAATACTATCTTATTTATAAATAAAAAATGTAAAAAGTACAATTAAAACTAAACTTGTTATCAAAGAAATGTATTTTTAGAAGAGGGATGATTTGAGCACAGATGGCTCCATCTTTGTTACTTTTTTTATATTAAAATGACTTCCCTCATATCTTCCACATCCTATTATTACATTGTTATCTGTTTATAGTTATATAACTCTCTATAACATTGAACCACTTTTCTCCCATATCTGTTTCTATCTTGGCAAGTTGCTCTCACACTTTATAATACTTCTTTCTTTTTTCTTTTTGGAATGCATTATATCAAACCAAGAAGAAGGTACAGATTTGTAATATTGTGATTGTATGTCTATTTCCTTTCTACTCTCTTTCTCTCAACCTTACTTTCATTTGGCAGTGAGGATCTAATAATGACTTGCCTCAGAATTAGGGGCAAATACTTGAAGGACACAGGTAATACTCAAGGAGTAAGCAGTAAGAGATCTTCAAAATCCATAAACACCTCAATTTTATCAGTTTTATGCAGATACTCATTAAGTGAGATGAAGTCTTATACACATAGGCACATTGTCTTTTTTCTAGTTCATTATTATTTTACAGCACAGTAAATAGTAGTAATAGGTGGATAAGGTACATGGTAATATTATTGAAATATTAAAGGTTTTTCATTTATTGATCCCTTTAATGATTACCACAGACTGATCTAATCAAATTTAACACTACAATTAGCAATATACCTTGCAAAATATTAAACAAATTGTCTTGTTAATTGTAACATACAAGTAAGTACCTTAATATCACCACTGAAACTATAGCTCTTTAATTATAAAGCTCTACTAGAGGGGCGCCTGGTGGCTCAGTGGGTTAAAGCCTCTGCCTTCAGCTCAGGTCATGGTCTCGGGGTCCTGGGATCGAGCCCCGCATCGGGCTCTCTGCTCGGCGGGGAGCCTGCTTCCCCCTCTCTCTCTGCCTGCCTCTCTGCCTACTTGTGATCTCTCACTCTCTCTGTCAAATAAATAAATAAAATCTTTAAAAAAAGAAAAAAGCTCTACTAGAATCTGGTTATTTAACTTTAATTCTTATTGACTTTAATCCTGTAGACTATAATACTGGATATTTCTTTACATTTGTCCATATTGAAAAACAATGACAGAAAATATTTTAGGTTTTGTCTAAAAGAAAGAACAGGAATAAGTTCTTAAGATTGCATGATCCTTGCCTTATTTTAGGCAGCAACTATATTTCTTTCCCTCTGTCAAATGTTTGAACTCATTATCAGTTCTTAACCCTGATTGCTAATATGTAACTGTGTTAGACATATACATTTGTATACACATGGACACACACACACACACACACACACACACACACACACACACACACACATCCTAACACCCTGTACAATCTACCGCAGTACATCTTGCTATACTGTGCTTATGGGAAGTCCCAGACGCCCCAGAAAATGGGAGTTTCCAGCAATAAGTAGTCTGTAAAGAGAAAATCCTTTCTTTTCTAACCAACCTACCATTGGTGAGGAATAGCTATTTCCTTTTGCGTTCCAAACTACATTTCACTCTTTGATAAAATACATAGAGACCTTTATATGATTCGAAAATCTTGCTGTAACAGGAGGAGAGATATTTGGCAGTTTGTATATTATGGTAAAATTCTGGGGCAGCAAAGCAATGTAAAGGTAGCGTAGAGTTCATTATAAGGAGATTTTAGTTGGGCTAAATTGTTTAGCAATGAATAAATGGTTCTTACTTGCCAAAAGATCAACATATTTCTTGGTATTCTAAAACTGCAATATTACACTTTTATTAAAAAAAACTAAGTCAGTGAAAATACAATGTATAATTAAAATGTTAATGTGTTATTTCCTAAAAACTAAGCTCTCTTTAATAAAATCTATTTCTCATTTCACATTAATATTTGGCAGATTTAAATTTCATAAATGCTAAGTCCATTTTAAGATTTAAAATACATATTATCTCTGTTTAGATTTTATTTCAACTCTGTCAGTGCATATAACTTACTGAATATATATTTAAAGATTTATAAAAGTCACTCAAGAGTCAATATATGCAAAACGGATGAAGTGTAAGATCCTTTTTAATTTAGATTTTTCCTGTTGAAATCTTTTGCAATTATCTGATTATTTCCCCTGTGTAACTACTTGAAGTAGGTATGTGTGTATTATTTTGGTATTGATTTATCTATGTACTTTCCATCAATTACTTTGAGATCAAAATATTGATTCAGATACATGGTAAGAATACAAAAGAATAAATGGGGTGCCTGGATGGCTCAGTCCTTTAAGCATCTGGCTCTTGGTTTCCACTCAGGTCATGGTCTCCGGGTCCTGAGATCAAGCCCCAGGTCAGGTTCCCCGCTCAACAGAGAGTCTGCTTGAGGAGTCTCTCCTTCTGCTCTTCTCTACGCTTGCATGCATGTGTGCACTCTATCTCCCTAAAAATAAATAAATATTTTTTTTAAAGATTTAATTTATTTATTTGACAGAAAGAGATACAGCAAGAGAGGGAACACAAGCAGGGAGAGCGGGAGAGGAAGAAGCAGGCTCCCACTGAGCAGGGAGCCCAATGTGGGGCTCAATCCAGGACCCTGGGATCATGACCTGAGCCGAAGGCAGACACTTAATGACTGAGCCACCCAGGCACCCCTAAATCTTAAAAAAAAAAAAAAATACAAAAAAGTAAAAAGAATAAATAAGAAAACAAGAAAGAGAGAGGGAGGAAAAAAAGAAAAAAGGGAATATTTTAAAGCAGCTTCTTCCTTTGCTATCATCCTGAAAAATGAATAATAATAATTGTCTAATGTGCTGCATCTATTTTCACATCTCTACGTGCTAAATTTCCAATGTGGAAGAGTGACATTTCTGAAAAATTTTAGTAGGTTATTGTATTGTAAAATGGTTTACTAGCTAAATTAGTTGAGTGAACCCTGAAATGTAATAAGCTATGTAACATATGCAGAAACTTTAAAATGAAAACACAAAATCCATGTAACTCACATAGGTGTCTTTGTTGATAATCAATAGAATTCAGTTGATTTATGTTGTGAACAAAATCATGATTGACATCATTTGACCAGCAAGTTAATTTATCACACATCTTTCATCTCAAAAAAGTAAAGTAGTGTTTTTTGGAGTCCTTCCTATTTCAAAATCAGGTCATAGCCCTTGTTGGCAAGAAAGGTGCCCCAGCCCTGTGTAATTATGCAATGGGTTTCCTCCCCCTCTGTGAACCACTCGTGGCCAGAGTTCCCATTTTCTTGGAAGACGCAGATCCTCAATGCTTGCCTTTAGGCTCTGTAAGCAAGGCCATTCAAACCAACACACAGCTTTGTCTTCTGTCCATAATCTCCAACTAATTAGAAGTTCTGCTCAGTTAATAAGATGACGTGGTGGAAAATTGCTAAAATGACTTACAGTGAATCATTAATTCCCTCAGATCGGCTGTCTGTATGTGGGATGCTTTTGTTAAGGTTAGGCTGATGTCAGTCTCCTATTTTTTTTTTTCTGAAGTGCTTACCCTATTTTCATTATAATATTTAAAACATGAGACGAGACAGATATTTTTACATCAGAATTATCTCACCCAGTGTGCTTAATTGTGTACAATTTATTATGTCTGTCATTTCTTCCTAGACTTCTTTTAGATCACAGAGGCAAGAATGGAGGCATTGTGCAAATATGTGTAACTAAAGAGACATTTCCCATATGTCTGTGGTCAGATAACCTTTCTAATGCATATAAAAGGAATGATAAACTTTTTTTTCTGATTCTAAGGTGACCTTGATAATAAATTCAGCAGCCATCGCTTTCAATGCTTTCTGATAGCACTAGATAAGCTCCTTTTTTGATCTTGCTTTGGTCAATCATTCGTCTTGTTTCCCTTTGTTTTTGAGCCATCTGATGGTGTCAGTACCACAAAGCCAGTGACACTGAATAAATGAGGGATCCAGGCACGAGCTAAAAAACATAAAAGCTATTTTTAATATTCTTTGTTTCTGCTGCAGCTCAGATGAAACAAAAATAGAATGGATTTGAAAAAATAAACACATGTCTCAAAAGAGACACAGAGAGAAATCAGAGAAATCTATGGAGAAATAAGTTGGAAGTGAGGAATATACAAATGCCATTCTTTTCACTGTTACCCTGATGGAGTAATTTTACCCATGTTGGTATCTTAGGGGGAATAAAACTCTTCATATAAGACCATTTTCATAGAATAATAATAGAGCCTCTCTCTTCTTCTCTCAATCTATGATCAATTAAGTTCAGGAAGGCTTCCAATGGAGGGGATATTTCATTACTGGAAAGCTTCTCAGAGTCTTCAGGCATACAAATACAGATTATAAAGTTCGCAAACAGATAAATGGTTCTGCATTTCTAAGCTTTTTAAACCACCGATTGATTTTTACCAGTGCTCATTTTAGCGTACGATGTTTTAGTTTCTTTACTTAGAAAATACTGATCAATTCTTACTTTTCTGTAGTTTTGCAATTCCCAACATGATTTAAATTTCTATTCTAGAGACGTGTACAAGAAATTTGCAAAGGTACTGAGAGCAGGACCTATGTCTCGTACATCTTGGTGTGTCCGTAATGTTGTACAAAGTGCACTTCACTGGAGAAAGTTCTATATTCTGGGCATTGTACAACATGCTGGGAATTAAGAAGTTACCTGTTCTGAATTTAAAATAAGACCTGTCTAGTAAAAATTGCAGAAATACAAACACATAACTGTCACTTAAGAAATTCGTGGTATAACACAGGTACAAATAAAATCCTGAATATTGGTTCAATAAAATTCTGCACCTTCCACAGATGACACAGGGCAAACAACAGAAGCAGTACATGAAGAGTACTGGGGTACTGGGGTGGCTCAGTAGGTTAAAGCCTCTGCCTTCGGCTCAGGTCATGATCTCAGGGTCCTGGGATCAAGCCCTGCATCAGGCTCTCTGCT
>CM052889.1:6803969-6831480 GCA_028534135.1 Potos flavus | reverse complement strand
TCGTGCAAGGGGCCTTGAGGCATGCTGGTCTGTGATTGGTCATGCCCCTTTGAAAAACAAGCTGTACAGGTTGCAACCAATTATCTCGCTGATTTGTGGTAATGTCTCTGAGGTATATGCACGTGCGACTCATAAATCGGCCTTTGTTAATCTTAGTAGTCCTTAGAGAAGTGCTGCGTGTGCTACGTGACTTACGTGTGAAGCTGTTTCCTCGAACTTGTTTTTCGCACACTATATAAGCATGCGCACTCTGATATAAAGCTGTACACAATCTGGACATCATCCGTTGTGTTCCTCCGGCCCCCATGCTTTGTCTCTCTACTTTCTTTTCCTCATTCCCTTATCCTCAGCCCTGGTTCGAGGTTGTCGCGCTGGCCGTGACATATTTCAGGTAAAGAATAGATTTTTTAAAGATTTTATTTATTTATTTATTTGAGAGAGAAAGAGATCACAGGTGGGCGGAGAGAGAGAGGGAAGCAGGCTCCCTGCTGAGCAGAGAGCCCAATGTGGGACTTGATCCCAGGACCCTGAGACCATGACCTGAGCCGAAGGCAGAGGCTTAACCCACTGAGCCACCGAGGCGCCTCTCAGATAAAGAATATGATGCAAACAAAGAAATGAAAGCAAATATATTCAAGGGGATAATGAGTAAACCAAAGCAGTGTAAAAAGAGGATTTTTTTTTTAAAGATTTTGTTTGTTTTTTTGAAGGAGAGACAAAGACCACGCGCCAGGGGGGAGGAGGCAGAGGAATGGGGAGAAGCGGATTCCCCACTGAGCAGGAAGCCCAATGTGGGGCTCAATCCCAGGACCCCAGGGTCAGAACTCACACTGAAGGCAGATGCTTAACTAACTGAGCCACCGAGGCGCCCTTAAGGGGAGGATTTAAGGGGAGAATTGACGAGTGTTTCATTAGACTTTGTGATTAGCTAATGAATGTTCTTGAATGGCAAGCTTCAGAATTCAAGATTTCTTTTGTAAGCAGTGGGCAATGGTGAAGCATTGAACGGTTTGTTGTTGTTTATTTATTTTTTGGGTCCAAAGAGATATATGGCCAGAGCTATGCTTTAAGACGCTTACTATGCAATAGTCTGTAAATTGTAGTGGAATAAAACAATGTGAAGGCAGGGATCAGATGGGAGGCTACTGGAACAGTACTTCTTAAAGTGAGATCCCATTAGTTTCTACTAGAGAAGATGAAAAGTTATGCATGAGTGATTAAATGTATTTGTCAACTACATGGATATTTGTATGGAATGGGATGAAAAAAGTTTCCAAGGCTGCTAAGGGAAAAAGGGGAGGCACTCTAAGAAATTTTACTAATCTGTTACAAAGTAGGAAAAGAGTAAAATATTAAAATGGGAAACAAAAATATGAGATGGTGAAAAATTCAAATGTATCAGTAAACACATAAATGTATGTGGAGTATGCATTTCTGTTAGTAAACAGAAGTTATAAACATACCGCTGTAAAGGAAATAATTGACAAATTTTACTATGTTAAAATTAAAACCTTTTTCATGAATAAACTATGAAAAAATGAAAAGTCAAGCTACAAAATGTGTTTCCAACTCATCTACCTGATAAAGGACTTAAAAAATTAAAATACATTTTTAAATTCCTACAAATCAGTAAGCAAAAAGGAAAAAAAAGTACAGCATATCAACATGGGTAAATTTCAATTGTATAATTGGAAGTAAAAATTAGGTTTTGTAATGTTATACGTGATGTTTTATACTATTGATGCAAAATTTAAAATTTGAAAATTGATAGTGCTAATTTAGGCATAAAAATGTATTAAATATGTTAAAGTCTTTGGAAGGGTGCACAGTAACTTTAAGACAAGATATGGTATGCAGTACATATATTAAAAAAGAAAATTTCATTTTAGTGACTACAGACCCTATAAGCTGCATAATTTCAGATCATTACAAAACTTTACTTATAGTTGATATTTTTAGTAATTCCTTAAATTAATTATCAAATCTGTCATCTTTTTATGGCCCACTAAAGTAAGACCAGGAATTTCAGTTATAGTCAGCCTGGTGGTTGGTATTAAGGAGGGCATGTATTGCATGGAGCACTGGGTGTGGTGCATAAACAATGAATCTTGGAACACTGAAAAAATTAAAAAAATAATCAGGTTTATTACCAGAAAACTCTCATCAGTCAAAACCATAGTATAAGTCTCTTATTTGAGACCAACACCTAAATATTATCATTACATTTCAAGAGCAGTGGGTTATTAGGGGCATTGAATAATTCTATTTTAGGTTGATGTATTTCATTCAAGAAAATTCAAAAGGTATGTAGACTTAAGCCAACTTGATATACCAATTTGAAACAGAAGTGATGGAAATGTCTGCTGATTTGATATTTTAAATATAGGAAACTTTATAGTTTTAAAGTGAAAAACCACTAAATGTTGAGTAGCAGGCAAGGAATCAACATTGGATGAGTTTGCAAATTTATATCAAGAAACTGAAATAAGACAATTTTCACAAGGAGGATATAGTTGGTAAGAGGTAGACTGGAAAGCATCCATTCTACAAGAAGGCTGCAGTTTATAACTTTGTCGAAAGCAGTTTTCATAATGCAACATTTAAATGTCCCATCAAACTCAATAAACCTACAACTAAATTCATTTCTCAGGTTTTCTGACAATTCAGTACATGCCACCATTCATTTAGTCATGAAGGTATGAAAATTTAGATGTAGCTTTAATCCATCACCCTCCCCCCCCACACACACACACTCGTATTGAGGTGATCGTGAAGCTGTAAATTTCCCCTGTAATGTTTTCATCTTGGGCTCATCTTCTTTGTCCCCACCGTCTTCAACCTTGGCTGAGTTCTAATCTCTTTCTCTGGTGGGAATGTACTAATTACCTGAGGACATTGTTGTATTATCATAGTCATTGTTAACCCTGCTGCTAGTCTAGTATTCTTTAAATATTATTTCCATAATACTGCTCCCTTAATAAACTGATCATTGGCTCCCATTTTCTGCTGCAGCAAATGAAAACTCCATCCGAGGTATGCTGAGAAATAAGTCAGTCAGAGAAAGACAAATACCGTATGATTTCACTCATATATGGAATTTAAGAAACAAAACAGATGGACATAATGGGGAAGGAAGGAAAAAATAAGATGAAAATAGGGAGGCAAACCATAAGAGATGCTGAACTCTAGGAAACAAATTGAGGGTTGTTGGAGGAGAGGAGAGTAGGGGAAGGGGTAACTGGGTGATGGGCATTAGGGAGGGCATGTGATGGAATGAGCCCTGGGTGTTCTATCCATTTGATGAATCACTAATTCTATTCCTAAAACTAGTAATACGGTATATATTAACTAAACTGAATTTAAACAATTAGAATAAAGAAAAGAAAAAGAAAACTCCTTCTGATTTTTAAGGACCTCTACCATTTTTATTTTTAGTCTTTATTTCTTTCCTATATGCTTTTTTTGTTTTTTTTTTTCCCCCCTCAATTCAAGTCATTGTCACAGTATCACAGGGGCATCTCTCTTCTGGGTTTTGCCCATAGATTTGGGAATGGTTTAGATAAAGGAAGGGAAGTCAATAGCAACACCAAGATTTGAAGCTTGTGTGACTAAAAATATGCTTAACAAAGGGAGGAAATAAGAAACCCAGGAGGAGAAGTAAAATGAAGAGGAAATATGTTCAGCTTTGATTCAGACATTGACTTTTACTTACTGGTCAAGGTACCAGTTTGAAACTGTGATTCCAAAACTCTTGGCATGATTGAAACCTATACTAACTGAGTCCATAAAATAAAAACAAGCTGGTCGTTCAAGGAATACCACTTTCACACTGATTATTGAGTCCCACTTGTACGACTGACTGAGAAAGTAAAATACCATGAATTTCAAATAGCACACATTGACAGAAAGCCAAAGAATATTCTGATTTGGGAGGAAGTAAAACCCAGAACACATGGTTGTTTCCTGGTGGTGTGGAGTGAAGGAAAAGGATTTTTGTTCTCTGTCATGTCAGTGTTGGGCTGTCTGAAAGCGGGGAGCTAAGAGAGTATCATTGTGAGAATCCTTCCAGCGCTGTGACTGTTTCCCAAAACTGCCACCTGCCCGGGGGTAGTGCTCAGCAGGTCTGATGCACAACTCGCTTTCATTCTCATGATAATGATGACAATTTCACACTCTCAACCTAAAACTTGCTACTGCTGTGAAGCATTACCTGTCTGGCTGGGACTCTAAACCGTGTGTGTATTCTCTCCTGGTATTTCATGGATGGCCTGGTAGACAAACACAGTGAAGAGAACTATATGTATTCAGGCAAAAAACAGAAAACACTCGGCCCCCTCACAGATTGCCACTGGTGAGAACGGGGGAATCATCGTTCGCCCTTGTGAATTTTATGATTGTTTTGGGGATAATTTCAATAAAGTGGAAACGAAATAATAGAAACAGAAAAGACTAACACCTTCATTTTGGTCATTCCAACTACATGAAATGAGAAAAATAGAGATTTAGGTATTGCTCTTTAAACATCATCGCAATGTTAATACAGCGGTGTTTATATATTGCATTAGACAATGCGAATGAAGCAGAGCTCTTCCCTTATGGAGTTGGTGAGAACTTTCTCACAAAGATGAACTTAAATTATGCCCCAATGAAAAAGGAAAGTTTTTAATTTTTTGGTCCTGTGACTTATAAATAAGTGTGTTTACACAGGGATAGAGGCATATATATTTATGTGTATTATTTATATACATGCATAAACTGAAATTTTGAAAATCAAATAGTTACACGCACATATGCATGTATGTATAAATATAAACGGACAGCCATATACAAAATGACGGTGTGCCTCTGTGTCCTCTCATCCTCAAGGTCTCACTTCTGTCTCTGCTTTTTTCAGTTACAGATTAAACCTAAAACAGAAATGGACAGTAAAAATATTTTTAGAACACTTAAAACCCTTGAATTAGTGACAGGGATTCTTATACCTTATGAAGTATTAGTTCGTTTTCTGCTAAATTAAGTTACTAGATTTAAAAAAATGTATTTAGACTTGTGGAATATTTAAGAAAATCCATATACATTCCACATCCCCAGCAATAGACTCTGCCTTTCTACCTTTTTACATTATGGACTGTTTGGGGCCCCTTTTAACACCTTTATAGTTACCTTTGGCGTCTTTGTTTTTTTTCCCTGTATCTCTCTCTGGTACTCTTAAGTATTTTTTTTAAGATGTTATTTATTTATTTGAGAGAGAGCACAAGGGTGGGGTGAGGGGCAGAGGGAGAAGCAGACTCCCCACTGAGCAAGAAGCCCAATGTGGGGCTCGATCCCTGGACTCTGGGATCATGACCTGAGCCGAAGGCAGACGCTTAACCCGGTGAGCCACCCAGACACCTTTAAGTATTTCTAATAAGCACCCAGGAAGAGAAAAACATTTTGGGTTTTACGTTTATCAGAGAGCCGTTGCATTTATTTCAGAGAACTCAGCAGACCGAAGTATTCTAGAGTTGCAAGTGTATACAGAGGAGGACTCACAATGGATGTATCAAATTCTAGCAGTCTACACTCCGAATTTGGGGAAACAAAAGCCACAGAATACAGACATTACAACCACACCTGCAAGTCTTACCATTTAGGAAGACAGGGAGCTTGAAAAGTGTAGCATTTAATAGAAGTCAACCTGAAACACCCAGTCACCCAACTGGCCTGGCATAGTCTTGGCCCCATACAGTTATTTTTAAAAATTGATTTCATTTGTAACTTCTTCTTAATCTAAGAATCCTAAAATTGCTTAGGTTTCAGTTTACTTAAGAGTGAGTACCTTAACCCACTAAAGAGTTAATACTGCTTCATGTTCTGAATCTGACTGTAGTCTCGCCAAAATGCTTACCTGGCCTGGCTCTCCTGTGTCTTTCTGCTCTGATCTCCTACCAACCTTACTCTGGTTCACTGCCCTCCATACCTGCAGTTCGTGGAGTAGTTCAGACAAGCTCCCACATCTGGGATTTGTGTCTCCAGTTCCCTCTGATGGATACGCTCTGTCCAAGATGTCCCTGTCACTCCTCTTCCTTCCTCTAGGACTGAATGGGCAGCTCACCATCCTTGTGCTATGATTCCCTCCACAGCACTCAGCCCTGTTGAAAAAACGACTTACAAATGCACTTCTTTAGCTGCTATCACCTGTCTATCCATTGGGATGGAAGTTCCATGAAGCAAGAACTTTGTTTCTGTAAGGACAGAAAGTTGGTGGTGGTTGTTATCATTTGCCTTGTTTATTTATTTATGTATTTATTTTTACTTCTGAATCCACAAACCATCAAGCTCTACGATATTTTTTGAATGAATGGATGGGAGTGCTTCTGGTATTGGTGTATATTTAACAGCAATTAAATCGGAAGATGCCAAAGTTCATGTCTATATTGAAATGATAGCCAAAGCTGCATTCATCAGTGCATCACAGCATTAGGCTGTGTAGTAACTACTTTTTACAAAAACAAAGTGTCCTTTCACTGGTACCTTACATATTTTGTGGGAGGACAGAGACCCAGGACGATGTACTTGCAGCTGCTCATAACATAAGCCTGCAGTGACTATTCCTGGATGGGCTTTGCTTGTTTGTTTTTGCTTATTTGTTCATCTTATACAAGTTATAAATAAATAATTGAATCCTATATTCCAAGTTATTGTTCATATGGTATCTTACTTTAAGAAGGGAATTCAAATATAAGCTGCTCCCAGATACACCACTTACTTCTATATGCTTTACAATTTCCAGAGATGAAGCTTTCTGGACTTCCTTTAGTGCAGTGGACCCTCAGGTTTAACAGTGCCTACAATCAGAAATTTTTCCTTTAGGTCCACATGATGGAAAAGGTCCATTATATCTGACTTCTGGTTAAGGTAGAGCTTGTGAATGAGTCCTAGCTAAATAACATAGTTACAGCTATGAACTAAAGCCAGGAAATCACCATTTACTTCACAGTGAGTCCTGACTAGAAAAAGGATGTCCTTTATGTAAAATCACCTTGAGAAGAGAAAGCACTAAGGAAAAGAGATTACTATGAGGTGAAAGGATTTTCATCAGACAGAAAGGAATTAAGGAGGGGGGGGTACCTGGGTGGCTCAGTCAGTTAAGCTTCTGTCTTCGGTTCACGTCATTATCCCAGGGTCCTGGGATCGAGCCCCACATCAGGCTCCCTGCTCAGTGGGGAGCCTGCTTCTCCCTCTCCCTCCACTGCTCCCCCTGCTTGTGTTCTCTCTCTCTCTGTGTCAAATAAATAAATGAATATCTTTAAAAAGAAAGAAAGAAGAAAGAAAGAAAGAAAAAAAAGAAAGAAAAAAGAAAGAAAGAAAGAGATTAAGAGGGTATTTAATTATGGCAAGCTGGCCAGCTGGCTCATGCAGTGGAAAACTGAGGCTGTAGACCATCTGGGGATGGTGGGGATTTCTGGAGTCCTGGCAACAGCATGGGATTTTCTAGACGGAAAACCTGAAGAGTGCCCCAGAGCTTGTTTAGTGAGACAACTGGCATGTTTGGGAGATAACTCTGAAAGAGAAGGTGAAATCAGTCAGTCCCTCAGGAGAGAGTGAGGCAGCTTCCTGAGCCATGATGGGGACAGGCAAGAGTGTCATCAGCTAAGGGACAGAACTGGAGGAAAGTGCATTCTCTTGCAAGCAGTAAGTTCTGTTGCTAACCAGCCATATGGTCCCTGCATCTGTAGATGTCCTTGAAGAGCCAGGCAGAAGAGACTGCACCCTCCGCTCCCACATACCGCTTAATGAAGGGTATTCATTTATTTTGTCTCGTGGGACAAAAATAATAAGGTACCTAATTTTATTTATGTGATTATTCTTCATGTACTGGAAGAATTCATATCTTTCATTTATAAGCGAAATAAAACCTACTCCTTTACTTATTTATTTATTTCCTCAGAGGAGCGATTTCCTGGGCTCAAGCAGTCATTTTTGCTGCTCTTCCCTGGAATTTCTCCAACGTACTTATTATAAAAGGCATCACTTCTAGGGCCTAAAGCAGAACACAGTACACTATTAAAATCCTGTTTGATGAACAGTAACAAAGACGTGATTTCCTCATGCTTCTACTTATTTATGCTGCTAGTATGAAGGTTGTTTTTAGAATGCTGATTCATGCTGAATTTGACTTCACATTGACACAGAAGGATACGTGCAACGTCTTGGCACCAGTGCCCTTTTTATTATTTACTCTCATGACAAAGCAAAACATTTTGAAAATCTGCATCACACAAGAAAATAAAATGAAAACCTCTGCCTTTATTAACATTTATTAAATTATTCTTTTACTACTCTAAGTTTACAAATTCAACCAGATCTCTAATCAGAATATAACTAGTCCAAACAGCTATGATGCATTTATATTATTTTCCCCAGTAAACTATTTGTTTTAATCTCTTTACTATGAGATTTTCATTAGACTTCTGAAATATCAAAAATAACTTACCAAGACAAACATAAATTGAGGAACTTTGTACTGTGGACCTTGAAAGTGAAACAGCCAGTATTTTACCAGAAAAATGAGTTTATTTAGGAATAGCAGAGGAATTGGAATTTGAAACAAGCAAGCTATCGTGAACCACAGGCAAGTCCAGAGAACAAAGGAGAGGAACACGTAGTTGGAAGAGGAAAAGGGACTGTTGGGAGGGGCTGTTATAATAAGCAAGTCCATTGGAGTAAACTGAGAGTTCAGAGTATAGTGGCTCTTTATTGGCTGAGTTGTGACCTCTCTCACTGGCTGGGTTGTTGCCAGACAAGGAGAAAATCTTCCTTTCCTCTGCTGGGGTAGTGAAGTATGGGCATCTTCCTATTGGGAATGCAAGGTGTTTCTTGTTGGGTGGTAGGGCATGAGAGCTCCCCCTTCTGGCTTTTGACTTCATTTTAAAAGATGTTTTGTTTTGTTTTTTTAAAGATTTTATTTATTTGACTGAGAGAGGGAGATCACAAGTAGGCAGAGAGGCAGGCAGAGAGAGAGGGAGAAGCAAGCTCCCCGCTGAGCAGAGAGCCCAATGTGGGGCTCAATCCCAGGACCCGAGATCATGACCTGAGCCTAAGGCATTCGCTTAACCCACTGAGCCACCCAGGGGCCCCGAGGTTGTTTTTGTTTTTTTTTTTAGTTTCACCACAAGTGAAGATCTGCAGATATGTCGCTGTCCACTTTAAAAGTAAGACAGCCAGTTATTTTACCAGCAAATGAGTTTATTTGGGAATAGCAGATTTTCAAGTCAGGATAAGCAAGCTATAGCGAAAGCCACAGGCAAGCCCAACAGCAAAGGGGAGGGACATTACTTTATAAAGAAAAAGGAGGAAGTTGGCAGGGGTTGTTTTGAACAAAAGTCCACTGGAGAAGGTGAGGAGGGTCCAGGGTGATGACAGTTTTCATGGACTGGCTTGCCGGGCAAGGAAGGAAATGTTCCTTCCTCTGTTGGAGTATTAAAGCAGTATTGGACTTGCCCAGTGGTGCACCTCTTCCTGTGAGGTCTGTAACTGACCAAGAGTGGTAGTGGGCAAAGGCTCCCCCTTCTGGCCTCCTGACTCCCATTTTAAGTGAGATTTTTGTGTATTAATTTTCACACTGCAGAAAACCTGGTCAATTGTCTTCAAAACTGTTGAGATCATGAACAGGAAAAAAAAAAAAAAAAAACAGAAAAGATTAAGAAACTATCAAAGATCAGAGGGGTCCAGTGAGACAGGACGACTAAATTCAATGTGGTGTCCTGGACTGGATCCCTTGGATCCCCCAAATGGAATAAGATATTGGTGGAAACACTGGCAATTTTTAAATAAACTCTTTAGTTTGGGTAATAGTATTTTACCAATGTTAATTTCATAGTTTTGAAAAATGTACCATGGTTATATAGAATGTGAATACTAGGGGTAGCTGGGTAAAGTCTATTTAGGAACTCTATGTCCCATTTTAGTAACTGTTTTATTAATCTGAGATTATTCCAAAATAAGAAACTAATAATTTAAGGGCCTCTGCTTGGTAAACAGTCTATTAAATCAAGTCTTCAACAATAATTTTTATCTTTATGTGGTTGCCTCTCTTAATGTAATAGCAAATAGATAATATATTAATAAAAATACCCACTCTTTTTTCTTTATTACCCATTATCAGATGTATTCCATCATAACATGGAGTGCCAAAGTGGAAACACTTATGCTTTCCAACTTATATTTAACTCATTTTGACATTTTAATAGAAAATAACTGTAGTCACACAAGATAGGCCTTACAGTCAGTGAGTATATTTCTGTAATTCCATGAATATTATAAGGCTTCATTTGACATCACCATGGTTCCTGAGCTATGAGCAATAAAGGGCAAAGCTCACAGGGGAAAGCATTCTTCTGTAGGAACAAACAGAAACCATATTACCAGGGATTTGGTCTCAATTCCATTCAAAGAGAGTCTTCCTACTTCAACTAGGATTCTAAATCCATTAATAAAAAATAGATAAATGTTGATAATCTATATACATCTCACTTTGCAAATGATCCTTTTATTTATCTGCTCCATTCCCTCAAATTTCTAGTCCGATTCATGTAACTTGTTTCCATTTCTAAAATATTACTGCTACTGCAACTACATCCACTACCAACCACCACCATTTTGGCTAATAATAACAAAATCTAAAAGTATCTGTCTTGGTCAGCTTGGGCTGCCACAGACTATGTGGCTCAAACAGTAGACATTTATTTTCTCATAGTTCCGGAGGCTAGAAATCCAGAATCAAGGTGCCAGCATGGTCAAGTTCATGGGAGAGCCCTCTTCCCGTCTTGCAGATGTATGGGAGCACAGGGAGAGACAGAACAAGCTCTGTGGGGTTTCTTCTTACAAGATCACTTATCCTGTCCTGAGGGCCCCACCCTCATGACCTTATGGAAACCTAATTACATCCCAGAGGCCCCATCTCCAAATGCCATCACATTGGGGGTAAAGAATCCAACATGAGAGTTTAGGAGGAGCACAATTTAATCCACAGCAGTGTTCAAAACCCCAGAGTTTCAGATAATAGTGTGAGAACTGTGCTTCAAAGACATATTCTAGATACTTTCTGTGAGCTATCTTATTAAATCCTCAAATAGCAACTTCATGAGGTATATTGATCTGAATTTATAGAAAAAGAAGTTAGGTCTTAGAGAAGTTAAAATAACTTCTGTAAGACAAAGTGTTTAAAATATAGCAGAACGTGCACTGAAGATCAAGATATTCTAGCTAAAAAACTATATTCTGTATTCTTGGGCATTGCAATAGAATACCCTCAGTTCTATTGTGTAGGATTTATACTAATGACTGAGTGAAATGATTCATCCTGGGCAAAAATTAATTCACACCGTATTGTGGAAGGAGTAATTTTAGAAAGAGAAACTCATGCATTTTTTTCTGCGTTTTTCAGCTGTGTGTTAATAAATATAAATAGCCATATCCAAACCATTGTGAAATTAACAGGAATTCACTTTATGCAACAGAGTATTTAGACAGTTTTTGTTAATAGTATGTATAACATAATTCCCATAATTATTGGAATTATTTGAAACATTTAGAAATATGTTGGTAGAAGCAATGATTTTTACAATATACATAAATGTCCATAATGGCTATGGATGTGCTGAACAAAGTCTACCTCTAAGAGTATTTTATCTGTTTTGCATTGTACTACCGTCTGTTAGTTCATGACTGCTCTATAGCCTTACAAAGCCATGAGCTGTGTACATTTTATTTCTATTCACTGTCACAACAATCCTATAACATAGACATTATTTTCCACAAGCTAAGAGAAGTATACACGCTCAGAGAGTTCAGTGACTTGCCCAGAGTTACATGGCTCTCACAAGGGGCAGCGCTGGAATTCCAAGTCCTGGTCCCACAGTCTGAGTTTCAAAGATCATCAATATATTTATTTTTATTTTTTAAAATTCTTATATGGTGCTCTAATTGTTCTGACTTCAGAATATTTGGGTCTGAATATTCTGGATCTGAATTTTGTTAGAATTATGTGTCCTTAGTGAAAAAAGTGTCCTTACATATGACTTTGTCATGTGTGGCCAATTGTACCTACTTTGTAAGTTAAAGGAGCCTGAAAGCTCCCATGGAGCTGCCCATGTGAAGAGCCTGCTGTGCACTAGGGTGTGGGCCCATCTTGTTGACTCTTCCCTCTGTCCAATGAGGCAGCCTTCTCCATGAGGCATTAAGTAATTTGTCTAAGGTTGCACAGCTAGTAAATGGCAAAGCCATGATGTAAACCCATTTGTTGGATTCCAAGCTGCGAGAACATTATTATCACCAGTTGACCTGAGAGCTGGACCTCACCCTCCCCCGTCCTTGCCACCCACCCTGCCTGTAGGCAGAGCCGTTTCAAGCACACAGTCTTGAGAGAGCAGTGTGTTGTTGAGATCATCTGGACTGAATGTGTGACTGAACCCCATTAAGGCTTCTCTATGAACTTTTAAGATTTGGCGGAGGGGGGGTGGCAGGGTTGCTGAGATGTGCTTGTCTTGTGGCCGCCCAAGACAAGTCTTGTATGTGAGTTCCCTTGCTCATTAAACGTGCCACCACCCTCCGGCGTGGAGTGGCCTGTCTCAGTCTTGGGTATCTCCTTGCCCTCTGTGTAAAGGGGCCAGTTTCAGACCTCACCCAGGGAACTCCCAAATTTGCAAACTAACACAAAGCTTTATTCATTTTCCGCTGTACCAAACTTCCTTTTCTTATATGTTTGCATTTTCTGCATTTATTACCTTAAATTTACTTAAAATATAAATACCTTTTTAAAGTTTAAAAAGCAGACTCTATAATGCTAAATAAACCCACGTAGAATTGAGTCAAAGCCAAACAAACCATATGCTGATATTATATCATAATCACTATTCACACTGTTTTTTTAATAGTATTTTACTGTGGGGGTGGAGATCAGTAAGGGGCCAACAAGTAACACAATGTGCTAAACACAAATGTGGAAAAAAAAAATAAAAAAAAAAAAAAAACACAAATGTGGAGGAAGAACACCAGCAGACCTGAGGGGGTAATTTAACACCTTATTTCCAGGTGTGTGGTTAGGAATCCCATCACGGAGGAGGTGCATCTTAATCCAGGTAGAGAACGAGAGACGCACAGACCTGAGCCAGAGCTCAAGGTTATCCTTCAGATGCTTTTCGAAAGTAATAGGAAGACGCTAAGAAAGGCAGCAAGCGTAAAGTGAAAGTGTGTCCATTGTTATTCTGTTTATTCTGTTTTTATGAAAGGTCTTCTATGTAATTATTCTAAGAGCGTCTTTTAACATGGGAAATACTGTCTTCTAGTGAGTAATGCACAATGAATGCTCCAAAGAAATTATATTATCTGGCCAGTATTAGAAAGAAAGAGAAAGGAAGGAAAGAAGGAAGGAAGGAAGGAAGGAGAAAGACAAGAAAGACAGGAAAGAGAAGGAAGGGAAGGAAGGAGGAAAGAAAGAAGAGGAAAGGGGAGGAGGGGAGAAAGAGGAAGAGAGGAAGGAAGGAAAAAACACAGTATAGCAACTTTGCAGTTTTAATAAGAAATAGAAGAGAAATACAACAATTAAGGTCTCTGAGCCTTCCCTCAGTGCATTTGCTTATGGCTACAGAGAATGTATACTCTAGCAAAACTGTGCTAAATGTTAAAAATTTTAAATTGTGGCCAATTTGCATTTCTAGACCTCCAATTACTGAAAGGAGACTCATTTTATTACTTTGCCTTCAATGTACCTGGGGGGGAGGGGTGACAAGAGGGGGCATCAGGTGACAAATTCAAAGTCCGATATTAATTAGTCCTATGAAACAAGGGCAGAGTCCAGGAATGATTGTGTGTGTGTGTGTGTGTGTGTGTGTGTGTGTGTGTGTGTGTGTGTGTGTATATAATTGGTGGTCCTGCTTTTTTACCGAAGAGATGTGTGTTCAGTGATGTTCAAATCCTGACACTGTCGCACTGTCTTTATCCTAAAACAGAGATAAACTACCCCATGTTGTCGATATGAAGATTAAATGTGCATATAAATGTTTAGATGTATTACATATAAATAAGCATTTAACATGCTAGTTACTGTAAAGTATAAAAGGGTAAGGCAGATATTTCTATTATAAAAACACCTATCTTCCTGCCTTCTAAATTAACATACGAGCGTTTGGTCTTTTAAAGTAAATTAATCCTACAAGATAAGTATTAATTTTTAGATGTGGTGATTTTTGAAAGATAGAAAATTGAGCATTATGAAAGTGCTTAATCTTACAAATTGTGACTGCATTATCATGGAAAACAGAGAATTGCCCTGTCCCTGGCATGCTGAGATAAATATTTTATATGGTATTGACACCAGAAGATTTAATTAGATTAAAGACCACTGAAGCCAGCACATTGAAAACCTCATAACATAAAATCTTTTTACAAAAAAAGGCACTTTTATATTAAATGTTGTATTCTTAAAAGTTTGCTGTAATTTTAATGAATAACCTGGTTAGGACTCAAAAACTGTTCTCTCTCTAAGTACATTTAAAAAAAATTTCTTTCCAATGGATTAATTGAATAGATAAATTCCTGGCACTACAAAACTCATGTGAAAAGATGGATAATCAGATTCCTTCGTTTGCTTTCAGATTTTCAGACGATGCTGGTTGGTTTTCAAGAAGGCTTCTAGTAAAGGACCCAGAAGGCTAGAAAAATTTCCAGATGAAAAGGCAGCATATTTCAGAAACTTCCATAAGGTAAGCCACAGTGTTTGGAATCGCTAGGGAACAAGTGGACCCTTGGCAACAACTCGTGGAGACATTTCTTTTGATAGATGAAATCTGCAGGGGCAAAAATGCATGACCAGTATAAAATGTCCCTGTTCTGATAAAATGCAAAAGTTATTTTTCTCCTTTATTTTAATCATCTGCTGTAAATGCCAGTGGTACCTCTGCAAAATGAAAAGACTCATTTTTATTGCTACTTTGCGAAATGAGATGACTCATAATTCAACCACATCATTTCCCAACGTGCTGAGTAGACATTTTCCCTCTGTTCAGGTTAATTGTGCATTTGTTACTTTGATTTAAACTGTGGGCAATATTTAGGAGATAAAACTTTGGAGGCTGGTGTTAGCCGTGCTAATGACTCTGCTAATGTGCATAGTAGTTGCTGTTTATAGCTTTAACAAGAAAGGATCATCAGATATGCTGATGTGTAGGAGGTAGCCATACATTTTATGAATTTTGATTCATTCTATGAATCAATTTACTAAGGATGAAAAGTATGTAGGAAGTAACCCTAGAATGATGTTAAATATGCCGCCTAAAGTTGTCTTTGGTGATAATACCAAAATGCAGTTAAGTATTTTATAATTACGTGGAGAATTCATGATCAGAACTCAGAATTGTGAACTGGTACGATGGTTTGTTGACGAAATGCTTCAATAAGCTCTAAAGAATCTAATTCCTCACGGTTGGTAATATAGAGTAAGTTACCATGAATAACGTAATGATTTTGTGGGATTTATTTTATGTGATATATATTTTACGCGTATTCCTCCTTTTATTAAAAGCAGAGTGCTTGCCTGGGCTGGGGGGTGGGAGCGATAAATAGATACAGCACAGAGGATTTTGAGGACAGTGAAACTATCCTTTACGACACCATCATGGTGGATGTATGTCATTAGGCGTTTGTCCAACCTCGTAGAATGTACGATCCCGAGAGCGAATCTTACTGTAAAATGTGGACTTTGGGTGATTATGTTGTGTCAAAGTGGATTCATCAGCTGTAGCAAATGTCCCAGTCTGCTGTGGGATGTGGATAATGGGGATTGCTGTGCATGTGGGGAGGCTGACAGTAGAGGGAAGTCTCTGTATCTTCTGCTCAGTAGGGCTGTGAACCGAAAAGTGCTCTCCCAAATGAAGTTTATTTAAAAAATAGATTTTTCTGCAATATATACTAACTGACTCTATAACACAAATACCTAGCAATCATTTATATTATTTTTGAAATTCTGAGTGCTTAGCATTTGAATTTCTTTAACTCTCTATGAGGTGTTCTCTATATTAATACAGACTTACTATCAGAGAATCAAAGTTCAAGTTCCTGTCTAGCCACTTCCTAGCTCATGGAAGTTTGGTTTTCTCATGAATACGTGTCACAGTACATGTCTCTTCTGAAGACTATTTGAGGTAGGGTATCAAAGAACAACCAGCACAGTGGTGCCTATTCTAATGATACGAAAAATTATAGGAAGTCTAAAGTTTCACTGGCGTTTTGTATTATGGTTATGATCATGGCAATATTTTTAAACCTGACTTAACACAAAACTGCAAAGTAGTAAAATGTGAGTCTGTGACTTTTTTGAGTAAAATTTTGAAAGACTGAGCACACTGTTTACTCTGGAATCCTGGGCAGAACCCCTGCCCGCTGGTCAGGGGCGGAGGCTGGCTGGAGGCTGGCCGGGCACTCAGGACTCAGGCACAATCCTCAAGAAGGAAAAAGATCATTCTGGGAAATAGATTGTTGAGAAAGATCAAGAATCTTAATCACTTTTGTGCGTGTGTGATGAGAACATTTAAGACAGATTCTCTTATCAACTTTCAAGTATATCATACTGTAGCATTAACTATAGTTACCATGCCGCACATTAGATTTCCAGAACTTATTCATCCTACCCTCTAACCAGTGGTGATGGAGATGCTAACTAACCTTGTTTTAGTAATCATTTCACAATGTACACACATATCAAAAGATCACTTTTTATACCTTAAACTTACATAATGTTATATGCCAATTATATCTCAATAATAGAGCTGGAATAAAAAACATCTTAACATTACACAGTGGGTAGGATTGTAGGCTCTGAAATCGGGCATCTGTCTTGAAGAGCTGTGTGTACATGCATAGGCTGTTTAATTTCCATGTACTTAATTTGCCTCCTCTGACAGATTAAGATTATAATAATACAACAGATTATAACGCAAAAAGGGTTATTGTAGGGAGTAAAATGGTACTATAGGCATATAATGAGATTAAATATAACAAGCTGTTATTAATGAATTAAATTGTATAGCTAAGTACATAACTACTTACTTGGCATATAGTAAATTGCAGTAAACATTAGGCATTTTGAGTCTAGGCTAGATGCGATGGTGACTTGGGTAAAGATGTTAGTGTTGGAGCTGGAGGTGGATATGGTCGGTGAAGGCTGGCAGGATGTACTTTGGGATTAGACGCGGGGTGTTAGTGAAAGGTAGATAGGACTCATGGAGATTCCTGAGTTTGGGTTTGAGCAGCAGAGAAGAGGATGGTGCAATCCGTGAAGCTAGGGAAGACTAGAAGAGCAAGCTTTGAGTAAAAATCACAAGCCTTCACTGCTTGGATGTAGAAGAAATGGAAGAGAGAGGAGTAAGAGCTGCTGTCTTTTCCAGACTGGGTGACAGAGGAGTGTCGTGCTGTTACAGAGACAGGGACCCTGTGTGGAGGGGCAGTTCTCAGTGGCGAAGAGAAGAAGGCATTCTCAGCACGTGAGATTAGGTTTCTTTACGGTACATTGAGATAGATGTTTCCATTCAACAGTTAGAACAGCAGCCAGACTGTAGTGCAGATGCCCAGGAGATCTACCGAATGGTGATGTTAAGGTGGGTGTGTGTTACCGCCTCTCTGAAACCTTGATCAGTGCAAGATAAAACTCTTTCCTCTAAAAGCCGTGGACTTCAATGCCAGCCTTACGGTGACATTCAGGGTGTTCTACAGGTATTTCAATTCTAAGTCTATCAAGAGTTACAAATCAAAAAAGCTGACACTTGACTGAAGAAAAAAAAAACCCAGCTAATCCAAAAAATGATAGAAAATTATGAAAAGTGGCACTTAAAAGGAAATGCAAGTGGAATAAATGTTAAAATACCAAACAGTAAAATTTATAGTAATTATCAAGACTGTTTAAGCAGAACTTCCCAACTGAAAGTTTTAACAATTCTAGACAGAGAATTGTTTATGTTATCAAAAAAGAAAACTATGAAGAATATTGACATTTGAAAAGAGGAAGAGGAGGGGGGCCCGGGTGGCTCAGTTGTTAAGCTTCTGCCTTCGGCTCAGGTCATGATCCCAGGGTCCTGGGGTTGAGCACCGCATCGGACTCCCTGCTCAGAAGCCTGCTTCTCCCCCTCCCACTCCCCCTACTTGTGTTCCTTCTCTTGCTGTGTCTCTGTCAAATAAATGAAATCTTTAAAAAAAAAAAAAAAAAAGAAAAAAAGGGGACGAGGAGAGAAGACAGGACATCAGAGGCTGTGTGTCCTCCTCTTCCCTGAAGCTGCCCCTCCCTATGAGGACGCCACCCCAGAGGTCAGAGGGCGTTAATTTGTCCCAACCCTAAACAACCAACTATCAAGGCAAAATAGCAATCACAAATGTTCGTGATATTTTTGTCCTGACATACACTTTTGTTTCCGCAAAATCAAAGAGTGAACCATCACTTCCCATGGCTTCTTCCATTTGTAGAATCGTGAATCCTTTTTTATTGTGGAAAGCTGTAAATTTCTTAGCTCCCTCTGATGGTCAGGCAAATAAAGGGAGGTCTCTTTATGAAAAAGGCTGACCTATTCAAAATCTCTCTTTTCCTTTGAGCAATTAATGTTCAGTTCAAATCTTGGATCCCAAGAATTGGGAAAAAAAAATCTTCATTTTCAAGATGGCTTAAAATAGGCTAGTGTGGGTTTCCCCAATTGTTCTACTTATTAATTATTAAGTATTTTAGACTTGTGATTAATCAGTTATCTTGATACACCCTAAAATCTGCTGTAGTACTCGGTAGCAATAAATCAAAATAATTAATCAAATGAGTGAAATGTGTCCAACCTTAGTGAGGGACTTATGAAAAATAGCTAAGGACAGAATTATTTCTCTGCCAACTTTAACTTTGTGCTATGCTCTATCTGGAACATACATATTGTAAGGCTTATGAGTATTAATGGTCCCATTTAGACATTTGATATGTTTACTGTGAGAGAGATCTTGTTGCATAAATCAATTTTTATATGAAACTGCTATAAAATGGTATATACTTTTTTTTTACTTCTTGGTAGAAAGAAATTTGAAATTCAAATCACTAGCTGCTGAAGGAAGTTATTAAAAATGCATTAGGGTTGAAAATGTAGCTGTATATAATTGTCATAACAGATATTCAAAACAAATTTATCCTCAATGAAAACTGAACTAAAGCAATTTACATAGAATCAGCTAATAAATTTTCCTTAATTTTCTAAGCAGATGAAAAAAGAAACAGTTCATAGAAATTTTAATAAAATAAATATGAGTGCTGTCTATAGGGAGGAAAGTATAAATAAAATCCCTGAGAAGGATTAATGAAGATGGAACGATGTGAATTTCCTAGGATGAGGTCTACATGAGCTAGAAAAGCAATGCCTCTATTGGGACCAATCTTATTTCTAAATCCTCTGCAACCTGACATTGAAAACATCATTTTGTTCTATCCGTTTTACTCCTTTTTGGAGTTGTTGGTATTTATCTTTATGTAAAGCAAACATCTGAGAAACTTGGGGAAAAGATGAAGACATCCTTATGAAAAACAGCCACCTGGAAATGGAGCATATCCTTAAAGCCAGGAGCAAAACCATAGGCTCGTGTGTAAACAGCACAAGTGAACAGTGGATGTTGAATGCTTTCATTGTGGTTCCAATGGCTCTATACTTGGATGAGCACACACTTGGTGTGATGTGAAGAGTGTTCAAAGGTTTGGTGTCTCTTAAAATGTCTGCTGGAAGGTCCCAGAGTGATAATCGTTCACATTAAGTGTATCTTATTCATTTGTTCGTTCCTTCATTCTTCATTCATTTATTCATCCATCTGTAAACTCTTCTCTTGAAGAGGTCTCAAGTTGGTTTTTTTTTTTAACATAAACTCCTGTTAACATACACATTGGTTCCTGGGACAGTCACACGTCAACCCATGATCATTTATTTATTGCTTTATTCATAGTGTCTGCTCACATGCTAATGACTCAGAAAAGATTCAAAGAAATGGAATATGAAAAGTTGGTTTTTGTGTAGGATGAAAAGAAGGGGTAAAATGCCCACAACACATCCCTATGTGGTGTCTCTGGGCCGTGAGAATGAGCAGTTCTAGCCAGAGGTGAGCAAGAAAGATCAGGCGATAAGACCCTCAACTGGAAGGCATTAGCAAAGTTGTGCTTTCAAGATAATAGGGAACTTCTGGAGTTAGGCTTGATCTTTGTAATATTTGAATCAAGGTCTATTACAATTTTACAACATCTAAGATATCTCCAATAAGAATCACTGTGTAGTTTAAGGATGCCACGGAAAATAGATCACTCGGCAATCAGAATTTTTGTTGATAACCTGTTGCTTCATAACAGATATCTATTCACTGAGAAATAAGCAATCAGACTCTTATAAAATATCCTTAAGACTGATCTGGGCTTGCCTTGGAGTATATAAAAGTACGATTTATGTTAGCAAAATTATTGTCTTTATTCAACATTTTGAAACTATCCAATTGTGTGTGAAGCAATCATCCATAATGGTACTACATCTGAAAAAATGGTAATATGAGTTAAACAATATCTTTCTCTCACTCTACTCTCTGTAAAATGCAAGTAATAGCATAGCTCACAAAATGAGGTGATAAAATTTCACGTGAGATACTACGTAACCCGTGAAACAACTATGGTTGTACAAGTCATTTCTGCCTCAGATTCTGCATCTATGAAACCAGGGAAATAATTCATACCAACTTTAGAACAATTTTGAGACCAATTTGTATGATAAAGTAACTTGTAATTTCAAACACGTCATTTTACGTGGTAAATCAGATAGTAATTTGAGAAAGACTCTTCAATAGCACAACCCCGTTATGACTATTTCCATCATTTGTGAAGCATTTTTACATTTATTTAATGGATTTAGATCCAATGCTCTTCAGTATTTCAGAATACCGTCAGTGCATTTGGTATTTTAAAAATCTCTCTTTTCCCCAGCATCTGGCTAATTGTGCAGTATCTGGCAGATGCAACAGAAGACCTGCTTATTGCATAATGTTCGCTGAGGATAAATTGTTTTTCTGTCATTAATGGAAAATTACATATTATTCCACAAATAATACATGCATATTCATTTACAACTTAGGATTTGAAAAACATTTCTGTGAGAATTCATTCTTGAATTAATACTTTTACCTCACCATAAATATCTATCTAGAAACTTTTATTTTATAAATAGCAATGCTGTTTCATATTTACTTAATTTATATAATATTTAAAAATATTAAAGCCTTTATACTGCTAATACTTCTACACAAAAACAGAGATAGAAGATGAATATGCCATCAACAATCCAAGATTAAAAATCAGTAGCAGCCACTAAATTGACTTTGATTAGAAAACAGATTCTTAATTTAGGGAACCATGTGTTTTGAGATTCAGTGGAATCACTTGTTTTGATGATAACTGGTGGATTTGTTCTACTCAACTGTCATTGTCACACATAATGTGACCTCCAGAAGAAATGATGGAATTCTTGCTGTCTAGTGTTCTAGGAAATAAGATTTTGTTTGTTTTGTTTTGAGACAAAGAATGAGAGAGATCACGTTTGCTTAAAAATGCAACTATTTTCTCCTACTTCTCCTTTTCTCTCATCTATCTTTTAATCGAGTTAATCATATTACCGATCCAGTGTACTAGAAAATTAAATTTTAGCCTGATTTGCAGTAGCCTGGAATTTTCCACTAATCCTTTCGTGAGAGGATTGTCTTGGCATAAGCTTGGGGCTACCGCGATATTCTCCTGGTCTTAGAGCTGGTACAGCCAACTCTGATAGGGCTCCGAAAAGTCAACTTTTCTATCTTTCAGTCCAGCTCCATTTTGCAAATAAACCAATGTGGTTGGACTCATCATTATTCCCGAAGATTGCAGTTCCATCGCTAACAATAATTACGGTACAGTTTTCATTTTCTGTTGTTGTGCAACAAATTACCACAATTTCAGGAGTTCGAAAAACACCTGTTTCTGAGCTCACAGCTCTGCAGGGCAAAAGGTATAACACGGCTGGTTTCTCTGCTGGGGGTTTCAAGGGCCCTGCAGGTAGTTGCACTGAGTTATCTGGTGGCTCTAGAGAAAAGTCTGTTTCAAAGTTCTTAATATAGTTGGTGATTTTAGTTCCCCAGAGCTGCGAGACTTGCTGGCCCCGAGAAGGGGCTGCTCTCAGCACGGGAAGCTACCTGAAATCTTTGACATGCTTGGCTCTTTCCCTCTCCAGTACAGCATAGGCATAACAAATTTTTTCAAGCTTTGACTCTCCGCCTTGTCTTCTGTGACCAGCTGGAGTAAAAAAAAAAAACCCTGCTTTTAAAAAAAGTTCCCATGACTAGGTCAGGTACACCTGGAGTCGCTGTGTTGTGATCTAACTTTAGTGGTGTATCATTTAAATTTTAGGGGTTTTTTTGTTTTTGTATTTGGTTTTCGTTTTAATTTTTGGGTTATTTTTAATTTGGGAAGGAATTTTTTTAGGCTGATAAAGCGAGACAGCCATTTTTCCTTCAGGGTGTGTAGGAGGTCTGGTCATTAAAGGCATTGTATTTGAAGTGAAGCATGATGCAACTTCGACATTTCAAGCATGGGGTTTAATTCATTAACTGCTAATTCAACACCCATTTGTAACTCACTTCTTCCTTTCCCATCTCCACCCTAGAGATCACTTTTTTACACTTCAATCACTTTTTTACACTTCTTACAGTTAGACAAGTACATTTCTGGCTAATGAAATGTAAATTTAAGCCTACCAGAAGGGATAGAAAGGATTTTGTGTTCTGATATGGCCAGCAATGTCCCTTATTCCTTTTCCCTAAATGGAAAGCATGATGGTTGGAAATGCAGCAGCCATTCTGCGCCCATGAGGAAGTGGGCTTAAGAGAAATGTGAAGAGAAGGACAAATATTTGGGCTTGAGATGCTTTCTCTAATATCATCAAACCACTGGAACAACACTAATAACTGCCTACTTCAGAGTTCTTAATGTGAAAAAAAAAAATAGGTCCTGTTTGTTCAAATCAGTGTCTAGCAAACTTTTATCTGTAAAGGGCCAGATAGTAAGAATTTTAGTCTTTACAGATCCTAAGGTCTCTGTTGCAATTCTTCAACTCTGCACTTAATAGTACATTAAATAGCCAAAGACAATATGTAAACAAATGGTTATGGTTTTGTTCTGATAAGACTTTATTCACATAAATAGGTGGTAGACCAAATTTGGCCCAGAGGCCACAGTTTACATTGTGGCCAGATTTCAATCACTGTTAATTGGGTTCTTCTATTACTTGAAACTATATATTTTTTAAATTTTCTTAAAAAAATAATAACGCTAGATATTATGTCTAGATACTCTAAGTCTATAAAGAAACCTTAGCTAAACATGATTGGTAGTTAACTACTGGGTCATACTTAGAATTGGTCATAAGCTTAGGAAAGTAACCATAATCTCCTTCAGCTTTTTTATATTCTTTGGAATGATGTATATTAATGATCATACCAATACTCTTTTCCACTCTGTGTCCATTATTAGAGGAACATAATTAGGCCCATTAGTTATGTTAAGTGGTATCATATACCAAGCCATAGACAGCCAGGCTGAAGACTATTTCAGAGCATGGGTAAATTGTCATAGGCATGTAATTGTTAATAGTGGTTGACTCGCTAGAATTTCACACATCATTCGGTTGACTTTTTTTTTTTTTTTGCGGGGTTGGGGGAGTGTATCTTCTTCCCTCTTTCCCTCCCTCCTTCTTCTTTCTGTTTCAGGTATAGTTGGACTCCGCTGCAGATTGAGTTTGTTGTATTACTTGATGGCTGCTATCATCATCTTTCTGTAATATTTGTAATTTCTGTAATATTTGATCAATTTATCTTATTCCCATTCTTATTCCATTCCCCTTTATTCCCCCTCCTCTATAGATAATCATTATAATAAGTTTGGTGGGAAACTGTAGGATTCTTATAAATGTGTACTGTTGATTTCTTGAAGAACGTGTACTGCATTGTTAATTCCCTTAAGTACCATTGTATTATAACTTTCTGTGTTTCTTATTTTTATTCGTGCTGCATTATGCTTTTAAGACCCATTTGCATTTCTGTGTGTCCATTTTGCCAGTTGCTTCTGACTGCTACATGATACCCCATGGTTTGCATCCATTATATTTTACTTTTCCATTTTCCTAGTGACAGAAACTAGATTGCTAGAACTTATTATCTCAAACAGTACAGTAATTAAGATTTTTGTACTGTGTTTTTATGACCCAATGTGAGAAATTTTCTGGGATATATAAAAAGAATGAGATCATTATGTTAAGGATACATGAATACTTAAATATGTACTGCCAGATGACTTTCCAGAATGCATCTCCATTCTTCACATGCACAGGATGTGTGAGGGTTCTCTATTCTCACATTGTCATTGATACTTTCCATTATTTATTGACTTCTCCAAATCTCATGTGTGTCAAGTGATATGCATTTATGTTTTAACATGTATTTTCCTATTCCCAATTAATTGAAAGATTCTCCCTATGTCTGTTTGCTTTTGGGGTTTATTCTTCCAGGAATTCCCCAGTCATATCATTTGCCCACTTTCCTACCAGAGTTCCTGCATTTTTCTTGCCATTTTGTGAGGTTTCTTTGTCCATTCTAAATATTAGATTACTTTACTATTAGATGTTGTGAATAATTTCTCACCTCTGTCATCTGTCTATAACTTATGGAGTCCTGCATGAAACTGAGATTTGCAAATTTGGATGTTTTCAAATTTTTCATCAGTTGGGCTTCATTCGGTCCCTTCCTTAAGAAATCCTTACCTACCTCATTCATCACGAAGATATATTATCCTCCATTTTATTCAGTTAGCATTACAGTTTTGCCTTCAATATTTTTGCCTTTCATCTATCTAGTATCCAGATTTGGATATGGCATTAAGAATTCCATTTTTAAAAATATTTAGCGGGTGAGTTTTCACTAGTCCATCTATTAAACTTTCTATCCTTTCAGTTATGATGGCGGCATACATGACACACGCATTTTCCTCTGATTTCTCTGTTCTGTGCTACTTGTTTGTTCTAGCACTAACATGCCTCTTATTTTAAATTACCATGGTATCACACTGTGTTGGGACATTTAGTAGGGCATTTGTTCCCCCACACATTCCGTTCTCATTTTCTGAAGTTACTTTAGCAATTTGTCTCAGAACGTGTAATGCCCTCTTTATATTCAGCTTCTTTTTTAAGGTTTAAATTTTTCTCCAACAAAATCCCCTGATACTTTATAATTTTTCTTGTTCTTGTGAAGGTATTATTTTATTTTAATTTCTAATTAATGGTTACTAGTAGAGAAATCCTGTTGGGGTTTTTTGTGTGTGTGTTTACTATAATTTGACAATATTGTTGAATGCTTTTGTTGCCTCTAATAGTGTATTTTTCTGTTGACTCTGTTAGTGTTTATGTCAGTAATAATCGCATGCAAATATTGATAGTTTCATTTATTTCTTTCCTTGTTTTTTGTTTGTTTGTTTGTTTTTCCTTTCCTTACTCCCTAGGACCTATTTACCTTAAGGCAGTGATAGGGTACCTGCGTGTTTCTGCTAATAAATGGAATGTGTCTAATGCTAGTGTATGAAGTAAAATATCTTTTGGTATCCTTTTAAACAAAGAAAATTCCTTTCCGTTCTTCATATAGCAATAGTTCTTTTCTCACAAAAGATGTTGAAACTTAATCAATGATGTAATCTTTTATCTGCTGAGGTAATCATGGAATTTTTCTCATGTAGTCTGTCAATTTTGAGAAACACATTTGGACACTTTCTGATGTGAACTATACTTTTACTCCTGAAATAAACCTTACTTACATGTTGGGATTTGTTTTTCATTAATAAGTAAAATGTAGCCATATGACTTTTTTGTATTTTTCGTATCTTATTTTGGAATCAACATTAGCCCAGACTCAGAAAGCAAAAGCAGGTTTTTGCTTTTTTTTTCTCCTGGAATATCTTGCAGAGGATATTAATAAATCATACCTTACAAGTTTGGTAAAGCTCAATTATGAAGGAGTCTAGAAATGGGCTGTTAGGAGATGAGTATATTGTTTTGTTCAAGTTTTCTAACCTTTTTTTCTGCCACCATTTTGGCATTTTATATTTTTCTAAATATATATCCTTTCATCTGTGTTTTCAAACTAATCAGTATTCATTTGTTTGCAAGCTTCTTATTAATATTTAGATCTTTTTGTTTGTTCAATTTTTCCCTTTTCATCCTGTACTTAATTCATCTCCACTTTCTCTCTTTTTCTTTCATTTAACTTGCCACAAGTCTCTTTTATTAATCCTTTCAAATGGACCTTTTGCTTTCATGGAACTTCTCGTTTTTTTCTTTATTTCAGTGATTCCTGCCATTGTCTTTATTATATCTTTATTTATTGAAATGCTCTGGTTTTTTTTTTTAACTTCTTCAGTTGAATGCCTGAGTTCATTCTTTTCAACCTTTTGTATTCATGAAAAATATTTTTAAAAACATGTTTTTTATGCACTTCTTTCTCAGTGTCCCTCAAATCTTAATATGTACTGTTTTGTTTTCATTAAAATGTATTTTGTAATTGAACTGATAATTTCCTTTTTAACTCAGATGTTCTTAGAAATGTGTTATTTATTATTTATATATGTAGAATATTTAATCATCCATTTACTATAAATTTTAATTATACTATACTATGGGTGTATACTGTAATTTATACGGCTTGGGTCTTTTGAGTTTACTAATACTATTTTATCATCGGATACCTGTTCATTTTAATAAATAATCCAAATGTACTAGGAAAAAAGCATGTATTTGTTTTGTCGTTGAATGTAGGCATGAGTGTGTAGGTCTGTAGAGACAATGTAAAATAACTTGACTCTATTGATTTTATTTGGCAAAACTTCCATCTTTGCTTATGAGTGATTTACTATTTAACTCCCTGTGAACTGCCAGATAATTTTGTCACCTGTGATTATAATTTGTCCTTTTCTAAATTAGTTTATATATATATATATATACACACATATATATATATTGTATATTGTGGAGCTGTGTGGACTTTTGATTAATCACAAATTAAAAAAGAAAAAAGACACATACTTAATACTTTTTAGGTAGGTCATGATGAACAGTGAGGTATCCTTGCTTTTTAGGAAACTATTATCTTATTAGAGAAATGGGACTCTATACAAACTTTTCTGATTTTTTGGTCATTTTTATCTTAAGTTAAGGCTACTAACTTATAACAAGTGGAGCTATTTATCTTCAAATAGTTCTGTGTAATTTTATTAGTTTCTTAGGGCTGGCCTAACAAACTACCACAGACTTGATACTGTAAATGACAGATCTCTCTCCCAGTTATTCTCTCCCAGTTGGATGCTGGAAGTCAGAAATTCAGGTGTCAGCAGGGCTGCACCCCTACAAAACCGGGAGGGGGG
>CM052889.1:6774424-6803469 GCA_028534135.1 Potos flavus | reverse complement strand
TAAATTAAATTAAAAAGAAAAGCCAATCCCAAAAGATGCATTTTGTGATTCCATTTATGTAACATCTGTGAAATGACAAATTTTAGAGATGGAGGACACATTAGTTGTCAGAGGTTAAGGATGGGATTGGGGGTTTGTGGACCCAGGGGGGTCATAAAAGTCATATGAACTTGTATTGGCACTGAGCAGTTGTCTTGATTGTAATGGTGCATAAACAAACCTACACAGGTGGCAAGTTGTATTGAACTTACACATACAAGTAAGTACAAGTAAAGTAAAACTATGGAAATCAGAAGAAGATCAGTACACTATCAATGTCAATATCTTGGTTGTGATATTATACTATAATTTTGCAAAATATCACCTTTGGGATAAGTGGGCGAAGTTTAGACAGAGTATCTCTGTAATATTTTTTATTACTACATGTGAATCTACAATTATCTGAAAAAACCTTGCAGTAAAAAATGTAGACTATTTCTAAGGCCATCTGTGATATATATTTTTTAAGTTAAAAGACAGGGTAGGGAGAAAAAAGTGTTTGGCATATTCTAATATGGTAAAAAGAAACTGACAACAGTTAAGGACAAACAACAAAAATAATCCTAGATGTGTGCTTATGTCGCTTGTGTATGTTTTATAAGCACAAAGAAACATGGGCAAAGGTACATACATGTGCTTCTTCTAACATAGACTCCTTGCATGAGCTCCTTCCCAGCCTGCTATGCCCCCCGCACACACACATCTCCCAACCACTTCCCCAGTGGCTTCCATTTGGCACCATATATCATGCCTCTTAGTACATCTGCTCTCCACGTCCACAGCACCCTGACCTCAGACTTCACATACCCCGTTCACAACCTCTGTCGGATTTAAGGTCAGTGAAGATATAACCATATTTTCTTTCTCACCTCAGAAAACCAGCAACACAGTGCTAATCAAAATTTGTTGAATTAATGAAGTAATGAGTGAGTAAAAATTTGTATTTAAGTTTTGTTATAATGATATACTTATCATTCAGCTTTTCCTAAGAGATAATATTTTAAAAAAATGAGTTGTAGAGGCTAATTTGGTAACCTCATGGGGAAAATTGTTTAAGTTGCCAAATAACAGATTGTTGTGTGTTTGTGGTGGTGTGCGAGGGAGTAAATGATCATTGTGCTCTGTGTGTGTGTGTGTGTAAATTTCCATGGCCCACCAGGTCTGGTGCAATAACTCAATGAGTAGAGTATTGTGGAACACAAATAAGAATTTCTGGAGTTTGCCTATTACTTGAAAAGAGACCCATTGATCCTCTTTTTGAATATGTTCCAATCTCAAGTCAATGCCTAGAAAATGAAGGAGCAGATGGCTTAGATGTTGGAAACCTAGAATCTGCCTAATAGATTCTGCTTACCTTCATAAAGGAAAAAGAGCTCAACTATGTTAGTCTAGCAGTACCTTAGAAATATTGCAGGTCTGGTTCCAGACCACCACAATAAAGTGAACATTGTAATAAAGTGAGTCAAATGAATTTTGTAGGTTCCCAGTGTAAAAAAAAATTATGTTTATACTACCCTGTAGTCTGTTAAATGTGCAATGGCATTATGACTAAAAAAGTACATAATTTAAAAATACTTCACTGATAAAAAATACCCACCACCATCTGAATTTTCAGGGAGTCATAATCTTTCTGCTGATGGAGCATCTAGCCTCGGTGTTGACTGACGAGGTTGGTGGTTGATGGAAGTTTGGGGTGCCTGTGACAGTTTCTTGAAAGATGATGAAGTTGGCCACATCAGTTGACTCTTCCTTACATGAACAATTTCTCTGCATCACGCAAGGCTGTTTGATAGTATTTTACCCACAGTAGAACTTCTTTCAAAATTGGACTCAATCCTCTCCAAATCTGGCTCTTCTTTATCAGCAAGTTTTTTAAATCCATTGCTGCCATTTCAACAATCTTCACGGCATCTTCAGCAGTAGATTCCGTATCAATAAACCACCCTCCTTGCTTATCCATAAGAAGTCACTCCTCACCCATTAAGCTTTTACTGTGAGATTGTAGCAATCCAGTCACATCTTCAGGCTCCACTTCTGATTCTACTTCTCTTGCTATTTCTACCACATCTGCAGATTATCCATGAGGGTTGGAATCAACTTCTTCCAAACTCCTGTTGTGTTTGATACTTGGACCTCTTCCCATGAATTATGCATGTTCTTACTGACATCCAGAATGACAGGTTCTTTCCAGAAGGTTTTCAGTTGACTTTGCCCAGATCCATCAAAGGAACCACTATCTATGGCAGCTGTAGCCAAAATGACTCCTTGATCCATGAGCTGCAGAATGGATGTTGTGGCATGAAAACAACATTGATCTGACTGTACATCTCAGTCACAGCTCTTAGATGACCAGGTGCATTGTCAATAGCAGTAATACTTTGAAAGAAATCCTATTTTCTGAGCAGTAGGTCCAACAATGGGCTTAAAATATTCAGTAAGCCATGTTGCACACAGATGTGTCATCACTCAGGTTTTATTGTTCCATTTACAGAACATGGGTGGAATAGATTTAGCATAATTCTTAAGATCCCTGAGACTTTCATAATGACAAATGAGCACTGTCTTCAACTTAAAGTCACCAGCTGCATTACCTCCTAACAAGTCAGCCTGTCCCTTGAATTTTTAAAGTCAAGCATTGACTTCTCCTCTCTAGCTATGAAAGTCCTAGATGGCATCTTCTTCCAGTATAAGGCTATTTCTATCTATACTGAAAATCTGTTGTTTAATGTAGCCACCTTCATGAAATAACTTAGGTAGATCTTCTAAATAACTTGCTACAGCTTCTCCATCAGCTCTTTCTGCTTCACCTTGCACTTTTATGTTATAGAGAAGGCTTCTTTCCTTTAAACCTTATGTACCATCCTCTGCTGGCTTCAAACTTTTCTTCTGCAACTTCCTTCACCTCTCAACCTTTGTATACTGAAGAGAATTTGGGTTAAGGGATTGTCATGACTGGTTTGGTCTTTTCTCCAGACCACTACAACTTTCTCTGTATCAGCAAGAAGGCTGTTTTGCTTTCTTATTATTCATGTCTTCGCTGGAGTGGCACTTTTAATTTCTTTCCAGAACTTCTCCTTTGCAGTCACAACATGACTAACTGGCACAAGAGGTCTAGCTTCTACCTATCTCAGCTTCTGACATGCGTTCCTCACTAAGTTTAATCATTTCTAGCTTTTGATTTAAAATGAGAGATACGTGACTCTTGCTTTCATGTGAACATGAGAGGCCATTAATAGGCCTAATTTCAATATTATTGGCTTCTCAGGGAATAGGGAGGCCAGAGGAGAAGGAGAGAGGTGAACAGCCAGACAGTGGAGTGGTCAGAACTCACACACCATTTATCAGTTAAGTTCGCCATCTTGTGTGGGCACGGTTTGTGCCATCCCAAAACAATTACAATAATACCATCAAAGATCACTGATCAGGGATCATTATAACAAATATAATAATAACAAAAAAGTTTGAAATACTGCCAGAATTACCAAAATGTGACACAGAGACACAAAATGGGCCAATGCTCTGGGGAAAACAATGTCAATAGACTTGTTTGACATAGGGTTGCCAACAAACCTTCAATTTGTGAAAAACTCGACATCAGCTCAGCACAATAAAGTGAAGCACACTAGAATGTGGGATGCCTTTATATGAAACTTGAAGACTTATCTCCAAATAATTTAAGGCGAGTTGCATTTAGTCTGAACAACCTGGTTAATTTCTGAAATAATTATTTGAAGCATTGAATTTATTCTGTAATACAATGAAGTTATTTTTATAGTTTCTTCCATCCAAAATATTTAATGGAATACTCAGGAATTGAAAAAATTCCCCCATATTAAAAATGAAAAATATTTGAGTAAATCCCAAATCCCAATATATCCATATATTTATAATTAAATTTAAAAAATTTTTGTGTATTACTTTGTACCCAAAATACCTGGTTATCAATTTGTCCACATTATATTTCCCAAAATCAATATCCTTATTTCTAAGAGATGGTTACTTTCTAAAATAACATCTTTTCCCCAGAATCTCTTGTATTAGTTGGTAAAATATATTTGTGTCTTCATTATTATTGCTGATTGTTTTAGAAAAGCATTTTTTTTTGAGGATTTTCTATATTTTTCTGCTTCTCTTCCTTCAAATGATTTTTCCTCCCACAAATAAGTTCAAAAGGAACACAGTCAAAAATCATTCTTTAATTCAAAATGAAGGTAATAGGAATGCATTGAAGTCTTTTTTTTGATTAACATTTTTATTATATAGGCAATTACAAAACCTGTGTTGGCTTTCACCTCTGGCATAGAACCTATAAACATAAATGAACTTATGCTTCTGTGTTAAAAATTTAGACACTACACAAAGACTGTTCTTGGAGTTAGGTGAGTAGAACCCACTATAAAATCCATCATTATTCATGAATGTTATAGTGAAGAAAATATGCGTGTATGATTCACCGAAAGTGTTTTTTATTTGATTTTTTAAAAAGTATTTCTATTTCCCAATTAGAAAATCCTTTTGAATCACACAGATTATTTAATTTTGGAAGGGTTCAACTTATGTTTATGAATGAAGGAAGGGTCCCTCATATAAAGGTTCTTTTTTTTTTTAAGATTTATTATTAGAGAGAGAGAGAGCATGTGCACAAGCAGGGGAAGGGCAGAGGAAAAGGGAAAAGCTGGAGCTTCAACAAAGGGCTCGATCCCAGGACCCAAGGATCACAACCTGAGCCAAATCCAGACACTTAACCGACTAAGCCACCCAGGCGCCCCTAAAGGTTCTGTTACTTGAGGTACTTATCCCTGATTGTACAACTTATCACATTTGTGGTAATAAAGCTAATTTAATAGAAGTAAGTGGGTAAAACAACTGGTACATTTTGATAATTGTTCAGCCGTATAGTCAAATATGACTTTAAATTGTCAAAGTTTGGTTTATAGAACCCAGAGTAACAGCAGGTGTATATCCGTACAAAGGACAAAATCAAATTTATTGCATTTAAGAAGTCAAATTTGGGTGTGACATTAAAAAAATATTCACTGCTGCTGCTCAGAGTTACATGGTCTGTGGATAAACATAATACTTCAGTTTCAAGAGATGTCAGCCCAGCACTTATTATGAGCAGTCCATTTACTTTGGGGATAATGGGAGACATTTCTGTTTACTGATTGTTCAATACAAAAGACAACTTGAATGAAGTTGGAACAACTTCTATTTCTGGCTGACTCAGTCACTGTGGAATACAATGGCTGGTTTATAACCATCTGGTTCTTAGCTCTCCTGCTAAGAGATTTGGAAGAAATCATTTTTAAAAAAACAGCATCTAGTGGCCTTGTGTGATCTGAAATGTGTTGGGATTTTAAAGTTATTTCTTTAGAGAAAGTGAAATGCTGTAAAGCACTGACAGTGTAATGAAACTAAATTTTTAATGTTCTTGATAGACTCACATTGAACAAAAATACCAAACCTTAAGGTGCACACTGTCATAAAAAGACTAAATTACTTTGGCAAAATTTGGGCATGGTTTTATAAAGTTGGCATGATAAACAAATTGGAGACAGAAGTGATTTGAGCAGCATTTTATGACTTCATTCCCTTGCACTGTCCAGATGCTAATGTATGATACAAGCGAGTGAAATGGTCTGTAGATTTGGTTGAGACCAGTCCCTACCTGGGCACCAAAATCATGGCTGAGCTGAGTTGACCACTCAGGATGAATGTGGATGAATGTGGCCAGTGCACCAAACCCGAAAGAGGTTCTCTGATTTGGGGCATTGGAAACAAAGAGGAATTTATTCATTGTGAAAGAAAAATGAATAAGCTAATGAACAATTAATTTAAGAGCAGGCCATTAAATGTAACACATGTAATACTCATGTATCCTGATTTAATCACTCACTAAAGACTGGAAAGCTCTGGAAATTAATGCCTGGAGAATAAAATCTAATACAAATCCTGAGGTATCTCTTTAGCCCCAATTCCAATGGTTTGCTGTTTCAGTTTGACCCCATTCTCCTTTAGATCCCTGCCTTTGAACTTTGTGAACAGCGGAAGGAGCAGCTTATTGGCCACACTCCACCCTCATGTCTAACACGCTGCCCTTCCTGCCCGCTGCCTCCATGTGACTCTCTGCCCATCACTTTCCACAATGAAGCACTCGCTAACTCTTGTGCCCTTTCTATGAGCCAACCAAGGCTCTCCCCAGAAAGTCAATCAAGCTCCAGAAAGTACGCTTAGAACTAGCTACTATCTGTGCAAGAATTTACCAAATAACTTTTCAAGTTTTATGAACCATTAACAGAGAGTGTCAGCTGGAAAATAGTCAGATAGGGAGGTGTCATTGTCATCTCTTATTCCTGTACATTAAGAAAATGTACTCTTGCTTTGTTTTCAGGATTTACATAAAGAATATTACCTTTGATGTGTCACTCTGAAATTGTACCATATGCCACTCTTGTTATACAGAACTGTTCTTTTCTAAGAAATCAAACCACCTATAATTGGGTGCCAGACTTTTTGAAATCTTTGAAGCAGAAAAACGATTTGAATATTTTTATGTGGAAAAAAAAACCCTTTAATTTGAAATGTTGAATAAGGATTTAAAAATTGAGTATGTTTCTTAAAGTGGCAAATCACTCAGTAAACTAACAAAAATATGTAAGATTTTCTTATTTAAGCTTCCTACAATTATTTTAAATGATTGATATTCAATAGTGCCTTAGGCCTCAAGGCTGAATTTTTTTTTTTTTTTTTTTACCAATCTTGTCCCTTATATAGCCATGTAGTTGTAAAAGATTCACTACAAACAGGTTAGGAAGCGGTATTAATACAAAGTGCTCTAGTAGCATAAAACCAGAATGATCTAATAAAATAGAGCTTGTGATGGGTTGAATTGTGCCCCCCAGAAAGATATGTTCCAGTTCCAACTCTTTTTACTTTACTTGGAAATAGGGTGTTTGCAGACGTGGTCATGTCAAGATGAGGTCATAGTCGATCAGAGTTGGCTTTACATCCAAATGACTGGTGTTTTTATTAGAGAAAAGTGGGTCAGATTTGGCTATGAAGATAGGGAGGAAACAGAGAGAAGCAGGCCATGTGAAGACGAAGGCAGAGATGGAAAGAAGCAGCCACAAGCAGGGAATGCCAGGGATTGCCAACAGGACAGGAAACAGGGGGAGGGGCATGACCCAGTTCTCCCTCACAGCCTCCGGAAGAAACCAGCTTGGCTGGCAGCTTGCTGCCCAGCCTATCCAATTGTTGAGAATAAATTGCTGTTGTTTTATACCACCAAGTCTGTGATAACTGATGATGCCAGTCCTCGTACTAGCACATAGCTCTTTCAAATCAGGCTTTAAAAAAAAGAAAAACATATCATTTGTGGAGGGTTTTGAATGGGTTTCAACAGGTAGGTGGAGAGAAGAAGAAATTCTGTATATAAATGCAAATAAGAAATGAAACTCCTCCATGTTTTTAAAGTAGTTTTGGGAGCAGGGGAAGACAAGTGGAAATAGCTGAGAAGGGTTTATGAGTCTGGACTTTGTTTTGAACATAAATGGGGCAAATTAAAGTTCTTTCTTTTTAAACTACAAATTACGTTTTTCGTTCCGATTATCAAAGTGGTATAAGCCCTCTATCTGAAAAACAAGGCTGACTTTATGTATTGCAAATGCTTAGAAATAAGTACTAAGTAAAATATAACACATTTAAATGCATAGCACAGCTTATAAGAAAGAAAAGAGGTGCCACAAAAAGCTAAAATGAAGAGAAAGCTTCCAAGAGGAGTAAATTGGGCCGGGAGCCTTTGTTCATCTTGTAATGAACATGGAACATGCGAGCATCTTCACAGCTGTGAATGCAGGGCAAGAGACAATGCCTTGGCTTCCACAAGTTGGAGAAACACAATTGAAAACTTTCTATAAGAAGTAATTAAGAAAACAAAATTCAAACACCAGCAAAGAAAAATGACTGAGAGACTCCCACTTCTAAGCGAGGTCCCTATGAACACGTTAGTCCACACCTGATGTGGCCACCATTTTCGTGCCATTACACTACCTTCATGATCCTGGACACCACCAGCCCAGGAATTTACCAAAATGACCCAGAATTGGTAATTTTCCTTCAACAACACGTGCCTCTGTGGATTCCCACGTGCAACCTCTAAGATAGGGATATAGCAGCAAAGGACCAAAATCATAAGCAAAAAAGCACCACGGGTAAAAGTTGTAAAATAGATAAATTTATGTATAGAAATGATCACTGCAGTGCCTTTTATAAAATAGAAAAAATCATGAACTAATTGTTCATCAGTTTGTCATTCATTTAAAAAAACAAAATAACTTGCAGCAATTAAAACTGATGATATAAATTTGTGTTCATTGACTTGAGAAGATGCAGATCACTATCAAGTGAAAAAGGCAGTTCACAAAATGTACCAGAGTGTGCCCAATATTTTGAACATGTGTGTAAACACACACACGCACGTACACAAATACACACGCATGCACATATACATACAAATATATCTGTGTGAAAAAGCATACAGTACTGAAAATTCACATCAATGACTTCGTCTTGGTAAGGGACTATCAAAGAGGTTCCTTTTATATCTTTGTATTCTAAAAGTTGTCTAATTAGTAGCATTGATTTTATTATTTTATGTATTATTAAGGTATCATACACAGATAATATAAATAGTAGTATTACAAACACCCATGAACTTGTCAACCAACTTAGAAATAAATGAATCAAATGCAGTATAAATATGGAATGTGTGCTTTTGTTACAATTATATAATCCCTAAGATTTTATTATGATTTGCATGTTTTATTTACTAACCATTTGTGATTTATACTTTGTCATATTTATATTTATTTCTAGAAACCATGGTTTACTATTTCACACTTTTGAAATTTATAGAAATTATACTATTTTTTTGGCAAATTGCCATTTTTTCTCATTGTTATTTGCAAACTTTTACTTTGATGAATATGGCCCTAGTTTGTTCACTTCATGTGTGCTCTGCTGTATTTCTGATAGCTAAGTTATATTCTTAAAATATGTCCATTCATTCAAAGTTGGCATCTATTAATATAATTACATTTCCCTTATACGGTTATTAGGATGGGGGCCCCTGGGTGGCTCAGTTGGTTAAGCATCCAACTCTTGATTTTGGCTCAGGTCATGAGCTTGGAATCCTGAGATCTAGACCTGTGTTGGGCTCCCCAAAACAGGGAATGCTGCTTGAGATTCTCTTCCTTTCCCTCTCCCTCCTTCTCCCCCTCTACTCACACACACTCTCTCTCAAATAAATAAATTTTTTAAAAACCTGCTTATAGGACAAACTATATTAATGCATTTCCTACAAAGTCATGATCAGGAGCACACTCGAGCCACACTGAGTTCAGATCTTCCCAGTGCTCTGATTCCTCCTTGGTAAATGGGACCAAAGGCAATGTCACATCATGGGTTTGTAATGAAGATTCAATAGCAAAAGAACAATGCCTGGAACATATTAATCATTGGGCAAATGATAGTTAATATCATCATCTTTATATATATATTTAAAGATTTTATTTATTTATTTGACAGAGAGAGATCACAAGTAGGCAGAGAGGCAGGCAGAGAGAAAGGGGGAAGCCGGCTCCCTGCTGAGCAGAGAGCCCGATGCGGGGCTCGATCCCAGGACCTGAGATCATGACCTGAGCCGAAGGCAGAGGCTTTAACCCACTGAGCCGCCCCGTCATCTTTATATTTTAAGAATCAATCCCAATTGGACATAGTGAAGCATTATCTCAAACTTTTAAATTCGATTTTCTGTAACACATAGGATTTTTCACAACCTGAAACAGGTCCGTGAATTTCTTGTACTTTCCTAGACAGAGTTTGGCATCAGGATATTGTCAGTGTTCATAAAAAGACTGTCTTCTTTTTCAGTGTTTCTGCTTTTAAGCTTTAGAGCAATTTAAATAACAAATGAAATATTACGTTCCTGTTTGCTTTTTAAACCATCTTAGCTTAGGACATTTTTGAGGGGTACTTTGTTTACAAACTACATGGCCACTCAGGCTTTCTGTATCTGTCTGAATGCTTTCTGGTAATTTGATTTTCCTGGAGTACAGTCCCTTTTATCCTGATTCTCAGATGCCTTTGTAGCTGACCAGGCAAGACCACAGCCTGTGACATCAAGTGCCTGGGTTCAAATTCTGCCTCCCCACTTTCTAGTGATGTGTTGGGGAGAAAGTGCCTTTCCATCCAAACACTTTGGCCTTGACATCTTTAAAAGCATAATCATAGAAATTACTAAAGTTGTTCATCACCTGGCAGGGTGACTAGAACTCAGTAAGTGCTTGTCAGTATCAACTATCACTATATAACTTCTTATTCTAATTTGCTTTCATTTGTATACACATCTCTTCTCTTTAGTTATATTGTGGACTTGTGTGTTTGCTTTTTTTTTCTTTTTATCTAGAACGTTTAGGTATGTGTGTAGTTCCCTGTCTCGTTTGGGCAGGTGAATGTGAGGAAGCAAGGGGGAGAGTCAAGGAAGTGGACTGATGTGCCCAGGAGTTGTAGTGGTTGACAGTAGAGGTTAAGCTGGATACAGAGGGGATTGAGGGCATCAAGGAGGTGATCGAGTTTGAAAACATGTAAGGAGCAACAGTGGGCTGGTGGTCTTGATGGAGTTCAGTGTTGGAACTGAGATACTCAACCGGAATAAATTGGAAACATAAGGGTGCTGGTCCGAGGTTGAAACGCGTGAAAATGGTTTCAGTGATGGATGTGAACTTTGATTATTTGGAAATTTTCCTTATGGGAAATAGCCAATTCCCCAATAATAAAAGATGATACATAGCCAGCCATGTATTTTGAATGAGAGAGAGAGTGGCCTTGAAGTATATTTAAAATAATATAATTAAAAGTTCATCCTGTTATACTTCCTGAGCTAGCTTCTTGGGAGGATTTCATTTTTACAGAGAAATATATGAATCTAATTTTATGACTTACAAATACACAAAATACAGTAACAGATTTTTGTTAATCTCCCTTTTTGAATCTTCCATTTCAACAGATTTAGATGCCAGAAACATGTAACCCTCACACCTGCCCCTGAAAAAGATCATATAGAAAATCTCATTTAATTGTTTAAATGAGTCCTTCCTGTTTATTGTGTTTTCCAGGCACGCACCTTCTTACTAGCTTATAAACGCACGCCTTATTTTTATGACTTTCTCCAGCTCTGTAAGGAGAGAAAATAGAGACTAGAGAATTATATTTAAGTCTACAGTTTGGTAACCTTTGTCTCTTGTGAATTCGAGCTTTGTATTATGGAAGCACATCACATTGACATCTGCAGGATTTGTTTTGATAACTATAATTTCTTGGACACAGTATATCACAAAGCTGCCTCTTAACGTCTGCAGCCAAGAGCATTTTTCTTTAGTGTGCCACTAAAACCGTTATGAAATAAGCAATAGGATTTTGTGTTTAAGGACCCTGTTGCCATTTGCTTCAAGCTGTATTTTCCTGCCTTTAAATGTACTACTTCTAACAACATAGCTGTGGTTCACTAAACTGTACTGAATTTGTTTATAAATAGCAAGGCAGATGTCAGCAGCAAATTAGATTTAATGCAGGTCACCAAGGCCCCTTAGATAAGGAGCTTGCAAGCATTGAGTGGAAATTGCAGAATGACACAAAGAAAATTGAGATTCAGAGATTTGAACAACTGATAGGTACAACAATTATTATTGTTTAAGGGATACAAATGTAAAAACTAAAAAAAAAATTATTAACCTTGAGACTGGTTTGCACTTAGAAATTTCAGGAAGGTAGACATTTATAGGAGTCTTTCTAACTGGGAAAAGAAAATGGTAATTACTTATGTCCACTCCTGAATCAGATGAAAGTGGAATGGACCCATTAGAGCTGGAACTGCCCTTTCCTGATTCCCACAATTCTTTGTTCTTACACCCGGATGACTGTTGTGGATCCTCCACGTGCTATATTCAGGGAAGGGTTTCAGTGTACAGAGAAGGTGATAAAATCTACCTAAAGCATAACTGGGAAAGTAAAATTCAACTTAGGTCTAAATAATTTATTGAATATCTGTATTGCTTAGACGATGTTGACTCATAATGTGCATAATCATATTCCCAAGAAAAGTTCTTCATCTTCTAAGAAAGTAAAGCAGTATAGGCCAGTGGAAATAAATGGATCCAAAATTCAGCCGATTATTAGCTCAGCCACTGGACAAAATACTAACTCCCTCTAAGTGATGGCTGCTGATAGTTATCAAATACTGATGAGCTTCTGACACTGTGCTATGAACTCAGATCTCATAATTCTCAAAAAATCTCTTAGAAGGGTCATTATTCCCATTGTAGGAAGGGATGAAATGAAGGTGCAGGGGGCGATGCCCATAATTGGTTAAGAGCTGGAGCCAGGATGTGAACCCAGAAGCTTCCCTCCCAGCTACTGTGCTACATGTATTTTGGTCTCACTGTTTTCATCTGCCAAAGAGAATAATTTACAGCGCCACTGACAAGTAGATGTGGTGGGTACTCTGGCACAGAGTAAACCCTTCCTGTATGCTAACTATCATCGTTTTGGCCTTAGATAGCTACCTCTTTTATCAATTGGGTTTTTTTTTAAAAGCTTTGTTTATTTGAGAGAGAGAGAGAGCAAGAGCATGCAGGATCAGGGAGGGGCAGAGGGAGAGGGAGAAGCAGGCTCCCCGTTGAGCAGGGAGTCCGATGCGGGACTCGATCCTAAGACCCTGGGATCATGACCTGAGCCAAAGGCAGACTCTTAACTGACTGAGCCACCCAGGTGCCCTCTTTATCAATTCTTGATGTAGGGTATTCTTCATGATTTGGGAAGTTCTTATGTTGCATTCATCTGAAACAGTTCAGAAATGAATTTGTTTTATTTATTGGAAAATTCTCTCCCCCTTTCCTGAATCTACCCTTCCTTAAAGAGATTAATTTAAAGACATTTATCACCACCATCACCACCAACAGTCACACTCGTCGTTTCGTGGTACCCAGAGATTTAGTAAATCATCATAATTTTAACTTCTATTTCCTATTAGTTGAGAAAGGCAACTGTCTCATACTTTTTTTTTTAATATACCAAGCTTTTGTAGCCACTTTTATATCAAATACTAGCAGCAAAGAAATAAAAACTTTCAAGTTTTGGGCCTTTGTAATCTAAAATCAGATAGAAAACCGCTTTTCTGCAATCAGAGAAAATGTCAAAGTAATCATAATCCTTTTTGCAAAAAGTTGTTTGGTGTCACTTTTCATGAATACGAGGATCTGTCCCTTTAATCATTGGACCATCCTGTTAGGTTTCTAAACCACAGGCAATTAACCAAACAAAGGGTTAGCGAGGGATGACTTTCATGAAAGAATTACTCTCTGATTCTTTTTAGGGGCTATATTTTCAATTTAATTAACTGATTCCTACCTGTGTATTTTTCCCCTTAACAATGCCATTTTATTTGCCATTCAGTTGATAAAAATCCTGGCTTCAGAATGACTTTATCATACATGCTAGAAGCCAACTCCTTCCCAACTTGGATATATAAAATACTGTTTTGTGCATTCTTTTACTTTATGCTGCACAGATTGTACCTAATCTTATTAAATATTAGTTTTTCCCCCATCTGCTTTTCTGAACATTTTTGAAGATCAATGTTATTTAAATTTCCTATACATCCTGCTGTACTTGGTATCACTTATAAATTTCTATTTATTAAGTGCTGCCTTTAAAGTCATTATTAATACGGGCCCTCCTTAATACCCACCACCAGGCTTTCCCATCACATATTGCATAGAGCACTGGGTGTTGTACATAAACAATGAATCTTGGAACACTGCATCAAAAACTAATGATGTATTTTATGGTGACTAACATAACACAATTAAAAAAAATAAAAATAAATAAATAGCAAGAAAAATGAGAAAAAAAAATAAAGTCATTATTAAAATCTCCTGAAGACTGAGGTAGATTTTAGAACAACTTGACTAGGCATTTCTAGAGAATATCTAAAAACTAGTGTTCTTCAATTTTTTCTAGCATTTTCTGTGTCCTTATCGTATTGGTAAATGCCCCAAATGCCATTTAAAAGACTATAAAGCAGTGCGCGAGGTGACCTAAGTAGGCAGTAAACTCTTTATTAGTGTCAAGACCAAATGAGAATTCACTTTAAGGTCACAAGTTGGAGTTGTTTTATTACATTTTTCATGAGTCAAAATCCTAAGAGGAGCATGTTTTATGGCCAGAGAGTAAATTTGTTTTATAATTTGCCAGGAAAATAAAATCTGTGGCTTGATCTGGTTCTCAGGTAATGCACCTTGGAAGGGTAACTCGCCTTAAATTGCTTTGGTTGATACTTCTGCTTTTAACAGTAAATTTCATAGTAGCACATGCTCATAATGAGGGCCTACCGTACCCCACCAACCCTGCAGTCAGATTCGTCACATCCATTATTTATAAAAAATATTTATCCATTAGATATAAGGCCAAAGGGGCTTGCCACATGTGTAGTTCAAAGCCTGCAGATAGGAAAGACTTCGCAAGTATTTTTTTTAATCAAGTATCTTACTTGCTTCAGAAGAGATGCAAATCAGTTAACTGTTTTAGCAGCATTATTACCATTTATTGTATGCTTTCTTTGGACCAGGCCAGGACTCAGTATTCGTATACTGAAACACTATTAGAAAATGTTCAGAGACTCAGCCTCATTTATTTTGAAACCTGTTTAATTTTTGTTTCAAAACTTTATAACTATTTTCTCTCTGAAAATGAAGTCACTGAAAGGGCAGCCATAAAGCAGTGTTTTCATGGGCAGAACTAAGTGAATTCTAAAATGCGGAGTAGGAAAGTGTGGCCCCATGCCTACATTCTTGGTCAAGGTGAAAATCAGCCCCAAGTTAGGATTCACATCAAAGATGCCTCTAACCCACTTGACTTGAGATAATATCTGATTCCACTGCTCACTTCTGAGTGGAAAGACACATTGGTATTCCCTGTGTCCTTTTCCCTCTCCCTTAAAACTCCCACTAAGCCCATCCACATTTACTTCTGTTGACAATAATTACCCGAGAAAAGAATATATTCACCTTTTTGCATTTCCTCCTTTCTTTATTCATTCATTTTTTAAAAAAATTGTTCAACGTTAACCATGTAACAGCTTGGTGTAAGACGAGGATATAGCTGCGAGCAAGCAGAGAAAAATCTGCAAAGAACTTAGCCTTTAGTGGGAGGAAACTCAAAATAAGCCCAACAAATAAAATGTTTAATAACCTGGTGAAAGGTGCTACCAAGAAAATAAACAGGAAGCAGGAAAAGTTGGCCTTAACCAAAGAAAATGTAAACTTGCTTATATCTTCATGGCAGGAAGTAATTTTTACAAGTTAGGCTTTATCCTTCCACAGGGACTGAGAGATGGGGGCGTTATCTTCCTTGATGGCCACATGTCAATGGGGTGGCTCCCAGGTTATTTTGGGGAGGAGGTATGATGCTCGGTCGCCTTACAGCCCCTCAGACTGGGAACTGTGAGATAGGCAGGCATTGGAGAGCATCATGATCTGGTTCACATTTCAGCAACAGAGAAAAGCAGGGCACAACGAGCAGAACAGGAGACAAGAGAAGGAGAGAGACAAACTGAAATAAAACCAGCGGAGAGCTGTGGGCAGACAAGGGAGGAAGCCTCAGTGGACAGCAAGCCAAAGACTGCAGATGGACCCAGGCGTGATGACCGCCCAGAGGGGCAGAGAGAGGCACAGAAAAATGTCTGCAGACACAGCTAAAGCAGAGTTTGGAGCAGTATGCAGGGTGCTCCGGAGGGAGTGCTCCCTGCCAAGGAAGATACTCATGAGATATTGCATAAATAATTAAGCTTCCTAAACTCCTCCATGGTCTTCAAGCACAAATATCGTGGGTGTCCAATCAACCATGTATGAGGATAAAGAGACTTAGCAAAAGCAGCAATCTTGGCAACTTAATGGAATTTATCCTTGGGACAGCACTCTTCAGTGTAATTATCCACAACTTTCATTTGTATGCAAACTATATAGAGCTGTCACTTCTAAACTGTATAAAATAGAAAAATTTAAGATGATCACTTTTGCCCCTTAAAAGAACTTTATACATAATGTACCCCCCGCCAAAAAACTATTTCCTGAAATGATTCCTATAGGTTCAATTTTTAACTCTCATTCCTTTATAAATAATACTTGAAGAAATTTATTTTCATTAGTGTTTCCCCAAAGTGTCTTCGGTAGACCATTAATAGTTTTTGCAAAGGTTAATATTAACCTTCACAAGGTTAATAATTAAATAATGAGAGGATGGTTGAGTGATCAAATGTCTGAGGAATGCTGGATTAAACAGAGTTGAACAATTTTATTTACTGTAGAACTCCTCAGTGCGTTTGATAGGTGATGGTAAGTTGTGCCTCTCTAAGAGAGGGTTATGGAATGAAATTTTCCCAAACATATTTTTGACTCTGACTCCCTTTTATTTTTAAACCTCTGACTCTGTCTCTGAATTGGAGTTCTGTAGAGACATACAGAAACAATTACTGCATTTGTTGGTTTGAGAGCATCTTAGATGTGGGTCCGAGAGTAATTCACACCTTCACGTGGAAAGTGTCTTCAGTGGACTGGAGTAGGACTTCGGTGCAATGGAGTTAATTGAAGGCTGAGGTCAGCTGGGGCTGGCATGGAGTAATATGCAAGCCACAGACATCAAGGTTAAGTGCTTATCCAAGCTACCAGAGGGCACCTAGCCCTTGGCTGGAGGGATGATCCTCTGGTAGTAAAACTGCTCCGATTTATTCACGGAAGGCTAGAGTGTTTTAAGGTCTCCTCGCCAGTCAGAGGGAATGTTGGGGCTCTGCCAGTCTGAGGATCCTGGTTCCTGCCAAATTAATCCAGCAGCTGTTCTGAGAGTATTCAGGCAGCTCCAAATCAATGCAGTAGTTTCATTTTTATGGTTTTTATAGCCTGGCTCCCCTTGAGCGATACAGAAGACTGTTGTGGTCTTCAGAGACACAGCAAGTGGCAATATTTCTGTAATTTTCTCGGTGTACAAGAGCTCAGATGGTTTGCTGAAGTTTAGAATAAGATATCAAAAATGACTGTTGCTTTTTTTTTATCATACCAGACTGTTGTATATTAAACTTGTTACTGACATATTTCACATCCCATATACTGTACATAATTAAAAGAATGGCAGTCTGATAGGCCCTTTTTCTACATCTTTCTTGCTTCCTGCATCTGTCACTCTTTTTGAAAAAAGAATTTGCAATATAAATTTAATTTAATATTGATTTATTTAGAAGTGGAATGAAAAACATGATCAGGACTTGGCCTGGAGGCACAGTCAGTATTTTTCCTTTACATCGTCAACTAGAACAGACTCATTGCCCTCTGCAGGTTTCTAGTTAAGATGGCCCGTGGTGGTGACACCATTGTTCCTGTCACTTTGGGGGGACTGGAATCGAGAGTTGCTATGAAACTAGAGATAGCACGTCAACGTGGCAGTAAGAAGAGAAAGTGATATATTCAAAAGGAGGTTGTTGGTCTCCTGTCTCTGTAGAATTAGGCGTTGGTGTCCATCATTTCCATCTTCAGGGACTGATCCCAGGTGCTGGGCCAGTCCTCAGGACTTCACACCCCAGCTCACACCCTCCGTCAGCACTGGATCTTCAATATCCTTCCAGCACTTAACCACATTTCCAGGAGAAACCGCAATATACATTTCACTTGGCACTTCATGGTAACTTTTAACAATGTCTTAATTCCTAAGGGAGACCTACTAGGGAATACACATTTCCCCTGCACACTATTGCCTGGCAAAGATCTACGAGGACTCAGGGAAGGCTGGAAAAATTCAACCAAACCCTGATCATTTTCGAGGAGATGTTTTTAAAACACCCGGAAAGAGGATCCTGGGTTTCTTGACTCCATTGCTCCTTTTATTGTATCATGCTTCTTTGGAATGAAGGAACAACAGCAAAAGGAATGGCCTCTCCTTGTCAAATTTTAATTCCTTTGGACTTTTTAAAAACATTTAGTAGCATTTACGTTAAAATGTATTTTACTTTAAAACTTTATGCATGAGTGAGGAGAGCTATATATTTCTTCCCATTCAGTCATTTATTATTCATGAAATCAGAACACAAATAGACTGTCAGAATATAGCCAAAGGGCTGAATTTAGACTACGGGGCTTACTGTTACCATATAAAGTGCTATAAGAAATTGAAATCACAGTAATGGGAGGGCGCAGATATATAGTTCTTCCTAAGGAAATGTCCCCCAAGTTTCACAAAGCATTAATCATGTTCATTTCTGTTTTCAAAGCTCCATGCATTATTTTGGATTTCTTTGTTTTCTGTTGAGTGGTCAACTTATACTCTGACTGTGTGTATTGCGTTGTAGATTACAAATCTTTATTGAATTCCCATGAAATGCTTCTGTAAAATGCTTTAGGTATTGCTGAACACTTTTGTATTATTTAGGAAAAGTATAAATTTATAGGCCTTTTCTTAAGTTGGCTTCTTAAGACTGTAAAAAGTAGATATCCCCAAGTAACTTTCAACATTTAGAAATGTTAAGTAACTATGGAATAACTTTGGCAACCTGGAGGAGTTAACTCAACTTGTTAAATATTCGACATTTAGGATACTATATCCATTGTTGAATTAGGATGAATCTTTTTGCCAGGAAATTATTCCTGTTTTAATAAGGTGTCACTAGCTATATCTTCTACCTTGAAAACACAGCTTTTGCATTTAGGCACATTCCACGGTGCCCCTCCTAGGTCAAGCACCCACTAAGGAAATAGAAAACAAAGGCTATCTGAGAAAAAAATATTTGCTGATTGTCTCTTTGGATGAGGCAGTTCAATCAGTGGGGGTTTGGAGAAGATATAATTGTAAATCATTTAACCCAGCTTCTTATGAGGCTGCTGGATTCATTAGAGAAATGTCAGCCAGCAAAATCCTGAGGATAATTCGTAAGTAGAATTTGAGACGTGGACAGTGTCCCACTAGTTGAGCCCAGAAGACCTTCAGTGGATAACATGGTAACTTTCTGCACCTGACTGGAAACACCAGTTTCCATCATTTTCTGTCACTGCTCAGTCTTAGTGCTAATTCTTGTTCCCACAACTCACTAATATTTACTCAACTCACAAATCATTATGCTGGTTGCATGACTAAATCATTATGTTGGTTGGTTGGTTGGTTTGATGTCTTCAGCATTCAAACACTAACATGTTTTCTTGACTGCATGATTATTGAGTAAATGCTATTGTCCACAACCTTAAATATTTATTTTTAATATATGTTTATGCATAGATTAAGTTATACATTATTTTATGTAATTATGAATTGTATATAAACTATATATTATTTTATATGAATATAAGTTATATATAAATTATATATACCTTACATATAATATAAATAAATGATATAAATATATTATAGATTTATTTTTTTAAGATTTTATTTACTTGAGGGAGAGCATGAGTAGCGTGAAATGGTATGAATATATTATAGATTTATTTTATTTTTTTAAAAGATTTTATTTACTTGAGAGAGAGTATGAGCAGGGCTTAGAGGCAGAGGGAGAGGGAGAAGCAAAGTCCCTGCTGAGCACAGAGCCCAATGCAGGGCTCTATCCCAGGACCCTGAGATCATGATCTGAGCAGAAGGCAGGCATTTAACCGACTGAGCCACCCAGGTGCTCCAAATATATTAATTATATACAATAAATATATCAACCATATCATATATTATACATAAATATATAAAGATATAAATATAAATGAATAATATATCATATATATCATATGTTATATATGCTGTATGATATAGATGTTATATGATATATATGATATGTGATATATATGGTAGGTATGTCATATGATATATATGATATATATTATACACAATTCTATATTAAATACAAATGTATAATATGTATATTATATATAATTAGATACATTTAAAATTATTATATATCGTTTAATATATACTTTGAGATTAAATACATCTTTACCATTCTTTGGGAGTTTAATAAATGAATGTTCATTTACCTTGATTATCTTGCAATAAAATATAAAAACTTGTACACACTGTCACTAACCACCAGATTTGGTTCATTTGTCTTAGGAGAACATATTGTCCCAGCTAATAAATGGTGAGCCTATGACAGTGAGAAACTGTGTGTAATGTATAATATAATCAACACGTAGGTGTTTTGGTGTGTGGGGTTGGGGAATAGATTCATGTATTTTCTGGTCTTTTAATATAAGTATCTTTTTGTGTTCTGAATTCCCTGAGACCTATAAAAATGATTATTTTAAAATTTCCAAAGTCCTGTGTTCAATATTTTTTTTCCTTTAAAATATTACTAAAATAACCTTCTAGATTCTAGGATTAGGCTATTCTATTGTCTTGTTGAAAAACGCTTGTGTTCAGAATATTGAATATAGGATGGAACCTTGGACCACATCTTCTCATAGGTATGACCCTTGGCGGCTTCTGACAACTAAAAGGATTTTACTAGTGAAATGTACCGTCTTTTTACTTGGTAACACAATATTTGAAAGTAAAATCTCCCTAAATATGTTTCTCGGTATTAAAAAATGTACGGTTTCAGTAAGCCACCTTTTAGTATTTTATTTAAAAACATATTTGTCAATAAATGTATAACTACATACATTCTACAAATTTCCATACAACAAATATAAAAAGAAGCATCATTTGGAACAAAAGAAAATAAATATTAGAATCCAGCTAATTCCAGAAGCAATAGTAATCTACTATTTTCTTTCATCTAGTACTACTTAGAAGAAATCATTAGCTGTGGAAACTGTCCTGGTCAGACACCATCCTCTCTAGCTACTACCAAGTCCCCAGTTTGGATGTCCTGGGAGCATCACGGTTTATACTGGTTTCAGCCCTGTCTGCCCTGCCTCCAACAGCAGTTGCTAAGCCTACAGCTTGAAGTCAGACATTGTCCGTCTGTGGTACATGTATGAATTTTAGAGACTCCATGAATCCCCTGACCTTTCTTTCGGGTTCTTGTTTCTATGGCTTTCATTGATGTGTTAAGAACTAATGTTTTAATCAACGGCTTTCTTCCCAGCGTGGGTGTTAACACTCTCACAAGAAAAGGAATAATAATAGCTAACAACTGTTAAGCATGAGCTATTTATCATTATGCCTAAAAGGCTTTGGATGGAATTAACTTGGTTTTCCTCACAGTAGTCATATGCAGTGAACACTTCCATTTTATCGATGAGAAAATGATGGTAAGAAAGTTTAAGAAATTGCCTAAGTCATACATCTGGCAAGCGTCAGAGCTGCAATTGATTTATTTTTATTTTTTATTTTTAGACCAGCAGTTTAAACCCAGAGATTCCTATGCAAAGCCTGCACAGTTAACCATGAAGCTAAACTTCCTGAAAATATAGCTTATTCTATCTTGTAGAATTTATTTTTCCTTGTGGATTTCCCTGTCATCTCCCAGATTACAAACCCTGCAACTAAGTTGTAGCTTGTGAGTTATTTTGGCCACAATTCAGAATTATATACCAAATTTTTATTGAATGAGGTTTTTAAACAGTAAAATTAATCCCAAAAATCCATTTTTTTCCTTTAAAACGTATTTTATATTAACCAAAACCTATCTATGTAGGTTTTAACTAAGAAAACACAGTCACCTACCTGCTGGACTAGAGAAAGCCACCCATCTAGTCCTAGTCACTCAGTGACATCTAGGGTACCATTCTCACTCTGCAATTCTGGCGAAACATGCTAAGTAGAAACATGTCACAATGGGTAGTTGATGTCGGAGAGACGATTGTGAGACCCTTTGACAAATATTTTAACTCAAAAGTGTCCTGTACTGAATGTTGAATAAGGGGATCTGAACTGAAAATGGCTGTCATTGGCTCACCAGTGGCTTTAGGAGAAAAAATAGAAGAATTACCACGAGAAAGTAATATTGGCAGTCTTTCATGAGAAGACAAAAAATAGGCTATTAATTTAGCAGTAACTTTAATCATAACTAGAGGAACAGAAGGAAGTTCTCACCCGGCCAAAAAAGTACAATATGGTTCCATCTCCTCTCGCCTAAGGCCAAATATAAAATCTGAAGATGCAGTTATAGGACTTAAATTCAAATGTTCAGCACGAAGTAATAGTATGGCTTTGGGTAGGCTGGTTCGACATTTAAGCTTGTCTCTAAGTGGATAATAAGCCTCTTTCACCTATATATCATGGTGATCATGAGGACCCACTGAAATTTCCTCTTGACAGCTCTCAGACACTCTAAGGTTTGAATATACTTTTATATACTGTTACAATATTACTCCGTCACCTTCTCCAAGAAAACAGAAAGTCACAGAACTGATAATGCTTTTTGCCGTGCGCAAGGAGAGCTGGTGGAGTGGTTGTCAAGATACTTGGATTTCAGTCTGAGTTCTTTATGACCCGAGCTGAACTCAGCATGTCAGTTAGATTTTCCGGTTCTCAATTTCCTCTTCTATAACGTTAAGTGAGTCAGATATGGTGACCTCTGATATATATTCCTTTTCTATGAGTTAGATATTATGTAATGAGGAGGAGAAAATGTTATTCACCAGAACTAATGTATTTGCTGGTATTTAGTCATTTAATAAATATTTATCGGCTGCCTACTCTTTGTTTAAGGTTAGAAAAATGACAAGATAGACAAAACCCAGATCCTGAGAGAATATTCTAGATGGGGAGACAGACAACAAGCATGGAAGCAAATGAACATGTCATTTCAGATAGTAATACGTGCAGTGAACAAAAATAAGGCGGGATAAGAGATTGGAAAGAGAATGAGGATTACACAGACATTTTCCCATGAGGTATTCAAGGAAGACTTCCCTATAATGGTGGCAATTGAGCTACTGAATTAAGCAAGCCAGTAAATTACGGAGATTCAGGCAGACGGGGCTGCAGGTCTAGCTGCAGCAAGATGACTGGTGTGGCTCATGAGGGTGAGGGAAGAGTAGTTGGACATACGGATGTGGGGGGCTTTCATCTGCAGGTGTAGGATCCATTTCACGTAAACTTTTGTGTATGGAGTGAGGAAGAAGTTGAGGTTCACTTTTTACATAAAGATATGCAGTTGTTCTACCACCATATCTTAAGCAGTCTATCCCACCCTTTGAAATATATAAGTGCTTTAAAAAAATCAGTCATCCATGTGTGGGTCCCTATATAGACCCTCTATTCTGCCTACTTGATCTCTGTGTCTATGTCAAAACCACTCTGTCTTAATGATTTAGAGTTTTATTTACAGTTAAGTCCTGAAATTGGGTAGTGTAAGCCCTCCGACATTCTTCTTTTCAAAATTGCTCTAGCTTTTCCTAATCTTCTCTAACCGCCAGGGTTAAAGACGCAGTCTCTGCCAGCTTTGTTCTCCTGTTGACCTTGCACAGAGCATGCTGTACCAGCAGTAAAACCTAACTTTGCCCTGGCTGCAACTGTCTGCCTTCTCTTCCGAGGGCATAATGCTCAGAAGAGTCAAGGAATAGTAGTGTTCAAGGGACTCTAACTTGAACCAGATCCTCATTACTATTTTGCATTCTTTCGATTCATTTTGTATTGATTTCCTAGCATACTGTCCACATCACCTGCTCCAAAGCTGAAATGCTCTTAATCCTTAAACTAACCATTCTTACCCAATTCTTCATAGATTACTTTGCCCAGTGCATATCCTGTTAATCTTTTATTTCCTTAAAATTTCTTCCCTTCTAAGTAACCTTCCACCACTAATGTGCTGAATTTTACTCCTCAGTTATCCTCTCTTGTTTTCTCTGCATTTGCTGGTGTTTTCCTGTCTCTGACAGCTCAGAGGTACCTGCCTCTTGTCCTAGTTGTGGCTCCAGCTGCCGGTACTGGGTGGGCTCCAGTGCCCATCAGCCCGGGGCAGACTTACGGCGCACACGCTATGTGGCTCTCACTCTGCCCCATGGCTTCGCTGTTGACATCAAGCTTTAAATTCTGTGGGATCCTGATTGGCACTAGGTATTGCAGCAGGTGCTAAAAGCCCCTGGTGTAAACCATTCTCCCCCAGTGGGAGGTGGGAGCCAGGGATTAAATGTGTTGCTCTTTTTCTTTCCATATGGATTGGCTTGAGACAGGTCTTATGACCTCTCCGAAGACAGCTCTGCCAGGTCGAGAACGTCCTCGCGCATAGCCGTGGTCAGCTCAGTAGCCCATCTTTATATTGGCTTTTTCCCCTTCTCCCTTGCAGCTCCTTCACAACGGTACTTTCTAATACATTAGGCCTTGCTTTTTTTAAACTCCTCACGCTGTCATAGAACCAGGAAAGGCTTTAGACAGCACACTCTCAGGGATAGGTTTTGAGAGTTGGGTTACTCCCTTGGCGGACGGCAAGGGGGATCCGATTTCTGGTTGTAAAAACGTGGTGATTACTCTTGGCGTACGGTACCCGCGCCGTTACCCAGACTTTCACTTGTGGTTAAGTAGGATGAGGTACAGATGGAAGTCGAGACGGTGGGATTCTCAGGGGCCGCAGAGAGTCCCAGACGGAGGACATGATGTCACACTTAGCATCCCAGCCACTCAGAAAGAGGTTTGGTGTTTGAGGGGCTTCTTTGGATTTTGCATATGACATATATCATATTTCAGCATATTTTTCCAAGCCATTTCTTGATTTGCTTGGAAGGTTGCCAGTTTTCAGTGGAGTCCAGAGCAGAAAGGACTCTTCAGCATGTCGTAGGCTTTCGTGACCGTGGAACTGTGTGACCCAGGAGGTGGGCTAGTGCTGTCGGCATCTGTGTTATCCCGGAATGCTGGCTGGGGTCTGGCGAGCGGCCCTGTAGAAGTTCTCCACGCACAGACCTAGTGATGTGGAACATGTCCACGGCCTTTCTGGAGAACTGCTCTCCAGTTTAAAACTGCCCCTGGCAGGATGCTGGTCTTGATAGGGAATAATTAATGGGCCGTAGGGCACCCAGTGCCTGCGTGACAGGAGCCACCTGCTGTGAGCTGGAGATCCGTAAATCGACCAGATCTCAAGGGGAGGCGGACACAGCAGCAATGCACTTTACAAAGGAAATATTCAGGAACGAGTCCTAACAGGTCCCAACGACACAAGATACTCTGAGGGCAGGGGCACAGACCTGCAAATCATGCATCTTTCTTGCCCTGGCGCCTTTCTTTCATCCCATACCTGTGGCTTTATGGCAGATTCTCTAAGACCAACTAAAGGAGAAGGAAACAATCCAGGCCTGGTTCATAAACCAGGTTCATTAGCAAGATATGTCTGTTCTAGCTAGAAATGCGTTTCTGCCACATTACGGCACCCGTGGTGTCCCTGAAGGACAAGGTAAAGAAAAGTCTTCTCCATGACCAAAGTCATCTGCCTACAGCTTTGCTTTCTCGGGTAACACAGACTAAGACACTTCCTTGCCACCTCCCGGGAGTTACATACTTCACCATCCCTCCCCCGGACTGCTCCATGCTAAAGGGACTTAACCACTCTTTGCAAGTGGCAGGATTTTCCTAACCCTGTGATCGGGGCTGCCAGATGCTATACTTAAAAGTCACATTTTGTGCCCCAGTAACTGCAAAACATACACTTATGCAAATGAAGTCTGGTTAAATGAAGTTCAAAGTCATCTTAAAGGCAAAAAAAAAAGGTTGGAAAAGCAAAAACACAGCCTGGGAAGTGAAGCTGTAAGTAGGTGAAGTGACTTTGGTGTAGTAGCTAGTACTGTTGTATTGTAGGATATGTGTGTGTGTGTGTGTGTGTGTGTGTGTGTGTGTGAGTTTGTGTATGTGTGTGTCTTAAAAACTTGGTTTTTTTCATCCAGAGTGGCAGAGCTCCCTCCTCACTTCCAAACCCTCCACCTGCCATCTGGTAGCTGAATCATTACTTGGCCCCTTCAGGAGAGAGGACCCCCAAATGTGCCCCCATGTGCCCTCCTGATCTGCCTTACAACAAAATTACACTTGCCATTCACCGTGATGCTGTCATAAATCTACCTAGCAGATCATCATTATTTAAAGCAGTGTTTTCTGTAGAAAGGAGGTCACGGGAGATGTTGAGGAAAATGAATTTTCACAGTCATATGAGTTTGGGAAATACAATGTAATATGTCTCCCCTTTTGAAAATTCATCAGGAACATTTACATATTAAAGGCTTTAAAAGGAGAGTTAAAAAGCAATGAAAAGACAGTTATCCTTATTCAATTCAGCAATTACCAAACTTATGAGCTTACGTGACTCCATTTTATCTTTGTATTAACCACTCGGCCCCCCAGACCCCTCCCCCTGATGTTTTCTCGCTGTCTCATCATTCAGGGAGAAAAAGAGAGAGATGTGATCACAGCATCTCTGAAGTATCTATGTGGTATATTTCTGTTCACAGGATTCTGGAACTGAAGGAGACCTTGGAGACTATCTAGTGGTTCATATTTTATCATTTAAAAAAAATTTTTACTTTTTAACTTCTTCCCATATCCACAAGTTTTGAAAGAAGGGCTCCACCAGTCATTGGCTAAATGATAATGATTTCTCCTTTTTTATTTAGCAAAGGGAACTATATCCACCTTTCAAAGCCTTTGATAATGTAAGTTACATATTTATTTTGGTGGGTTAATAAAACATCCAGCAAAATATCAAAGGATCTTGATACTTTATTTGGCAAATTTTTAAGTTTCTTTCTTTTTTTTTAATGACTTCTTCCTTCTTTTTTCCATGATCTTCTAAGGATGGGAGACCTATATTTTGCTCATGCTCAGTTCCATAATGACAACATGCTTTGGTTTCAAAAAGGTTGGATGTTTTACCTGAGGCCCACTGCTGTTTGGGAGAACAGGAACTAACTCACAGTTTCCAATTCCCTGATCAATAATCGTCCCATTGCCTTTGATATCTCTCTAGAGTAGAGGTTGGCAAACTTTTCCTGTAAAAGCCAGATGGTAAATATTTTAGGCTTTACAGGTCATACAGTTTCTGATGAAACTACTCAATTTGCTGTTATAGTGCGAAAGAAGGAAGAAAGAGAAGAGGGAGGAAGATAGGGGGAGGAAAGAGAAAGAGAGGGGGGAAAGAAAGAAAAAAAGGTGAAAAACAAGGCACAAGAGATAAATCAACATGATTAACTGGCCAAGCATTGCCTAATTGAGTATTTCTACGCATGATATTCTTCTTTCTTTCCTGTGCCTACACTTAGAGAGAGTAGAATTCTTTCTCCCGGTGTCTCTTGACCTCTTCTGATTTTTGTAGCTGGATCATGGCCCTGTTAGTTGATGATGAGGGTCTGTTGACTGTTTCCCAGATAACCACGAGCACCTTGGCCTTTTCTTAGGGATCATTTTAATAGCCCTCCTGACTCCAGCCCCTCTTCTCAATTCGTTGCATAAGCAAATGCTGGATTACCCTATGGCACAGTTCTAACAAACTAATTTACAAAGTCATCAATGTCTCTGTATCGCCTAATTAAATCCAGGTACTTTTGCTAGACACACTTTCGAGCCTTCCCCGGTACTGTTCTCTTGTTGCCAACTGACTGAGAAGTTGCTGTTCACACATGGGACCAAAATCTCACCTCACTCTGGCATCCCCATTCTTTTCCTTGTCAGTTCTCGATCTGTTCTTTCAAAGTGGGTTCTCAAAGCTGTGTCAAAGAGAATCCCGCTGCCTTTAAGCTTTCTTACCAGTTTCTGTTTCTCTGTTAAGCAATTTATATCTCATCCTCAGCTCATGAGGGGCATAGTTATATGAGAAGAGCGCTTTGGAGTCAGACACCTGGGAACTTTTCGCTACATTCAGCTCAATGACCTTGACGAGTTGTCTAGCCTTCAGTCTCTCCAAATCTGCAACGTGATTTCCGAGAGCAGTGTCTTAGTTCACTTTTGCATGGCCAGCAGCGATGGGAAAATGGTCCCACTTGTGGCAGGAGCTTCACCACCTGTCTGCAAAGTGACAGAAGCAATAACATCAGTTGGGAGCAGAGATGGAGGGACCGAGGAGTGTGATGGAGCAGACAGCTGGGTCATAGGGTGGGCTTCTGCTGCTGTAGAATCATGACATTTAAACTTCATTAAAAGAAATGACAGAATATCTTAATGTGATGTTAAGGCTAACAAGACACTACAAATTATCTCCTTAGTCCAGGGATGTATAAAGAAATGTGACCATTTAGCATCCAGGATGCTTTTCATTGTTCTTTTTTCCTTAACAGTGGACTCTTCACCTGTGCTTATCAATGCCAGCATCCCAGGAACAAATTTTATAATTGTACGCTAGGCACTTGCTTTAAATGGGTTTTCTGTTTATCTTCATAAAAACTGAGCTCTACCTTAATGACAAATACATAGAAAGTAGTGTTACTGCTATTCCCCAATTTCCATGTAATCATTGACTAGACTGATTATGAAAATATTTAATGGGAAAATTTAATTGGATTTATTTTTATATTTCAACAATAACATCAACACCTTATGCCAGATATCCACAAACCTTAGCCGACTAATGTTACTGGAAGAATTAGACAAAAATTCAGAGTCTGGAGCATCCCTGAGAGTTTCCGATATCATTAAGTCTGGAACAAGGCCTAGGAACTAACATTTTCAAAGAAGCAGATGCTGAAACTGTGACGGTAATTCAACCTTTTCATTATTGTGTTATTTCACACCAGCATAATCATTATTTGACTTTTGAGCTACATTTCTGCTGTCCATGATAATTATATCGCTTGGGAATCTCTGCAATGAGAACTCCGCCCCCAAATGACTGTTACTTTAAGACATGGTCCCTTGATTCCTCAAGAAATTAAAAATAGAGTTACCCTATGACCCTGCAATTGCACTACTGGGTATCTACCCCAAAGATGCAGATGCAGTACAAAGAAGGGACACACGTACCCCAATGTTCATAGCAGCAATGGCCACAATCGCCAAACTGTGGAAAGAGC
>CM052889.1:6707083-6774324 GCA_028534135.1 Potos flavus | reverse complement strand
GGGGATGGGTGAGCCTGGTGATGGGTATTGAGGAGGGCACGTATTGCATGGAGCACTGGGTGTGGTACATAAACAATGAATCTTGTAACACTGAAAAAATAAAATAAAAGTACTTGGGGATAAAAAAAAAAGAATGAATTGAGAAAAAAAAATAAAGTACTTTATTCTTTTTGATGCTATTGTAAACGGGATTGTTTTCTTAATTTCCTTTTATATTTCTCATTGTTAATACATAGTAGCGAAACTAATTCTGCATGTTAACTTTGTATCCTGCAACTTTGCTGAATTTGTTTATTAGCTCCAAAAGTTGTTTTTTTTCCTTGCAAGTGCAGTCTTGGTGTTTATCAGCTATAAGATCATATCATCAGTGAAAATAAAAATTTACTTTTTCTTTCCAAAAAAAAAAAAAAAAAAGACATGGTCCCTTGACTTGAATTTTCAACTAGCTCCTTAAAGATAATAGTGTTGAATGACATAGGATCCTAAATCCCCAAACAACCACCTGCCACGGCAGCCATCTTGTCGTGTGTAAGCAACAGCATGGAAAACACGAGGACCCATCTGCAGGGAATTTATCTGAGGTGGGAAACTGCCTGCTTTTTCACCCTCCTTTCCTCACTCAGGCTGTTGAAAGCAAAGATGCCAGCCTATTTTTTATTACTTTGGGGCATTTAATAACCCTTAAATTTTTTCATTTTGAAGATTACAAACTTCAGAAAAGTTGAATAGAAATATAAGGACGCATTTGCAGTTGAACTCAGCGGTTAATATTTTGCAATATTTACTTTATTTTTCTTTCACTCTCCCTGTCTCTATTCACCCCTCTGCACTTTTAACTAAATTTTTGGAAGTTGCAGACATAACACGTACCCTATATATTATATTTATCTCTTCATTAAAGGATCTTCTTTTATGTAAATACAGTGCATGACCACATTCAAGACTTAATACTGATAAAATAATACAATCCATATTCCATGTTTTCCTCTCCCCAAATGGATGTAGAGCGATTTTTACTTTTTTTGCTCCAGATTTCACTTAAGAATTACTCACTGCATTTAGTTGTAATCTTTAGCTTCCTTTAATTTAGATTACTTCACCTACCTTTTTTCATTCTGTCTGTCTCTCTGTCTCTCTCTCTCTTTTTTGTTTTGCTTTTTTGTTTTGTTGTCTTCCAAGATATCAACATTTTGGAAGAGTATGGAAGCTTGTCTTTTACAATATCCCGCAACCTGGATTTGCCATCTTCGTTCCTCAGGTTAAACATTTTTCCAAGAACAACTGCATAAGTGATGTTGTTTCTCACAGCCTACATTACAAGGAACACAACGTGGGTTGACAAATACCTTATGAGTGTTGATAACTTCAGTCACTTGGATATGGTAGATTTTGCCAGATTTCCCTGTTGTAAAAGTTGTTTTTGTTTATAATTAATATTCTTGTCCTCACAAACATTAACCCAGTAAATTAGGAATCCATTGATGATCATGGTCCGAATCAGTTATCACACTGATATCTGAAATACAGAGATTTTATCATTCTTCCTTTTTTTTTTTTGATGGCTTTAGTATTTAAACAAGAGTTTTCCTCATTGTGTATGTACACTTTCTTTGATAATTTTCTGATTCTAGTATCACTATAGACTCATGGATTCCTTTTATACTCAATGTGTTATAAACCATTAATGTTATTCTTTTCTGATTGAGATTTTTATTTAAGTACATTATCTACAGTTGTAAGAAATAACAGAGATCTCAATAGTGACATTTTGCAAAATGATAATATAATATCAGCACCAGGATATTGGCACTGTTACAATCTTCAGACTTTCCTAATCTTGTTTTCACCATGTATGCACACACTTGTGTGATTGTGCATGTGTTTATACCACCACAGTCAAGATACTGAACATCTCCAACACCACAAGCCTTTCTCCTGCTGCCCTTTTATATCGACACTCAACCCCATCCTACCCCACCCCACTCCTGTTCCTAACTTTTGGCATCTGTCCTCCACTTCTAAAATGTTTCCTTTCAAATTGTTATATAAATAGAATCATACAGTATGTAATCTTTTGGAATTGTCTTTTTTCATTCAACATAATTCCCTTGACTATATCTTGATACATTCATGAAAGGGGCAGAATGAGGGGGCGCCTGGGTGGCCCAGGAGGTTAAGCCTCTTGCCTTCGGTTCAGGTCATGATCCTGGGGTCCCAGGTTCGAGCCCCACGTAGCGCTCTGCTCAACAAGGAGCCCGTTCTCCCTCTGCCTCTGCCTGCCACTCCCCCTGCTTGTTCTCTCTCTTTCTCTCTTTGTCAAATAAAAAACAAAATCTTTTAAAAAGGGGGGTGGTGGAACGATATATCCATGATTCATAGTTTGTTCCTTTTTACTGCTGAATATTCCATGGTGTGCCTTTATCACAATATGTTTAGCCATTCATCCACTGAAGGCCATATGAGTTGTTTCTAGTTTGGGGCCTTCACAAATAAAGTTGCTATAGATATTCATGTGCAGTTTTTTGTGTGAACATAAATTTTTATTTATTTTAGGTAAATGCTCAAGAAGCCAATTGCTGGTTCACGTGGTAGATTCTTGTTTAGTCTTATAAGCAGTGCCAAAGTTTTTCCAGAGTCTTAAATCATTTAACATTCCCACCAGAACTTGTAAGTAGTCAAGTTTTTACACATTTTTGCCATCATTTACCATCGTCATTAATTTTATTTTATTTTAGCCATTCTGATAGGTGTGTAGTGATATCTCATTGTGGTCTTAATTTGTGTTTCCATAAGGGCAAGTAGATTTTGAACATACCTCCATGTGCTTCTTTGTCATTCATATATTCTCTTTATTCAAATGTCTTTTGCCCACTTTCTAATTGGAATTTTTAAAAATCTTTTTTCAACTGAGTTCTGAGAGTTCTTTATATAATTTTGATATTAGTCCTTTGTCAGATAGGAGGTTTGCAGATATTTTCTCCTAGCCAATGGCTTGTATTTTCATCTTCTTTACATGAATTTTACAGAGCAAAAGTTTTTAATTTTGATGAGGTTCAATTTATAAATTTTTCCTTTTATGAGTCATTCTTTTGGTGTCAAATCCAAGAACTCTTCACTTAGTCTTCATTCCTGATGAATTTTCTCCTACTTCTTAGTAAGTTTTACAGTTTTATTTCTTACACTTTAGTCCAGGAACCATTTCGGACTAACTTTTGTATGAGGTATAGGGCTTAGGATGAGGTTTTCTTGCCTGTGGATGTTCAATTGCTCCAGCCTCATTTAAAGAAAAGGTTATCCTTCCTCCATTGAATTACTTGGGTGTGTTTATCAAAAATAATTTTGACATATTTATGTGCATCTATTTCAGTATTCTCTATTCTGTTCCTTTGATCTATGTACCTATGCCCTGCCAAGAACACACCATTGATTACTGCAGCTGTATCATGAACCTTAATATAGGGCAGTGTGATTCCTCCCATGCTGCTATGCTTTGTCAAGATTTTCTAGCTGTTCGAAACTTGCTGATACTCATGTTGATTGCCATGTCTTGAGTAAAAGTCTTTTTTCTCTGACCCGGGAGTCTCTTGTCATCTGCCAGGATCCATGTAAGAATAACACACAGAATTGCTAGCTTCTAAGTAAAGCAAAATCTTAGCTCCTTCACAGTTCTTGACACCTATTTCCTTTTCTTAGAAAACATGAAGTGGATGTTTTGGAAGGACCAATGTTAAAATAGTGTTTTGAACTTTTTTTTTTTAAAGATTTTATTTATTTATTTGACAGAGAGAGACACAGCGAGAGAAGGAATACAAGCAGGGGGAGTGGGAGAGGGAGAAGCAGGCATCTCGCCCGCCAAGCAGGGAGCCTGATGTGGGACTTGATTCCAGGACCCTGGAATCATGACCCAAGCCGAAGGCAGACGCTTCACGACTGAACCACCCAGGTGCCCCATGAACTTTTTATTTATAAATAATTACAGATATATAGGAAGTTATAAACATCATACAAAGAGCTTCTCTATACTGGTCACCCAATTTACCCCAATGATTATGTTTTACATAAATGTGCAGTACATTACAGTACATCAAAGCCAGAATTTAATATGTGGCTACCATGTGTGTATATAATTCTGTGTCATTTTATCACGTGTGTGGATTTTTGTAGTCACCACTACAGTGTAGATACAGAACTGCCCCTCACTACAAGACCTTTTCATGCTACTCCTGGATAGTCACACTCACCACTGGGACCCAACATCTCCAACTACTGGTGGTCAGTCATCTGTTTTCCAGCTTACAATTACATCATTTCAGGAACATTATATAAATAGAATCATGTGACCTTTTGAGAATAGCACAATTCTCTAGATATTCACATTTAGCACAGTGCTAAAGATATTCACATCCAAAATATCCACGTGTATCAAAAGTTAATTCTCTGGGGGCCCCTGGGTGGCTCAGTGGGTTAAAGCCTCTGCCTTCGGCTCCGGTCATGATCCCAGGGTCCTGGGATCAAGCCCCATGTCGGGCTCTCTGCTCAGCGGGGAGCCTGCTTCCCCCTCTCTCTCTGCCTGCCTCTCTGCCTACTTGTGATCCTCTCTCTGTCAAACAAATAAATAAAATCTTAAAAAAAAAAAAGTCAATTCTCTGGATACTTATTCAAGTTGTTGGGTATATCAATAACTTATTCATTTTCATTGCTGAGTAGTATTCCATAATGTGGATATACCAAAGTTTGTTTGGTTGTTTTTTTGTTTTTTTGTTTTTTTACCATATACTTATTAAGGACAACGTGGTTGTTTTTAATTCTGGGATATTAGAAATAAAGCTGTTATGATCAATGATGTATAGGTATTTCTCTGGGATAGAAGCTCAGAATTCCATTTCTGAGTCATATGGTAAGTAGGTGTTTGGTTTTTTAAGACAAACTCTCAGAGTGTTTTCCAGAGTATCTGTAAAGTTTTACATTCCCATCAGCATGTATTTTGCTTTGTAAATCAATCTGAAAATATTTTTCTTTTAATATATAAAATAAATTCTTTAAAATCATTGCTATGTCTGATACAGTTGGTCATTACTTTGTCATATTATTTTATATTTTGTTCACTGTGTGTATTATATTGACTGTGTTTCTTTCTCTATGTGATACCAGTCCTTTTCTCTTTTTCTTTCTTTCTTTCTTTTTTTTTTTTTCTTTTGGTGTGTGTGGGGGGTGTCTTTTAGGGAGTAATTAGAAAGATTTGTATTGTATTTGTATTATAGTTGTAACAGCCAACTACACATTCTAAATGCCCAACATCAGTTCTTTGCTAATATTTATCTTCATTGAGTAAAGCCTCTCCTCTTGGAGATTCCTGAGGACAGTATTTCCTGAGGATTTTTTTTTTTTAATGTTAAAATGTATTTCTATGTCCTTGAGAGTTTAAAGACCCCTTGACACTTCCTCTTCTTGATTCTTCTGGGAATGTTCCATTATTGTCTTATTTTCTATTTAGAGGCTGATAAATCTGATCCAAGCTGTCTCTCCTTTTTAAGTGACTCAGTCTTACCTGAGAGCTAAAAGAAATTTCTATTTATTCTTAAAATCCATAGTTTTACAGGAGTATATCTAGGAATCAATCATTTCTTCAAATTGTCCTAGTACATAATAGGTTCCTTCAAATATGTAGATTCTAATTTCCTTAATGGTGAACAGGTTTTCATAGATAAATATTAACCCTATTCTATTGTTTTTTCTTCTTCAGGGATTCCAATTATGCATATTTTATTTATTTTTCCTTTTTATACATAAGCATGTCTATTTTTCCCATATCTATTCCAAGATTTGACATTCTGATATTAGTTGGTTGTTTTTCTTATGTCTTCAATCACCTGTTTGGGGGTACTTAATGCAAATATGGGTACTGTGCTCCAGTTTTCCTATGTTTTGTTTTCTTAAGAAAATTATTTTCTCCAGCTGATATATTTCATCTCTTTTTCCTAAGTTTTTCCTTTAGTAGCTCCGTATGGATGTTGCTTTGCTTTTTATTTATTTTTATTTATTTATTTTTAAATACTACATTTTCCAAAAAATTACAGGTGAAAGGAAAGGCTTAGCTGGTTTGGTTCTTCAGGACCTCTTCTGTAGGATGCACTTGGTAGAGGTAGGCTGAGGCTAGGTGTCTGCTAATTTTAACTCCTTTTGCTTCTTTAAGAACATTGTTCTTTACCACTTGCTTGCTTCTGTTTCTTTACCATCAAACCTCAGAGAGCTGCTTCTCTCTCCCTGGGACAGGGTTTTCCTGGGGCTGGTCCCCTGCAGTCCTGTAGCCTCCCAGCCCCTTTCCCGATGCTTCCCCTGGTTTTTGGTTGTTCTTTTTTTATGTGCTTGTAAAGTGAAGTTTATAGTTGTTGCTGTTTCCTGGTTATGTTATAAACATTTGGTTTTATTTTCTGTCCTGATTGAGGGGTATGATGTTGCAGATACGTGGAGAAATAAGGCAGTCATCTTTATCCTACAGGAAACTGGAAGTGCCAAAGCACGTCACTTCTGATAGGTGACTCCATAATTACCTGAAAATGCAAATGGACGGAGCCATGAGATCTGAAAGTGGATGGATACCACCAGGCTGAATAAGACTCCTCAGACTTTAAAGAGAGATAGTTGTGCGTGCATGAGACATACTGTGCTGTTGTTTCTTCAACATGGTACCCCCACGCACACTCAAGCACCTCCCATTTCCTCGACTCCCATAAATTTTTTGGCAGTGAATGTGTAGAAAGAAGGAATGAAAAGCATTAGAGAGTCCTTGGTGATATGGTTTCAACTATTTTTGAAAACTGTTCTGAAAATTGAAGTCCCATAGAGCAATCCATGCCATCAGGGTGAGAAGAGATGACAGTAGAAATGGATGAGTTGGAAATTGGATGAGAAAGTTCTTTAGCTGAACACAGGAAGGGACAGATCAAAAAGACCCTGCTGGTGAAGGCTGCACTTTGAATCAGAATGAATTTATCTTTATTCATTTGTTTATCTACTGTCTTATTTGAGAACCGATTCACAGTGACTAAGGCTGTCAAATACTTGCTTAGATTTAAAATCATCATAAAGCTTGGCACCTCCTTTTATTCTCTTTTTCTTGTTGAAAAATACTTTTTAAAGTTTACCTTTTACTTTTTACTCAGCACACCTAGAAAGGGCAACTGTGGTCACATTCATGTCTTTGTAAACATTTTAAAATTTTAGTTCTTACTTACTATAGTAGCTGAGGCGACTCTGAAAAAGAAATAAATTCAAAATGTTATTGTGCTGAATTTCAGAATATTTGTAAGTTAGGTGCCAACCAGGGTTACAATGCATTTGCTCTTTACAAAACAAAGGTACAATCCTTTTTCTTTTCCAGCGAAGGCATGAAAGGCTGTATTCTTCATCCATTGTTGAGAGTTTGCGTAAATGACCTTCTACCAGATAAATGACTTGTTAATATCTCTAGAATAAGGATTAGAATTGGAAGAGATGTGGATATGAAACTGTGTACATTGAGTATCCATTGTCAACTGGTAGGTAGAATATCAATGCCTGTGATTCAGCAGTCCTCAGTACTCAAGTTGTCTTTGAGTACTTAAGTACTCAAGTTGTCTTTGGCTAATTGTGTGCCTAGATATAGTTTGTCAGAAATTATCAGAACAGCCTCTGTTCCCATGTGTAGTAAAATAGCTGTTCATGCAATTGGGAACAGTAGTAAATTCTTTTTCACTTCTTGGTTCCTATACAGAGGTCAAATCCCTGGCCAATTTCAGATGTACATTATTTTTAAAATCTATAAATTAAGTGAGAGAACACGAGCTGAATTTTACCAGAGAGAGAGAGAGAGTCATTTTTGTTTGTACTATTAAGCACATAATCCCACTGGGTATGATATTATTAGAGCAGAACATCCAGATGGCATATTCTTGAGTCCTCATCACTTCCTGACTTTTCTTCCTATCCACTCAACTTACCATTTGAGAAGACTATGACTCTGTCCCTCTAAAAATCTGTGCACACCATAGGCATGAGAAGGACATGAGTATTTCTTTCAATACCTATCACTCACAAAATTAAAAGTCTCATCTAATCATAGAGAAGAAAAGTAGTAAATCTCTATTCATTTAAAAAATAGTTACAACAAGGCTTTTTCAAAGCCTTTTTTTCCTACAATAAAAATGTCCTATCAAAGAGGAATAATTCATGACTATATAAACCAAGTCTCCTTGTCAGAGGTCTAAAAAACGGCACCCTTCATCGTATGGACTGAATTTCCACATATCCATAGAAATAATGAGAAAAAGAGTCTGTTAGGTAGGGCTGCATTCTGTGGTTGCATACTTTCACTGCCAGGGTTTTGCTCACTTCTCTTATGACAAAGAAACTTAAGTGATCAGTCTTCCTAAGTATTCTCAGAGCTTGGTAGTTAATTTGTATTGCTGTGAGGAAATTTTTCTGCATAACTGTTTTGTTAAATAGTTGAGTCATAGCAAACTCCATGATTGTATAATTAGAAAATACAAAAACAAATCAATTGAAAATGGATTTGAATTAATGAGTTCAGTAAGATGGCTTGATAAAAGATCAATACACAAAAGTTAAGGACTTCCTTACAAAGAAGCAATACATATCTCAAAAAGGAAATGGAAACAAATTACTTTCTTTCCAGTGACAAAAATCGCCATAAAATTGCTAAGAGTAGACTATCTGAGAAATGTGCAGACCTAAACAACAAATATATAAAGCTTTATACAATATAAAAGATATCATATCTTCCCATATTCATCTATTTTTGCAGTGCAATTCCAATAATTAGAATTTTTTAAAAAATAATAAAACTTGACAACTAATCCTAAAAGAATTCTCTCATGCGACACACCTTTAGAGAGACCCCTACATGAAGCTTAGATGCCCAGAAACTACCATGTAATGAATTTTCTTTCCAAGAACAGGAACAAAGAATTAACATCTCTGTACCTATTATCTGTTGTTCTTAGGTAAAGTAAGCCAATGTGACAAGTAGCATGTTGGACAAAAATTTCTGAAATATTCTTTTAAAATTCCCTTCTCCTTAAGAAAATATGGTTGGGTGATTTTTTTTTTTTGTATACAAAAATTGACATATATGTCCAGAAAATATAAGGAATATTACTTCTGGGTAGGTGAGAGACCTTAATATACTCTTAAATGAGAGTTCCAATCTCTGAGCTAGAAGTGATGAGAGAAATCAAGATGCCTCCTGCCTTGAGCAAGGGTCCCAGGTTCTGTTTATACAAAATCTACTACAGAGAGTAGGCAACACACCAGTCATCTCCCCTGTAACAGGGTGAGCCGTGCCAGACCTGGGATCTTAAATAGGAAGGAACAATGCAGGAAATGCTTGGTTGTTGCTTGATGTGCCCTTGAATAGAAGAAAGCACAGGGAAGTGAGCCTGTCATTTGACTCTGCTTCATAAGGTACTTACCCTTAGGCAAGTAACCACTAGGGGCTGAGAAGCAAGGCTGAAAATGGCCCATAGGAGCTTTCAATAGCCTCATGATACTGGGAGTCAAATTTGGATTTCAAGGTCTACCAAGGAAGAGGGGTCCTCCTTGGGCCCTTGTAAACATCCCAGATTCTTGTGGGATCCTGAAGTGCTTTACCCCGTGGATAAGGCAAATTGAATATAAGTCCTGACAGAGACAGAAACCTAGATTTAAATCAGCTGAGTCCCAGACTGAATGAATTTGATATGTTGCTAACCACTTGCAAGAAGCCGCACTAAACCCTGTAGGGACAAAGATAACATCATTCAGATCATCGAATCATCTCTATAATGTTTCCGGTATACTTTTGCTTATTCAATCAAATATTATCAATCATACCAAATAAAGAAGCCAAGAGAAGAAAATAAGCAATAGAAGCAGGACTGTAAGTTATCCAACATTGGAGTTAACCAACAGACCAATATGGGAGTTAAAGTAATGGCAATGAAAATGCTCAAAATATTACTGACAAGGTGGAAAACTTCAGCAGAGAACTGAAACCTACAAAAAGGAATCAAATGGAAATTCTGAAACGTTACAAATGAACATAAGAATTTGATAAGTGGATTTAATATCTGTTAAAAATAGCTGAAGAGTATATTAGTAAACTGAAAAGTAGGTTACTGGAAATACTCAGACTAAACACAGAGAAAAATAATTAAAAAACAGAAATAAGATTAAAATCTGGATAACATACAGAGAAAAACCCTAACATGCATGTCACTGGAATTTCAGAAATTGAAGAGAGAAAAAAATGTGCAGAAGAAATATTTGAAGTGAAAATGGCTGAGAATTGTCCAAATCTGACAAAAGATTCCAGAGTTATGTACCTGAATGAGGGAGACACACACACACACACACACACACACACACACACACACACACAGCTGTAAACATCACTAGGGCAGGAAATAAGACATTGACATTGCACCAACATGAAGTAGGTGCTGGGGACTTGAATTCCTTTCATAAAATCTGGCTTCCCCATTGCTCTCCCCTTCTTGAGGAAGGAGTAGCCCCCCTTGGCTCAATGCCCTGAGAAAGCAGTGGATGAGAAGGGCTGACATCTTTCTTAGAGTTGGGGTGGAGAAGGGTCATCTAAACAAAGGCTCACCCCACACAAATATAGGGCAGAGTTACTTACATATTTTAATTAACATTTATTGAATGAATGTAAACTACTTGCATAAGGAAAGAATTTCAAGCTGATATTAAACTCAGAATTCATCCAGAATTGCTCACTGCTGTAGGGCTTTGAAGGAGGCAAAGCTGAAGTAGTTTCGTTGAGAAGATTTAAGAATTTCAGGCTTATGAGATTGCCAGAGGAGAGAAAAGCTTTCCGAAGAGGAGCTTACAATAAAGCAATACGAAACACGTAAATGAATCACTCTGAGAAGAAATCAGCTGATTTTAAAAAAGGCAAATTAGTACCTCAAGAACTGCAAACAGGAAAATGTTTTAAAATATATAAAATAATTATATTTAAAATAAATAAAAATAAGAAATTTAGACATATTAGAAAGGCATCATAATATTAAAACAATATTTGAAAAATAAACCACTAGTACTTCTAGATGTTTTTAAAGCCATTGAAATGGAAGGAATTGAATAAAATTAGGCTATCTGAGGAGATTCCTAGTTAATTAGAAGATGAATCTGAAGAAATCAAGAATGCAGCACAAACTGTGAAGATAGAAAACTATTATGATATGATACTAAGATAAGAAAGGTAGAATGAGAATGTCCAGAATATGCCTGACATATATCCGACAGGATGTCCAAGTGAATCAGACAAGTGAACAGGAGAGATGCAAACTCAAAATAATAATATCTGAAAAAACCCCAGAAATGAAGAAACACCTGTCTTCTAGAGTTCCATGAAGCCAACAAATAGACATGTCATGGTGAATATGCAAAATTAAATGTAAAGTAAAAATTCTTCATAGCAAGCTCAAAGAGGGACACCCGGGTAGCTCAGTCGGTTAAGCATCCAACTCTTGATGTCGGCTCAGGTTTTGATCTCAGTCATGAGTTCAAGCCCCACATTGGGCTCCACGCAAAAATAGCAAGCCCAAAGAAAACCAGACTCCTTTTAGAAAGAAATGATGGATGAATAGATGACTCAATATTAGCAACTGTAATATTGATTACTCAATAAGCAGAAGACCCTAGAAAAATATTTTCAAAATTCTGGAGAAAAATATCTGTCAAGGTAAATTATCGCTCAAGAGTGAGGCCAGAAAGTAAAGTTCCTTAGTTTTTTATTTCTGAAATTATCTTTCTGTCTTCACTTTACTAACTTCAGTTTTCACAGAAAGTATAAAAATATATTGTTGAGGAAGAAGGAAACTGAAAACAGAAAGGGGGGAATGCAAATCACCATGACGAGGCGATATGGTAGAGTGGGTAAGGACGTTGGCACTGGAGTCAGCCATGCTGCATAGCCAAGAGTAAATTCCTGCACCTCTCTGTGCTTGTTTCCACATGTAAAGTGAGAATTTAAAAATAACAGCAGTTACATCATAGACTTTTTATGGAAGTAAACAAGTCAATGCTTGCAAAGCCCTGGCACATAGTGCAAATTTGATAGACGTTGAGTAAAAAATAAATAAGTTGCACTGGGTGTTAGATGCAAATAACGAATCGTTGAACACTACATCAAACACTAGTGATGTACTATATGTTGGGTAACTGAACATACTAAAATAGATAAATAAACAGATAAATTTGAAGTAGCATTGATATAAAATGCTAAGAATAATAACTATTTTGGGACTTGAAAAATAAACTTAAAATAAGTTGCAAATAGAATGTTGGAAAATAATTCGGTACAAAGATGAAAAGAAATTTTTAAAGTATTTTCAAGATCATTATGTTTCTTCTTACACCTGGAAAAGGGGAAAAGTAAAGAGAATACAGTGAAAACCATAGAACTGTGTGGTCTCTGAACCAGCAGCATCTGTGTATCTGGGAACAGATAAGAAATGCAAATTCTCAAGTCCCACCTCAGACCTGCTCCATCAGAAACTCTGGGTGTGAATTCAAGAATCCACTTTAAGAGGCACTCCAGGTGATTCTAAAGCACAGTAAAGTCTGAGAACCTCTAGAAGAGAAGAGAACAAGGAGGTGAGAAAAACCACATGACAAAGCGAAAACACAAAATGCTCAATAAACCTCCAAATAAATATAAACACTTACCTGTTTTTTTTTAAGAGATCTCAAGTTGGATTTTAAAATTTAGTTATATACATCTTGCAAGATAAATGCACTGAAAGTAAGGACCCAGAGCGACAGAAAGTGAAGGAATGGAAAAGCTGAAGCACATGCCATAAATCGTGTTACTGTTTCCAATTACTGCCTGCCTTTCTCTAGAATATTAAACCTTTTCCATTAACTTTCTCCTGTCAATGGAAGGTGGGACCAGTGACATATGCCACATTTGAATTTTAACAGCATTGCACGATTCTGTCTGCACTTTTATCCTCTCTACCTTGAGACTGGGATAATGGCTGCCCCTTCAGCCTGGTCCCAGAAGGAGAAGACCTACAGCAGAGCTGAAGCTGGCCTGCATCCAACAAGGTCAGGAGCAAGAAGTAAGCATTGCTGTTCTAGAAATCTTCCGAGATAGCAGGCTGTTTCCTACTGTAGCATAATCTAAGCAAAAGTTGGTTGATACAAAAAAATATAACAGAAAAATGCAAACTGATGAAAGCTGGTGGAATGGAATGAGGTTTTTGACATTAAAATATTTATTAGAAATAGAATCAAATGGTCCTTAGTCCTTGTGCCCCTAACAAAATAGTCTCAGAATAGGAGGTATCTGTTGATGACATTACAAAGGGGAAACTGACCCAATCCATGAGGGAAATGATAAATCCACCCAGCATGATGAGAGATTTTCACCTACGTCTCCTAATTCTGGAATGAGGCGTGGAAGTGTATCAGACGTAAAATAAAAATTAACTGGACTCTCCTAGGATTGATCAGAGCATAAGTTGGGGCTGAATTGCTGGGTGAGCCTCCAGAACCTCCTGGGCTAGATGTGGGACCAGGAAGTTTCTTAAACACTTTGGCCCCAGGTACATCATCTGTACATTTGGGAAACTTGTAATGACTAGCTCACAGCATTGGAAGGATGCTTACATGAGTTTAATACCAGTATTCCTAGGACAATATCTGTCACACAGTAAATATTTTACAAATAACTATTATTTTGATGGTTGGAACTCTGACAACTACTACTAGTGATTATTGCTTTTAGGATTACAGCCCACACTCCTTCCACTGCAGAACAATATGGAAAAGACATTGCAGCCAAGAGTTGCCTTTTATTTACCAATTTTCCTGATCAGAATAAAGGAGCCCCTGTGCCTCCTTGGCTCTGCTCCTTAGATGTTCCAAGAGCAGCTCTCTGTGAATACAAATGGAAATATTCTTCTGGTGTCTTTTTTCAATATTCCACAATACAACACACGCTTATTTAGAGAGACTCAAAATGCTTAGCTTTTGCACACATAACTTTCTTTTTCCAATAAGAAAAAAAGTGTATTGGCAACTGGGTATCCAATACTTCATTCTTCTCAATATTCCTGGTCTGGTGCTTACAGCAGCTATAAAAATAAGCCTGCATGCCATCATTAAACACTACCTCTCAACACACTGTATGCTGCAGAGACTAGCCCCTAAGAGTTACAACGTGGTCCTAGCTCATTTTCCTAAGGAAGATATTTTTTCTACAATGAACATTTGAAAACACACTGAAACCAGATACATGCAGTTTGAAAACTTTCTCCATGCTGCAATAGAATAGGGGAACCATATAAACGTTCAGTCACTTGGTCTGCTTCTGCTGCTCCTGGATCTCGGAGGGGAGCCTGAGCTCCTGCTGCTCCCCCTGCATGGGCCTTGGTCCACACACACTCTCTGCTCTCTGACCTGCTCCCTCAGAAGAAACAAGCAGTATCCCTGTCGTTCCTGTTACATCAGGTGATTTACAAAAAAGTCATCAGTCTTCACATCTACATGCATGGGATCTTCCAAAGAGGCACAAAGCATTAAATGAAAAGTCCATAAGAAAGAGCTAAAGTAACCAGTAACACATTGAAAAGAAGGCTACATGCTGTTATTTTACAAAAGAAGAAAATCACATAATAACTTATGTGTTTCTGTGCAATGTATTTCTATGTATTTTTTAAAGATTTATTTCTTTGAGAGAGAGAGCACGGGGGAGAGGCAGAGGGAGAAAGAGAGAGAGAGAGAATCTCAAGCAGACTCCCCGCTCAGTAGGGAACCAACGTGGGGCTTGATCTCATGACCTTGAGATCAAGACCTGTGCCAAAACCAAGACTCAGATGCTCAACTGACTGAGCCACCCAGGCACCCCTCTTTGTGTTTTATTTAGGAACTAACTCCCTGAGAAATTGGGACATTACTCTCATTTACCAGTGGAATTTTGTCAATTAGGCAGTCTGGAATAAAGTCAAGGGCACTGTGGATGTGAGCTAGCAGGTCGTTAGATGCCACGACTGGCTGAGGATCCCGACAGAGACCTCGCATGTTGCTAATGTTTTATAGTCGTGATGCATTATGGAGTGGCTCAGAGAATGGCTAAAAGGACCTTAATCTTGGTGGACCTTCAATCAAAGAGAATGTTTAATAAATGCTAGATGTTAAATACTGTTAGATGAGCAGTCAGAACCCTGGTGTATGCTTGTAAAGCAATGATGAGAGAACATTGAACTAGTATGGGGGTGAGTGGTGGCTTTGCAGGAAGGGGCACCTCCACCTGGAGGCCACTTTGAACTCTTGCACGTTGTTTCTATGCTTCTGAAGCAAAGGCCATGTGTAAATTGTTCATATGAGGGGACATAGACTTTAATCAATTGTTCAATGTGTTATCTTTTATATGAAGAGGAGTCCAATGCAAGTTTCTCTTTGTATATTTATTCACATAGAAATTAACAAATGTAAAATTTCCATGAACTTGTAAACTTTGCCTCTAATATACAAATCTCGAAGGGGCTGACCACTGTCTCTCATTGTTTGTATTAGGATGCTGTGTGCTCTTGCAGGATATTGACCTTTTTTCGAGATCGATCTTAATGTAATCACTAAAATAATTTCCTGTTTTTCTCTCAAATGATACACATTCATCAGGACTAAAGTTTTATGAAGGATTCTCCCACCCCAACCTAAATTGAGTGAATTTTGGAGTTTTCACAGTGATCCTGAGAACCAGTACATTCTTTTTCTTATTTATCATGGAGACATCTTAGTAATCTATACTTGATATTTCTTATGTTTGAGTTGTAAATTCAACTGAGGACAGAGTTGATGCAGAAATTCTTAGGAGGCAGAGTGGCACTTTTGAAGTTATATGGATGAGAACTTAATTAAAAGCAAAAAAGAAGAGCCATTGGCATCTCCTAAAAAAGAGATTGAAGTTCATAAATCCTAAGTAACTTGCTCAGGAAAATAGTGATGTCCCTTTCCCATTACACTCTGTAATAACAATGTGAGGTTGCCTTATATGCAATTATTGATACATAGCTCTAAAATTTAGCTCACTCTTATCAGAGAATATCAAAATGTAATATGATTAATGATCATATAGTTAACTTTTACTATCTAAAAATGTTTATGAAAATTTAACTTTAATTTACTGAATTAATTTTTAAAGTGGATGCAAACAGATACAATATAAAGGAAAAATTGAAAGTTTACATGAGATATGGGACATGGACTGTCACCAATCACTCCCAACTGTAAATAGGCATTACAGACATATTTTTAATTCTCTGGCCAAATCAGAAATCTGAATTATATCCACTCTGAGAAGCTTTGGAATTTGGAACAGAAACAAACAGTAATCAAAAGAGGGACAGCGAGCCTACTTTCCACTTTAGTTCTTCAAAATAAACACAGAATTTAATCTTGCCATCGGTGTTTTGGTTCAGAATTTCAGGAGCTTATTTTCCTCTTTCTGCACGCTTATTTCTCCCATGGTTCTGTCTTGAGACTCTCACATTTTAATGAGGATGGACATTTATCTTAGATACTTTTAGAAAGCTTGCTCCTCTTGTAATTTACTGCTCTATTTGCCACCATTTCTTTTCAAGAGAGCTCTTTACTTGAAAGTGTTTTTCTCCTACCCTAACTATAATATTCTCCAAATTGTAAGCTCATTCCTTCTTGTTTATTTGGGGCTCTTTTCGTAATGTTTTTTATTGTGAGATGGATATTGTCTTTGAACAAATGGAAAATAGTTGAACAGAGTTCCACATTGATCCATATTAATCAAGCTAAATTTTGCATTACACTCCACTGTGCAGCAGTGGAGTTCCAATGAAACTTTTTATAGTCAGTTTGAAAATCTGTACTTTAGAAAAACATCCATTGTGATCCATGAATAAGCAAAAGGCAATGATTTAAAGATTGATCTCTTCTGCCATGCCTATGCAATATTGTCCTATGCCCACTCTACACTGATCTAAACAGTCCTACTAAACTTATTGGTACAAAACTGGTCTTCAAGTTAAAATAGTTGCTTTCATGGAAATCCTTACTAAAGACAAATGAATTTAGTAGGTTGGATCCAGCCTTCAAGGTGACATCATCTTAGCGCCAAAGCCAATGAAGAAAACCAAAGGATACTTCTTTAAGAAATTAAGCCATTCAGAAATGATTCCATGCTATTTCCTTGGAACAGTGTTTTGGTTCTAAAGCCCCTTCTAGATGATACTGCAGTTATTAATGGAGGTGAAAGCCATCAGAAGATCTACCTGCAGATTCAACAAGACAACACGTTACTCTTAAGGACATAGTTAAGAACCTGGATGGGGGGCGCCTGGGTGGCTCAGTGGGTTAAAGCCTCTGCCTTCTGCTCAGGTCATGATCTCAGGGTCCTGGGATCGAGCCCCGCATCGGGCTCTCTGCTCAGCAGGGAGCCTGCTTCCCCCTCTCTCTCTGCCTGCCTCTCTGCCTACTTGTGATCTCTCTGTATCAAATAAATAAATAAAAATCTTAAAAAAAAAAAAAAAAAAAAACCCTGGATGGATTGGCTGATTCCTTTGGTCCCAGGGAAATCCCTAAATCTTGTTGTCCTTGAAGTGATTTCACATTCATCCCATCCTGCAAGCTCTACAAGGTTCTTTTAACCTAACCTTTAAATTTAAAATTGAAAATAACTTGACTTCTACTGGTTATTTTAAGATCCTGCAAGAGAAGTTAGAAATCACAGGCAGTTAAGCACAAGAAGTCTTTAAGGACTAAAATCTAGCCTAAAACCCACCTGGAACATGAAAATGGGTCCCAGTGATAGATTATAATCGAATGGCTCATGTATAATCCTCTGGTTGTTTAAGATAGCAAAAACACTTTGTGGAACACTGCTAATTGGAAAAAATTTCACTTGAGAAATTTTGGAGATATGTAATTCTGAAAAGAATTGGGGGATTTTGCTACCCTTTTCGTCAGGAACAGTAATATGTTTTGTATCAACTGCAGTGGAGTTTTTAATAAAATCATACATTAATGTTGGACAATATTTCCCTAACGATTTTGTCTGATAAATCCCATTTATTCTTATATATAGTCTCTTAAAACTTCTTAGTAATTTAAAACATCATTTAATCATCTTTGTATGCCAAATTCTAAAGAAATCCTTTTAAGTACGGATATATCATTTCTGGTAAGAATGTGGTAGAACAAAACCAAAGGGAAAAAAAAAAAAGAGTAATGGAACCAGAAATAGTAAAGAGTCTGGATTTTGGGGATTTTGGGGTTTGGTATTTTCTCTCCAGTTGTTGCCTTCAGTAAAGTGCCTTGTCATATTGCCCTTTTCTGCTCCTTAACCAAATCATGATTCCCTATTCACTCTCTGGTCTTAAAATCCAAACCTATCAAACTTAGACACAGAATCAATTCTGAAGCCTCAGGAAAGATGGGAACATAATTGTTCTCCAGCCTTCTCACCCTGCCAAATTCTGGCTTCACTGTTATGTTGAATCCTGAGAAAAAGGGTTGAGGAAAAGGTGCCAACACCTCTTTAGTTAGCTGGCATAGCTGCCATTTTGTCTTGACTGCCCATGGTTTCTGTGTGGCAGGTTCTCTTCACCTGGGAATCATGATGTCTTTGGGAAGGCCTGAAGATGGCCTCCTCCCTGCACAGACCCTAGTGTGAGTGCAGATGGGCTTCAGCTACCCAACCTACACTCATCTTTTCTGACTTGTGCCTGGCATCTTCCACCACAATCAATTCAGAACTTTCTATTGCTGGGATCTCTTCTCCAGCCCCCACCCAGCAGACAGCACTCTTGGACTTCAGCGGGGACCACTTGGGACACACTAAACTATTTCATTTCTGCCATCCAGTGCATGAGAATGCAGGCCTCCTACCCCTGCCAATTTTGGGTGTCTTTCCAGTTTCCCTTCCCCCCTCATCAAATTGATAATAATCCAAAAGAGAAACTCTACTGCATAAGCAGATTTCCAGTCTGCCACTTCTTATGCATCCCAGAGATACTCCTAGTCTCTGCGGAGAAGTTCTCTTACCACCCACTCCCCCACCCATACACACATACACTCAGAGATACACAAAAACACACTCTCTCTTGGCTTGAGCAATGGGGAGGTAGAAATTCCCATAGTATTCTCCTGGGCAGCCAAATCTGTGAGATCATTTTTTGTTTGCTATTTTTCACTCAGCACGTACATGGGAAGGGATTACAACAAGTGCAGGAAAGTAGCCTGTTCTCATACCTCTAATTTTAGGCACTCTGAATGTGTTTGGTAGCTCTCTTTAGAATGTTTTTAGAATGTGGAATATTTAGCTGTTTTCGGGTAGTAGCTTTAGCTGGATCCAAACACAAGAGGACATATCCTATTCAAATATATTTAAAAGTTTATTGACATTTTTTCTGCAATATATGAAAATTTACTTCCAATTTATACCACTTCAGAAGCCATTAATTTAAAGGGTAACTGGTCAACAAATATGTTTTCCTTTTTTTCCCATTTCTAAAAATTTAAATTCAATTAATTAACATAAACATATTATTGGTTTCAGAGGTAGAGGTCAGTGATTCATCAGTCTTAGATAGTACTCAGTGCTCATTACATCATGTGCTCTCCTTAATGTCCATCACCCCATCCTCCCACTTTCCCTCCCCTCCAGCAACCCTCAGTTTGTTTCCTATGAGTAAGAGTCTGTTACAATTTGTCTCCCTCTCTGATTTCATCTTGTTTTATTTTTTCCTCTCTTCCCCTATGATCCTATGTTTTGTTTCTTAAATTTCACATATCAGTGAGATCATATGATAATTGTCTTTCTCTGACTGACTTATTTTGTTTAGCGTAATACCCTCGAGTTCCATCCACGTCATTGCAAATAGCAAGATTTCTTCGTTTTTGATGGCTAAGTAGTATTCCATTGTATAAATATACCACATCTTCTTTATCCATTCATCTGTCAATGGACATCTGGGCTCGTTCCACAGTTTGGCAATTATGGACATTGCTGCTATAAACATTGGGGTGCAGGTGCCCTTCAGATCATTACATCTGTATCTTTGGGCTATATATGCAGTAGTGCAATTGGTGATCATAGGGTAGCTCCATTTTCACCTTTTTGAGGAACCTCCATACTGTTTTCCAGAATGGCTGCACCAGCTTGCATTCCCATCAACAGTGTAGGAGGGTTCCCCTTTTTCCACATTCTCGCCAACACCTGTCATTTCCTGACTTGTTAATTTTAGCCATTCTGACTGCTGTGAGGTGGTATCTCACTGTGGTTTTGATTTGTATTTCCTTGATGCCGAGTAATGTTGAGCACTTTTTCATGTGTCTGTTGGCCATTTGGATGTCTTCTTTGGAGAAATGTCTGTTCATGTCTTCTGCCCGTTTCTTGACTAGATTATTTGTTCTTTGGGTGTGGAGTGTGATAAGTTCTTTATAGATTTTGGATACTAGCCCTTTATCTGATATGTCATTTGCAAATATCTTCTCTCATTCTGTCCGTTGTCTTTTGGTTTTGTCAACTGTTTCCTTTGCTGTGAAAAAGGTTTTTATATTGATGAAGTCCCAGTAGTTCATTTTTGCCTTTGTTTCCCTTGCTTTTGGAGACGTGTCTAGCAAGAAGTTGCTGCAGCTGAGGTCATAGAGGTTGTTGCGTGTCTTCTTCTCTAGGAGTTTGATGGATTCCTGTCTCACATTTAGATCTTTCATTCATTTTGAGTCTGTTTTTGTGTATAGTACAAGAAAATGGTCCAGTTTTATTCTTCTGCATGTGGCTGTCCAATTTTCCCAACACCATTTGTTGAAGAGACTATCTTTTTTCCATTGGATATTCTTTCCTGCTTTGTGGAAGATTCGTTGACCATAGAGTTGAGGGCCCATTTCCGGGTTCTCTATTCTGTTCCATTGATCAATTTTTGTGGCAGTACCATACTGTCTTGATGATTACAGCTTTGTAATAGAGCTTTAAGTCTGGAATTGTGATGCCGCCAATTTTGAACAAATATGTTTTTCGATAAATTATTATGTAATTTTTGGATTGGGTCACAAAGGTGATAGAAAATAAAGATTGAAATTTAAAATCAGTGCGTCGAAGAGGTATATTAATTTCAGAATCTGATATTTAAAATTCTTCTAGTGTTTTTATCAAAGATTTTTATTTATTTGAGAGAGTAAAAGAGCATGCAGGAGCCGGGGGCCAGAGGTGGAGGGAGTGAGAGGCAAAAGGAGAGGGAGAAGCAGACTCCCCGCTGAGCAGGGAGCCCGATGCAGAGCTCAATCCCAGAACCCTGGGATCATGACCCCAGCTCAAGGGAGCCACTTAACCAACTGAGCCACCCAGGCACCCCTCTTGTAGTATTTTGCTTTGTTTTGTTTTAATTACAATTAATCAGTTTGGTTCTTCCATGATTTCTGTATTTTGTTTTTAAATCTTTACTACTAAATAATTCTTCACATCTGTGTAAGTACTTTTTTATGAATAATATATAATCTTTATTCCCAGTGAATGTACAATTAATTTCAATATAATATTTATTATATGTTCATTTTGATACTGGCTTTTGAAAAGCTATGTTTATAAGCTGTACAATACTTATGATCATTTGAATAGAACATATAAATCTTAATGATCATCTTGCTGCAAATTATCAGAGTAATTATCACTTTTATGTTCCTCATTAATTATTTGAATTTCAGCATGAGAGGTTCTCATGCTTTCTTCTTTTATGAATGTATGATTAGAATGAAATAAGGATTCCAGTTTGTGTAATGGTCAAAACCACTAGCATGTTCTTTTTAGAGATAAGCAAAGATACTCACCACATTCATCTCATCTCGTAACTATAGACATTGTTTGTCCTTTATGCTTTCAGAGTGGCTCAAACTGTTTGTATTTAGAGAGAACATTATGGAAAATATTTTAGTCTTTCTTTTTTAAAATGATTTTATTGATTTATTTTAGAGAGAGTGTATGGGGAAGGGCAGAAAAAGAGAGGGAGAGAGAGAGGAAGAGAAGCAGACTCCCCACCGAGCACAGAGCCCAACATGGGGCTCCATCTCCAAACCTGAGATCACAACCTGAGTGGAAATCAAGAGCCAGACACTTAACTGACTGATCCACCCAGATGCCCTGGAAGTTTTTTATTCTTTCTAATTTACTCAACAACTAATTCCAAGGGAGAAAATGCCATTTTGCCATGTGCGTAAATGAAGAAGTTTACAAAATAAACTGCAGAAAGGAATCCCACCATCCATGCTTCCGGTTACCAAATACCCAGTGAATTTTCTTCCTAAACAAAACACAAAATGCATTCACTCCTCCCCAAAGGACACAGCCCTGGTGCTTCCTCCAGTCCCGACCTCCAGTTGGATGCACAGTTGTCCCTGCAATGGGTCCAGATGGGGCTCTTCACGGTGGAAACCTATGGCCCCCACTCCAATGCAGGGTCATGGAGTGAGACAGAATAAACACTGGTCTAGAGGCCCCCTGCTATGTGTGGATGGGGTCTTTTACTTGATTAGGTGCCAATGTTTCTCCCTGAGGGGCATCACCGGTACATTATAACCTGAAACCCATGATCTTCTGGGAGTTCCCTGATTTCTGTTATCTGCTTTGACTCCACATCTGAAGTAAACATGGGAGTACATACCTTCTTTAGGAGCCGAGAAATGTTTTCAGACAGCTTTCTGCCCTATGATATACAAACTCCAAAAGCCATTCATTCACTGTTTTTAGAGCAGCTTCATATTTTTTTCATAGTACAACTCTTTTTAAAAGCATAGCAGATTTTTTTTTTTAGATTTTTAAATTTATGTGATTTTACTTAGTTCCATGTGCCAATAGCTATGTCCGCATTTCTTTCCTAGAAATGCTTCCCTTGAATTCTAAGCTTCCTGCTGTTTCTTGTTCAAACCTTGAGCAGTCAGGTTTGGTAGGAGAACCAGCCCCTTGGTATCTTCTCCCAAAGCCATTTCTCCAAGTGAACACATCCACTGGGCATCACACCCTTGGCTGGACCTTTACCCCAAGGAATTTTCACCCATTCAGGGGTTTCAAGAAAGAGTATGTAACTCAGTCTTACCATTTTTATTTTTATTGGAGTCGACTTGGAGTTGAGAAGCAGCTGCCTTTTACAATCTGGAAAGGCTCCAATATTTTGGATATATATTTATTTCCTTTTAGTCCTTTTATGTGCAAACTTATCAATTCATTTCCTTAATACCTTGCCAAATGCAGCTACAGCCAGTAACACTTGCTGCCAGTATTGTATTTCCATCCCCTCCCCATATTTCATCGAATTTTCTAATGCCATTGCCAAGTTATCGCAGGTGATATTTTAGTCAAATAGTTTACCACTGCATGATGGATCAGCATCTTTCCCATGTTCCTTGATAATTTCCTTATCCCTTGCTGACTGACCACCAAGATAATGACACCATTTTTGTGTGTGTGATAGCATCACTCCACTTCTATTTTTTTGTCCATCTTTTTTTTTTTAATTAGGAAATACTAGATATGTAGCCATTAAAATCCCCAAATCTTAGTGCTTTCACCCATCAAAACCTTTTTTCACGTACCTGCGGGTATGTAGGATGGCTCTGTTAATCATCACATCAGGAGTCTAGACTTACACAAGCACTATTTTGTTACTTGCTTTTATATCACTGTGTCCATGGGAAGGGAACAGAAAGAATTTTACATCTACCTAGCTCTTACAGCTTTCATACAGAAGTATCACAAGGAATTTCTACTCATAATTCATCAGTCAGACCAGTGACTAAACCAGATGTTAATGGTACAAGGAAGTGCCATCATACTATAAGCCCTAAGGGAAAGGAACTAAAAAATTTGGTGAATAGCATTAATGTTTGTTACAGAGGGAGCAACTGAAGACAAAGGAAACATGTTAGAATGCTGTTTTCAGTACTCCAAAAAAGATAGGATAATAAAATACAGAAATATTAGGAAGGACAAAGAGGCTTAAATGGGAACTAAAACAACAGCATCAATTCAAGGCGCTAAAGTGTTTCCTATGGATTATATGTGGGCATGATTGCTATAAGAAGGTCCCGAAGAAGCTTTTACTTTAGTCCAGCAGTGATAAGGAAACAAAGAACTGTAGCAGTGGAAATGGGGGGAAGTAATTTGTGAGAAATATTTTAATGTTACATTTGACAGTATCATCTCTATAGATAAGATTTCCTTGACCACACTAAAAAAGCTGCCACTAGTGCCTAACTCTACTACCTAAAAGAATCCTTTCTGCTACTGCCTTGCCTATTTCCATTAGAATGTGAGCAAGATGAAGAGAAACAGAGACTTTATTTATCTCCAGAACATTAAATGGTGCTGTGCATCCAATGCAGACCAAAAATTACTGATTGCTTGATTGGATTGAATGATATGAGATGGAAGGTATGGAATGAAGTCAAAGATGACCCCAAGTTTTGTTAAACAGGTTGAGTCAGAAATAGCTGCCTCCTGATGGGCCAGTCTCCTGTAAAAATCACGAAGACACCCCTCGGCAGTCTGCTGTCAGTAGGGATTAGAAGACTATCTGTGAACACAGCATGAGACCACCCATGGAGGACTTAATCTGCAGTCATGAGGAAATAGCTCACTGATTTGGGAATAAGTTTTCCCTTCTGCAGACTTCACCTTCATCAGCAGGAGCCACCAGGAGGCCCAGAACACTGTGTGCTCCAAAAAAGACCTCCCATCCCTGTCTCCCTTCGCCACCCTCTGTGTTACCATACTATCAGCCTGGGGCTCTCAGGACTCATGTCAACATGCCCTTTATCATTGTCATGTCAGTTACCATGCCAAATGCAGCTACAGCCAGTAACACTTGCTGCCAGTGTTGTATTTCCATCCATCTAAGTTCATACTCCCGGGTCATCTCCCATCTCCAGAATCTAATCCCCATGGAGTGCTGTATATGGCACTACTAACTTCTCACTCACCTGCACAAACCCTGTTACCCTTTCTTTATGTCACTAAATTCTTGATCTCACTTCCCCTTCCAGCTACTGAGCCATCTCTCTTCTTCCCTTTATAAAACACCAACTAAAACCTCGTGAATAGTTTTATATTTACCAGTGTTCTGACTCTAATGCATGTCTCCTCTCTCCTATTTTTCCTTGCACATACTCGATCCGTCTTTTATTTCTGCCAGTCTAACAAAAACTCTTCTTATTAAGGTAATTAATACCCTCCACATTGGTAAATCTTGTAGTTGGTTTTTAAACCTCATTTTACTTGAGCTTGCTAGTATTTAAAACAGTTGGTCATGTGATATAGTGGTTTAGATTTGCATTTCTCTGATGAGTAGTGATGTTGGGTACCTTTTCATGTACCCATTGGCCATTTGGATGTCTTCTTTGGAAGAATGCCCATTCAGGCCCTTTGCCCATTTTTTAAATTGGGTTATCTGTTTTGTTGCTCTTGATTTGTATCAGTTCCTTGAATATTTTGGATATTAACCAATAGGATATGTGGTTTGCAAACTTTATTTTCCATTCTGCAGGTTGCCTTTTCCTCTTGTTGATGATTTTCTTTGCTATGCAGAAGCTTTTTAATTTTATGTAATTCCACGTTTTGATTTTTATTTTATTGCCTGTGATTTTGGTGTCAAATCCAGAAAGTCATTGCCAAAACCAATGTCAAGGAGCTTACCCTCTCTGTTTTCCTCTAGGGGTTTCATGGTCTCAGGTTTACCTTCAAGTCTTTAATCCATTTGGAATTGATTTCTGTGTAAAGTGTAAGACTATGATGCATTTTCATTGTTTGCCTATGGATAACCAGTTTTCTTAACACCATTAATTGAAGAGACTATCCTTTCCCCATTGTACATTTTTGGTGCCTTTGTAGAAAATTAATTAACCATATATGCGGTTGGCAAGAGATAGCAAATGCTGGCCAGGATGTGGAGAAAAGGGAACCCTTGCACACTATTGGTGGGAATGTAAATTGGTGCAGCCACTATGGAAAAGAGTCTGGAGGTTCCTCAAGAAATTAAAAGTAGAACTACTATATGATCCAACAATTTCCATTCTGGTCATATATCTAAAGGAAGAGGAATCATTATCTTGAAGAGATATCTGTGCTTCCATGACCATTGTAGCATTATTCACAATAGTCAAAGTATGGAAAAAACTCAAGTGTCCATTAAGGGATGAATGGATAAAGAAAATGTCACACACACACACACACACACACACACACACACACACACACACACAAATGGAGTCTTAGTCAGGCTTAAAAAAAGAAGGAAATCCTGCCATTTGTGACAACATGCCCAGACCTTGAGGGTATTATGCTAAATGATATAAGTCAGAGAAAGACAAATACTCCATGGTCTTATTCTATGTGGAATTAAAAAATTCTATGTGGGGAGTGGGAGAAATGATGACAAGTTACTAAAACGGTACAAACTTCAGTTATAGGATGAATAAGTTCTGGAGATCTAATGTACAACACGGTGACTATAGTTGATAATTCTGTATTGTATATTTGAGATCCACTAACAGAGTAGAACTTCAGTATTCTCATACACACAAAATAAAACATATTAATTAAAGATGATGGATACATTAATTAATTTGATTGTGGGGATCCTTTCACAATGTATACACATATCAAAAGATTGCATTGAACACTTTATATATATTACAATTTCATTTGTCAGTTAGACCTCAGTAAAGCTGAAAAGAACAATAAAACAGTCCTTGGCTTCTTGAAACCCTTTTGTCCCTGCTTCCAGTGTATAATATACTCTTTCTTATTTCTCCCTCAGATGCCTGTTCACGCTAAGCTTTCCTTCTTCCTCTTATCCCAGATCTCTAATTGTGGGACAGCCCAGGCCATAGTCCTTAAAGGTCTTCTCTTTTTCTGTCTGTGCAAACTAATTGGTGGTCTCACGTGGACACATGGTTTTAAGTAACATCCACATGCTGTTCTCCCACATTTATACGTCTAATTTGAAGTTTCATCCCGAACACTGGGGTCATATATCCACTTCCCACTCATCTGTCCACTTCTATTATCTACCAAGCATCTAAAATTTTTTTCTAAAACTAAACTCTTGTTTTTTTCCAAATATGCATACGCCACAGCCTTCACCATGTGGCTCAAAGACAACTCCATCCTCCTCATGGCCAAGGCAAAAAAATATTGTGTTCATCTTTACCTTCTCCCTTTCCCTCATACTCCAACTGTTGCAAGCTTGCAAACATCATAGGTTCTCACAAAGAAATCCCAAATCTGTGGAGTTCTCATCCCCTCTGTGCCCACTCTCCTAGACTTTGGTCCAAGCCACCATGATTCCTTTGCCTGTTTATCCATGGCCACTGCTTCTCCCTGACTCTTTTTACCTCTTTCTTTATGACAGTTGTAGTTTCTTACTTTGGTCACCACCTCTTGATAAATTCTCACTAGAGTCTGTTCTGCCTTAGGCACCTTGCAATTTGTTTTCCACTTCTTAGGTTTTCTTGTCTTTTTCTTCCACTTCTTTTCTAGATTCATTCCACTCTTCATTTCTCCTGTTTTTTATTCATTTCCATTCTTAGTTTTTGAATTTCTAGTTCAAGCTAATTGTTTATATCCACAAATGCTTGTTTGAAAATATTCCATTCTTTTTGGAGTGTACACACAGTTTTCTTCTGCTTCATGTTACCATTTTTGATGAATGGGATGAGGTGAAAGGTGGTTTTCCTAAAGTGATTTGAACTTGTATGAATTTTCGTGTCTTGAATGCCTGCAGTAGTTCTCCATGGACTTATTTCCTTGATGGTTCTTCTGATTGGGTGTTTTTAACAGACCTGGTTTAATTCAACACTTTTCTGTTAGTGTAATGAGGTCTAGGTAGTGTTTCAAGGATTTTGTTTGTTTACTTTGGTGGTAGAGGAGGGATTGTGAGTTCTCTGATATTGTGGCAACCCTTTGTCTTACAAGACCCTAAATTTTCTACTTTTTTTTCTTTTATCCTTTACTACCCAGTTGCTGCAGGGTACGTCTTCCTTCCTTTTGCCTTCATTCTCCCTCAGAGGCCATGAAACTAGACGACTGTCCCTAAAAATTACTCTGGCCCCCGTCAACCCAGAGTGTGCCTTTAAATCACGTGTGCTTGCTGTTTGGCATCTGGTCCCTTACCTCACACACTTTTTCACATCCCTTCCTTCGAGATCGTGCACTCAGCTCCCCAGTCCTCTCTTAGTGTCTGTAGATCCACAGTGGATCTCATCTTTCTGCTGGTGGCTCCAACTCTCCCTCAGACCCTCTTCTTCTTCTATTTGCCCTGCTGGGTTTTTTTTGCTTAGCTCTTGTAGCATCTGTGTTCTCTGTCTTGAGACTTCATTACCCCAATTTTAATAATTAGGAAATCCTTAATTTCTTAAGTTTCAAGCAAGTCTAATCACATTCTACTTATCTATGTATCTATTTATTTATACGTGTGTATGTATATTTCTAATTATTTTATGGATCAAATTCCATGAAATTAATTTGTTTGCTTGGAGGTTTTCCTAGTAGAGAGGAATAGACTATTTGGCCTTCGTGTTGGTTTTGGTCTTCAGTGACTAACATATCAAATCACCACACACAGCAGCTTGAAACAATATGAATGTACTATCTCACATTTTTGAAGAACAGAAGTGCAACACGACTCTCACTTGGCAAAAAGTAAGGTGTCAACAAGGCTGTGTTCCTTTCTAGAAGCTCTGGGGGTGCATACACTTCTAGACTTATTGAGATTATTGGCCAAATTCAATTCAATACTCAATATGAGCTATTGCCAAATGCTTTGGTAATAAATTTAGCTGTATAGATAGAAAGTTTTAGGTCCCTATTTGATTTTAGACTGTAGTCTTAAAAAACCATAGCACTGGCAACATTTTCATATACCAACACATAGCTCTTCTCCTTCTTGTTTTCCTTACCACTCCCAAGCACCTCATGATTGCTACATGGAAAGGAATTGCTTTTAAGCCTTATGAGAACACCACTAAGATGAAATCTCTTGACAGCATCTCTTCCTCAAAAAGTTCCCTGCTTCATAATTGTTCTTGTGAGAAGCTTAAAATGTGTGCATCAAATATTCTGTTGGTATCTATTAGGAATTCTGCAGATTGGAAAGTATTCTGCCCTGATGCTGGCTTTCCATCACAGAAATGCACTTATTCTCAAGCTGGACTTAAGATTCTTTATAATCCTATTTTCTTGTAATATGTAACATCCTGTTTCCAGCTTTACACCACACACACACACACACACACAAGTATACCACCATTTTCAGACTATTTGTGTTGATTTGTGTTCTTTCTTATTTTCTCTGAATTGTTTTAAGCTCCTGTGTCATTTACTAACCTCTACATTAAAGCATTTTGCAACAAATTCCTGCCAGGCTAAAGAGCAGCACGTTTGATGATTCTGTCATTTACTGCTATTTGTCATTTGTTACTTTGAAGGCTAGGCAGGAGCAATTTTCTCTTTAGCTACATCTAAAAGCCTAACCTTACTCCTCCAAATCACAAAAGGAGAGAAATAGCAGAAAAAGGTGTGCTATTCTGAATTCAAAATTTTGATGTATCAAACTGCTGTGAAATAAAGGAAAAATAAGTTATGATTGTGTGCATGAAAGATGGGATTAACTTAAGTAATAACTCATTTCCTTGGTTCTAAGTTGACCTTTACTAAGATTCCATCCCCATATCTCTAAAATTTTGATCCAGCATTTATCACACATAGAATCAGAGGGATTTATACCAGACTGCCATCCTGGCATAAATACCACTAATAAGGTAAAAGAAAGACAACTTAATAAAATCAGAAACATTTCGAATGGGAGATATTTTAGAATTACTGAAGTTCTGTAGAGAACTATATTTGCTATTTCTCCCTTCCCCTGCCTAATCAAAGATGTGTTTTATCTAGATAAGCCAGCCGTGAATAGCAAAGTTATAATCTTCCCTTAAATGGGGATGAATAGAGACTTCAAAACAACCGGCAAGTGACTACTGCCCAAATTATCTGCATTTGGTTCTAGAATGTGTCTTAAATTTCTGGGAAATAACTGCAAATCCCATCTGTTTACTTATTCCACATTTATTAATTAGTTTCCATATCAAGGTGCTGTGCCAGGATCAGAGCCGACTGAATCAATGTCTCCCACACTCCCAATATCTTAAATATGCTGATGAGAAGGCAGACAGATAACTCGTGATATATAGGGGGTACACAAAATGTATGTCTGGAGCACTGTGGAAATAGAGAGGAATGGTGTCCAATCCAAACATGGGTCTGAAGGAGCTAAACTGGGGATATCCTATTCGAAAACAAGTTTTAAAGGATTACTGGGTATGAAGAAGTGTGGAAGGGGCAAACAAGGGCACTTCAGGGAAAGGGAATTAATACACTTGCTACTCAGAAAACTGAAAGTTCTTCAATCTTGAAGCTGATCATATCTACCAATCTGACTCCAACGAATCAAGCTCTTTCCTGTGACCTCAAAATAGAGACACATATTTGCTGAAACAAATGTTTAGGTTTTAACTGGTTTCTTGTCTTCGTACTGCAGAAAAAAGTAAAGAGAAAAAGAAAAGTTCATAAAATATCAACAAGGCCACTTAAGTAACAAGTAGGTGCCAATTTTCAAGAATGAAAATCATCATCGAAACATCATATATTTTAACAGTTCTATAAATTTCCAATAGCAATATGAGGGATATTTGTATTCTTTAAGCATGAGTCTGCATGAGGAGATATTTTTCCTCACTTTCCAGCAAAGCACATATTTAAAAAGGCTTTAATAAATATAAAAACAACATTTGTTACCAAATCATAACAAATCTGCACAGAAGATAAGAATTAGATATAATACTTAAGGATTACTGGTTTTGGTGAAAACCTGAGGATTATTTTACCCACATTTTCCTAAGATTATTAAGAAAAGCTAAACCCAGTGAGGACTAAATGCAATAATTTATTATTTCCATACAAAACTAGTCCTGAATCTTGCAATAAATAAACACAAACTTGATTTAATGCTTTTTTTTAAGTTTTATTTTATTTAGTGCTATATGACTTTGGCAGATAGCCTATTTTCTGTATATTCATAAAAATTTTTCACTGTTTCGAAATATAGCCTATTTTGGATCATTTAACTTTCATATCATTAACCTAAGGCCTAAATTTAGTGAAAGTAATAAAGCTCTACTTTAATCATTTATTCAGTAGGCATTAATTAAAGATCTGCTACATAAAGACCTCTTCTGATTCAAAGGGATACAGCTGTTCTCTCCCCAGAATTCTGTGAAGAAAGGATGGAAAGACACTCAGGGAGGAGCCCTCCTCTTTTCACTGTATTTCTATTTTGCACTTTCCCTGATCTTTTTCCTGACAATCAATAATCCCATTCATCTCATAATTCACTCATTTAGCTCAGTCTCTCTTCTCCGTTTGACTGTTTATCCCCAAACATCTTCCAACTTTTTCTTTTGGAAGTTACCAAACTTCTTCATTAAACTAATTTTATACATAATGAAAACATTATTTGGGTGTCAGTTCTAGAGAAAAAGTTACTTACCGGAATTAAAAATTTGAGCATACCTGCAAGCTATCTGAAAAAGACATCTTAATGAAAAAGCACTTCCATCATGAAGAGAAAATGTAGAAAGCATCATAGAACATTTTTGTGCCTATATTTCTCCTTAAAGAAATTTAATTTTTTTAAAAATTTATTTGAGAGAGGGAAAGAGAGTGAATGTGCACTTAGGGGGAGGGAGAGGGACAAGCAGAGTCCCTGCTGAGTGGGGAGCCCTACATAGGATGGATCCCATGACCCCCCCAAAATCACAACCTAGGTGGAAATCAAGAGTAGGAAGCTCAATCAACTGAGCCGTCCAGGAGCCTCTAAAGAAATTTAATTATTTACACACTATATGTAGGTAGAAGTTTGAAAGATAAAATGAAAGACAAAAGGCACCGAGTCTGTGGGAAAATAAACATTTTAAAATGCAATGGGTTTAGATGATTGCATTTGTATTTAATCTCCTCTGTTCTGCAAAAATAAAATAGAGGAAGTAAAAGATGGACGATTCAGCGATAAACACTAGTTAAGTAATGATGGGACAAAATAAATTAACATACCATAAAAGATTAAAGGACTTCAATACATAGTTCTCCTAAAAACAAATAAAAAGCATAGGTATAATTATTTGAAAGGTGACTATCAAAAAGTAGGTTTTAAAAATGCAAATCATTGTATAATACCTAAACGAATTCAGCTTATCTGCAGCAAAACTGTTCAATCAAGTATGCAGATTACAAATCTTAATACTTTTGAGATAAACCCTTGGGGCTGATCTCATTGAACTAAATAGTACAACAACCCCCCCCTTTTGCCTGGAGGATACATTCGAAGACACCAGTGGATGCCTGAAACCAGGGATAGAACCCAACCCTATAAGACTGTGTTTTTTCCTATGCACACATACTCATGATAGTTTTATTTACAAATTAGGCACAGTAAAAGATTAACAACAATAGTAAAATAGAACCATTATAATGTACTGTAATGAAAGCTAGGTGAATGTGGTCTCTCTCAAGCTATCTTGTGCGGTACTCACCCTTCTTGTGATGATGTGAGATGAGAAAATGCCCACGTGGGAAGATGAGGGGAGGTGAGTGACGTAGGCGTCATGACGTCGTGTTAGGCTACCATGTCGTCCTGATGTGTATCAGAGGAGGATCGCCTGGTTCCAGCTATGTTTGGGTAACCAAACCCATGGATCTGGGGGGCACTCCTGTACTACAACACTATGAAGAGAGGGGACAGAGTGCTGACTGTTTCTCAGTTTGCTGCATGAACTCCGGGCTGTCCCTGGTTGCTCACGAGATCCCAGGAGACACCTTTCTATCTTGACCCCTGGCCACCTCCTCAGTCCAGCATCGTTCCTCTAGCACACTCACACAAACACATTCACACACCCACACATACCCTCATACATTCTCACACGCAGACACATACCCTCACTCATACACTGACACTTTCACACTCACACATACTGTCACACTCACACATACTATCACCAATAGCCACGCACACTAAAACACACACACGCGCGTATACACACTGTCGCAGACTCACTCACACACACTGACAAATACCTCCACACTAGCAAACACACACATTCACACATATACTGCCACACACACATACACATGCACACACACACTCACACGCTCCCCTCCCCTTCCTTCTGCTTGTCCAGCACGTCCTTGATCACATTCCTTCCAAGCTGCTCAGCCTTTGCCACAGCTCCCAGTTCCTACGAGCCAAGCCCGTAGCCCTGCAGGGTACCACATCCTAAACTCTCCTGCCCCCCCACTAGACTAACATTACAGACAACAGAAACTGTGTTTTTCATAGAACCTCCTAGCACAGAACAGTGCCTCGCTTATAGTGAGTTCACAGTAAATTTTTGTTAGAAGAGAAATGAACTTCTGCTGATACCTGAATTGTGGGGATCTCTCTCTCTCCCTCCCTCTGGCTCTTTCTCCCTCTATCTGTTTGTCTCTCACTTTCTGAAATTGTTTACAGTTGTCTTTAATGTGACTATATATCCTCTACTTTCATTACTTTTGCTGTTTCTATTCCTACATGCTACTGCACTATTAAAATGCTGAAGTGGTGCGATTCTTAGGATTTGATGCAAAAGACATCTTTACCTGCCTGTAGAAAGCCAAGGAACACCTCTCGTTTCTGTCATGGGAGACTCCCTAGTTCTTACACAAATGCCCCCATAGAGTTCTCCTTGAGAGAACAAGCTCTAGCTTCATAAAAGCTCTTTACTGGATGGTTATTTTCTTTATCTTATTGAATCCTAGGACAAAAGAATTAATAGAAATGAGTGCTATATTTCTTTAACTTCTGGGCATGCACTGACTTCGTATTTAAAGGGAACACTAGCCCAAAGGTGTTTATCATATTTAACATTTTAATTTTGATCCCAAATAGCATACTAGGTATTCTCAGCTCTATCTATGGAGTACCAGAAATACTTTCAGGTAGAGTCGTGCAGATGAGATGTTAATTGCATATGATTTTCCTGATGATTTAAAATTGTGCGGTCCAGAGAAATACTCAAGACAAAAAAAAAAAAATGTAAATAAAAGAAAAATACAGTCATATTGTCTCCCTTCACAGAAATGTGAAGGATTTCTAGAGACATGGCACAGAAATTGGATTGAGATTTTGATTTGTTGTTTAAAAAAGCCTTGAATTTGTTAATGTTTTAAATAAAATATCTGGATACATACAAAAAAAAGCTTTCAAAATTTTTATAAATCTTATAAATCAAAACTCCTCAATCTGATGAAAATACTTTTCAATACATTGCTGCTGCTGCTCTTGTAAAATTTTTTCAGGAAGGTTGGCATTCCCTCGCTAGAGGGAATGAGCCCCAGCCAGTGCCCCTTCTGTATGTCAGTGGCTTTGTGATTGGAAAGGATTCTTTTATAGATTCCCAAGGAAAGGCCTAAGCAGCCAGACCTAGACTGATTCCACCTGAGCAGGAGGCCAGGCTCAATGAGAACCTACTTCCTCCCTGCCCAAGGTGGATGGTGTGTCTAGAACCACTGAGAGGATGGTTCATGAAACAGGCAAAATGCACCTTACATAAAGAAACACCTTTCATGCCTAGAGCATGAGAACTACTGTTTTTATTAGACTAGTACCCTGTGGAGGACTACGTGCTCTTTTTCTTTTTTTTCTAACAGTATTTTATGGTCTTGATAAAACTAAAAACAAATGACAAATTTGGCTTGACATCTCATTGATCAAACCTAGTTTTGACGCTAAGGCAGTGTGACTAAGCACAGGAAGAAAACATTACCCAGGTTTGATGGTGTTGACCGTTGAGCAGAGCAGCTGGTATTCAAATCCCTAGACTCGAGAAAACCTGTCACAGATAACTTTTTATGGGGAGTTTAAAATGCCAAGGCCAAGGTTGGAATGTCATCTGTGGAGAGTAACAAGAGATTTGAAGGAAATCTATATTAAACTGTTCTAGTACAGATTTATGCTACGTGGAAAAGTCAGATATTTCTCTGGGCAGGTGTCAATGGGAAGTTCTCATCCAATTTCTGGGCAGCAGTTTTGGGGCTTGGCCTAAAATTTTCAACCTCATACACTTTTTCAGATTCTTCATATTATAATATCTATAGGATCTGGGCTACAATTCTGTCTCAGTGCTGACCAATTATAGGGGACCCACATGTGACACTACTTACCCACCCCACCCGCACAGGGCTTAGATAAGAATCAAATTCGCTTATGTTTGTGAAAGTGAGATACTACAAGATTTTGTGTAGGCGTAAGATGTTCTAATGTTTCAAGCAAAGAATAAACTTGCGAATATAAAGAAGTTGGAAGATAACCAATATTTTAGATAATTGGAGTTTTCTAAAAGGGAAAATTGCTTTGAATATCCTTCCTCAATTTTTTTTTTAAAGAGGACCATTTTTGATGTTTACAAAAGAAAAGTTATCACATTCTCGTGCTGATCTTTGATCCATTGCAGTTCAGAATGAAGGATCAGAGCTTCAACACAAACTAATCTAAGTCACATTCAGGAAAGCATTCACTCGTTTATCTTAGTCTGACATTTTTCAAGTATTCATTTATATATTTTTATTTTATATTTAATTAATTTTTCTGAGTATCTGCCCTCCAAAAATTAAATCAATCTAAAATATACTAGATAGTAAACAATATTCTCAGACTATTATTTGTAAATAATACAAAGTGCATTGGAATAACTTAAAATCACTTTAAAATATAATGGTATAATGTCAACCCATGGGAAATAATTGTGGGGATTTTTTTTCACTTCTCGATATAGGCTTTTTTGTTTTCTTTTTTTAAAATTTATTTAAATTCAAGTAGCCAACTTATAGTACATCATTAGTTTCAGAGGTAGTGTTCAGTAATTTATCAGTTGTGTTTAACACCCAGGGTTCATTACATCACATGCCCCCCCCTTAATGCCCATCACCTGTTACCCCATCCCGCCACCCACCTTCTCTCCAGCAACCCTCAGTTTGTTTCCTAGAGTTAAGAGTCTCTCGTAGTTTTTCTCCCTCTCTGATGACTTCCCATTCAGTTTCCCCTCCCTTCCCCTATGGTCCTCTGCTCTGTTTCTTATATTCCACACATGAGTGAAACCATATGATAATTGCCTGTCTCTGATTGACTTATTTCACTCAGCATTATACCCTCCAGTTCCATCCACATCGATGTAAATGGTAAGTATTCACCCTTTCTGATGGCTGAGTAATATTCCGTTGTATATATGGGCCACCTCTTCTTTATCCATTCATCTGTCAATGGACATCTCGCCTCTCTCCACTACTAGGTATTTACCCCAAAGATACAAATGTAATGATCCGAAGGGGCACTTGCACCCCAGTGTTCATAGCAGCAATGTCCATAAGAGCCAAACTGTGGTCAGGTAGATTTTTAAGTCTACCACGTACCTAGGAAAATGGTTCAGGAAGTTACTTCCTGTGTCATTCCCCGAAGCACCGCCTGACTTTGGTGGTATGCGCTCATTTTCAGAGCTGGAGGCCGAGGAGTGGTGCAAGCATCTCTGCATGGAGTGTCTGGGGACCCGGCTGAATGACATCAGCCTTGGCGAGCCCGATCTTCTGGCGGCAGGTGTACAGCGAGAACAAAATGGTGAGTGTGAGTTGCCTTCCATTATTTAAAGTACACTAATAGTAGAACTTTGAGACTGGAAGGGGCCTTAGGAATGTTTCAAAACAATCACTTTTAGAAGAAAGTAAACTAATCCATCTGAGCTGTGAAGAGGCTTTCCCAAGGTTGCATAGCAACTGGGAGAAAATCCTAAGGTACAACCCAGGTGTCCTGACTCCTTGCTCTGTGACATTGTGATGTATCTAAATAAATGACTGGTAAGTTAACTCAACAGATATGAGTTGTTGAACGTACAACATTTCTACGTTTTCTTCTTTGAGAGTTGTTGTAGATTTAGAATCTATATTAACAAATTGGTTTATCATGTTACTTGTCAATAGATTTTAGAGAATTTGGCTAATACCGTGTCTTAGCTCAGGCTACCAGAGCAAAGTACCATAGACTGGGAGACCTCAACAACAGGAATTAATTTCTTACAATTCTGGAGGCTAGAAATCCAAGATTAAGGGTCGGTTTCCAGGGAGGATCCTCTTTTTGACTTGCAGACCAGCCATCTTCTCACTGTGTCCCCACATGGCTGACAGAGAGAAGGAGAGAGAGAGGGACGGAGGGAGAGGGAGGGAGAGGGGGGAGAGAAGCTCCCTGAGCCCACCCTCATGACCTCATCCAAACTTAATTACTCCCAAAGATTCCATCTCTAAATCACCTCAGAGGTTAAAGCTTCAACATGAATTTTAGGGAGGCACAATTCAGTCCATACCACACTGTAAGTATGCAAGAATGAAATACCAGGCTATAACAAAATTGAGGCTTATGTGATACACAGTTTACTTACTGTACTCTTCTCTAAACCTAGAGGTATGTCTGAAATTCTGTGTGTTCTTTACTAGCCCCTCTAAATAATGAAATCAAAATAATGTGATGAGCTCCTTTTTCTTCACTTTTAACATAATTATAATCATCACTAGATGACCTAATAATGTGCAAATAGAAACTGTTCAGTGTTGCTAATTTTTGATGGCCAGTATTTTTGAAAAGGTTGAGAGACACTGGTGAAGCTTGCCACTAACTATTAAAAAGAAATTATGGAACTGCCCATGGCTTATAAATTAGATACCACAGGTAAAAATGTGCCAGGATAGCCCTTGGTGATCCTGATCTTGTTATGACTAATAATGTGCTAACAGCCATCACTGCTTTTGTAGCCTGTTAAAAAGCACTGTTTTTTTGTTTTTTCCTAACCTGCAAAAAACAAGTTTTCCCTGTTAACTGGCCACGAACACATGTGGGCACACCACCTTTGCTGATGCCGGCAGCTTCCAGAGAGTCACGGACGCATTTCTGCAACTCTTCTTCCGGCTTCCATTTCATCTTCCAGTTCTCTCCCACACTTTCCTGGGTGTATTTCATCTCTCTGAGCTGTTTCCTGAGAGCTTGGGTTACCTACAGGACATCCATAGCCGTGCTGCTCAGAGAATGTGCTCACTCACCGTTTCAAAAAAGGAGGGAAGAAACTCTTCCTGATAAACATTTGTAAAGCACTTCATAAAGGAAATATGAAGAAAGAGAATAAATTAGGCCTGTGGGTGGGAGCATCACTGTGTGGCTCATTTAGTGTTAATTGTGTGCTTTTGAAGATTTGGGGTTGTGTGGGCGCCTGGGTGGCTCAGTCAGTTAAGCATCTGCCTTTGGCTCAGGTCATGATCCCATCGAGCCCCCTGTTGGGCTTCCTGCTCAGCGGGGAGCTTGCTTCTCCCTCTCCCCCCCAACCCCTGCTCATGCTCGCTCTCTCTCTCATTCTCACTCTCTCTCAAATAAATAAAATCTTAAAAAAAAATGGGGGGCTGTATATGGTTTCCACCAGGACTAATGGATAATGTACTTCTTTGGTTTATTAGGAGTTTATTTTTAGTTTAATAATAATGTCAGAATAATTTGCTGAGATATATAGTACAGGCAGACATGGCCTGTCAAGTGAACTTTTCAGGCCACAGTCTGAATGCATGATAGCCCCCTTACTTGGCTCAGAAAAGTTACTAACTCTCTCCTGATTTTAGTTTCCTAATGAGTGAAAATTAACTCATGATCGTTTAGTGAGGTGATGTAAAATAAAGACTAACTCTCATGCTTAATTTAATTTAAAAAAAAGGCACAAGTATTTTTAAGCACAAGTAAAAATGAAGAAATCCAAAATAATTCCTGTGTATACTAGAGAAGATCTGAAATTATTTTAACATTCAATACCAACCATAAATGGTTTTCTTAGCTTTATTTTGTTTAATAGTCCTAACTTCATACAAAGGGATATATGTTCTTTTAAAAATACATTTTAGAAATTCATGAGCAATTATTTAACTAGAGAAGGTAATGTTTGGTTCTTTTAAATGAACCCCTAATACCCTGTTAGGAGATCAGCAATCTTACTTAAACACACACACACACACGTGATCACTGAGACTAGCATTCAGCATTAAAAGGAAACTTGGTGGATGAAAGGGTCTCCTTCCCTTAGAAATCACCTTCCTCTTGGTGAATTTCTCTTTGAGTCCCAAGGCCATAGACAGGGCCATTGCTCCAGACTCTACAAATCTGCTTACACTTTCTTTAAAGTGCCTTGAGTTCAGGTGATAACATCTTTCTTCTGTTCTTGTCCCATTAAAGGCTAGCTAAAACTTTTTAAAATAGTCATTCATACTATAGGAGAACATGAAAAGATGAATCTTGACAGAATATCAAGATTGCACGTTTTACTATTGCTAGCTCAAAAATTCCAATACACACGCACACACACACACACACAAACACTTGCTTCCTGGGAGAGAAACACACACAGATTGACCCAATTGGTTATTTGCATACCCTGATTTTCTCACTTGCTAATCAACAGACTTCTCTTATAAATATGATAATTCCATTTTAGGGTCCCCTTGAAATAAATACCAGTGGTTCTCATGGTAAAGACCAAAAATGGTCTTTGGCCAACTTCAGCCCGCACCCTTGGGCCCCATGATTGCTTTAGAGACACACTTGTTCCTAAGACAGTACACCTGTTCATTTTACTATGTGTAGGGAAAACATTTATTGTTTTAGCTAGCTAATTAGTCTTTCAAAAATAATGTTATCTTTTAAAACTGTCCTTTCATGTCTTTCAATCACTATTCCACACTCTTCAGGTATAACACTTCCTAAAATAAATAAAATTCTTCACTTCCTAGTACATGTTTGAAGTCACTAATATGTACAGATCTGAAAGATTTTTCATTACAGATTCAGGTTTTTTTCCTAAGGTATTTTAGTATTAAATTATATAATGTATTCTTCATCAGAAACATCATTTTACTATTTTATCAATGGTGTGCTTGGATTTAATTTGAAATTTCTTCTAAGAGATGAGATCCATATGCCTGCAGAATTGATGTGGGAAATAACATTGCTATGGCTTGGGGTGATTTTGTGGTTCCCTATCTTCAAGGAAAGACTCACTGCTGAGGCTTGACCACAGCATTTTTTATTTATTTATTTTTTTTTTGACATTGGAATTGCTCCTTCTCCTCTAATGTTTTTTTGACTCTTCACAGAGCTTGGTCGTATTTACTCTGAGACCAGCTAAGAATAAACATTTGTGCAAATAATTTTTAAAGGTGTAATGTGTGTTCCTGAGATAAAAGTAGTTATTGATTAAATTCTTCGCTATAATCATCTTTATCTAGTGCTGTCAGCTGCTTTCATATCGACTCAGAATCCCACATGGTATAGGAGAAACTAAACACACACGAACACACACACAAACTTACTCTTAGACCTCAGATAACACTATCACAAGAAAGTGCATATTAAGTCCACATTTGAACTTTAAATTCTTACAGCTTCTGGAATCTTCACATCTTTCCGTAATATTTAAGATAGTCTACACTGACCTTAGAATTTATGGTGTTACAATTAATGGTCATTTATAATGGATTCACTATACATAATAGCAATTTTAGAAAACAAATGTTACTTGTTAATCATTAATAGCAGAAGTAATCATCATAACCAAGAAGGAATGCACTTGTAGGAAATCCCTGCAATTGTTGGAAGCGGACTCAGAGGATATGTCCAGCTTGCTATTGATGCAAGAGATCGCCATTTGGAGCAAAATGGAAAAGCAACCTCAGACTTTGCCCTCTGGTTAATGCAGGGTCATATCTGAAGGTTTGGTTTTATCTAGGAGGTAGTGTCCCTGCTTATGAATAGACTAGAATTGGTACAAATTTTTACTTTTAGCCTAAGAATGTATATAATCTTCCTCCAGAACCAAAGCACTATTCCAGTCTTTTTTCTAAATTATTTACCTGGGTTTCCATAGTAACTCTACTTCTTACATTCCACTCAGACAATCTTGTATGTCATTCACTCATTCAGTATTCACCCATCAAATATTTTTGAGGCTATGATATGCAAGAACTAGGCTGAGGAAATATAGAATTATATAAAATATGGTCATTACTTTCAAGAAGCTTGCAAAGTTATAAGAGAGACAAACCTGTAAACAAGGTGCGTAGATCATTGTGTTTTAAAATAATGCTGTGTTACTTATCACACAAAATCTCAATAACACAGACCTTTATCATTCACACTCAGATGGATTGGCCAGGATTCTCCTGACTTAGGCTGGGTACTGATGAGATTGGCCCCAAACTGTACAGGTATCCATGTCTTTTCCATTATGTCTCTTATCCTCCTTGCACTAATGGCTACCCAAGGCATGTCCTCAAAACAAAAAACAGGAGGACAAGCAAGCAAGCCCAAACTTGCAGCACAAATTAAGCCTCTGTGTGCGTCATGTCCACTGGTATTCCGTTGGCCAGAGCAAATCCTATGGTCAAACCCAAAGTCAGGAAGCCAGCAGGACACGCTACCTGGGAGGTCATGACATGAGTTGGAACTTACGATCTAATATGGAGAGGAAATGAAGAATTGAGAAAAAAATGATCCAGTCTACCATCCGAGGTGTAATAAGTGCATGCTAAAATAAAAATAAAAGGAAAATGCTGTGTATAGATATGATCGATTCAAATCAGAACATCCTACCTTCTTTTTTAAAATTATTTCTTATTTCCCCAAACAAGCTTTTTCAATCAGGCAAGTCTGAATTCTTAATGGCCATCAGTAGTTAAAGCCAATACTTGCAGAACTGTCCTCAAGTGGAAAATGACCAGTTAATGACAAAACAATGGCAATAGTAACAATAAACATCTCCCTATTTTAAGGATCTTTTCCCCAGTTTTTCAAAAATGATCTAGGGTAAATCGATAATGAAAAGTTTCCCAAGTTTATTTTTTTGTCCATAGAATAACCCTAACCAAAACCAACTTTTGCATGGGGAAAAGAACCTATATATACCTGCGTTTGAGCTTCTAAAATGCCATCCACATACTCTAGTATTTGCCAAAATGAGTTCCAGGAAATTCTACTACTACTATTACATGCTCTCTGAAATGAGGTTATCAGTGGATTGAATTTAATACTATAGAACACTGTTATTGTTGAATTGTCCCCTCCCCAAAATAAGATATATTGGAGTCCTAGCCTTCAGGGCTTCAGAATGTGACCTTATTAGGAATAGGGTCTTCACAAAAATAACCAGGTTTAAATGAGGTCATTAGAATGAATGCTAATTCAATATGGCCTACAATATATCCTTATAAAAAGGGGAAATTTGGACACAGAAGGAAGATGATGTGAAGACACACAGCAAGAAGATGGCTTGTTACTCCAGCGATGCATCTACAAGCCAAGGAAGGCTGAAGATTGCCAGAAAACACCAGGAACTAGAAGAAGCAAGATGGATTTTCCCCCTAGAGCTTTCAGAGAGGTCATGGCCCAAGACCTTGATTTCTGATTTTTAGCCTCTAGAACTATGAGATGTTAAATTTGTGTTGTTTTAAGCCACTCATTTTGTGGTACTTTGTTATAGCAGTTCTAGGAAACTAATACTAACTTTGTATAATGGTCACAACATACATTAACAGAGTAAAGTATTGAGGTGTCCTATAGTAAAGACCTTGCTTAAGTTTTTATTATGGAACATTTCCCAAACTCAGCTTTCTATACGTCTCTTTCTACACATAACACTTATTCATACCCTGTGGAACTTAACTTCCATGAAGCACATCTGAAAATGCCAGTATAGCCAACAGAGGTGATTATCTATAAGGAAAATTGAAAGGTAAAGGTGATGGAAACAGCCATCCCATCAGGAATCAGATAACATTCATGAAAGCAACACAAAGTCTTGAATAGGCTACATTCTTTGCCTAGCCTTGTGTTGCATTGCTTTAATTTCATTATCTGATGGATATTGACGCTGCATATAATTAACAAACCTGGTTAAAATTATCACTTTCCCCATTTGGTCGTCTTCAACATGCACTACAATGGAATAAAGGTCAATACCATATATATTTCTGCCTCTTTTTACAATAAGTGCTTCAGGGCAGTCAAAAATGCTTTAAGTACTTACCACATTGCCAAATCGAAATGATCCATTTGTCAGACTGTAAAAGTGAGCTGCATCCTGGAAGAACTATCCTGAAACACCAAAGGACCTGTCCTATTTTCTTTGCCTTGGAAATATTCCCTGTACAAACACAGTGAGGACAAAGATGCAGATTTCAAAAGCATTTGTAGTTAGGTAAAAGTAAAAGCTTTTGAGGGGAGGATGTTGAATCCAGAATTACTAGTATCTCCCAGCCTCAGACAAAAAGACAAGAGAGACTTTGCAAATAAGTTTTCTGGAGAGTAAGGAGTAAAGGCCTTGCCCTTCCCCTTGCCATGGGCGTTTGGGTTGACAGAGACATATATTTATATCTCCTCATATAAACTGGAGATTTCTTCAAGAGCAAATACTAGAATTTGATTCTTCATATTGGGTATGATGATAAGCATGGGAAGAATAGTAGGGAGACATCAGGAGTGCCAGAAAGGTGTAAGGAGACAAAGAGAACCTCAACTGTCTCAAAATACAATGCGGCCTAGAAGGGGTGCCCGAGTTCCTGCGTGTCCACCCTGGACTCCAGACACTGTCTGGGAGCAGAAGTTGGTATATCACAGGAAAGCAGATATATAACTTCACAGGGATGTGGATACATACGAACCAGAGAAGAGGACTCCCATTTCCTCTGTTGACTCCTGTGACTATATCAGTTCCGCCTAAGATGAAACGGGGAGGAAGATCCAAGATTGAACTTGATCACAGATTGGGTTAAATGAGACTTCCTTTGACAGAAAACAACACAAACATCCAAAAAAGAAAAGAAAACCTTAAATGAATTCAATATATAATAATGAGATTTCACTTTTTGATATATCCAAGTTTTGATGAACCATTTTTTTTCCTGTCACAGTAAAACAAAGCAGCCTAGAGCATAGAAGTCCACCATGGAACCAGATCAACAAAAATTGCCAGACAAATTTAATGTATCATCAAATTCTATTCCACTTCTAAGCTCTGGGGTCACAAGCAAGGGACAGACATTTTCTAAATCTCAGCTTCTGACTCTTGAGAATGATCATGACAGTAGGTATCTCATAGGATTATTGTGAGGATTAAGTAAAACCCAGCATGGGAACCAAGTAGCACAGTGCCTGGCAGGAAAGTCAGTATGTATCTGGGACACAGGTGAGCGTCACCATCACGTTCACATCAGGTGTGTGCTAAGGAAGTAAACCCTGGGCCCCCACCCATACCCACAAAGAAAACGTCTCTAGGATGCAGGACCAGAGGTCTATATTTTAACAACCTCAGTGACCCTAACGTGCACAAATATTTGAAAACTTGGGGTAATAAACTCAATTATAATTAGCTTCATGAAATCTACCAGCAATTTTAGGATTTAGTCATTTCAGAATGACCAAATACAACATCCTTGTATTATTTTCTTAATACCTATTTTCATTGTAATGACAGCCCCTTTTTACTTCGGGGTTATGTGTGGCTTTTTTTTTCTTAATAAGCATCATCAGAGATTTACCTATTTGTTAGGTTTCTCTTCATTCTTTTTTAAATTGTACTTATTTCTGTTCTCATTCAATATGAGTTGCTTCACAGTTGGGGGTTTAATTGCAGGTTCTTTTTCAAATCTCTTGAAATGGATATTTGATCATTAATTTTCAGCTTTTCATTTTTCTAATATATTTTGTAAAGCTCTACATTTTTCTTTGAGCACAATTTAAAATTCCAATAGCAACAGTATCTTTCCCAGTGCTCAGGTTATAACAGATGTTAAAAATGGAGGGGAAAATGTTGTGGGAAATGTTTTCAATTTCCATCTGCCACAAGGAAAAAGTTTTTTAATATAATCTCTGGTTATAGCATTCATAAGTAAAATCTAATATATAATTTAAACCTTTGAACTTCAATGGATAAAAATAATTAAAAAATAATAAAGGAAATGACTAGGAACCATACAAAATAAAACAAAGCAATATAAGTAAAGAATTAATAATTTGACAATAAGTTGATAATAAATTTTAACAAGTTATCTTTTATTAAAATATAGGCTTTCTCATGTTGGGTTAAAAATAATCTAATTTTAAAAAATAATTTAATTTTATACCACTTACCAGAGATTCAAATTATCCAAACTGACTCATGAAAAAATAGAAAATCTAAAGAGCCCTGTATTTGTTAAAGAAATTAAAATTATTGGGGTGCCTGCATGGCTCAGTCAGTAAGCATCTAACTCTCAATTTTGGCTTGGGTCATGATCTCAGGGTTGTGAGATCAAGCACTGTGTCGGGCTCCATGTTAGGTGTCGAGCCTGCTTAAGATTCTCTCCCTCTCTCTCTGCCCCTCCACCTCTTCCTCTCTAAAAAAAAAAAAAAAAAGATATTAAAATTATTATATACAACTTTCCATACACAAACCCTACTCCCACATAATTGCAGTGTTGAATTCTATCAAGCAGTTAAAGAAGAAACAATACCAATTGTATTTTGTATTTAGGCTCTTTCAGAGGAGGAATTATTCTACAACTCATCTTATAAGGCCACTATAACCCAGATGCTAAAACCAGGCAAAGCCAACATAAGAAAAGAAAATTACAGACAGAAAATTACAGTACAAAATCATTTTAAAAATTAGAAAAGGAATACCAAAGTATTACATGGAAAGATAATACATTGTGATCAATATTGGTATGTGCCAGAAAGGCAAACATTTCCTGAAATCAATTAATATCTTTCACTATATTTTCACTATATTAATAGATAGAGGGAGAAGTCATGATTATTATAGTTGATCCATAAAAAGCATTTGATAAAACACAATATTCATTTATGAAAACAACTCTTAAAAATTTAGGAATAGGAGGAGACTTTCTCAAAATGATGAAAGACATCGGTGAAAATCATTCAGAATATATATAATTTTTGAAGGTTAAGATATTGAATGCTTTCCTCATAAGATTGAGAATAAGACAAAGATTTCCTTTCTCACCAATTCTATTCAGTATTCTACTTATTCTACTTAAAGTTCTGATTTGTGTAAAATGACTAGAAAATAAAGCAAAATCATAAAAATTGGTAAAGAATAAGAAGCTAAGATAATGTACCCGGAAACTCCTATGGAATCTGTGAGCAAACAACCATAACTAAGTGAACTCGGTGATGTTTCAGGATAAAAATGTAATATGCAAAAATTTGTATGTTTGGGTGTGTGTGTGTAAACATTATAGAGATTATATATATAATGTATATATACACACACATATATGTAATGCGTGTGTATACACACACACACACACACCCATATATATTAGGAATGAGCAATTACAAAATGAAATACAAAAATATCACAGTACCATCAAAAACAACCACATATCGGGGATAAAACTGGCAAAGTATATAACCAGACCTCTACACTGAAAATAAATATTGCTGAGAGAAATTAAAAGATACCTAAATAAATGGAATGATAAACTGTGTTTATGATTGCAATAGTCAATTTTGCTAAGATGTCAGCTCTCCTTAAATTAACCTATAGATTTGACACATCCCAATAAAAATCCTAGAAGTCAGACATTTTTCTAGAACTTGATGAGACAATTTCAAAATGCATTTGGAATGAAAAGGCCTAAGACTAGCCAAACTATCTTGAAAAGACAGAACCAAGTGGGAATGGGTACCCTTTCTAATTTCAGGATGTATTATAACTGACAGCAATCAAGACAGACAATAGACAATAGTCTATGGAATAGAATAGAAAAAAAATGATCCATACATATGTGGATTAGTAATCTTTGACAAGAACACCAAAGTCTTCTTTCACAAGCTTATTGGTAATTTCAATGAGAAAAGGAAAATGTGTTTAATAAATAGTTTTAAAGTGACTGGATATCTATAGGGGAAACAATGAACCTCAACCACTACGTCACACTACTCAAATATCTATTTAAGATGGGTGCAACTTTGAAATAGGCCAACCTTTCTTTTATAAAGCACAGTAAGCAAACTATAAAAAGAAGCCATTTGAACTTCATTAGAATTTGAAACTTTGCTCGTCCAAAAAACACTATCAAAAAATTTTAAAAAGGAAATAAAAAATAAAAATGGAAAGCCACAAACTGGGAAGAAATTAGTGATGTGGTGAAGCTGGATGTTCGTAGCTCACAAGAACCTATTAGAACAGGCAAAAATAAGAGACAATGTTAGAAATCAGATGAGTGGTTGCTTCTGGGGCGTGGGCAGCTGGAGAATGGCATAAGGGAACTTTCTGAGAAGCAGAAAAGTTGTGTCTTAATGTGCTTTTGTCAAGACTGAAAGAACATTATAATTAACACATGAACATTTCATTATGTTTCAGTATAGTTCAGTATACCAGCTAATGTAAAAAATAAAAGGCTCAAACTGCTATGAAAAGTGTAGGAGAATATTAAGTTTCTTTCACTAACATAAGACTTACTAGAAAAATTAAAACTATTCTCCACTGTCTGGACTTACATAAATATTATAAACAAAATAAAAATCTGAGATGAAGTCTTTCTCATAAACAGGGTAGGAACAATTTCTAATATATAGAATTCTCACAGTCAACTCAAGTAACAGTAAACTCAATTTTAAAAAATTTCTGGTAAAGGACATTTATATAAATGAATATATAAAATAGATATTTTAATTGAAATATATATTGGTAAGGAACTTCTGGAAATCAATTAGGCATTGTCTGATTCTTAAAAGAGTTTATGGCATTTAATCTAATGATTCAGATTTTAGTGCCCAACATAAGTTAATAATTAAGGATGTTAAAGTGATCCAAAACTTTATATAAGTTTATACTTTATATAAGTATATACTTTATATAAGAATAGAGTAAACCCTATGACTCAATATGAAATGACTGAATTATTCACAAATTGAACTAAAAGTTGATTAAATTTTATTGAAGCCTAATTTATATTAGACAAAAGTTGGCTTAACTTTAATATTCAAGTAGATAATTATTAAATAAAATATGGCATAGCTATACAGTGGAATATTATGTATTCATTAAAAATTATACCCCCAAGGAATATTTAACAGCATCTGAAAATTCTTAAGAACAATGAGTACAATATAGATGGTTCAATACTTTGTATTTAGTTTAATCACCACTGTATGTGAATATATTTGTGTTATTAAGATACACTGTTACTTTAACAGAGATGATCTCTGTAAGGTATAATAGTAGTTGAGTTTTTTGGGTTTTAAAATGACTTCCTGTATTTACTAGAGTGAACTTTTCCAAGTGATTTACTTGGAAATGCAGATAAAATTCAGTCAGCAGTCCTTTTTTGTTAAAAGAAAGAAAAAGAGAAAATTAATAAATGGCTGGGGGATTAAAAAATATGGCTTTAAAAATTTTTTTTTATTTTTAAGTCCTGCCAATTGATTGAAGGTTCCAATTGATAGTGGCCAATGAACAAATGGCATCTGGCAGCTGAATTTATTACTATTGCCACATTATAATAAAATAAATTTTGACAAATTTCAGTACCGTGGTAGAAATGAAGTCACAGTTCCTGAAGACTTCCACACATTTTGATGAGTATAAATCATGCTTTGTCTCACTGCTGGTATAACTGCATTAAACAGATATCAGGATGTGTCTTAATGTGCAAATGTCTGCTTCCTCAGTGTGGCCCCATTTCTAAAGCTGCTGAAATTGAAGGCTGACCACTGCGATATCCTAATATTAGGGAAATGTAGAGATAAGAATATAAAGTTCAGAATGATCTTGAAACATCTCATTATTTTCTGAGTAATATCTGGTTCTGTTTAATTCCTTAGCCCTTCGTATAACTTAAGAACAAGGCAAATAGTATCAAACAATGGAGTTTGAATCCAAACTGAGAATCCAAACTGAGATGGAATCCAAACTGAGATAAATGAGAATAAATAATCCAAACTGAGATAAATGAGAATAAGTAATAATTCCATAGTTAAGCAGTAATAAATTCCATACTCCAAAGTGTATGGTCAGTTTCTCAAATACCAGATTCTTGTGGATTTATTCATTACTGCTTAAATTTAGACCAATGGCTATGATCCTGGGATTAAATAATATTTAGTGAACTGTTTATTAATTCAATGTTAATATTAAAATTTCATGTTTTGAATTGATATGCAATAACTCTTAAATATAGAGCAGAGAATGGGACTTTCTTGCTCTCTCAAAAATGTACTGCAGCCGCAGAGCGGTGGATGATGGGTTAAAAGCACCATGAAGTTGTAAAGATCAGGCTGGACAATTAATTGAAGAGTCTTCGAAGATCTTTCATAGGAGAAGGGCAGGAAGGAGGGACACATGCCCTCCCCAGCATGATGAAAGAGGAGAGGCAAGAGAACTACTCACAGAGTTTTGAATTGTTTGCCAGATTGGGAGAATGACCTCTCATCCTGCCAGTGCTGATGGACCCATGCCCAGGCTGGTACCACAGCAGTGTGCGAGAGAGTTCGGGGGACAGCTTGAGTTTGGAAGGGCAGTGGTTTCTGTTTCCACTGTGATAAATCTGAGGACAGGATGCAAGATATAGGCTACAGCTGTTCATGATAGCCAACTAAGAAGATAAAGGTCACCAACTAGATGAGATATATTTCCACATTTGATGAAACAACAAAGTTTGGATCTTTTAATGAACCAGTTGCAGTAATAAATTTAATTTAAACGAATGTTTTCCATAAATAGTGACTCCTGATCACATGACACTTAGGGGAAAAAGCAGTTGAATTCTCTTGCCATAAGAAAAATCTCAGTTAAATATTTAAAGTTATTTTGTAAAAAAAAAATAAAAATAAAAATAAGTAAAGAAGTTCTTTTGAACAGTAAGTTGCATATACAGCGAATTTTATTTTATGGAATCATTGGTTGATAGAAACCACTAAGTTAAATGCAAAATTATAAATAAATTAACCAATTATTGATAGCTATTACTAATCATTACAAAATCAAATTTTATATATGTATTTTGTATGTAATTATTAATTTTCTTTAATTTATTTAATTTAATAATACCTACACATTTTCATTAATGAACTTCAACAAATGTTTAAGATTGTGCTCTCTGGAAGACTCTGGAATTGAAATTCAGAATATGAGGGACGTCACCAATGAGCTAAAGAAGATCTTTCTTTTCATGGTGCTTCTCCTCTTGAGCTACACTTGGATTTTATTTTATTTATTTATTTGTTTGCTTGTTTGTTTATATTATTATGTTCATTTAGCCACTGTATAGTACATCATTCGTTTTTGATGTAGTGTTCAGTGATACACTTGAATTTTAAAAGGAAGAGAAAGAAAAAGTGTAAGGAGCTCACGCCCACTTACCTGAAGTTAACTATAAAATTTAAACCTACTATTTAATTTATAACCTCTCCCTGTAGAACACCTGATGGGTTTTAATGTTTATGGATCTCTTGGTTTCCAAATATTTAGGCATAATACTTAGTTCCATGTTCCATCTTTTTTTTTTTTGACCCAACCTTCACGTCCATAACTTCTGAACTAGCTGGTGAAGTAAAATGGGTAGAGGGAGTATGAGTATTCAGCAATCAGCTGACAGTTAAAACTTACCAGAACCCTTCCTTGAAAAAAAGGAATGACTAGGCATCCAGTCCACATTTCCCAAATTTATTCTAAGTAACTAAGATACAAAAGATGCATTTATGTTCACGTAGTCACAATGCACTGAATGTTTACTATGTGCTAGATGCACAAATTATTTAATGCATAAATTCCAAAAAATTCCAAAAATTTAATGCATAAATTTCCAAAAAATACAGGTATTTTTAAAAGACTCTAATTAAAGGGAGCAAATGTATTTGTTTTTAGTATGACTCTTTCTTTAAAACCAGTTTTCCATCTGCACTGTTACAAGATGGAAATTATTAAGCAACTGGCCGAAGAGCTCATCATCCTTTTATGTTCTGCTTATTTATTTCTAATCACTAGATAATGTTTTGTTTCATGTTGGAAACTGCATCTCTGATCCTCTGCTTCCTGCAACCCCTACAGGCTCCACTTGTCTCCACCTGTCAGGCTCAAGCTAATAACCATATTTGGATTGTTCCTGCCCTAAACCAGATCTATTTAAAACCTCATTGAAAAAAAAAATAAAATAAAAATAAATAAATAAATAAAACCTCATTGGCTGAGAAAGGAAGGTTTTATTCTTTCTCAGGACTGATGACCCATTCAGTCTCCACACATCACCTGGAGTCTCACTCTGCCTTTTCCAAGGTGTTTCTTCTGAGTGTAGCTACCCTTTCTTGCCAGACCTTGTCCAATTCAATTTGACCAAACCTTGTTTTGTGGTCCCCTTGAAACTGCTCTTGTGGTTGCCACTTAACTCTGGTCCCAGGCCTTCTGCGTGGTCTATTCCTTTGGCCTCCTCATCCAACCCTAGAGTAGAAATGCCCTTATAAACACAACTGCGGATTCAACAGTAGTAAGCATCTTTGTTGGACATGACAATTAGTTTTGTAAATATTGCACCTTGCTATTGTTTTTAGCCACTTAAAATAAAATTATGCTTTCTCGTATATCAGCCGTTCTTCACACCTAAATTTTATCAAAATACAATTTCATGGGTAATGTTTTTGGGATTTTTTTTTCACTCTAGAAATCTATAGTTTATATATATATGTATATATATAGTTTATATACATGAATACCTTTTTTTTTTAAGATTTTATTTATTTTACAGAGAGAGAGAGAGATCACAAGTAGGCAGAGGCAGGCAGAGGGAGAGGGAGAAGCAGGATCCCCGCTGAGCGGAGAACCTGATGCGGGGCTCGATCCCAGGACCCTGAGATCACGACCTGAGCCAAAGGCAGCGACTTAACCCACTGAGCCACCCAGGCGCTAATTAAAAGATTACCTTTTAATCTAATATTTTTACATAAACTTTTCAAAATTTTATTTCTTCACACATTCAGCAGTCTTCACAAGACCTAATGTTAGTAGAATTTTTATTCATTCTATTTTTATTTTTATTCATTTTATTCATGTTTTGGGATTTTGTTATAATTAATATTTTTAAGATTTTATTTTTTAAGGGAGAGGGAGCACAAGCAAAGGGAAGGGGAGGGGCAGAGGAAGACAGACAAGCAGACTCCTGCTGAGTCTGGACACTGACATGGGGCTCAATCCCAGGACCCCAAGATCATGACCTAAGCCAAAGTCAGAGGCTTAACTGGCTGAACCACCTGGTGCCCCTTATCATCATTATTTAAACAGCTAGTTTCTGTGTTTGCTTTGGCAGCATATATACTAAACAACCTTTGTTTTCTAATTCTTTTGGCTATTTGGAAATGTGTTGTTTGGTGTTCCTAAACAGTGTTCTTATTGTTATTGTTGACTACCTTAAAAGAAAATAATTTGAATATACATACATACTTTGATGAATCGAAAACTGTCTTTCATATATCTCCTTTCTTTCTTTGCCTCTCCTTTTTTTTTTAAGATTTTATTTATTTATTTATTTACTTACTTACCTACTTATTTATTTACTTATTTATGAGGGAGAGGGAAAGAGAGAGAAGCAGACTCCCCAATGAGCAGAGAGCCCGATGTGGGGCTCAATCATAGGACCCTGAGATCATGACCTCTGCCAAAGGCAGATGGTTAACCAGGTGCCCCATGCCTCTTACTTCTTTTTTCCAATTCACATAAGAACTCTTTCCTGCCAAATCAGTCATGAGTCAGTTGAGATGGGATTACTTTATTTGAGCAAAGATTAAAGGACAGTTTTGAATTAAATGTGCTGGTTTGTTCTACTAGAACATTGCATCACTTTCAAAGGCATCCCTCATAGTTCCTCTAATGCCACTAATTCCTTGGCAATACTCTAAAATGAGCTTGGCAAATCAGTGGTTCTCAAAGTGTGGTCCCGGAGAGGCAGCATCAACAACCTCTGGGAAGAAGTAGAAATGTAAATTGTCCAGCCCCAGCCCAGACCTACTGGATCAGAAACAATAGGGGTAGAAGACTACCCAGAGCTTTAAGCAAGCCCTCCAGGTAACTTTGATGTGCATTAATGCTCTCAGCAGTAAAAACCAAAGATAGACTTTTAAATAAGACAGTGACATGATTAGAGGGTGGTTAAAAAATTTTCACAAAGTTAAACATTTTAAAAAGTCAATTCGGGGCAGCCAGTTTTAACTATTCTATATTGAAATGGTCTTTCCAGTGGAACCCATAACAAATTTTAATGAAGCAACATATTTTACATTAAGGGCATAAAATATTTTACTCACAGCAAATGCAGAAACATTTTTTTCCATGACAATGAAGTCAAAGAAGAACAATTTACTTGATCACTTGAGCTGCCTTCATCCTCTGCTGAATTAAATTTGTCTACTTTTTAATTGAACCTCAAATCCTTGGAAATTAGCCATTAGGATAAGATGGCTTTTGAAAACTTAAAAATTGAAAATAAAATTTCTTAGAATAATTCCTTTTGTAGGATGAGAGAAATAGTATCCAAAGGAAAGTTGGAGCATTCCAAACCATAACGAGAAGGGGATAATGTGAGTTACTAGGTAAGACTAGGAAAGTAGAAGGTAGGAAGAAGGATGTGGAAGATAATATTTCACCTGCTTTACATAGCCTACAGTGGCCCCTGGAAGGATTCTCTTGGAGCGGGTTATCCAATCTTTTTGTATTTGTAAATGCACCTCACTGATTTGGACATTGGGAGCCCTACATCATGTGAATCTTATTAAATCCAATTCATTGTTTCCCTGTTTTTTAGTTCCATGTTTCCCCAGTGTCCATTGTGATGATTGTACTGTTTTTCTGTTTATTTTTTCTAGGTTTTATCTGCTAACATTAGAGCACACAGATATTTCAGTGAAAAGGCAATAGTTCTTTTGGGTCCTCTGTAATACCACCTAGGTTTTAGGTAATTTACCATGTATCATCCATGTGGAGGACAGGGTCCTTGAGGTTAGGGTTATTTTTTTGCATGTTCTTTTTTGTTTTTTCTTTTCAATATCAAACTGTGGGTGTGAATATCAAGGGTCAGTGCAGCCTTAAGCAACACTAAAATGGCTAATGATGTTTATTTCAATATTTTAGAAGAAGTGTTATTTCTTGACATTTTGGCAAAGATTTTTTGGTTGCTATCTTCAGACTCTAACTGATGGAGAGGAAGGAATTTAGAGGAACGCGTTACATTCCACTTTTATAACAAATGTTTTACCTCTGCACAACAGATTGCACTGACATATGATTACTTCCAAGTGTAAAAGCTGAACTTCATCAAAAGGGTCTTGACCAAAGAAAAGAAGATTTCTATTCAGGCATTATCTGTATGCATGAGTCACTCCGTTGGGTCCAACTTTCATTTATACTCTTACATGAGATCACGCCCCTTTAATTGGCTACTTGTAATCCCATTAAAGTGGGAATTGTGGTGGCAATGTGAGTGATGTCTTTAATGCAAAATATTGAGATTTTACTTGATTACACATAAGAATTTTAAGATTTATAGAATATATATATGTACTTTTTATTGCAGATAATTAATGGGGCAGTGATCTTTCTTCATTTCTTCAGCTACATAACTTATCTTGTTTTCCTTTCTGTAGGAAATGAATATGCAATCCATATACATATTAGTTTTATGGGTCAATGATCTAAGTAAAAAATTGAATCACTACATTATTTTGGTCAAAATATCTAGACACTTAAAAAAATATCTAGACTTTGAATATAAATATTGTGTAAATGGTTACTAAATTTCAAGCTATTGTGCTTAAATTCAATTTAACCCATCTAGAATCTGAATTTTTTTTTTTTTTGACATCAGCAAAGCATTACTCTGCAAAGTACCTGCCACAGAAAAGATTCTTTCTATTATACAGACAATTCCAGCTTAGTACCAGCAAACATGTAGTGTTTAAGATCGTGGCATTATGACGGATGATGGCACATTCCTAAACATATCAATCCTTTTTCTGCAGCTGCACCATTATGCCTCTCAAAATCATTGATTCAACAGCACTGCCTTTCAAGCATGATTCACAATTAAATTCAAACTCACAAAGATGTATCTGCCTGTAATTCTTAAACTTTTTGTTATCATGACATTTATTTTTTTTTAATTGCCCAATTCTTGTGGTACATATTCATCATGGGATATATTTATTTCATCATATAGTTAACCAATATTCATTAATTACTTACTATAAACCAGGAATACAGAGCTAGGAATTAAAGATATTTTATAGGACACTTTATAGGTCGTACCAAGTTCTTTGCTTCCTGAAAATTATGAACTAAACTTACTTTTTATGAAGTGCATCTAATCCATTTAAGAGGAGATCAAGGGCCGCAAAATTTTACAGTAGACTTTGAGATACACAAACAATTATAAAGCGAAGTTTGGAATCATTGCCTAATAATCAGTTTCAGCTCTAGACTCTCCAAGAATGAAAATGGCTATCTATGTATTTTTATTTTGCTTACCTAAACAGTATCTGAAGTCCCACAGAAAGCAATAATGAATACCTGCAATTATCATATGCTGAATTTGACTGTCAATCCAATGTATTTTGAGAGTCAGTCTAAGTGTGTATTAAATACTTCACAACACAAAGGTAAAATTGAGTAAATTCCTCCTTAAATTAAATAAGACATTCCTTGCAGGAGTTAGGTATATAATATGCACTTAAGATTGTGTGAAGAAGCAGACTGTAAGCATCATTTGGGCAGAGATCTCACTTAGCTTTTACCCTTATGTTTCCATCGTATAGTTTAACCATTTCATCCTCACCATAGAAAATACATGCAACACAAGTGTAGAATGAGTGAGTGAACAAACTAATGAGTAAGAACACTTTAATTAGCTCATTTCCTCATACCTCCAATGGGAAAGGGTAGTGTTTTGCACTGTGTATCAGTGTTCCCAAGGGACATGGTAATGCTTTCCAAAGGCCATAGGTAGGTATGTAAATTAATACAGTGCTGCCATCAAGAGTCAGATCTCTTTTCACTTAATTTGCTCCATTCGTTTTTCCTTTGCAGAGAGATTCAATGTGTATCTTATGCCTACACCAAATCTGGATATTTATGGTGAATGCACAATGCAGATCACTCATGAGAATATCTATCTCTGGGATATCCACAACGCCAAGGTCAAACTGGTGATGTGGCCTCTCAGCTCCCTGAGGAGATATGGACGGGACTCAACGTGGTTTACCTTCGAGTCAGGAAGGTAAGCTCTAAATGCCACAACCAACTGCAGGAGGTGGGTGACAAATAGACTCCTGAAGGACAGGTTCTGTCCACTAGTGCCCAAGGATGCCCACTGTTTTTGGAAAGGGTAGAAATCACCAAATATATCATTTCTTCATATTTTTGTTGAAAATTAGAATAAAATGTTTTAATTTTATGACAGGTTAATTACCCTATTCAAAACAGTTGAGTCTTTTACACTGGCCTCAAACTAATTTCAGAATAATTTTAATCTTGCAATATATTTTATGATATAAATTATTATTACAATACTATGTTTTTCGTGTATCCTATAATATTTTCAGTGCAATAGGATTCCTGCGAAATTCAACATGTCCTTTTTAGCATTATTTTTGTGAGTTTTTTTATAAGCAAAAAAATTTGAAAGTTTTATATTAAATTGTTGATATATTTTTAGGTTTCAGATATGTTAATTCAGTATTCATTTAACCAAATTTCTATGTTAATAACATTAATTAAGTGTAAATGTTAATTCAAGGTGACTGAAGAAATGTTGGCAAATCTATAATATATGAAATGCACAACCCAGATTTTAAATAGAGTATGTCAAAGCAAATACATTGGTTTCTTGGTCATAGCATAAGGTTGGAATCCATAAATGTCTTAAACGAATGCTTGTTTCATCATTATTTACAGACACGAGTTTAGACATGAGCTTCAGCCAGAAAAATGAATGTTTTTGTGCAATGACCCTTTGTGATGTTGTTGTCACTCATCAAGACAAGACCTACTTAGATTCGGGGATTCTGTATAAGAGATGTTTAATGTATCAGTCTTCCCACTGGGAACATAATTTATACATTCTGAAAATGAATCTGTGGTATTATAAGACAATTATAGTGAAGTTTTGTTGTACTTGATATAGCCATTTTAATTTCATAACTTTGTTCTTACAAAACTATTAAATACTTATTCAAGGTCAGGTTCTAATAATATCCATCTAGGTTAGGCCAAGGCCATATGTCTTTTAAAATTTTAAGGAAAGGGAAAAATCCTGAGCTGAGCTGAAGTAATTTTACCAGTCTGGACCCTTTTGCCTAGGTAATATTAAACACTCTCCCATACTGATTTCTCTGAGAGTCTTCAATTCTCTGTCTACTTAGTGGCTATGAGTTCACTCAACTGTCTATTTTCAGTCTGTGTAAATCCTGACAGTAATAATAGCAATCACATTCTAGATAACTATTAGAAAATAAAAATTCTCTCAAGAAAATGAATATTTTTAGGCATATACACTATTTTTAAAATTATATGGTTATGAAAAAGGAATTATAACTTATTCACTGACCTAACATTTATGATACATTTTTTTTTAACTATCCATAAAAGTTAGTGTATGTTTGGAAAAAGTGATTTGTTTTCATTATGTAATAACATTACATCCAGAATTCCCTTCTTTGGATTTTTCTCCTACGTATTCCTATTTGTCTATTTTTTTAATATTCATTATTGACATACAATGATTTGACAATTCTATGAATGACTCAGTGCTCACCGTGATAAATGTGTCACCATTTATCATCATACAATGTTATTACAATATTATTGACTATATCTCTGTGCTGTACTTTTCATTTCCATGACTCACTTATTTTATTTTATAACTGGAAATTTGTACCTATTAATCCCCTTCACCTATTTCTCCCATTCACCTACCACCTCCTTTCTGGTAGCCACCAGTTTGTTCTCTGTATTTATGCATCTGTTAGGTTTTTTTGTTTGTTCATTTGTTTTGTTTTTTTATATTCCACATATAAGGGAAATCATATGGTATTTGTCTTTCTCTGTCTGACTTATTTCACTTAGCATAATACCCTCTAGGTCCACCCATGTTGTTGCAGATAGCAAGATTTCATTCTTTTTTATGACTGAGTAATATTCCATTGTGGGGTGTGTGTGTGTGTGTGTGTGTGTGTGTGTGTGTGTGAGTGTGTGTACATACACAACACATTTTCTTTTTCCACTCATCGATGAATGGACCTTTGGGTTGCTTCTACATCTTGGTTATTATAAGTAGTGGTATGTTAAATATAGGAGTATCTTTTCAATTTAGTGTTTTCATTTTCTTTGGATTAATACCCAGTGGTGGCATTATTGGATCATATGGTATTTCCATTTTTAATTTTTGAGGAACCTTCATATGTTACCTGTCTATTCCCTCATTTCAGAAGGCATCTACTCAGGATTTTAAATAACAAGTAACGGTTTTTTTCTTTTTCTTTTCTGGTGGTTATGTAGAATTTTCACTCCATTTGTACCTATCCACCGGTTTTTCCCAATTTGTTGTTTCTCTAGAGTCTTTGAGGGGAACATATTGGCTCTCCACAGATGATTAAATTGATATTCTCGACCAAAATATCACACTACCTGATATGCAGCTTGTCTTATCTGACAGTCAATATTAATTGGTCTTCTATGATCTTTGTAATTTTTAATAATTTTAAGATACATTAAAAATAAAATATCTCAGAGGATATAAGGTCCATAATCCTCAAAGTTTTTTCTGTTTTATTTTTGTTTTGGTATTTGTTTAGTTTTATTGGTTTAGAAGATCATTCTTTTCTATGTTTTTTTTTTTGTCAGAATAACTTCTTAAAAAATAAATAATAATATCTAAATATCATCTTGGGGGCGCCTGGGTGGCCCAGTGGGTTAAAGCCTCTGCCTTTGGCTCAGGTCATGATCTCAGGGTCCTGGGATCAAGCCCCGAATCAGGCACTCTGCTCAGCAGAGAGCGTGCTTCCCCCTCTCTCTCTGCCTACCTCTCTGCCTACTTGCGATCTCTCTCTTCTCTGTCAAATAAATAAATAAAATATTTTAAAAAATAAAAATAAAATAAAAATCATCTTGACATACACACACTCCTACCTGCCCTGGGAATGAGAGAACGAGATTTAGGTCATAGCTCTGTCACTTGTTAATACCTTAGCATGGGCCATTTGACCCCTCTGTCTTCCAGTTTTCTTCTTTGTATTAGAAGAATACTTCTTATTAATATGTACTTACTACTTCCTACATAAATTTGAGTTTGTGAATATCAAGCAGCAGACGGCATAGTATTGTCACGTAATGGGCATTTAAGAAATCATGATTATGTACTCTTTCTCAGAAATTATGTAACTTGTGTTTTTTCCACTTGCTGAATGAAGCTTCTTACTTACCTCTAAAGAGCTCTATTCTTAAAGAACTCTGTAAAGGTATATTCTTAGCCAAACACTGAAAATATGAGGAGAGATAAGCCAAACAAAAAGCTTAGGAGAAGCCAGCATTCAAATACTGGAACGATCATTAGAAACTTGACGTCTAAGACTAAAAATCAGTGTTACCTGTCATGAGTCAGGAATTTGAGATGAAAATGGGACTGGTGCAGCAAGACTGGAGTACAAATGAGGGGAAAATACTGAATGGCTGTCTTTATGCTAACTGGTGCTCGAAGCATAATTTTATGGGTTACTAGGTGCCTATTTCATTGAAGAGTCAGCAGATATACAAGAACTCTCTAATTTACCATGTGTAATACTTTGGAATAAGTTACACTCCAATGGTATTGCCTGTGGGAAAATCAGAGTGTAGAGCAATGAAAATCAAACTTCCTTACCCTTAAGTAGATTAAGGGAAAAATCTAAAAGAATCTCGACAAAAAGCTACTAGAACTAAGAAGTGAATTTAGTGAGGTTATAGTATATAAGGTCAATATAAAAAAATCAATTTTATTTTATATACAAGTAATGCATAATTGAAAGGGAAAATGCTTTGAATATCTCTTATAATGTCTTAAAAATATGAAATATATATAGGTTGTTTTAACAAAATATGTGTGAGAACTTTACGTTGAAAAACCACAAAATATGACTGAGAGAAATTAAAGAAGACCAAAATAAATGGAGATATATACCACATTTGCGAATCGGAGGACACTGTATTCATAAGATAACAATCCTCTCCCACTCAATTACAAGGATGTAATCTCAATAACAATCCCAAATGACTTTTCAAAATTAAATGACAAATTGATTCTAAAATATATTTGGAGTTGCAAAAGACCTAGAGTAAGCTAAAAGAATTTAGAAAAAACATATTTGGGGCGCCTGGGTGGCTCAGTGGGTTAAAGCCTCTGCCTTCAGCTCAGGTCATGATCTCAGGGTCCTGGGATCGAGCCCCGCATCGGGCTCTCTGCGCAGCAGGGAGCCTGCTTCACCCTCTCTCTCTGCCTGCCTCTCTGTCTACTTGTGATCTCTGTCCTCTCTGTCAAATAAATAAATAAAATCTTTATAAATAAATAATAGAAAAAACATATTTGATGGATTTTTACTACCCGATTTTAATACTTGTTGTAAAGCTACAATAATCAAGACAGTGTGGTATTGACATAAGGATAGACCTATCACTGGAAAAGAAAGAAAAGTTCAAAATAGATACCACATCTATGGCCGATTTATTTATTTTTTAATATGCTGCGATAATTCAATGTGAAAAAGAAACAAATGGTGCTGGAACAACTGGATACCCATTAAGAAGGAAAACCAACAGCTCTTTACCTCACCGCCATGGACTAATTTGTACCTGCCTCCTCCCCCTGCTATATTCATATGAAGTCCTAATCCAAGTGTGATAGTATGTGGAGATGGGTCCTGGGAGCCTTCAGAAGACAGTTCAGTGTAAACGAGAGCATAAGCATGGGACCATTATGGTAGGATTAATGTCCTTTTAAGAAGAGATACCAGAAGGCTTGTTCTCTCTCTCCTGCCATTTGAGGACATAGGGAGAAGGCGGCCATCGACAAGACAACAAAGAGAGTCCTCACCAGAAACTGACCATGCTGGCTCCTTCATCTTAGGCTTCCAGCCTCCAGAACTAGGAGAAAATAAATCCCTGTTCTTTAAGCCCCCTGTCTGCAGTATTTTGTTATGGCAGCTCCAGCTAATACACTTCACCAGACCACCCTCAAAAACACTCCTAATGGATATAGACATAAATGTAAAAGCTAAAATGATAAAATTTATAGAGGAAAATATTTCTAACCTTGAAATAGGCAGATAGTTCTTAAATACTAAAACAAAAGCAAAATCCAAAGAAAAAATATTGATAATTTGGGCTTCATCAAAATTAACATCTGCTCTTCAAAAGCTATCCTATAGAAAATAAAGAAAAAAAAATGAAAAGGCAAGCCATAGACAGGGAAAAAAATTCACAAATCCTGTATCTGACAAAGAATTTATATTTGTAATCCTCAAAGAATTCTTACAGCCCCAAATAGGAAGACAAATAAACCATTAATATAACAAGCAAAAAAAATTGGACAGGTTGTAAAAGAAGATATGCTGAGTGACAGTACGAACAAGAAAAGATGCTTATTATCATCTTTAGTCGTGAGGAAATATAGATGAAAATCACAAAAGATACCAGTATATTCTCTCCCCTACCAAAAGATAAAATGAAACAAAACCTTGACCCTGTCAAGTGGAGAAGGAAGAACTCTTACTCTGTCTCATCGCTAACGTGAATGGGAAAAAGAACACCCCTTCAAGTAATAGGTTGGCATTTTTGTGTGTGTGCCATAAGACAGAGCGATTTTATTCCTAGATATTTACCCACCAACTGCCCCAAAGCAACATATAAATACTTGTGTTGGGAGACTCAAAGCAGTTTTATTCATAAGAATCAAAAACTGAAAACAATCTAAAAATGGCCATCAATACATGAGTGGAAAGACAAATTATAATGTAGTTTATACTATACAAGGGAGTACTTCCTACCCGTGACTCACAACATAGATGAATCTCCAAAACGTTGTTCTAAGAAATGCCTGTGATTTCATTTCCAGAAAATCCTACGAGAGGCAAAACTTAATATATAGTGACAGAAAGCAAATCAGTGGTTGCTTGGGGTTGAGGTTGGGGTTGTGAAAGAATGAATTGCAAAAGGGCACTAAGGAAAAATTTGGGGAGTCAGGAAAATGTCCTGTATTCTCATGTTCATCAAAAAACATGGAACTGTTCAGTAAATATTGATATTATTAAATGCAAATTATACTGCAATGTTTTTGACGTGAACAAAATTGTGGGGAAAGAAAATAGAACACTACAGGTCTTGCATTATATTCTTTCATACCATTTGCATATTTGGCAATGAGCATTGTTACTTTTATAATAAAACACTTCCCCTGGAAGGAATGGGGCCAAGGAAGGAAAGAGAGCCTCAAGAATTGTCTGGACAGGGAGTCTTGAAGCTGAGAGATACAACTAGGCTTTTATTCCTAGAAAGGTACTACAAAGTCACAAATCTGCTTTTGTAACCTGGTCAGGTGTTAAACTTTCCACATCCTCTATGTAAATCTCCATTTTTCCCCTCGAGAATTATTTTTAGATTCCTGTATGGTCTGGTTAAAAAGTTAATATAAGCTTTTGAAGGAGATATTGGGAAAAAAAGCTTAAAATCACTCATAATTTCTCCATCTTAAGATAACTGCTTTTAATATTTGATGTACTTCTTTCCAGTGTATTTCAAAGTCAATGCAAATAAAGATATTTATCCTTTATTTTCACTTAATATTACACTGAGAAGTAATTTCTGGATCCTTTAAAATCAAGATCCAAATGGCTATATGGCATCTGAACATATGGCTATGCCATCATTAATTTAACGTTAAGAAGTTTCCAAAATAAACTATTATAAATAAAGCCACACTGACCATCTGTGAAAAGTTGTGCAAATCTCTTGATTATTTCCTTAGCAAAGCCTTTTTAAAGGCTTACTGGGTCAAAGGATGTGAATGTTTTCAAGGTTCTTCACAATATAGCAACTTGCTTTCAAGGAAAATGATATCAATTCATACATCCTCTAATGGTACAAAGAGAGTGCTGTTTGTGACCCTATAACCACAGACATTAAAATGATGATTTAAGATGTTTCTATTTTGATCAAGGACTTTGATAGCTCTCTCTTTTTTTTTTCTTTTCTTTTTTTGTTCGTGTCTTTATCTTTATGATTGGAGGTCTGGCCTTGTGTATACTGTTCATTTGTATTTTTTTCCTTCTCTAAATTTGGATGTCCTTTGCCCTTTAATAATTGGACTATCAGCCATTATTCTATGCATCTATTTTGTAAATTCCAGACAATCCCACTCTTGTTAAAGAGAGTCAAAAGCAGGTTTGCCCATGCTTGATCCAGAGAAATAAAAGCAAGACATTGTGTTCCCTGGGTCAGGACTGGGGGTTAGGAGAGAGGGGAGAGCATGGGTGATGAAGACAATTTAAAGGACAGATTGGCCGATCATCCTAGCAAACCCTGAAGATCTGCATTTTCTGGGTTTTATTTTATTAGCTTTTTGCAGAAAGCATATTATTTATAATGTGGCAATTTTTAGCCATTTATTTATATTACTGCATGTACTGGAAAGTAACAAATTGGATATGTCAAAATACTTTTTTTCACTGACAGGCTTTTTTCAAACACATTGTTAAATTCCACTATACCAACAAAATGTAAAAATAAATAGTAAAAGAGGATCTAGATCATTCTTCTTGGAGGAGCATACCTCACACATCCTCATAATTATAGTTATACACCATAAGCTTCAGGGAGCACATGGCAGGTATGAGAACAGAATGAGAACAAGGACCAGGAAGATTTCAGTGGGAATTGTCCCTGGAGAAGCATGGTGTTTGGGAGATCAATTCATAGTCTCACACAAGCTTAGAGCAATCATGATTTAAGTTTGCATTTTAAGAGTAAAAAAAAAAAAAAAAAAAACAATTTGCTATGCAGCTTAGTTTTTTCTCAAAAAATCAGAAAAGATATCATATCCAGACCTGCAGAGGAAGTCATAGGATTTGTGATTATGTGCAATTTTATCCTGTGAAAGACAAAATGATGTTTTTAACTGCTGATGTGGCATCTCTTCATACAACCTCATAAATATTGTAAGTAAACATCAGAATGGGTTCAAATGGCTGCATAACAAAATTCAAGTGAGCCTCAAATCCTTTTTTATAAAATTATTGTTCAAAACATAACCTCCCAACTCAGCACAATACTTAATATCACAAAATTGACACTTAAAATATCTCTCTTACTAATTTTGGTAATATCTTTATTTAAAAGCTTAGGAAAAATCTGGTTATAGCATTTAACAATTGGAAATATAAAACAATGCTTATTATAATATAATTCCTTTGGGAAGATGGTTAATGGAAGCACTTATGTGTGCTATAATCAGGGATTCTGTGATGTCACAGGTAGACATAATTTATTCCTAACCCATTTTGTTCATAGGTGCAGAGAAAAATCCTTCCTTCTTCACTGCATGACAAATTAGTTAAGGGGAAAGGTAGGGCGGAGCGCTCTTAAATAGGACATCAAACCATGATAAGAAAAAAAAATATATATATATATATGTATACACACACACACACACACACACACACACACACCCATACACACACACCACATACATATATAAACTGAACTATGTCAAAACTTAAAACTTGCTTCTGTAAAAGATACTTTTAAGGGAATTAAAAGGACAGTTCTGGAGAAAAGATTTGAGAGTCACATATTTGACAAAGAATTTGTATCCAGAATATATAAAGAACTTCAAAATTTAATAAGAAAAACACAGCCTACAATTTAAAAAACAGACAAAAGATTTGAGCAGACATTTCCTCAAAGAAGATATGTGGTTAAACGATCATCACACTAAAAGATGCCAAACCTAATTTGTCATTAGGAAAATAAATATTAAAACCACAATGAGATACAACTCTCGACTTATTATTATGGCCAAAATTAAAAAGAAAAGTCTGACAATACCAACTGTTGACAAGAATGCACAGCAAATGCAGCTCTCATGTGTGTGTTGGTGGAAATGCAAAATAGAATAGCCATTTAGGAAAGCAATTTTGGCATATTTTTATGTAAAGTTAAGCATATACTTCACATATGATGATGCAATGCTGATCCTAAGTTATTTCCTCAAGAAAAATAAAAATATATGTTCATAAAAAAAATCCTGCACATGAATAGCCATTTTATTCATCATTGCCAAAAAATAGACAAACCAAATGCCCTTCATTGAATGGGTATGCTGTGGTAAATCGATAAATAGACACTCAGCAATAATTCAACTGATACACACAACAACACAGGTGTATCACGAATGCATTATTCTAAGGGAAAGAAGCCAGATCCAAAAGACAGCATACACTGTGATTACATTTATATGATATTACATTATATGATAGAAAATAGACCAGTGATTGCCAGTGGGTGGGGTGCAGGGAGGGATTGACTACAAAGCAACAACATAAGGGAAATTTGGAGAATGATGAAACTGTTCTTTATCTTGATTGTCGTGGTAGATATGTAACTCTCTACATTTGTCAAAACTCATAGAACTGTATAGCATAAAGAATAAATGTTACTATATATAAATTTTTTTAATTTAAGAAGAAGTTTTTAAAAGGAAAGAGTTTCTCATACATGGTCAAATGATTTTTGACAAAGGTACCAAGACCATTCAGTGGGGAAGGCAGTCTTTTCATAAATTGTGCTAGAAAAACTAGATATCCAAATGTAAAAGCATAAAGTTGGCCCCTTACCTGTCACCATATACAAAAATTAACTCAAAATGAATCAAAGACATATGTGTAAATCTAAAACTTTACAACTTTTAGAAGAAAATATAGGGAAAAATCGCAACTTTGGATTTGGCATTGATTTCTTGGATATAACACCAAAGGCATATAGGCAACAAAAGAAAAAAAAATAGACAAATTAGATTTAATGAAAATTTAAAGAATTTGTGTATCAAAAGACGATATAAAGAGAATAAAAGAGCAACTCACAGAATGAGAGAAAATAATTACAAATCATACATCTAATAAAGGATTAATATCCAGGATATATGGAGAACTTCTAAAACTCAAAAACAACAAAACAACCCAATTTATTAAATGAGCAAAGGACTCACATAGATGTTTCTCCAAAGAATATATAGAAATGACCAACAAGTACATGAAAAAAAATACTCAATATCCCTAATCTTAAGGAAATGCAAATGAAACTGCAATAAGGTATCACCTCAAACCCATCAGAAGTGCTATTATCAAAAAACCAACTAGACCCCTACAGTACTGATGAGAATGTAAAATAGTAGAGCAGCTATGAAGAACAGTATGGAGGTTCCTCAAAATATTAAAAATACAATTACCATATGATCCAGCAATCACACTTCTGAGTATACACCCAAAAGAATTCTGAGTATACCCCCAAAAGAATTGATATAATAAAAGAGATACTTGTATACTTGTGTTCATAGTGGTATTATTCATAACAGCTAAAATCTGGAAGCACCCGCTGTCCATTGACGGATAAATGGATTTTTAAAATGTGGCGTATATATGCAGTGGAGGATTATTCAGCTTTTAAAAGGAAAAAATTCTGTTATCTATTCCAGCATGAGTGAACCTTGAGTAAATTATGCTAAGTGGAATAAGCCAATCATTACAAGATGAATATTATATGATTCCACTTATATAAGGTACTTAGAGTAGCCAAAATCATAGAGACAGAAACTAGAATAGTGGTTGTCAAGGGCTGGGGGAGAAAGATTGGGGAGTTACTGTTTAAAGGATGCACAGTTTCAAATTACAAAATGAGAAGAGTGATGGGGATAGATAGTGGTGATGGTTATATAATAT
>CM052889.1:6665300-6706583 GCA_028534135.1 Potos flavus | reverse complement strand
TGGTCCAAGCAACCAGAAGAAATATAGGTGCCATTTACTGTAACATAGAAAAAATATGGAAGGGGTAAAAGATAGGGTTGAAAATCAGATGTTTGTTCTCTGGTATGGAAAGTTTGAGATACCTTAGACATCCAAGTAGAATTTCAGAAGGTGACATATATGTATCTGGCTGTGGAAACAGAGTCCTAGATTGAAAATATAAATTTGAGAGTCGCCAGCATCATGTACCCGGGTGCTCCATTCAGGGAGCACACACAGATAAAGAAGAGAACGTACAAATATCCATTACTTACTCCTGGACGAAAAGTGCTTCAAGAAGTAGATGGTATTAACCGTGTTCAGTGCTGTAGAAACAATGAGTAAAAAGAAGTTTGAGAAGGGACATGTTGCAGATCAGAGGTCACTGATGGCCTTTGACATAGCTGCTTTGGTGGAGGAGTGGGGACAAAAGATTGCAATGGGTTCAAGAGAGACCAGGAAGAGAGGAATTGGAGTCAGCAAGGACAGGTGCCTCAAGATACTTTGCTGTGAAGATAAAAAAGAAACAGGAAAGAAGGTGGAAGAGAGTATAAGGTTAATCATTTTAAAAGGATATATTAAAAATAATCGCCTGCTGATGAGAATCATACTATATGGAGAAAAAAATGATAAGGCAGAAGGAAGAGGGAAACATCTCTAAATCAGTAGCTTTTGAGTTCGTGAGAGGAAATGGTATCTACCGAACAAGTCAGGAGGCCACAGAGGGAAACAAAGGAAAGTATAATGGAGGCTATAATGGAGGTGTAATTGGAGGTATAAATGGAGGTAGGCATTAGGGGTATGATAGAGGCATGGAGGCTGTCTTCTGATAGTTTCTCCTTTCTTGCTGAAATAAGAAGTAAGGTTAACTGGCCATGAGGCTAGAGGAAAGAGATATCCAAGATTTGATGCAAGAGAAGGCACGATGTGGTTGTTTAAGAGATTGAGTAAATACACCAAGGAAATAGAGTGGCAAGACCAGTTAGCACCAAAGCAGAGTTTTTGTAACCACCAGTGGACCCTGTGGTCTTTCCCGTTTTCCTCTGGTCTTGGGTTCAAACTAGCCCCTGCTTCTGCCCTTCAGGTCTTCTGTTTCTCATCAGCAGGGCTCAGGGGCCCCCGGTTCCAGGGAGCTCATGTCTGGGCCCCCTTTAAACACCACTTCTGTCGGTTTTCTTGTTGCACACTCAGAGTGGCTGTTTGTGTGGGTTCTCCTGGAAGACTTCAGCCTCCCCCTGGTGTGCTCCCATTTATAACGTTCTCAGGGTCCCCCAAATATCCAAACATCCCTAAAGTGCCCTGGCCCCAAACACACATCGCTGTCCCAGTCATGGTATGTTTGCTGTGATCCTCTCACTTTCACACCTGTCTGAGCCCTCTTGTCTCCCTAAAATCCTCTCCTCTCACCCCGGCACATGCCTCCCGTGCTCCACGAAGATGCTCCTTCCGTGCCTGCAAGTGGGCTCTGTGCTGGGCACCACGCACACTGATCACCAAGCCCTGTCCCCTCCTTGTACTTCCCGCTGCCTGCCAGTCATTAGGAAGAGATGTTTTTGCAGAAAATCTGTGGTGTCTGCTCTTTCCAGCTGTGAACTGGGTGACAGGACAGGTGAAGGAGGGAGGTTGTGGGCAGGGAAACCCTGGCTGGTAGACAATGGAAAGCATTCCCACTATAAGATCCCCTTTGTGCCCAGGCTAGGCAGAAAATAGTTTCTTAGTCATGCTCTTTCTACTCTCCTGAGACAGTGTAGATAATACCAACAATTATGCCACTTTATGAGGCAGAGAAGTGAGCACAAACACATCAGATATTATTTTCAACTGTCAGATACTTTATTCCCTTAGTAGGAACCAAGGGGCTCAGTTCAGGACCATATTACAACAGAATCTGAAAATGAAGCAACATAATAAGTCACAAGCAACATTAAAAAGATGAAGAAATAGTATTATTTTCATTTCTTTTTTTGTCTAAAGACTTAAAAAACAAGTGTATTAGTCTCTGGATATAATCAAAACATAATCCTGTTTCCTTAAGTGAGGGTGAATTTGCCAGAAATGAAACATGTTCCTAGTGTCATCCTTTCATAATTGTATTCCAACTGTATGAGACTGTGCCTATGCATAACAGAATGTTACCAGAATCTCCCTTCTCTGCCCCCTCCCCAGTCCTCTGCTCTGCTCCCCTCACTTCCTTCTACCTCACTCCTCCTCTCCCCCAGCTCCTCCCCCTCCTCTGCCCCATTCCTCTGCTCTCCTCTCTTCACTTTCCCCCTCCCTTTGCACCCCTTTATTTTCCTTCTTTTTAGTAGATGATATCTACTTGGGAATCTCTCTTGCCTTTCTTGTTTCCTTCTGCCTGACAGAGCCTAATCCAGTCCCTGCAAAATGTCAAACTTTCTGAAGGTTTTCTTTCTAAAATTTCTTATTTTCATGTAAAGTGATCTCCCTAAATATCCAGTCTCTTAGAACCCTGAAGCAGAAAAATTTACAACATCTATTTAAGTATGAAGCCGCAGGGCTCCACATTTAAATTTAATTCCAGTGTATTTAAGAAAAAAGGGTCTCAGGAAAAAAAAAAAAAATCACTTTTTTTTTCCCAATTACTTTATCTTGTGGTATAGTACACATTACATAAAATTTACTATCTTAACCATTTTTATTAAAGATATTAATTTTTGGAGAAATTTTGGGTTCTTAGAAAACCTGAAGGGATGGTACAGAGGTTTTCATATACCCCCTTCCTCCACATGTGCACAACCTCCCCTATTATCAGCAGCCAGCACCAGAGTGGGACATTTGTCTCAACCAATACATCTACACTGACACATCATAATCACCCAAAGCCCATAGTTCACACCAAGGTTTATGCTCACTATTGTATATTCTGTGTGTCTGGACAAATATATAATGACATGTATCCATCGTCATGGGGTCATCCAGAGTATCCTTCCCCATACCCAACTCCTAGCAGCCATTGATCTTTATACTGTCTCCACAGTTGCACCTTTTCCAGAATATCATATAATCAGAAATATACAGTATGTAGCCTTTTCAGATGGCTTTTTTCACTTAGTAATAATGCAACTAAATTTCCTTCTTGTCTTTTCATGATTTGATAGTTCATTTCTTTTTAGCGCTGAATAATATTCCATTGTCGATGTACCGCAGTTTATCTATTCACTTACTGAAGGACATCTTGGTTTTTTCCAAGTTTGGGCAATTATGAATACATCTGCCATAAATATCCACATACAGGTTTTCTTCATGAATGTATGCCTTCACCTCCTTTGGTTAAATAACCAAAAAGCATAATCATATTGTAAAAGTGTATTTAGTTTTGTAAGATACCGCCAAACTGTCTTCCAAAGTGGCTTCCTTCCCACCAACAAGGAATGAGAGTTCCTGTTGCTCTACGTCCTCTTCAGCATTTGCTGATGTCTGTGTCTTAGATTTCCTTGATGTCCTGTAGGCATTCCTCAGTAGTGTCAAATATCAATTAAATTCATCCAGTTTCAGAAAGGTTATTGTCAAATCAAGTAGAAAAGGAGATACTGAATCACTTCATCTCAGAAGTACTAGAAGAAAAAGGCTTTCTTGACTGCTAGTCAAGAAAGATACTGTAAACTAGCCCTGATACCTGTTTTCTATCAGTTTCAGGTACTTATTTTTTAAGTTGCCCTGAAAAATTCAAAGTAACCAAATGATTATTAATTAATCATTCTTCATGCTGGCAGAGAAAATCGTATTTATGATTACATGCATTTCTGAATATTTATGTAAAATATAATTTCTGAGTCATATTTATTAAAAAACACTGTAGCGAAGGAATACTTTGTTAAACAAGGCAATGAGCATTATTGTGTTTATTTTGAAGGAATGCAAGTTACAACTCAGTATAAACGGGAAGTTTCTAATTTTTAACTCTTCATTCTGAACTTTTTTAAAAAACAATTTTCCAGGTGTACCTGGAAAGGAGTACTAGAGAGCAAATAAATATAAATACATACATAAATATATTATATAAATACATGTATCCATTATACAAATATATTATATAAATACAGATATATATTCTACCAAAGATATGTTAGTTCAATATTAGTAAACTACATATCTGTTTATTTTTATAACAGGCTTATTTCACTTCAGTTTTCTTATATTAAAAACCATGTGGTGGCCACAGTTGGAGCCCAGGACCTCTGCATGGAGACTCTGGTGTGGGTCTTACAAGGTTGTCAGCGAATTCCTGGTAGGGAGTGTTGGTGAACACACCTCTACCCTGATGGGGGGGGAGGAGGGGGAAATAGCTGTAAGTCTCAAAGATGGCCTTGGCAAGTTGCCAGAATGGCATGGTAGTGCAGTGGTGGCCGACATGTGGCCTCCATGAATCCACAACACAGGACGTGCAAAGTATAGCACTGCATTTTTGTGACTCAATTACACACATTGAAAAGACACTAAGCAATACAGCTCTCAAAAGATGCCAGATTCACCTTGAAATTGAAATCATAATTTTAGAAATATAAATGGGTTGGTCAGTCCATCACGAATGGTTGCTGACTCCTTATCTGAGGGATATCTGGTGCACCCAGCTCACAATCTGGCATGATTCATCTGGTTTGGGGAAAAGCATGACAAAGAAATAAAAAAACAGAATTCACTATGACTCTAATACAATAAGATCTAGAATTCATAAATAGTTTTGCCGAGTCAGGGAAGAAGAGCATGCAGGCAACTAAGAAGTCAGAAAATGTTCATTTCTGTCAACATTAGAACACACATTATAAACGTTAGACACATAGAAATGTTAGAAAACTAATACTACGGAACGTAGCATGCAGGGCATTGGAATGAGAAGGACGTGAACTGAACTTTGCTTCCATCTCGTACTAGGTGTGTAACTTAGGGGCACATAACAGTTTCATGCTTGGATTCCTATATTTGTGGGACAGAAGCTGTAATATTTACTTTTGTGTTATTGTGACAATTAAAAAGCTCCAGGCATATGATGAGGTATTTTCATAATTAGTAGCCAGAAGTAGACCTTATACACATGTTTTGTTTTATTCTCTGCATTTTTTGGTATATTTTTATTTCTGTTTCACCTCTCACTAAAAAAGTTTGGAGGCACAGTCATTTCTTCTATTTATTTTATGTTTTCTGGAGCTTCATACTATTGAAGGGAAGTCTTTTGGCACAAGTATATTCTCCTAAGGGTGTATTTTGCGGGGGTGCTAATGAGCTATGGCTTTAGGACCTCTAAAAAGAGGGAGAGCACAACATATGTTCACATATGTAATCAACATTTTTGTCACTTTGCACATGTAAAATATTTTTCTGTCCTTCTTATTAAAGTAAAAGGGGCTCCAAAATTATATAAACTTTGGACCCCATGAAAACCTAGATTTGTATATATTATCTGTTGACTTATTTCCCCAATAGGGGGTGCTGGCTTTGTATAGATTTACCTTTTTCACACCCCATCCCTTCTATGTGGACTCAATAAAATTCACCCCCAAGAGGTGGCCTGCATTGCTGTCATGGTACCTACCTGCCATGAAATGTTGCTGTGTGGATCACACAGGAATTACACCGCTGATCTTGGCCCTAAACTTCATCAGTACTCCAAGCAAAGCAACAAAAATAATTTATAGACTCAACAATGTATCTCACAATGGGGAAGGGAGTTAAAGTGGCTGCTCCGTGATCCTTGTCTTTCCTAAGTAACACAAAGGGACCTCCAGAGGAACAGAAAGAAAACAAATGATTCAGTCTAATCTTGTAAATATGCTGAATGACCTCTTGGTAAATAGACTAATTATATTGCTGGAAAGAGATTCCATGTGTCCCAAATCTCTTAGCTGGATGCTCCTAGTTTAGGATTGACACTGGTATAGAGCACTGGGTGTATACACAAACAATGAATCATGGAACACTACATCAAAAACTAATGATGTACTGCATGGTGACTAACATAACATTAAAAAAAAAGGATTGACATTGTTAAACCTACAACCTATGGATTTAGAAGACAGAGCTCCCTAGAGAATGCCACTTTAGAAGCTAAATATTTGGGATATAGAGATATTTCCTAACTCAAATACTCCCTGCTAGGTGTGCTTGTCACTTTCTTCACTCAGAGACCTCCTATATCTGGGGTAAATGGTGCACATCCAGTGCCAGAGGAAGGTTTTGAGGAGCTGCCTTGGATGTCTCAGATCTATTCCTGCTTTGTGTGTGCCCCTTGATTATGATATAATCTGAGCCTTAGTAAAGTCTCTTGACGACCTCACCCTTTGGGTTGCCTCACCCCCAATAGGCTCAAAATGTCTCATAGTAACTAAGTAAAATAAATTTGGAACAGAAGTTATGGTCTATTACTATTTCTCATAAATGCATAATCCCTAAATATAAAATTTTTTTAGCTATATATATAGGTCAGATGAAAAAATAATAAGTAAAATGGATGTTTCAAATAGATGTTCATTAACACCCATATACTACCTAGTTGGATAAAAAGAGCTGAGAAGGAGATTTTGCAGGGCCATTCATCCTGATCATTAAATATTTAGGAATATTATTATATGATAAATATTTTATGTATGCAGTGACATTCCCCAAAATGTGATGAGTGTATTTGTCAATATATAAAGAACTTAGGTAAGTTGAATTATGTTTTCGTTGGCTCACAGAATTATTCCAAGAGGACATGAATCAGGAAGGATTTGATATGAATAATATATGTGTGCATTCATCAGATCATGCCAGAGAAATTCATCTTGTATATTTTTATTTGTTATTTTTGTTGTAATAAATATAATTTGGGGGAAATGAGTTATTTCCTGGGAAAAGGCACTAGAATAAAAAAGCCTTTTTATCTGACCAAATTTGGCATTATGACATTATACATTTCTCACATTAGGGTCATGTAGTGAAGTGGTCTAGACTAGAATATGAAATCACAGGCAATCAATCCTGGGTTAAAATTCCCCTGTGCAAGATAATTACCTCCTTTGAGTACTCATGTCCTCATTTTAAAGCAGGAGATTAATGTTGCCTAGTCCGTGGGGTTGTTTTTAGAATTAAGTGAGATGATGCAGATATGGAGAAAGTATCACAGTCCCCGACATGAAGGCAACACGTGGCAAATCGGAACCACAGTTTTTCATTGGACCCAACGAGGTCTTTTTCTTTTTCTTTTTTAATTTAAGGCCATATCTGAACTTGAATTTTCTATTTTAAAGGAGAAATGAGAAACCAGATGCCACGGTGCTGCTAAACAAAGCAGCACATGGCCTGACACCTTTTCAAACTGAAGGCATCACTTCCCTCCCTCCACACCCTGTTTCCTGTGGCAGAACTGTCCATGGGGCACCTGGTCAAATGCAGGCCTGATGAGAAATGGGAAACACAGCTTTCGGCATTTGGCTTTGCAGATGAATGAATTCTTCCAACCTCATGGTCATTGAAATAAAGGACTTTCTCTACAGTTACATTTGAAAGACCCATGCTCCATTGCTCTGTAAAGGGATCGTATTTGAAACCAGTCAAATCAGGGTTTGAACTGGTCATGTAAGCATTGAAATTCCCCACTGACTTTCTTCTCTTTGCTTTCCTATTACCACTCTGAACCCATTCTACTTGTGCAAGGTTATTTCTGAGGCCACTATATTTGCATTCATTGTATTACTATTAGGGCAATTGGTGGAAACTAGTTCATTCAGCAGAGAGCTAGAAAACAAAAACATTAGTAATTCTGCTGGAATTAACTAATTTATTTGTAAATATAAAGTCTAATCAAGACAAAAAGGAATGCTTCGGCAACATCATTTTCGCTGCCGAATCCCAGTTCTATTAAAATGGATTCGTTTCAATTTCCTCCAACCTTGCTGATCAGGTTGTAACCTGTAACCTGATACAGACTGAAACCCAGAACCTTCCAACCCCCACCCAGACAAAACGGTGCCTCCTGGAGGAAGCATTCTTTCCTACCTGCCAAATCATTGAGGGAATTTGTTGTTCGAAGCCCACTTCGTCCATATTACTCCGTAAAGCTCCACCCTGAGGAGTTAACCAGAAAATTTTTGCTGGTAATGGTGCTATATGATGAGCACCGTGGGGCCAGTAACTTGCAATTAACACTCATTATAACTATAAATGACAAACGGTGTGTCTCCATGAGGTTCTCACTCGGGTGTTTCTATATCCTCTTCACTATGGAAATAGTAAGAACCTTAACCCCAAAAAGCCAGGGTTTATTTGGGTTTGTGTCTTTATTTGTATAGGTTCTGCTGACTCTACTTTAACCACATTGTTCTTTTCCTATACTTGTCTTCCTTAGAATGTCCCTACGTTGTCTCAGGACCCTTACCACGATTTAAAAAAAATTTTCAGATTGTGCCTTCAGTTGCTCAAAGTTGCTTTAGGTAACAAACAAAATTGACAAAAATGTCTTTCCCTGGTTACTTATAATTTCTGCCCTTGAATGGTGTTCTGAATTTTTCTCCTTTTCTAAGAATAATCTGTGAATTATTTCTAATTTCCAAATGTATACCAAGTGAGCAAAACCATCAACCCCACCTCCAGCCCCTGGGAAACACTGTTCTGATTTCTAGCCCTATAGATTTGCTTTTTTCCAGAATGTCATTTAAATGCATGTCTGGCTACTTTTACTTAGCATAGTGTCTTTTAGATTTTTCTGTGGTGTTTCATATCCAGGAGTTCATTCCTTTTATTGCAGTCTGAATATACTACAACTCCTTTATCCATTCCCCAGTTGAGAATTTTAAATATATTTTACTTTCTTGCTTCACATAAACTTGTGAGTTCTGGTTTTAAGAAAAAAATCTCTCCTTTCTGCACCAGAGGCATTTTCTTCCAAGAATTTCTGGAATCCAGTATAGATATATTTCTGAATTTTAATCCCTATGTAATATTCTGAATTCTAATATTTCTGAATTTTAATCCCTATGCAATATTTCATGACAAAAACCTCTTGCAATACAAAAATTAGTTTGGAAAATTATTCATCAAGCCCCATTTAAAATCTCTTTCTCTATGAATAAAACGTAAGCTTCGAGAAATAAAAAAGTTTGTTATCAAAACAGTAGAAAAAAATGGGAAACACATTTCCTATTGTACCTAATAAGTGCTTATAAACAACAAAAGTTACTTAGGGTACATGGTAATTGTTTTGATAGGTTTTATTATTATTAGGTATTGTAAGGCCAACAGATCAGGAGATGATTGCCATTGAAAAGATAGTTTGTCGCTTACAGTTCCCAGGAGGAGGGGGCATACCACAGCATGGCGGCATGGCGGGCCACATGGGGAAGTGCTAGGATTGGTCAGGAGGCAGAGGGAGGCGGGGACTGCAGGCAAGGGCCTTTGTGGAATGGGTAAAGCGGGGTAAGCAGGATTAGGAGTGGGTAGTTTAAATAATTTTAGTGGGCTCTGAGACATAGGGGCTGTCGCCAGTATCTAGTATCTGGCCCTGGAGTGATTAGCATAGTAGTCGCGGGTATGAGAGCCCAGTAAAGGAGGTGGCCGGAGATGCAGGTTTTGGATTAGTTGGTTTACATTTGAAAAGCATGCTTACAGGTGAGTTATTTACCATCTCTAGGAATTGGCTAACTCTGGGTGGATCAGGCCCTTCGGGGTCAGCAAGGCCCTAGATGTCAAAGCGAAAGACACAGAAAAGTAAAGACATAGTTTATACAATAATATGTTTCCTAAGTATGTTTTTTTAAGAAATATAATGTTCAATGCTCTTTAAAATCAGTAGGAAGTTGCCTCGTCTAACCTAATGTAGCAGAATTCCATGTGATTACAGCCGATGGGAATAGGGCAAAGGGATCTCTGGTGTCCACACTGAAGAGTAGATTTGCCTCTTTGTGCATTTAAAGTAGTTTGGGGTGGATGGAAGCAAAGAGTTGGAATAAGAGCACACAGCAGCTGATTGAAAGCTAAGGGAAATAGGCAATTTCCATACAGCAAGAAGCGTTGAGTGGTTTAATCCTCTATTCAGAAAGCAGAAACTCTTGTTTGAATTGGAGGTAACAATAGAGCACATTTTATCAAGAAAGGAACTGAGACAAGGTTTGGAAATAACAAGGTAGTAAAACTGTTAGAAAAATTGTTTCTCTACTATTGTGATGAGGCCCCTATTGAGTTTTAAAAAGGAGGCATATTTTATGCCAGGCCATCAAGAGTGAGTAATCAGTTTCTATTGTGTTAATAGCTTTACATCTCATAAAAAGAGGAGAACCTGCCTGGTGTCTTTGTACCTGTCATGAATTCTACCACTCAAGTAAGCCCAGGAGTATTCACTGTGAACGCGTCTCCAATATGCTGGTCCTCTGTTTGCCCCTCACTGTTTAGTGTGACTAGAGACAGCATTGATCTGGGTGAATACTGGAAGAGAACTAGGATGACCATCCAAATTGATACATGAATATACTAGACTCTGACAAAAAAGAACACTGGAGACTGCTCAAAATCTAAATAATTAAGACTTTGGGAGTACACAGTAATGGTTTTTTTTGGTTTTTTTTTTTTTTAGTAATGGTTTAATATATTCCGGGTCTTAATAATTCTATAATCTTAGAAGAGGAAAGACTATAATTAAATTGTTGAAAGCAAAATGTAATCAAACCTAAAGACCTAGGCCCCATGCCGTTGATGAGTGGCTATGTTAGCATTAATTCTCACCAACAAAGCATGCTTTAAAGATTAGGCACGGAATCATGATTTAGGAAGCATGAGACTTGTACTGATGGTATTTATATTTTAAAACCTGATTTACATTATTAAGCATAATAAATAGCTACTGGCTACCCAAGATGATACAGTGTTAAAATTATACTTTTAAGTGATCTTTGTGTATGTGTGTGTGAGTGTATGCTTTTTAAATTTATTTATTTATTTATTTTTTTGTTTATAAAGGTGTGCAAGAACCACACCTTATACAGGTAATCCCTTCAATAGTAAACCCAATCTTGTGGCCCAAGCTTTGCCTAGCAGTTTCCAGCACTCTCCTAGTGCAGCATAGTACTTTTATTACAGCACTTACTACTTCAGATTATTTTTATAGTTACTTATGTATTGCCTCTCTTACTAATGAAGCTTTAGAATGCTGGTACTATAACTTATTTGTCTCTATGTCTTTAGTGCATGTACATATAAATTGATTCTAGAATTAATGGATTTTCAAAGTACTATGATTTTTTTTTTTAATTGCGAAGAACTAAAGCTTAATGTATATTACATTTATTTCTCATGAGATTTAAGTGACTGTTTTTATTTTAGGCTAAAGTTCTCATGCTATAATTCACTAAGATATCCTTCATCTACTGAGTCATTCTGTTAACAATTCTAATTCAAAGTGCAGAATTTACAAAAGTAGGATCTTGGAGAAGACAAATGTAAATCATCTCAGGAGAAGGTAACATGTATTTTAGGCCTAAAATTATTTCAATAAAATATCTAGTGCACAATAAAAAATAAAAATAACAAGACTGAGATGAGCTAACAACTAGAGATGAAGAAAAACTGGAAGGAACAATGGACAATAGTAACAAACCCAAAGAGACCCCAATCGTGAAGTTACCCTAGATGGACTTCAAGGTGCAGACGCTTATAATATGTAAGGAGATAAATGACAAAATTGAGAATGTAGTCAAAAAAGTGGAAGCTATTTTAAAAGTGAACAAATAAGAATTTCAGACCTAATAAACACCAAGTTCCAGTTACTTTTCTTCTCCCTGAAACAGTGGTTTAAAGTAGCAAAAATCACTATTATCATCATTAGCATTAATAAAATCATCATCACCACTTGTCATAATTCTGGGTTGACTGGGTTCAGCTAAGTAGTTCTTGCTCGTTGTTCTCTCCTGTGTTTGCAATCAGATGGGGGCCAAGGATGGAGTCTTCTCAAAGGCTTCCTCACTCACATGTCTAGAAGTTGATGTCATCTGGAACTTGATCATCCCTGGGAAGTAGCTGGTGTACGTAACAAGTAGCCTCCTCAGCATGGCCTGGGCTTCCTCAAAGCATGATGACTGAACTCCAAGAGCAAGCATCTCAAAAAAGAGGGAGTCAGGTGAAAGCTGACTTTTATGACTACCATGAGAGGCCATAGAGTGTTACTTTTGATAGAAGCAGTGTCAAAAAAAATTGCAGGTCCATACAACACACACAACAACAAACATTATGAACTAATTAGTTGTATGTAATTGAAGATTAGATTTATTTTTTAAAAATTAGTAATTAATGGGAGAAAAGAGCAGAAGAAAATATCCGGGGAAAAAAAAAAGCAGAGAGACAAAAGGTCGGAAGAGAATATGAGAAAAAACACATAGGATTCTTATGTTTTACTGGACTCCTAGAAGAAGAGAAGAGAGACAAGTGGACAGATGCAAAACTTCAAGATATATTGGCTGAGGAAATATTTCAAAAATAACAAAGACATCATACCATACAGTCAGGAATTTCTACTAAATCTAAGGATGATCAAAAGAAAGATGCTCTTGAAAGAAACTGGCTATTTCCAGAAGTTACAGTGTAACTTGTAGCTAATAGTTCAGTAGAAATTATGAAAGTCAGAAGAAAATAGAATAATAACTCTAAAGTGCTAAAGGGAATTAATTGTCTACTTAAAATTCCAAGCTTAGTGAATATATTCTTTAAGATTAAACGTGAAATTAAAATATTGTATAGAAACCAAAATCTGATATAATTCTTCTCCAGCAGACCTTCATCAAAAGGAGTACAGACATGCTGAAAGACATCTATCATGAAAAAAGGCTGTTCCCAGATAGATTAGAAATGCAGTATTGAATAAAGATAAATGAAAATAGTAAAGACATGAAACTTAGAAAGCTAATTCCAAAAGTTATATGGAAATTAACATGGAAAACCACATATGAATTAGCCAAATCATTGTTGAAGAACAGGCTGAGAAGACATACCCTTCCGGATATTTAGACATATTATAAAGCTAAACTGTTTAAGAGAGTCTAACAGCAGCACAAGAATGGATCTCTGGCCATTGGAAGAAACACGTTTTTGGTTTTTTTTCATTTTATTTTTTCAGTGTTCCAAGATTCATTGTTTATGTACCACACCCAGTGCTCCATGCAATACGTGCCCTCCTCAATACCCACCACCAAGCTCACCCATCGCCCCATCCACCTCCCCTCTAAAACCCTCAGTTTGTTTCTCAGAGCATTGGGGGAAATCGGAGGGGGAGACGAACCATGAAACACAGACTTTTTATGTAGATATTTGTTTTATGTCAAAGGTGGTAATGGAAAGCATTTGGGAAATAGTCTTTTTATTTTTTTAAAGATTTTCTTTATTTATTTTAGAGAGAGAGTGCGCTCACACGTGCAAGTCAGTGGAGGGGCAAAAGGAGAGGAAAAGGGAGAAAATCTCAAGCAGACTCCCCACTGAGCATGGAGTCAATCTTTTTAATAAATGGTGCTAAGTCAGCTGGATAGCCATAGGGAATAAAAACTAACTGACTCACAATAATATTGTAATAATAGTATGTGGTGACAGATTGTGACTACATTTATTGTCTTGGGCATTGAGTAATGTACAAAACTGTCAGATCACTATATAGTATACCTGAAACTAATATAATGTTGCATGTGAATTATACTTCAATAGTAAAAAAGAGTAACTGATCCAACATTACATATATAAACACTAGTAATATTAATTATAGGTAGATTATAGATTTAAAATATGAGATTAAAATAATATAATTTTTTGATTCAAAGGGAGGAGAATATCTACATGATTTCCAAGGAGCCATTCCTTTTAAATAGAACTCCTGAAATATTAATAAAAGAGTCAGTATATTGGATCACATTAAGAATAAAAAAATTAAGAAATTCTGGGGTGCCTGCGTGGCTCAGTTGGTTATGCATCCAGCTCTTGGTTTTGACTCAGGTCAAGATGTCAGAGTCCTGATCATGCTCCATGTTCATCAGGGAGTCTGCTTGAAGATTCTGTCCCTCTGCCCTTCCCCCCCACCTCGTGCATGCTCTCTTTTCTCTTTCTCTAAAATAAATAAATATTTTTTTAAAAAAGAAGAAGAAGAAAAGGAATATTAAGAAATTCTATTTATAAAAGACCATGGAGGGCATGAAAATTAGGCATGGTATGAAAGAAAATACTTGCAACATATGTGACTGATGAAGGGCTCATATCCAGACTATGTAATGAACTAAAAAGAAGCAATAAGGAAAAGATAACCCAATACAAAAATGAACAAGTAATTTGAACAGGCGCTAGACAAAAGAGGATATTCAAATAATCAATACAGATAATAAGATCATTCAATCTTCTTATTACAAATTCAAGTTTTGATGAAATAAGATAGTCCACATTCAGTTATGGCTAAAAGTTAAAAGACTGACAATACCAAATGTTAGTGAAGATGTGAAGTAACTGGAATGCTCACCCATTATAGTAGGAGTGAATTTTGTACAATAACTAGTCTGTTATTATCTAGTAAGCTGGAACATATGCATACTCCATAACCAAGCAATTCCATTTCTAGATATGTGCTCTATGGAAATGCTGTACACATCTGTCAAGAGACAGGGACTCAAGTATTTATATATTTGGTAAGAGCCCCAAATGGAAATAATCTGAATGTGATTCAGCAGTAGAATGGAAAAATAGTTTAGCAAAATCAAATAATAGAATATTTCAATAACAATGAATGGCTTACACTATACACAGCTACATTGATGAATAAATATCATTTTCAGGGAGGAAAAGAAGCCAAACACAGAAGAATAAAATTGAAAATTCAACAAGACTAAACTACAGTGTTTATGGATGCATATTTAGATGAAAAACTAAAAAACAAAAACAAAAACAAAAAACCCAGGAAGTTATTGCCATAAAAATCTGGTTAAATCAGAGTGTGGAGTGGGGAGGTGGTAGGAATTGGGGAACAGAAAATCCTAGGATGCTAACTATGCTCTAAGTTTTGATTAAGTGGTAGTTATACTTGTGTTTACTTTCTGATACATCATTGAGCTCTATGTTTATATTTTATCTCATTTTTTCTATACATGTTTCTTACAACTAAAAATCATGAAATGAAAATGTGAAGTAAAAAGTATGAATATATTACAATTATATTTCTTAGAAATTTGTTATTTTCAAACATCAAGATATTCTGAATCTTGTTTCAGAATATTGAAAGATAGAACACGTTATTATATAGTGCGTATATGTTAAAATATTTTGTTATCATAATATTAGACCAGTTTTGAACTCATTATCTTTACCTCTCAATTTTTTAACTGAAAGGACAATATGCTAGGTAATAAGATTATGACAAGTGGTTAAGTCAGGAACGGTTTGGTGTTTACATTTCCCTTTTGATCCTGCAGGTTAATTCTAAATTTAAATGTGTCTAAGAGGGGTGACTGGGTGGCTCAGTCGTTAAGCATCTGCCTTCGGCTAAAGTCATGATCCTGGAGTCCTGGGATCGAGCCCTGCTTGGCGGGAAGCCTGCCTCTCCCTCTCCCACTCTCCCTCTTTGTGTTCCCTCTCTTGCTGTCTCTCTGTCTGTCAAATAAATAAGTAAAATCTTTAAAAATAATAAAAAAATAAATGTGTCTGAAAAACAGAGAATCTTAATACAAAATGCAGATCATTTAAATCTAGGTTACCACTGGCACAGAATATCAAAGTTGATTGATTTCCTGAATGATAGACAGATATGAGTTTGTAGGGTTGAAAGTCTTCCATCTTTGACCATATATTACATGGACATAATGCTCATCAATTCATTTATTTCTTCATAGAGTCACAAGATTTCACAGTTGTTGGGTTCTGTTTTTTGAAATAAATGAGCATGGTGATTTTATTATTATGGTCCCTTAAGCAACTACTTCTTGAAATCAAAATCAAAGCTTCAAAAGATTTCCTGTAAAGCAGTTCATCGATAGTAACAATTTTGATCAAATGAACACACTTTAAATCTAAAGAGGTGAAATAAGCGAATTCCTATAAAAAGGACTGAAACAAGCAGAAAGGAGGGATTTTTCTTTTGTTCTCAGAAATGCCCTGTATTCAACCAGCGTGCCCAAAAGTGTATTTGTAGATTCAGCCTTGAGTTTCTTATAATTTTTGTCCTTGATTTTGCTTGTGTTCACCAGCACAAAGATGGCACATAAATTCCAAAACTTGCCTTTATCAGACCATACATAACAAAAGCCTATCTTCATGTACCCAGGATATTATACAATGTCTAGATTAAAATGTTCCCTCCTGTGTTAATGTCAAATCACTTTAATAAGTGTTGTAAAATATATATGTGGGGTGCCCGGATGGCTCAGTTGGTTAAGCATCTAACTCTTGATTTCAGCACAGGTCATGATCTCAAGGTCCTGGGATTGAACCCTGCATCGGGCTCCCCATTCAGTAGGGTGTCTCCTTGTCTCCCTATCCCTCTGCCCCTCTCCCTACTCATGCTCTGTCTCTTTCTCTCTCTCTCTATGATAAATAAATTTTTTTTTTTTTTAAGAATATATACCTAAAGTCCTTGTCTGGAAGTTCCTCTCTCCAACAAGCACATGTATTTCTGGCACATAGTAGGCACACACAAAAAAAATTTGCTTATTTATTTGAAAATATTTTAGCCTAAGTCAATTATTTACTTAAAGAATAAGGTTTTTGTTTTTGTTTTTGTTTTTGTTTTGTTTTTTGGCTTACCTTCTCTCCAAATGGCAGGGGCTCGATAAAGTACGCACCAAAGATGCCAAGGTAGCTAGCTATAGATTTGGCCCAAACTGAAGAAAGAAATAAACATAAGGTTTTTGGTAAAAACACGTTTAGGACAATATAGATTACAAAACTAGGCAAAATAATACTTTGGTTGTCTAAAACCAACCAGCGAGTGTCAGTTACTTTCTCCAATCACGCTGCACTGTTGCATGCAGGACATGTGTATTCTCAAACAACATTAAGCATTTTCATCTCTGTCTTGACACTAGTCATCCATCAAAAAATGCTAATTATATTAGTTCTTTCCTAAGCTGGCTCCCTTGGAAGGAAGTTTTTAAAATGCAGTGGAAGCATTATTATGAATTTACTTAAAGTATGAATTTCATACATTTATTGATGAGGACAAAAAATAGAAAAAAATATCCACCAAAGAATTATTTTTCTTGCGTGTGAAAAGACAACCTAAAAATAGGTCTTAAAAATCATGTAAACAGCACTGCCTTTTTAAATAGAACGAAGTGAAAGGATCAATGAAAGTTTATACTCAGTAGTAAGAACTGTGTGTATCCTGGATAAAACCTGTTTGCTCTGTCTTTAAACTTAAAAGCTTAATTTATGAGAGACATTTTAGACTGCAGGGGTCAGCTCAAGGGTGTGTATGATTTTGGGAATATTATGGTAACATGGGGGGAGGTTGAAAGCTTCCTCAAGAAAGATAATGTGTTGTTTCAAACTTCTTTTGAATGGAAATCATAATTTAATTCCACCTCATAAGATGAGATCATGGTTGGGTCTATGTGTCACTTTGGGTCCCTGTTGAGGAGCATTGAGATTCTTACTGTGTTCTTCAGGGACGAAAACGATGCTTTTATAACGTTCACACTTACACCTTTGAACTTTGGGTCCATATTTATAAAAGAAGGTATTTTCCAAGTAAGTTACTATTCTTATCTTCACACGAGTGCCTTCAAACAACCTAGCAACGCCTCACTGACGTAGAGGACAGCAGTACCGAGTGTTAGCCTGATGTCTAGACATATTTTCCTTTTGATCTAAAACTAGGAGGATATTAGTGACCCACTATGATGTCTTTTCCCCAAAATGCCCATCTCCTAGTACCTCTCTCAAAGACTTGATATGGACTGGACCAGCCTGATATTTTGAATGTACCCAGCATCCAATTAAAAAAGGATGGCTCTTGAATTTCTCTGCCTCATAATTATCACAATTTTCTGGAGAATCCTTCAGATCTGCACACCAAAAGCTCATTCTCCGGTGGTTTTCATGGCTCAGGATAGAAAATATTTGGGTAACATTTGTTGTCATATTCTGTTTGACTTAGCCAAGAACTAACCCTCCTGCCCCAAACACAAGATTCTATGGCACCAGCATTCACTTAGATAGACTCCATGACCTAACTCAAGACGTCTTCCAAGACAAAGCCTTGGTGTGTTTAAATTTTGTGCCGTCTTTCTCTTAAGATTTTAGTCCACAGACATTTTTCTTCTCCCATCTAGTTCCCTCTCTTTGGGTTCTTATTATACAATATTTTTTCAAATTTCTAATTTTAACTAATACGCCAAACCCAAGATCATCTGTTGACATCCCTGGGCAACATGCTTTGATGCTATGGCTAGAGGCCGAGCTTTGGAGTAGGCACATCATGCATGCCAAGTAATGTATTTATTATTATTATCATTATTATTATTAGTGTCACCATCCTTATTATTTTGCATCACAGCAACCTTCTTAGATGTACTGCCATTATTTTCCTCATCTTATAAATGAGAAAATGGAGCATGTGAGAGATTAAATAACTCGTTATGAATTAAGTTTGGGCCCAGCAATACAGAAATTACCTACTCAAAGGATTTGGGGAGAATTCAGTGTAGGAATTCTTTAAAGAGGGTGTGGGTGTGATTGGAACAAACATAGGGTGGTGGGCATCCCAAGACTAGCAACAGAGAGAACCTTTTATCTACTCCATGCCTGAGGGAACAAGGAAACCAGAACCCAGAGAGAACTTGGATCCCTGGGAGATGGAAGCTTGCCAAAACCACAGTGCTGAGATGAGAAGGAAAGGGTGGGGGGAAAATACCTCCTACTCCAAACCAGAAAGCAAGCAAGAAGTCAACTTCCCAGGGCACAATGCCAGACAGAGGCATCAGAAAAAGGACAGAGACTATTTATCGGTACAAATAGAGAGAATCAATACCTTCAAGGTCACGCAAGTCCTTATGAGCACATCCAGAAAAATTCTTGCCTGAATCCAGAAATCTTCTTTTCAACTAGAAGATTTAAGTGATAAATGATTAGACTATTTTCTTTGACACGTGCTTGCATTAACGACAAAATACTTCGTGTCTCTAAAGTTAAATTCAGTCATATTTATGTTGATTTAAAATATTCATAACAAATATGCAGCCAAAACATCTAAAATGACAGCATGGGATCCTTACAGAATATATATCATTGTTCTGTTTACTAGTAAAACTGGTTCGCGTGAACCCTGCAATAACATAGAAACTAAAGAAATAAGAAATTCCCACTAAAAAAAGTTGTTTTCTTACTCTTTGCACCAACGTAAATTGTCATGTTTTCAATAGAACCCCAGAGAAGAATACATAAAGTCACCCAAATCAAAAATCAGAAACTAAGCCTGTCCATTTATTCCAGTCCTGATCAACTATAAATGTTTTTTTTGCATTTTCTACTAAATATGCAGCAAGCTGACAATAGGTATAGTAATGGGCTATTTTGCCTGCCATTCTAACTACATCAGTTCCATGCTCCGCTGCACTAAATATAATGAAACTTGTATAGGGGAAGATAGCACAGCCCCTGAGAACAAAAATGAATTTCAAAAAAGGCAACATTACCGGAGCTATACAATCAAAACCTTCCACTGCGGGAGAAACAGGGTGAAAAATGACCTTTACATGAGCTGGTGAAATAGCAAAGTGGTTTTCGTTCCCTTCTCGAACACGGTCTGTGTTGGTGGAAGCAGAAGGCAGATTTCCCCCGTGGAAAGCTGCCACTTTACCAGGGGAAGCAGTTTTTCACAGGCAAATTCTCTTTCGGGGACAATTGCCAGTTTGACAGAGCACACACGGGGGAGTGATTGGCTTGTCAGAGCCGCGTGGGTCACAGTTTGAGACCAGGAAACACCATCTCCAAACACAGACAATGCCGCATCACCTGGACATAGAGAGGAGGCCGAGGATATTGAGCAGCACAGCAAGAGGACATTTGCTAAGGAGGATGTTTTCTTGTTGGTCTCCAGATACTGTATGCTTTTGTGAAACCATCTCTCACAATCACACTAATAATATCTTTCATTTCCAAGTGCTTGACAGTTTCCAAAATGCTTTCACATTTTGATCCTCCTAGCAATCCTATAAAGTGCGTAAGGCAAATAGTTTTATAGGGGAGCAGCTGAGACTTGGGGGTCAGGTGACTTTTCCAAAGCATGGGAGCTGAGCCCAAGCCCTTGGACTCCTCATCCCTGTGTTTCCCAGCGTGTCATCTTAGCCTTGCACATTCTCCTTCCCTCTGTTAGGGGTCCCCCAGTGCCAGTCAGTCTCTTAACCCTGGTCTCAAAACCTTTACCACTTCCGTTGACATAAATTGGAAAGAAACAGGAGATTTGCTTTTCAATTCTCTTGTTTTCTACCTTGCTTATTCCTTCTCCCCTTCCACTTGTAGGAAAACCTAATTAAAGTAGCAAGAGAAATAACTGTGGGGAACTGAAATGAGTAATCAATCCCTAGGTAGAAAAAAAAATAGTATGAATTATATAAACATAAGATAACTTTATAGCTCCAGCATTTAGAATTGTAGATAACAGAGCAATACAAAATGTTATATAATTGAGATTCTATAAACATCCTTATATGCAATAAGAAAAAAATGAAATCATACAGACACAACTTAGCGACAAATGATCTTTTTGTTCATAGAGAAGATAGCATTTCAAATTAGCACTCGTGGAGCTTTAACAACTAGCAAAGCTGAGAGGAATATTTTTCTCTAAGATTACTTTGATCCAGAGTAGGTATTTACAGTATGCAGCCAAGGGCTTTGACCATTAAGAAAAATAAAATAAAATGCATACTGCTTGAATCCCCATTAGGTCTCAAGGGTAAAAGAGTAAATTTCTCTCAGCTACTTTCCTTATGGAGTTTTTATTCCGTTCTTTACAACAGTTGGTGCCAGGCTGAGACTGGTAGAAGATTCCCAGAAAGCCCCACCTCCTCGGGGCTTCCACAGTCTGTCATTCCGAGCTGAGCAGGAGGCCGGAGAGGATGCTGAGAGCCCAGCTCATCCATCTTCTCTGTCTCTCTGCCTGGCCGCTCATGCAGAGAAGCTGGGGAGCCTCGAAAGGGGCCAGTTCTTAAATTAGCTGCAGCAGGTGTCTTGACCAGCTCTGGCCACAGTCGTAAGAAATGTTAAGTTGGCACGTGTGTAAGCAAGGATTTTCTTATCTCCTTGCCTCCTCCTGATGCACCAGGAAACAAGGATCTCAGGCAGCGCTCTGGCTGGCGACATCAATGTGGTCATGGCTCTCACTTCCACAGACTTGAAATTGCCCCCTCCAGAAAATCAAAACTCTATTTCTAGAAATACCTCTCAGTTACATAAGTAATTAATTTCATTCCTACCAGCAGCCTGCCTCAAGTCTCTTGAAGGTGCTTAATTAACAATTGGAGATATTTCTGGAAATATGAAAGGAATGGATTTGGGCGCAGGCATGGAGATGTGGTGAACTGGAGGTGGTGGAGAGAGTAGGAACTACGCTCAAGGAGTGCCCGAATCTCACTCGTGCAGCTTTTCTAAATCGCCACCTGTCACCACGCAGCCTGTCCTCGGCCGGGCCAAGTGCTTGCACACCGTGCATGAGAGAGAAATGTGGAAGGAGTGAACAAGCTAACGAGGATTTGATCCTGTGAGAGGGCTCTGCGTCGTTCTTAGTTCTCGCCTACATTGGATGGAGCAGGAAACCATCCGGGGCTTGCTCTAAAAGCACTAGTGTTAAACTTAGGTGTGCAGAAGTCACAACCTGAAGTGTTTATTTCAAATACAGCATCAGTCCCCATTGTCTGAAGCCTTATGGAATCCATCCCCTGAAGTAAATTCTGCCTCACCTGAGACAAAATGGAACAGAGCTGAAAATTCAGAGAGGCTACAGACCCTTGCCAAGCCTCTGCTCGCCTCCTCCTGAGTCTCCACCACTGAGCGGCTAACACTGAGGCACAGGCTGTGTCTCCTCCTAGCTTACGTCACTGAACAGGTGAATTTGAGAGTCTCACCCATGTGTGGCCTATCAGGGAAATGTGGTCAGTCTCCTCAGCCAGGGCTGTGGGCAGAATGAGCAAGGGGAGGTCCGTCTAGAATATTCTCTGAGGATGGGACTCTGGAAATAACGTTTGCATCGTGAAGTTGACTGTGTTCTCTGCTTGTTCTGATCTTCACTCTCTCCTTCCTGGCTCCTGAGACTTTTTCTGCCCTTAGCCTACAGCCAGCTTATTCACTGAAAGATGTTCTTCTTTGAAGATCATTTTCTCAGCTCAATCCTTGTTGATTTTTATCACCATCTGACTCACTGACCTTTCCCATACATCTTTTGTGTGTGTGTGTGGATTTGCTGCTTCTGTCCTCTCTCTCACACCCCATACTCTTTCTCCACTTTCTTACCAGCATTAATGCCACCTGAAAGGTTGTTTTTGGCTCACTAACCCACACTCTCCTAATTCCAGGTGTGAAAGGTCACGCCAGAGGATTCCAGCGCTCACATGTGCCTTCCCTAGTGACCCTCCTCATCTGGCCTCTCCTGACATCCAGGCCATAATGGCCGTTCTTGCACAAAACAACTCCTAGGCTCAACATCTAAGAATACATTTTTTGGTTTTGGCTCTTTCTGTGGTTTTCTGTCTATGGCAAGAGCCTCTTCAGTAATAACATCAAAATAAAATGCATTCATTTTACTCCATACCCTCAAATGATTGTGGAAGCTAGGGAGCTGGAGAGAGTGGGGGCAGAAACTTGGAAAGATTTTTCCCCACAAATGTACAGAAAGCCTGTAGAGCTGACCCGAGGACTAGGTAATGTGAGATCACAGGAAATGAAAACCATTGCCAATTACTTTCACAGGCAAGGGAGTGAGGATGTTGCTATTTGAAATTGCAACTATTTCCCAACTATGGCTGGCTCTAGAATTTAATACAACTCAGTTGAGCAAAGAGAGTGGAGATTCTTTATTTTCTATCTAATATTTTTATAAGCCCCTTCCCAATGAGGAGGTCATTTTAACTTGCCATTTTAAATTGTCATTTTGGGAAGTGTCGTCTTGGCAATATACTGGTTTCCTCCCCCTTCTTCTGTTTTATATAGTGAGCTGTTTGAACAGACGGCTGACTTCCAGGGCCTTAGGTAGTTAAGGAACCTCAGATCAAGCACCATCTGGTCTGGTCTACCCCACATTGGCATCTGCTAAAGCTATCCATTTGGCCTTTTGGGGGGATATACTGGCACTTTTCACTGGATCCACTGATCAAAGCATTTTCCTTAATCTTAGAATGCTTATATCCTCTTCTTCAACCCCAATCCTCTGCCCAGAACTTTCTAGATGCTTTGCCTCAACCAAGGCCGATGGGGAGTCACAAGTGTAGGGTCATTGGCTCAATCTAGATACCAACTTATTAATTCCTGTCTTCTCCAGAATGTCCACTCAGATAAGAGACATCAGGGTATATAAGCCTCACCCAGTAATTTTTGTTTTCTCTTTCCCACCATCACCCAGGTCTGGAAGGATCAGAGTCCTCTCTTAAGTTATGTCTCAGTTTCTCTCTAGCCAGGTTATATAATAAAACTCAGACTTAGGTCCTCTAGACCTGACTTTTGAAAATTTATAAAAACCTGCTAGAGAGACTCAAATCATACTCTAAATTTCAGAAGCAGAATATTGACTTCATATTTATTTTGCTGTAATAATAGTACTCAAAGCAAATACAAACCCTTGGCAGATTAGGGAGAAAGTGCCCTTGAGTAATAAGGTGCCCTTGAGTGACAAGTCTTGCTGAGTCTAAGGCTGTGTTGGGGGAACAGAAAGTGGCACCGCTTGGGTGTGGTGGGCAGTAGTTTTTTTCTCTTTTCACCACACACTGACTCAGAAAGCAAAAGTCTGCGTAGATCTCAGCAGGAAGAACTAGAAGAGATACATCCCTAGTGAAGCAAAAATGAAAACAGAAATACATTTCTCTTGTAAAGTCTAGTTTTCTCCATTCTTTGCTCTCCCCACCACCCACATAATTTTTGTCACGTCAGAGACATGGATCCCACTCACCACTCACAAACGCCCAGAGACAGGATGTGGGATTTCCACTGGCACAGGGGAGCGCTGGCAGAGTTGGAAGACGGCTGGATTAGTCAAGCGGGGATGTCTCACCATCTGCAGTGAGCAAGCTGGCGACCCAGCAGAGCTGGTGGTGTAAATTTGAGTCCAAGTGCAGGAGAAGACTAATGTCCCAGCTCAAAAATAGTTAGGCAGAAAGAGTGAATTCTCCTTTACCCCTTGTCTTCTGTTCAGGCTTCCAATGGATTGGAGGAGGCCCACCCACAGTGGAGAGGCCAATGCTTCACTTAGTCTGCAGATCCAAATGTTAATCTCATCTGTAAGTAGCCCCCCAACACACACACACATACCCAGAACATTATTTAACTCAATGTCTAGTCACCCTGTGGCCTAGTCAAGTGGGCACATAAGATGATCCAACACATCTGCCATGAAGAGTGGGCTCTTGGCTCTACAAAGGTGATTTCAGGATGTGAGGCAGGCAGTTTGAGTGAGAATTTCCAATAGCAGTCATGGGACTATTGAAGCTTAATAAGTGATAAATTGTACTGATCTGAATGGTCATAACTGAACCTTGGTGTGAGCTACAGGTTCGTGCTGGAGGCCATGCCCTTCTTCCGTGAACACCTGGGCAGTAGCAGGATGAACCTGTCCCACCCTCCTCTTAACTCTTGCATGGAGCTTATCAAGGAGAAGTAAAAGTACTCAAGTCAAGACTGAAGAAACACAGCATAGTAAATCACGTTTTAATGGTATTAACCACTTCTTAAAACATAGTGATTACTAAATGGACTTTAAAGCAAACTACCCCCTCAAATGGAACTAAGTCACAGGTTAGTTAGGAACGTCTATATTTGAAAGAAGACTTTAATCATGTAGCCAAACCTTCTAACTTTAAAAACAGCAATACTGAAAACCAAAATTGGGTAAGAATAGGTTAAGTATTATTTTTTTTTCATGTATCCAACTTCCATTTCTTTACCTATTTTGGGGACGTTCAATATCAGTATCTCTTCTGTCCTTTGCTTTCTTCCATGACTTGATGTACGTAGGAATCTAGAAAGCAGTTAAGGTAGATTGGAGGTGAAGGTGGTTAGGAGGGGAGCAAAGGGTGGTAGGGATGGAAAACCTGCTCAAACAGTTAAAGCAATTATATTCTCAGAAGCCCCCTTACCTTCCCTAAGAAATCCCGAATCGTTTCTGCTTTGTCTAGATTTTTAAGATTTTTGAGCCAATGTGATTTTCCTTCCTTTCATGTTTTGTATTAAAAATCTAACTGGGAAAAAGCCATGTAAAATTAAAAGTGCTGGGATGTTAGAATTGCCATAATACGGATTTATACCTGATTCATCAGGGGAAACACAGAGATGGTTGGTCAGTCCTTAACTAGGATACATCAATATGAACCTTGATGAGCACCAGATTCTTATACCTAAAAAGGTCAAAGATACCAAGGGATAACATAAAAGGATTGACACTTTTATTTATTGATGGGGAAATATTGGTTCCATTTCTTAGCTTCTACTTTCAAGGTGACTCAAACGTATCTGTTCACCGTATTTTCAGTTCAGATTTTTTTTTATTTGAGTCTAGTTGACACACAGGGTTACATTGGTTTCAGGTGTACAACTTCATGATTCAACATCTCTATACGTTATGCCCCGCTCACCACAAGTGCAGCCCTCCTGTGACCATACAACACCATTACAATAGCATTGAGTATATTCCCAATTCAGATTTTTAAAGGAATTCAACTTTAAGTTTAAATAGAGTTTGAAAATTAAGGTGTATTAACCTGGAATGGTGACATTTGACATTCTTTAAAAAAAAAAAAACTAGGTAGTTGCATTTGAAATCCTTCAATTTTTAAAATTTAAATAAATTCATCTTTTCATCGTTTTCCTGAATTTTCATTTCCACTTCAAAACAAATGAAAAAGCTGTAACTCAAACATATGTTGACATCTATTGTAAGACCCATCAGTATTTGCCCTCAGTACATCAGAATGATTGTGTCATTTTACTGGGTGGCTTGTTTTGATCATGGCAATGAAAGACTAAAAGTTATACTGTATCAGGGATCTGTCAACTAAAAAACATGTAGAGAAAATTTTAACATAATATAACCAATTCCCTAGCTTTCAATCTCCAAAATGTATTATTATATTATGTATTTCATATAATCATCTACTCATGTGCTGAGTTTTCAAATGAAAAGGTAAATATATATGAGAGTTAATGCAACTCTTGAGTTGATGTTTATATATATATATTTTTTAAGATTTTATTTATTCATTTGAGTGAAAGAGAGACAGAGATCACAAGCACGGGGAGAGGTAGAGTGAGAGAGAGAAGCAGACTCCCTGCTGAGCTGGAGCCCTGACCCCAGGACCCTGGGATCATGACCTGAGCTGAAGGCAGATGCTTAACCGGCTGAGCCACCCAGCAGCCCCTACTTATTTCTTTTTAATATGATTTTTAAAATATTTTCTCAAAGACTAATACAGTGCCTGACATGTGATTGGTGGATGTCCAAAAAAATGTCAACGAATGCATAAAAATAACCTAAAAAGAAAAGGCAAGATTGTAAGGTGAAAAAGTAAACCAATGTAAAATCAAGCAGTCTTGCATTTCTTTTCTGTTTGGCTACAGTTGAAACACTTTCCTCTCTAGTCACTTGAGACACTGAAATTATCTTTAATTTAAAAATTACCTCATTAACTATGTTTGGTGCAAAAAGGGAATAAAAATGTAATTTATAAACCCTGATTATAGGCTCTTTTGCTCTGAAGGAATATAATCTCATTTTTAGGCTCCTCTCAAAATGGTGAAGAGAGGCATAACTCGTCTAATTCAGTGAGTAAATATTAGTAACTTGCATGTTTAACTGTAAAAATTTCCCAACCATAGCTTGGCAGTCAAATTCACTTCAAAAGGGAAGTATAATTTCTAAATGACAGAATTTAAGTTTTCGCTCAACTTGCTTTTGTTATTAGCTCTTTCCCAGACAAATCGGCTTGAGTCTATGTGGATAGCTGTTTCATAGGATACACACCCAGCCTCCCCCAAACAGTTTTAAAAAAGAACAAGCATACATCTGCGAGGAACGTGAGATGGACCAGTTCTCTGTTCTCTTTGTGGTAGTTTGGCCTACTCCATTCAGAAGAATACACTAACATCAGGGGATTAGTCTCTAAAAAAAAAAAAAAAAAATTCTCTCCTTTATGTTTTATTTTGCTTTATTTCTCACTCTCAGGAACTACAAAATCAATTCTTGTCAAGTTGCCATCATACTGATAATTTTCAAGTCATTTCAGTCCACAAGCAAATGGAGCCTTGGGTGCTTTTTGTGATTGGCGCTGGGGGTTAAGGATATTAAACTCCTAATCCTCAAGGCGTAGCCAATATTTTTCCAATAAAGCCACTAGGAGATATGTATACAGGATAAATATAAAATTAGCTGTAAGCCTTAAAAAAAATTTTTTTTGCCCTAAACCCTCATAAACATCTAACGTAGCTATATAATAAGGATAATGGTAGTAATTTGTGATCATGTGTTGAGGTAATTAAAAACAACTAAAGTGTTATGATTTACTTTACATCTTTACCTGGTAGATTTTTCAGTTCTAAATTTTTGAGGCAGAAAGGAAGGTAAGTAGAAAAGCCTCTTACAGGTATCTCTTTTTAAGAATTTACAAAAGCCAAAATTGGGGGGGACACTCGATTGACTTTTGCATTGAGTTGAAAAAACCAAAGGAGAAAATTTGAAAGTAAGAAAAAGTAAATAAAATGGAATAAAATTAAAACTTTGAAAATATTCGAAAAGATGGAGCTATTTTAATTAATGTGATTGTGATTTGGCCATCACGAGGGGAAGACAGAGAATCTTCAAACAGATTTGTACACTCAAGATGATTTAAACCAACTCTTTCATTTAAAAAACTTAGTTTTATAAAGGATCAGAAATGTATATCACAAAGCTAATTTTCAGCAGAGTCTGAACTAAAATCAGGATCTCCTTGCAGGATCAGGTTTCTCAACTTGTTTGAGGGAAAGCATTGTATCCCTAAGGTCCCAACAGTGAAATCAACCAACAGCTGCCATATGTATTAAACGTTTGGAGCCATAGAATAATAGAGTCAAGGGGCAGAGAGAATGGCAAATGCTCTACCATACTTTCCTCCTCACAAAGGACTTGACATGAACTTGGGAGTGCAGGGAGGGTTTGATTGCAATTCACCTGTTTTATTGATTAATTGACTGATTTATGGGCACACCATGGAGAAATATTCTCGGGAACTGGATTTGACAGAAAAGGAACAACAGCAGAGAGAGAGAGAACACCTTCAAAATGGTTAACCCAAGCCCCGTGCTGAGCTCTTTCTTTCTCTCCACTACAGAAACTTTCATAATTAAAGATTTATGCATGCCTTTCTGCTTCTCATCTTGAATGAACAAAATCGAGCTTAGTGATAATGAGCTTCCCTCTAAAATCACGGGTCTGGGTTCAGACCACAGCTCAGCTACTTAAATTTCAATGACCTTGGGCAGATCCGTTCGCCTCCTTCGGACAGTGTTTTCTGTAGGGGGAAGCGGTGAGGGCCTTGCAGGTGTTTGAGGCTTAGTGAGGTAATGCACATACTGTGTTCAACACCAGGCCTGGCCTAAATCCTTGCCCCCTGAGGGCTAGCTATTATTCTCACCGTTGCTACAATTGTTGCTGTTATTTCAATTCATTATAAACCAGAACTCTGCAAACTTGGTTGTCTTGAAAATCAGATCAGATGTCTTTGCTAAACTGGAAAGAGATTGTGCGTGCGTGTGTGTGTGCGCGTGCGTGTATGTGTGTGTGTGTGTGTGTGTGTGTGTGTGTGTGTTTCAACTGGAAGAGAGGCCGCAAATGATCAGTACAGTATTTTATAAGTTTAACAGTAAAAGTGTATTTGCTAAGTGACGGAGACTGAGTAAGGCACATTATAAACACTACATCGCCACAAAAGCCCAGTGAGAGTACTCTGACCCTTGCTTTAAAATTTCACATCAATGTTAATTAATTGAATCCAATTAATAAGTTAATAGCGCTTCTCTTTTTAATTTGACCGTTTACATGAAGTATTAGTGAGGGGCACCTGGGTGGCTCAGTCAGTTAAGCATCCCACTCTTGGTTTCGGCTCAGGTCATGATCTCAGGGTCCTGGGATTGCCTTGCTCAGCGTGGAGTCTGCTGGACTCAGTCTCTCTCTGCCCCTCCCCCCAGCCCACACGTACACACGCACGCTCTCTCTCTCTCCCTCTCCCTCTCTCTCTAAATAATAAATAAATCTTTTTTAAAAAGCACAGCTACTTTCTTATGCATTTGTCCAGAGTTTCATGTACGTGCAAGCAAAGACATACTTTTCTTTACAAAAATGTTAGTACACTATAAATATTACTGTCACCCTCTTTTCATTTAGTGCTGTGTTTTAGGTATCTATTTTGACAGTAGTGGTGATAATAGTACTATTTAATGAGTAATAATAATAACATACACTGTTTTAAGATTTACATATATTAACTCATTTAATGTTCAAACAAACCTCTGAAAAAAGTACTGACATAATATACCTACTTTATAGATGAGAAGTTATTAGGTATTGTGAGTTCCAAATATTTTTCCTAGTTTTTATTTGCCTGCTAATGTGTATGATATCTCTTTTATTTTAAAAAAAAAGTTTTTTTTCAGGCAAATTCATTTTTTTTTTTTTCTTTTGTCACCTTTTGGCTTGGATCATAGCTTGAAACTCCTTCCTCCTGAGTTTATATGGGAATTTTTCCCTATTTTCTTCTACTACTTTTTTTTACTTGCTTTCTCTGAAATTTATATCACTTGAGGCGGAGACATGAATCCAATATTTTTTCTAATGACCAGTGTCCATCACAGTTTATTGGAGGGTCCAGCTTCCCTCACAGACTGGAGATGACACTTTCATCCCGTATTTACCTCTCTTATGAATTGGATCTATTTCTGGACTTGCTATCCAATTGCTTTTGTCTGTAGGTCCATTTTGCTTGCACTTTCTTACCCCAGATCCAAGTCTGACTCACCAGAGCTTATAGAGAGAAACTTCGGCTACTTTTTGTAGCGGCTAAAAGAAAAGTAGAATGCCTGCATTGTTAAATGACGATAAAGATTAAACTGTTAATGGAATAAAAGTGTTAATTGGTTTTAACCGCTCTGCAGAAAGGCTGTGCTTTGAAGAATTTCATTACTTTCCATAATTAAACATTAAATTTTAAATACTGAATAGATGCACCACGGGGTTTTCAGGAAAGTACTCCTCGTCTCCATTGCTGAGAGTCTAAAATTTTTGTGTGCACGGAGGGTAAATATTTGGTCATGAAATATATCTACAATATTGCAAAACTTGCACTGAGAATGAAGTCCTACAGCCGTGAATGCGGATAACATTGCCAGAGGCGGCCATATCGTCTGCGGTAAAATTGTATCTAAAAGACCCACGGATACGTTTAAAGTATCTGTGTTTACTTTTTGAAAGTAAAGTGTTTCCATAACTTTTGATTTGGTGAATTTCTTTTGTTTGTCATTTAGAAAAAAGACTGGAACTTAACCCTTCAGACAGAGTTAAGTTTGAGACTTAAAGGCAGGAAAAGGAAGGCATCCTTAATAGCTTACATGGTACGCAGGGCATGTTCTCAAGAGAAGTTGCCTTCGGGGGACCCTCTTTTAGAGCCGTCTCTCCCCTTTGAGCGGAATAGGAGAACCTGCATAGGGGAGCACCGCATTTGCAGTTCTGTTTCCTGTGAACACAGACATTCATTCACATCAACTCTGGTTGGTCCTTATTAGAACACAGCAGAGACTAGTTATTTCGAATGACTATGGAAGTGAGCGGCGAGATGGGATAGAGAAGGAGAGGATAAACGGAATTTGAAAAAGAGCCATTGAGGGGCTCCTGGGTGGCTCAGTTGGTAAAGCATCTGCCTTCGGCCTAGGTCGTGGTCCCGGAGTCTTGGGATCGAGTCCTGCACTGGGCTCCCTGCTCAGTGGGAGTCTGCTTCTCCTCCAGCTCATGCTCTCTTTCGCTCTCTCACTCTCTCTCAAATAAGTCAATAAAATGAGAAAGAAAGAGAGAGAGAAAGAAAGAGAGAGAAAAGGCAAGGAAAGGAAGGAAAGAAGTCATTGAGGGAAAATATTAGGATTTTCTTAGACTCTTACTCTGTTGAACCCTATTGACAACCTAACACACGCCGGCTGCCTTGAGTGAAGGGGTCCCCAACACCATCCTCAGGCTCCGCATTTCTCTAGAAAGACACAAGACTCAGAAAAGGCGACGCTGCTCATAGTTAGGTTACTATAGTGAAAGTGCAGATGAAGACCAATGAAGGGAGGAGGCCAGAAGGGACAGGCTCAGGCTTCCAGGACCCCCCTCCCGGCGCAGTCACACGGGATATGCTTATTTCCCCCACAATGGTGTGTGGAAGACACGGGAAGCCTTGTTAACCGGGGGAGCTACAGCAAGTCTTAGCATTACGGTTTTTCCTAAGATCAGTCATACGGGCAGGCAGAGTCACTCCAACCCCGGCCTCCACCGGAGCAAAATAAGCATCATATGAGGATAAACACATCCAGTCAAACTGGTACAGCATGGCTCAAGGCCTCAGACACACAAAAATTCACTCTTATCAGGCTGAATATTCCCAAAACACAGAAACCGGCCAAGGGACCACTCCCCTCACCCCCACCCCCACCTCTGGCCCAATCACAGGCCTTTCTTTGGAACGTGCGGGGCTTGAGCGGCCACGGCCTGCTGGATTAATCCCTCCCTGACCAAATGGAAACAATCTTGTAACCAAGTCTTGTTGCCCCCGTTTTAAAGATAAGGGACTGACTTGGTAAAATAATGTGTTCAGGTCAGCTCCCCCTTACCTCCTGTTGGCCCCGTGCTTCCCCCTGCTGGCACTTGCCATAGTTAAGTGTGGTGTTCTCCCAACAATGTCTATCTTCCCCACTGCTTGTCGAGCCTCAGAGACAATGAGTCGTGTGTAGGTCTCCATCCTTTCCATCCTCGGGCTCAGGACAGTGTCTGGCTTACCGTACCTACCTGCTAAATAGGGGATAAATGAACACCACTGACCATGGCATCATGGTTGAAATCTGTGCCCTTTGACTTTTGGATCCTATACTATTCTAATGTCCCCTAGGTCACAATGTCAAAAACAAAAAACAAAACAAAACCAAAAAAACACCCTGGAAATGAATGTGTCCGTCCTACTTAGAATTTTTATGAGCCTCTTAGTTTGTTCCTTAAAGCTGAAGGGAACTTAGGATAGTCTTTGACATTCAATTTTTAATAAGAAAAAGTATTAATTTCGTGAAAACACCTTGCTAAGTAGAAAGGGAGCTAACGGTTGTAATTGTCTATAAATTTTGATCACATTCAGTTTGGAGCCAAGACAAACATACAGCGTCCGCATTGTCGCCTTTTCTGCAAATAAATGCTATTAGGGAACGTGCATGTTAGCAGCAAGGGGGTTAGGATACTCAAATGTAGCTAGCACTTCTGTCTCAGCTCTTCCCAAGTTAAGGAAAGGGTTCTTTGAGTTTTTTTGTCCTTTTTGTCATGGTGTTTCCTTTCCGGCTTTCAGTGTCCTATGTCACCGTCTGAAGCGACACAAACACAACTTCTGATCGGTCCTCATTTGGGCACCGAGTGTCCTCTCCAGCTCCCCTTTAATGAAATGGTGACACGTAGAAAGAGTTCTATAGACCTGGGCTTCTCAAGCTATAATGTGCAGAGGAGTCACCTGGGACCCAGGAAATGCAGGTTCCATCCATTGATCTGGACAGGCTCCCAGTGAGGCGGGGGCTGCGGGTCTGTGGACCACACCTGGAGTAGCGCGTCGAAATGACTTCATCTCTCCCCCCATCTTCTCTACTACCGGCTTGCTCCCCCAAAACTCTTCAGATATCTAAGAAGGAATAAATCTCTGTATCTGCTTCTTACAAACCCCAAGAGAACATGTTTTAAACACTAAGCAGGGAAACCTAAGCTGTTTATTCCAACACTGCAGACAAAAGTCACTCGGTCTGAACTAATTTTACCGAAGGAGTGTGAGCAGCTTGGCTGTAGGTTCCCGCATTGAAGAAAGACCACCTTTTACTGGAAATGTCTTCACTTTTTAAAGCTAGCGTGTTTTAAGTCCTTGTTGGCTGATCAAAGGAAGGCTGGAGTTGGCAGGTGTCTGTGTTTTGGAGGCTGGAGGAAATCTCCTGTAATCTTCCCAATCTCTCTGGGCAGCTAGGTCCGGGGAAGCGGGCAAGGGTGAGCCCTCCGCCTGTTCGTGACCAAGACATGACAGTCGGTGTCTTCACTGTCTCATTTCCAAGGGCTCCTACGCAGTGCTTTCAGATGGCAAGGAATAGAACCCACGTTGGAACAAGCTGGCTCGCTATGTGTGAGTCCTTGCCCGCTCCGACTGGTGGACTTCTTGACTCTTCTGAATCACAAAGAAAGCTCATTTGTTTCACTTTGTGAAGACGCTTCATTTTCCCCCCAGACTTTCCATTTCACGCTGTGTGAATTTTATTAAGATCTGTTTCACAGAAGCTAAGTGCTGGCTCTATGGGGCCCTACGGGATGGCATTCGCAGCCTCTGTGATGTCTGAAGCCTCTTGAGACATTTCTTTTCTACCGAAAACTCCTTAGAGAGCCGTAGAGAAGAATGCAAAATCTTTTGGGTGCTGGGAGACATAATTTTGCCTCATGAACATCTCGTGAAAATCTTTCGATGTTCTAATCTGAAGACCAACAACACAGCCCTCCAGCCGATATCTGGGTAGTTAACATCATACTGAGAGTGAGTGGGTCTTTCTGAGAGCCTCCAGTTACTTTTTTAAAGCTGGCTTAAAGTATCAAATTAGAAATATTTTTCATCTTAGAATTAGTCTTCATTAATAAAATTTACCAATAATCCTGTTGCCTTAGCAAGGTGTCAGTGGTTTTATTCCAATAAAGTGATGTTTTAAAAAGGTAATTATAATTAAATAATTGAAAAAAAGCTTTTTCCTCTTGAATGTACATAATAAGAACTTTTAATGTTATTACGTGCTCTCAGAAATGACTTAGTAATAACTGTGTAATAGTCCACCAGATAAAAATACTAAAATTAAGTTACTCTTTTCTCTACGGTGGATATTTAGATTGGTCTTTCAACTGTCAAAAGGATCTTATGAGATGAGTACTGTTATTTTTCCTATGTTAGAAATGTAAAGAAGAGGTATAGGCAAGTTATTTAACTTGTCTAGGTCACACTGCTGGTAAGTGGCAAAGCCAAAATTCAAACCAAATATCCTCACATCCAAATAGGGTCTTCTTTATGCTGGGTCATTTCTTGGATTCACAAGATCTGCTCATGGATCGCTCGGTTTAAACCACAGCTTCAGCCTATATGTGCAAATCCATAAACTAAAAAATGTGTAGTCTTCTTGGTGCCTCTGAGAGTGAATATAAAATTGCAGATTTTTCTTAAGTTCTTTACATTTCAAGAGCTCTCAAATCGTAGGAAATAGTGTTATGATAACACAAATGTGAAAATCCTTAAAAGAAACAACTACTTGCTTGTTTTCGTAAGACACGCGAGGGCTGCACGGCAGTGGCTGAATCCACTTGTGTCTGTTTCTGTCCAGGGTTGTGAATGCTTCATCTTTAAAATTCCAAATAGACATGGGTTTCTGCCCTTCATTCCGTCTCATGTGCCATTTAAAGATGTGCTTGTTGGTTGGTTGGCTCGGTCAAGGCTGAATCCGCTTCCCTAGCTCCCGTGGAAGTCGAGGAGGAGGGTGACACAGGGCACGGGCATCTTTTACATGGAGAATTGTTACGCACTTGAACACATGAAGACCCATCTCTTTCCCTATCTCTATTCTCACAGAATGTGTGACACAGGAGAAGGACTATTCACTTTTCAAACAAGGGAAGGAGAAATGATCTATCAGAAGGTCCATTCTGCGACACTGGCCATAGCTGAGCAACATGAAAGATTAATGCTAGAAATGGAGCAGAAGGCCCGGGTAAGGCTCCTTCCTCGGTAACCTAACAGCTTGGAAATGAATGTCGCTGAGGTCTGGTGCACATCATGTATCTGTGGGCCCATTCACGTCACCACCCCGGTGTCCACCCCCACCCCCGGGCCCCAAGAGCTTGCCACCATTACAGAATCCCATGTCTCTAATGCCCTATGCAGCATATACCCAAAGAAGTTCTTCCTGGCTACGGGTAGGGAGCCGTGTGCTCCATGTATCTCCATGTATCTCCCCGTGACCTGTTGGCACAGTTACCCAAAGAGGGCTGGGGTGCATAGAGAACGAGATACGAAGCAATGCTTCCTGCATATCTCTGCACACAGTTGGACCATCAGAGATTCAACTGCGGGCCCAAAATAACCACGTTAATTCAGTTACCAGAAAGAATTCAGTTTTCTTTCTGTCTTTATATTTGTCCTAGATTCTCTGAAACTTCTAACGCTTTCTGCATGTGTTTCAGAGCCAACCATAAAATATTTGCAGAAGGACCTTATACTGTTACCAACAGTATAAGGAACTATACTACAGCTTTGTGGTCAAGCTAAGAAATCATTTAGTAAAGAATCTGAAACAGTAACTTTTACAAGTAGATGAGGAAAAATTATAAGCTTTACTACTAACTTCTTGGAAAAGCAAATGATGGGATGATTATTGGCCATAATCTTAAGAGGTGACCATTCTTCAAGATTTATGGAGAGGCCTTAGATTTCATTAATGAAGGAACAGGCGGAGTTTTGGGAAATAAGTGGATCACTCACCGGAATGACACTCATTAATTCTGTTCCAGTTTAAAGAAGACAGAGTTCTATATATAGTATTATGTTTGTTTTGATTTTTTAAATTTTCCATTACATAATATTTTGACACATACAAAATTATCTTTTAGGCATAACAAAACAAAAATTAATTTAACAAATGATCTTATGTTATTCTTAGCGCTTTTCTAATTTTGTCAATAATACATACACATTTTTATCTGTCTAGGAAGAGCTTTAAAGAGCTTTCCTAGTACCTCAATGTGACAAGTGAAAACCAGGCCTTATGAGGGACGATTGGCCTTTCATGGGGATGAATGAGTGGCCTGAACATTAGTAAGATTATTAATATGATTGTGTGATTAATTGTGGAAGCATTAATAAGACACCGGTATAACTTAGTCTTCTAGAAAGATTTAGGTTAACTGTAAACCATTTTAGCAGTTATCTAATTAATATGACATTTATCCAAGGGCTTAAATCAGTGAGAAACTACAACTAACAAATTTCAAATTATTTCAGAATCTACTGATGTTCGCCACCAAAATTAACAGTGCCATGTCACTTGCTACTAGTTAATGGTTAACAATTAACTACACTTAACAGTTGTAGCTTTACTTATAGCTGCTCTGAACAGGCAAAATGCTCATGAGTACAGTCATTTAATTGTACTGTTGTGAAGGAAATGCCAAGAGCTCTTTGACGAAACCGTATTGTCTGCTGTCAAGGAGAGCATGTGGTGTGTCCTGGGTCCACATCCCAATTCCACCACTTCCTGGCTGTTATCACCTTGGGCATCTTGGGATATTAACTTCTAAATGTTTCAATTTCCTTTATCTGTAAAATGAGGATATAATAGTCCTACTTCTTTGGTTGTTATGAGGTATTTGTGCATTAAAATCTGCAAAGTACTGAGAACAGGCCTGGCACATGGCAAGTACCATGAAAAGGTTCATTATTACGATAGTGATCCATCTGTAGGAGTGATTTTGAATAATTATAAGACTTGCAATGTTTGTGAAGACTCTAAATTGTTATTCCCAACTGTCGCTACATAATATCTTTCAATCCCTTTCACGTATGTCTAACAATCTTGTGCCAAAAAATTTGCAAAACAAAATTTAATTCGCATTTGCTATTGATGCTGTCGTGGGTGATAAACATGATAATGTCCTGTGTGGCTGAGAAGCATGTCCCCAGAGCCGAGCCAAGCAGTTGCTGTTAGGGGTTAGAGACCAGCAGTCCACTGACTTAGATCTCAGGCAGTCTACCCCTCGGTGGGGGGTGGGGGGGTTGTGTACCATGGAGTGCATCACGGACCTGGGTGCTCGGAGATGGAAAAATGGGGCAGGTGTTTAAATAGCAGGCTCACCAAAGAAACCAGGTATTTCTAAGAATCACAAAATCAGAGACTCCATCAGTTTGGTGCACATATGCAAATGGAGCATTTGGTTTAATTTCGAACCAATTGCACAGCAGATTCATATGATTATTTCGTATGTAGTACATTCTTCGGAGTAAGCCAAGCTGATGTTTTTTAGAGAGCATGCTACCACAACCTGACAACTCCCCACATTCCTCACATTCTGGGACCATAAGTAAAAATTTCCAGGGCTCCCAGACATAATTTTTACTTTTTCTTTTCAGAGACTGCCTCAAATCTCTTTGAAAGAAGAAATTCCAATGACTGTGAAATACTAGTTAAACACCCTCTCTCTGTTTGCTTATTTAAGTAAAATGAAGACCTGTGCTATAAACTGGGCAAAAGTATAACTTAGGAGCTAGAAAGATACCCCCAAACTCAGATATAAAAACAATGCATCTTATTTATTATATATCTCCTACAAAATAAGATGACACTGCTCATTGGCTTTCCAATTTTAAAAATGGTCCACATGAGATTGCTACTGAGCACATAGAAAATGTTTATGTATTTTTATTACATTTACATTTATTACAAGATCAAATTAGGAATGAGCTATATAAGCAATAAATGCCCCCCAACATTGTTATTCAGGCTACTGACACATTTACTTTCATCTTTTAAAGAGAGGTGATTTAACAGTGTTACTGTCTTACAGATAAACAAATCTGAATAAGAAATAATATCTCAACAACCATTTCTTAACTATAACAGAAAATTCAATATAATCTTTTGACGTCCCACATGTGGTTAGAATCTGGGTTTGCCTTTGTTTATTACCTTCCTTCCTGGGGGCAAGGAGGACAAGAATAAACATATTTTGATATCTCTCCATGATCTAAGTTAGGCAATGTTTCTGTTCTTGTTTAAAGAATCTGATATCTAGAAAAAGTCCACAGCCTTGTGAATAAAACAGTACATTTGCACTATAGAGTACTGGATAACAAGAATCATTAAATCGGTAAGGCTATTAAAAATATTTTTATTTCCTTTACGAGAAAGATAACAAAAGAATTAATTACTATTAACCGACTCCAGAAGTTTTTAAGTAGAGCTTAGCCATGGATTAGCCATTCCCAGGTTTGTAAAGGGTTTACTCTGCTCAGTAAGCTGCCTGGTGATACACAGAAGAGCAAGGAAGTTCTTTCTCTCACGTGACCCAGAAGTTTGTGGGATCGAGTAACTTACATTGCCTGAGTAAAATGATCTCATTCCTTTCACTCCTTGAAATGTCAAACATTTTCCATGCCTTCCTCAGACTGGTGAGATGATGGCATCGCACAATTTTCGTCAGCGTTGCTGAAAACACCCTTTGGGCTTGATGGACCCTGACCGATTTCTCAGATCACCAGCGTACTGGAAGGTCCTTAATTAAACCTCCATGAGGAATTATTTCTGCACTATGAGAAGACACACTTCCCCTTTTGCATTCAAGCGTAGAGCTTCAGCTTCTCACTCTCCTGTCTAAGTGGGAATCCGAAAATGGTTTCAAAAAGGGCTAACAATCCTCTGCATTTTCTTTACCTGTTAACACCAAAGCGTCTTATTTCAGAGACAGTTTTGGTTTGAGGGGTACATGGGAATTAGAAGCCACAGTTGGAAATTTTGAACTAGAACTCTTTCTGAGAGATTCCCTAAGACTCCAATCACTGAGGAAACGATTAAACCTAGATAGATGGGTAAGCAAATGGCATCTGTAGAATTTGTTTGCCTTTCACAGAGATCATTCTTGCTCTTACAACCATCAGAGGGGCGCCTGGGGGACTCAGTGGGTTAAGCCTCTGCCTTCGGCTCAGGTCATGATCTCAGGGTCCCGGAATCGAGCCCCGCATCGGGCTCTCTACTCAGCAGGGAGCCTGCTTCCCCCTCTCTCTGCCTGCCTCTCTGCCTACTTGTGATCTCTCTCTCTCTGTGTCAAATAAATAAATAAAATCTTTAAAAAAAAAAAAGAACCATCAGAGTTCTTTGAATGCTGTTACTGAAAGCATTGATAGGTCCTCTGGCACCCATGTGTAGCATTATCAAGGAAATTTTTCCTGTCTTTGTGATAGAAGCTGTTTATCAGAAATCCCATCACAAATGTGCCCTTGTGATTCTGCCTGGTGAGGCTAAAATCAGCAGAGATGACAAGACCTCGGATGCCCTGAAATAATTTAATTTTCATGGATCTGTTACACACACACACACACACACACAATATGAAAAGAAGTTCTTTTTTAAATTTGGTTTTTGTGTTCGTAAGCTTTACATGTGTTATGAAATGCCCATAGGTAAGGAGCAACTGGGAAGACATGAATAAATTTTTTAAATTAGTTTTCCTGATATCTTATCAGAAATAAGTAAAGAAAAGGAGAAGGGTATTGTCATTAGTAATGTTGCAAGTAATTTAAAAGCCTATTTGCAGAAGGACAGCCTCCCATAATAAGAATTACAGTGTATCCTTTTAAAAACAGTGTTTGGAGTGCTCCTATTTCCAGTAGTTTTGGCCACCTGGTCGCTAGAAGAACTCTGTGTAGTTTAAGGACAAATAACACCACTGTTATTAAAGCACGGCAAGATAGCAAGATTGCTTTAACGCCCCGAACACCACCAGCAGGGCTGGCTGCGTGCACTGCTGTCCAAAGCTATCAATCCTATAGTTGTCCTAAGCTCTGGTGGATAGAAAAAAAAGGAGTAACAGAGCCTCACATAAAATTTCTTGCTTAGAAAACAAACAGTGGTTTCCTTCTCTATTATTTGTCATTTTACATGCTTTTGTTACTAGAAATATACAGAATAAGAGCAAGTTAAACTCACACACTTAACAAACTAAAAAACCTCACTGTTCCAAGAACAATAAACCTTTTGAACAAAAACAGTTTGAAAACAAATTCTCTTACTTTCTTTTATAAATGTAAGATGGAAAGAAATTTCTGAAGAGGCTGCGTTGTTGTACACTCCCCATAGGCACAAGCCCAAGGGGTGGCGTTGACCTCTTTGATGGAAACTTTGTGATGGTGTCATCTTACCAATGGCGAAAACATCTCAGAGCAAAGCAAAGGGAGAGGAGCACAGGAGAAGAGAGAAAGAATGAAGCTGGCTTTGTGGAAAACTAATTCAAATAGCCATGAGAAATTAAGGGAATTTGCCCTCCTAGAGTTGTGGTATATCACAGAAGTTACCCAAGTAAGCCCCTGAAATGATTTTTTTTTTTTTTTTTTTTGGTCTAAATAGTTGCATGAATAGCGAAACACTATTATTACAGTTCACCAATTGGGATGCACATTTTTTTCACATTTTAACATCTCTCAAGTCAAATATGAGTTACAGTTTAATTGATAGTTCTATTCTTTCATAGTGCTACATAAAATAGTGTTTTGTCTTTCAACTGATGGCATCTTAGAGTGTGCAAAATACTGTAATACTTGGTTTTTTTTATTTTATTTTTTCAGTGTTCCAAGATTCATTGTTTATGCACCACACCCAGTGCTCCATGCAATACGTGCCTTCCTTAATACCCACCACCAGGCTCATCCAACTCCCACCCCCTCCCCTCTAAAACCCTCAGTTTGTTTCTCAGAGTCCACAGTCTCTCATGGTTCATCTCCCCCTCCGATTTCCTCCAACTCACTTTTCCTTTCCTTCTCCTAATGTTGTCCATGTTATTCCTTATGTTCCACAAGTAAGTGAAACCATATGATAATTGACTTCCTCTGCTTGATTTATTTCACTCAGCATAATCTCCTCCAGTCCTGTCCACGTTGATACAAAAGTTGGGTATTCATCCTTTCTGATGGCTGAGTAATACTCCATTGTATATATGGACCACATCTTCTTTATCCATTATTCTGTTGAAGGGCATCTTGGCTCTTTCCACAGTTTGGCATTGTGGCCATTGCTGCTATGAACATTGGGGTACAT
>CM052889.1:6581360-6665200 GCA_028534135.1 Potos flavus | reverse complement strand
GGTTCCCCTTTCTCCACATCCTCTCCAACATTTGTTGTTTCCTATCTTGTTAATCTTTGCCATTCTAACTAGTGTAAGGTGGTATCTCAATGTGGTTTTGATTTGAATTTCCCTGATGGCTAATGATGATGAACATTTTTTCATGTGTCTGCTATCCATTTGTATGTCTTCTTTGGAGAAGTGTCTGTTCATGTCTTCTGCCCATTTTTTGACATGATTATGTTTTTTGGGTGTTGAGTTTAAGAAGTTCTTTATAGATCTTGTTTTAAGAAGTATTGTGAAGACACCCTTTGTTATTCCCAAGGATAGCCAAATCATATCCTTCAATTCATTTCAAGTACATATATCTTTTGAGACCAGGAGTACCATGGGCTCATTTATAATTTGGTGAAGAAATGAGAAAGCCTTCCAGAATGGGCTCTCTCCCAGGCAGTGTGGCTCTCCTTCTAGTGAAGTCATTCTTCATATCTGCATTTTACAGAAATCTCTATCAAAAAAAAAAGAAAAGTAATAATAACTAGTTTTCCTACACTAAAAAAAAAAAAATTGGAAGCAACATACTCTGATGAGTAGTACACAGAAAAATTTTAACACTTTTTGCAATTTCTTTTCTAGGTATATTCACAGAACTTTAAGAAATTCTAGGAAAAGTTTAAATGTGTGATTTGTGATTGCAAGTGATGTGTCACATCTAATATATAGGACTATCTGCTAATAAATTCATTCTTCAAAGTTCTATTCATGATTCTGTTGCTCAGTATTATCAATTATTAATCATAAGACAAGAGCCTTCATTACTACTGACAAGGGCCAGTTCCCTGCTGGGAAATGCCATTTGCATATTTGCGAAATTTTCTTTTACTGATTGATAGATACTGATTGTAATGAAGCGACACAAGCCCAATTACAACAAATGATTATAGTTGATAACTAAAGTGGACCTGTGATCCTAATTAATCCATTTACTTACTGTTGTTCCAGTGTCAGAACATTAAAGAAAATGTGGTTTCTAAACAAACACACGGACATGAAGAAAAATACTCATTTCTGCTTAAATGCATAATAGAGATGGAAATGGGGAGAGGTTAATGTGTAATTTTTCTAGCAAGTGGTGCTGTAACACAATATAATAGCACAAATTTTATTTATATCATGTTCTTTTTTCTTAAAATTTGCTGTAGATGCTCTAGGTGTCACTTCAGAAAATGCATTTTATATATATTTTCTACATTTAATCAACTTGATTAGAGTTAATAATGTGTAAGGAAAATGACTGCCTGACATAAAAGAGTACAATTTTCATGTTAAAAAATACAATTTTGTTCTTTTATTTGTATTGCTAGAATCAAAGAATAATGAGTAAACTCTATGAGTGATTTTCTCTCTTATCTTTTTAACTATGCCAGTCTTATTTATTCATGGGCATACAATCTGCTCATGGCAATTATGAGAAGGATTTCCTTAAAGAAAAACAATAGATTTCAAAGGTCAGTCAAGATAATTCAGCATACAAACATACAATTATGGCATATATACCGAAAACCCAAAGAATCAGACTGTCTTCTCTTTGGGACAGTGTTGTAAAATAAAAGAAAAAATGTAGACCAGTAGTGGGCAAACCAAAATCTACAAAATTGATTTAAGAATCACATGGGGAGTTAATTAAGCTTACTTTCAAAAGTATGAATGTAGTCGTCAATTTTGGAGATGTATTCAATGAATGCACATGTATTAGTTGAAACAGGGCAGGATAGTGGCTAACCAGGTTGACTCTAGAGAAAGAAAGAGCTGTGTGACCTTGTTTAAAGTGCTTACCTTTGCTGTGCCTTAGTTACCTTTTCTTAAAAGAGGGAAGGAAGGAGCAATAATAGTATCTACTCAAGAGTGTTAGAATACCAGCTGGTCTTAAGTAAAAGCCCAGTTATTAGCTAAGTCATAAAATGGCTGGAAAGAAAAAAAATTTAGCTTTATTTTTAAGTGGGTAAAATTTTATAACCACTGTTAAAAGTTCATCCCAGCTTTCATTATGTGCAGACATTGGAAATTAATTATATAAACTTTAATACAGCCTCTAGATATTTATACATTTCAAAACCAAGAGACAGTGAACATTTTATTAACAACAGCTATGAAATTTAATGTTCCAATATTTATTCATCATGTTTCCTATATTCAGAGAGTAGCCTGTAAATGCATCTACTTAAAAATAGACTGATAGATGAGTAAAGAATATACATATTTTTAAAGGCATTACTGGTGATAGATAAGAATGGTGTTCAAACTATTTACGCATATTTTTGTAATTCCTGATGTTTTTCTAAAGTTCAGCTTTTTTACACTCCAAGAAAGTACCGTGGTCAATACATAGTTTAAAACATATAATGATAACTTCCATTTTGCTTCAAGTTTAAAGAGAATAATACTCTGCAAAGTCCAACGCTAAATGACATCTGGCAACTTCCATTAAATGACTCTATAAACGATGTAGTGTTTGTTAGTCTTGTACCAACTCACCAAGGTATCTTCTAATTCCTTTTCATTTATCTTGAATAAAATGGAAGATTAAGTGTGAGTTGTCCCCTATTGAAAATTAAGTCAAGTCTGTGAAAAACCAATTGCCCGTAAACCTTCAAACTTCAGAGGACTGTTTGAATAAATCCAAACAGTGCCGAGCTTGGCTGCCTAAAGGTCTCTGGGGTTTCTATTTCCATACAGTTTTCAAGTTTCATGAGCTCTTTTCCAAGAACAAATAAACTAAATGTTCTCAACCAGGACTGTACTTGTATTCACCATTTCCTTATTAGGCAGCATGATTTTTTGTTTTACCTCTGACATACATCCCCCATGTTACCTCACGTGTCCCCTGACCACTTGGATATTTCAGGGCTGCTTTTCCACAGCGGATTTCCCTACCCAGTCCCTCTTGTCTCGGACATACCAGCAAATGTGTTGACTTATCCACTCTCATCTCTTAACTCTTCATCATACCGGAAAAGCTGAGACTGGCCTTTCCTGGCCTGTGTGTGTGTGTGTGTGTGTGTGTGTGTGTGTGTGTGTGCGTGTGTGCAAACGCACACACACACCACACCCTGTTACCATCATTGCTCGCTATCTCCCACCCGGGTCCTCCCTCTCCCGCCTGCCCATACTGACCATCTATTCCTCATTTTCATATTTCTTGGGTTCCGTACTTAGACTTGGATCTAAGAAGGTGACTGCTTTCATCGCCATTCCTTCGAGAGCTCGGTTTGGAACATTTCCATGTCTTGACCACATGTACGCACAGATGCCCCTGGTGTCGGCTGCCTCTCCCAGGTTGTAGTACCAGTAGGAAGCCCGCAGTTTCTACTGAGCACTTCAGATGGGACAGACACTGCGCTCTGCACTCTAAAAGAATCATCTTATGAAATATTTATAACAACATTTGAGATGGATTATATTAAGGCCAATTTAGAGATGAGGAAAAATTGAGTCTTAAAAAATAAATAAATAAATAAGTGCATTGCCTGAGAAAGGCAGCAATAGAGTTGGTGTTTGCTGACAGGTGTGCAGACAGCCAAGCTGGCGTGCTTGTGTGCATGCGTGTGTGCATGCGTGTGTGCATGCATGTGTGCGTGCATGCGTGCGTGACAACTCTGGGACCGGGAGCACCCATCCCGGCTTTCTCCTCTCAGCATAGGGAGAGTTGTGTGCATTTCTGCCTTAGTCCGGTGGAATTGACCCAGTTGGTGCAATTCTCCTCATATCTGGTCCCTGAAGGAGAGGGATCCAGTAGTTGAGTTTACAGTGAACTGTGGTGAAGAGGAAATGACATTGTAGGAACCAAAGGCAGGTTGCCCCAAAATGTGCCACTTTGGCTTATTGATTATTTTGAATTAAAGCTACTTTAAAAATAGCATTGCAAGAAGGACACTCAGACGCTCCGCTGTGCCCCTGAAAGCAGGAAAGAAATCTCCCGCGTGAAAGGCACCCTCTGTGTCCCAGGAGACAGGCAGATATTCTTACTGCCAGAGACAGGGATTCAGAGCTGAGAAGGCTGTGTCAGCCCCTCTTGTTACTTTTCCCTAATTTGCTACCATCGCCCAAATTCTGTTTAGAGTTCCTTATGAATGGAAGCTCCTAAAGTTAAGTTTTCTTTGTCCTGTCAATTGCTCACAGATTTATTGTCTCTCTGTCTAAAAGTATAAAAACTTCCTGCCTTGATCATTGCCTTGGGTCTCAATTTCATTATTGGGCCTCCATGCACACGTAATTAAACTTTGGGGTTTTTCTTTTTCCTCTGTGAAACTGTCTCAGGTAAATTTAATTTTTAGTCCAGCTAGAAGACCTTGAAAGGTAGGGAAAGAATTTTTCTTTCTCTTCAACATCATGGTCTTTGATGCCTCAGAGACATCACTCACTGCCTGTGTCACCATGAACAAATTATATTATCCCTCTGAGTCTCGTTTTCCTTGTCTGCAAAGTTCAGATGGTGTAATTACTGTCAATTTATATGGCTAGCAAATGGAACAACTTATGAAACCAGTTTGCACATTGCCAGGCACATAGGGAATGACTCATAAATGCTAACTTTTTCCTCTCCCAGTTGTTGAGATCTGTTTCTTTAGTGCAAATATGACCTTAAATTTTCTAGTCAGTAAATGGGGAGATACAGAGCAAAAGTAAAATTAACTGGTCAGCAGGTTTTTTGTTAATATACAGATGAATTTATGTAGGTGAACACAAATTAGCATTAATGTTTATCACGGAGGGAGGCAGAGTCTCAAAACAGCGAAGGAAAATTGCAAAAGGCAATAAGGTAACCTGGATAATTATTTTGGTAAAAGCGGGAAACGGTGCTAGTGGGCAGTACCTTGACAAAAATTACACCAGATTTCAGGACCTCCCTGCTTTTTCTTGGCAGGGTAGGTGTTTTCAAAGTACGCGCTGTATTTTTGCATATTGTAACATGCTGGAGAGGAAATTCATTTTTCCCAAGAAAGAGCAACATCATAGTCCAAAGGGCAGTGGACTCAGAAATCAAGAGAACTGTTTTGGATTAAAGGTTCTATACTTGAGAATTTACCTTCAGCAAATCCCTGAATTTGGGGAGTTGTGATTTCCCAGCTGTAAAATGAGAACTGCTGGACTTTCTAAGAAGAGTTCGAACCTCAAATTACATGGCGCGCGTACGCGGTGAACTTGGCTTTCCTCCAACCATGGAGGCCTCCCAAGTAGTCAGAGGTACACAGTAACTCAGGACAGGTGGAGGGAAAGAAAGTCTGCCTTAGAGGTCGAAGGCAGAACCAAAGAGACATGATGTCATGTCTACCTTGCATTAGTCATCAAAGCAATCATCAGTCAGCCCAGATTTAAGAGGAGGGAGCCCGGACACCCCATGTGTGAACGCAGCCATCCTCAATCCTCCACAAAAGTAACGCGTATTTAGTGCTCCCAGCGACATGACCCCATTGGAAGACATGGAGCAGAATGGCTTGTTGGTCCGTGAGCAGACGCGATGCCTGGTTTTGAACAATGACTGAGGAATGGATTCTCTGATGTGTCCAAGAAAACCTACACATCCGAGGTATGGTGGACAAGATTTGTACCTTGAACAGAGATCGGGAGAATATGGACATTCACATTTTCAAATACAGACTTTTCACTTTTCTGAATTAAATATTGATGTAGAATAAAAAGGAACTGAAGAAATAAGGGAAGAAATAGAAGGTTAATGGTCTCTTGTAACCTGAAAACCCTGAAGACCAAGAAATAGAGACACGAGGCGAAGAAACAATAGAGGGCGATTCAGATGAAACTTTTATGGAAGAAATTCTCACCTTATTTATTTCCAGAAAAAAGAAATATGTTTACTGTGTTTCCGTGATGCTTAAGACTGACCGTTTGGGAAGAAATGTGTGTCCCAGAATGAAAAAAATAGAAGGAAAAGTAATTTGGGGAAGAGGAATTAACCACTGATGACTTATTGTATGCTAATAAACAAATTTGCAATTTAGTAGGAAAAAACAAAGGGTAGACAGAAGTGTGATTACTATGAGGTTCGTTTTATGGATAAATTAGTGTTTATTAATGGGCGTTGCTCACAGTAACTAAAAGACGTTGCGTGTTGAATTCAGCTTATACCTCAAATGAGAAATTGGCTCTCAAAGTGAAAATTTGTCCCAGTGATAATTTTGTACAATTTGCCTTGCTTCTATCCCTCAGTCATAGATATTCAGTGTGTCTGTGGGTACTTCGTCGAATGCATAGCCCCACCCACAGAGATTGTCCCAACTGTTAGGTCTGGAATGTGTATGGTTAACAACCACTCCAAAGATTCTGGAAAGTACTGCCCTATTGTAACCCAGAAATTTGGCTTCTTCCCCAAACCCCCTACCTACCAACCATGGGATGTTGGTATGGTTAGTACATCTATTTTTCCAATAAGAAGGAGAACTTCGAAGTACACCAAATTTTGAAAAATAGAAAAGTTCGTTACAATGTTTGCTCCTTGGAGCCATCTTTTATTTATTTATTTATTTTTTAATTTTATTTACTTTATTTGTCAGAGAGAGAGAGAGCACAAGCAGGCAGAGTGGCAGGCAGAGGCAGAGGGAGAAGCAGGCTCTCTGCCGAGCAAGGAGCCCGATGTGGGACTCGATCCCAGGACCCTGGGATCATAACCTGAGCCGAAGGCAGCTGCTTAACCAACTGAGCCACCCAGGCGTCCCTGGAGCCATCTTTTAAAAAAATACTTCCAGCAGGGCCAGACTTTTAAATTCACTGAGTAAGGACACGTTTATGGCAAGACATAGCCGATCTGGAAATGCCTCACTGCTAAAAATGTGAAATCAAGTAAATATGTCCACACCCTTTGGCTTCATCTTCCATTAAAATGTAAAAACTTAGCTTTATATGCCTGTGACAGTTTATCAGGGGCTTTTCTGACAGTGTCTTGGAGGAAGGTTGTCCACACTGGACGCAGAGTCTCGAAGGCCAGGCGTGCGGTGGGAAAGAGCAGAGCACGGGAGCGTTCTGGTCTCTAAGGTTAGGCTTGACAGACAGGATCTTTTCCTCTCCCACTTCTGTCAAGTGTCAGGTATTAAATAAGGAGGGAATGCAAGGTTTTATTGATTAGAGGATTGCCCATTGCCCGTCAAAGTGAACATTTGCTCAGATTGTGTCAGAGAAAGGTATCCTTAGACCACATAAAATTATTTCTGGATGTTTTTTTAAAACCTGGTGTGAATCAATAAAAATACATTTCTCTCTAGAAACTGCAATGTAAAGTATTGTTCTCTTTGAACTAATCATAGGCTTGAGCACCTGAGTGACATTGTGTTGATCTCTGGGGCTAACATTGAAATTTCTGTTTCAAGCAAGAACATATGCCACACTCTCACCACAGAGCTGCTCAGGGAAAGCACGTTTTTTAATATGTAAAAGATCCTGTTGCCGGAGCACAGAAAAAGATCTATTCGAGAAAAGAGTAAGGGTAGGGGAGAGAGAGGGTGTCCAGAAAAATTGTAAGACACTGAAATGGGTAAAAAGGATTAATGGTGTCCCGTGTTGGGCGGGAAATAATAGAAATAATGCTGGAGGGCGCAAGGCAGGAGACAAGTGTGAAAACTTTGCTTCTGTGTTTTTCCTAATGAAATGGGGAGTATCTGTTTCTGGAAGGGCTTGCACCTCCAATCTGAGTTATTTTCTAATTCAGTAAATTGCAGAAAGCTGATAGTAATGCAAATAATTCTTGCTCATAGAAATGCAAATATGCTTGTCTGGTGGGTACAACTGGTTATTGTTCTGGCTAATTACCGGCATTCCTGATTGGCTGTACGCCCTTTGAATTCTCCTTAGAATCAGTTGTACCATCTTTTTTGTTCCTTCTAAACTAATGAATGAGATTAAATCCTCTACAAGTGTTCATTTCATACGTTTGGAGTTCTAATTTTACTTTTTTTAAAAAAGTTGACCTTAGGGGCGCCTGGGTGGCTCAGTCGTTAAGCGTCTGCTTTTGGCTCAGGTCATGATCCCAGAGTCCTGGGATCGAGCCCCACGTCGGGCTCCCTGCTCCTCTGGAAGCCTGCTTCTCCCTCTCCCACTCCCCCTGCTTGTGTTCCCTCTCTCGCTGTCTCTCTCTCTGTCAAATAAATAAATAAAATCTTAAAAAAAAAAAAGTTGGCCTTAAGCAGCAAATTAGGCGGGTATCTTTAACAGATTCTCTCATAAGTCCCCCATATTTAACCCTTAACTTCTTTTTTTTAAGATTTTATTTATTTATTTGAGAGAGAGCAGGAGGGATGGGGAGGGCAGAGGGAGAGGGAGAAGCAGACTCCCTGCTGAGCAGAGAGCCCATCCTGGGACTCAATCCCAGGACCCGGGAATCATGACCTGAGCTGAAGGCAGACGTTTAACTGACTGAGCCACCCAGGTGCCCCAACTCTCAACTTGTAAAAGAGCAGATTTCAGTCTAATATTTTACATAAAACCTGACACATGTCCTTTTTCTTTTAGCTTCAGACAAACTTGACTGAGCCAATGACGTTATCCAAATCGATATCTCTTCCCCGAAGTGCGTACTGGCATCACATCACTCGTCAGAACAGTGTTGGAGAAATCTACAGTTTGCAAGGCAAGTAACTTGAAAATAATAAAGCGGCACCTCCATTAGCCTCCTACAGGTGGGCCAGGAGTCATGCAAATTGCTTTGCTCGCTTTTCCTCCATTTCCATTTATCAGCTGTCACTGGCCACAGTGGGAGCTCTGAGATTTACAGTGGCTTTTCTAAAGCTATCATTACATAGACTTACGGTAGAAATATTCCAAAAGTCACCAAGGGCTGAGGACCCTATTTGGCAGAGGAACTTGACTAAAGCTTTATATGAAACATATTATCAGAAGCTACAAGTAGCTGGTACTGAGGTCTGTTTCATGCCGTTTTACAAAGGATTTCTTTCTTAGCATCCTTTTTTCTTAATAGGATTGAATATCAGTTCAGGAGGCTGATTTCAGGCTCTGTAATAAAATGGTGCATAAACCTACTCACAGAAGTCTTAAGGTTTAGCCAAAGCCTTGACATAGAAATAATGCTGGAGGGCGCAAGGCAGGAGACAAGTGTGAAAACTTTGCTTCTGTATTTTTCCTAATGATGAATGTTTAACCAACTAAAATGGAAATGGTTTACCAAATGAATCAGACTAATAGTTAACAGGTATTTCATCAAGAGCAGCACAAACCTCAGCTTTGGCATTTTTTTTCTCCTACTCTTTCCCTATTGTCTTAAAATGAATAATCTTATCCTTCTGATAAAATATTCAGCAGCAAGCAATTGACTAACAGCCAACCAAGACGTAAGGAAATGGGAACTTAGAAAAATAAGGCTAACAAAACACATTCATCCAACAAAGATTTTCTGAGCACAATAGATTTGAATGTAATAGGCACCCAATAAATATCTGGTGAAGGGATGACTGGTATAACCTTCAGCACAGTTAGACATTCGGAATGTTTTTCATTCATACGTTAACTTTTGCTCATGTTAACATGGAAGTGTTTCAACAACAACAACAAAATGTTTTGCTGACAAGGAAACCGAAATGGTGTGTTTTTAAAGCAGTCTTTGCCAGGATTTCAAACCTAGACTAATGGAATTTTGGTCAGTGGGAATTAATGATTAAAGATAGATTCTGCAAGGAAAAACAGTCAGAACAATGTTAGTCATTTGTGGATGACAATTGCATTTTCTATTTTAAATGAACCCTCTTATGGGTAGTTACTACCTTTTGTGTTGTTTCTTTGCATGAAAAAATCTTTAATAGGATAGGGAGTAGAGGATTGAGGGGACTCCTGTCAGTTCTGTGGATCAGAAAGTGGAGACACATATCTCGCTCTTGCTTCCTTCTACAAATGCCGGCAACCACACGCTAAACCTGCCCAAGTCATGATCTTAGGAATAGAAATACTTAGAAAATATGCTTTTAATGTAAGGTTATTTTTATTTAAACATAAACCTATATATGAAATGATTGTTAAAAAAAACAAAATTCAACTGAATAAATTTTACGTATCATATTGGCTTTAATCAACGATTCATGAGTGGACAGTGTGCCATCCAGCAGACAGAAAGCAGGCTTGAGGAGGTATATATAATGAAAGACTTTTTTAGACAAAGGGGGCAGGGATGAGGAAGTTATACTGGCCAAGAATGGATTGGGTGTAGCAAGGTCATTTCTGTTTAGGGGCTAGCAGGAGTCTGTCAGACAGATGACCTCACTAGTACTGACCCGGTAGCTCCCACTGATTTGTTTAAGATTCCTTTTCTGGGAGAGCTGAAATTATAATTAAGTTATGTGTTAAGTCTCAGGTGAGCGTTATGGTGCTTAGCCTAAGTGACTCCATATTGAGCCTATTGTCTTGTTTTTAACAATATTGACATTTAATGAAGTAAAAATAAAACCATGGAACATTTTCATGAGGAAATAGATATGAGCAAATTTCTAAGCAAATGAAAGTCAGATGTTAATACAAATAACTTCAAAAAAGGTTGGAACCAATGTAGTGATAACTTTGGGTTTTGACAAGAGTTTGGTCTGTAATTCCAGCAAATGTAAGATTGTTGTTTTCATGGTAGTATGTGGGGAACTATTCTCTGAAGGGAGAGCTGACATTTAGACTGATGCACAACATCAGAAATAATTTTGTACACATCCAACAAAAAATGTCAAAACTCATTTAAATTTCTCAAAACATTGATGAAGACTTGCAGGGGGACAGTGTTGACTTACAATACAATAGAATCAATAACTGTTTGGACACTCTAGGATCTATCTCACTGATATGACTTTCCAGCAAAGGTAAGGATTTAAATGCTCTTTCAGTTATGATGAATAGTTTGCATGTAAGGTCTCATTAGCACATTCTTCCTGGGTTGTTTATTGTTTTTCTGTAACAAAGAAATATGCATCTACTAAAGTTGAATACTACAAGTCCAATAAATATAGAATGTATTTGATGTAAATTGCATTTCACTCTACTATGGCTTTATTTTTATATTGTATGCTTCTTAGAGTAATACATTTTATCATTTTACATACCCCTTATTTTATGTTTTTATCATAGAGAGAGATAAACATCTAGATGGATAGCTAGATCATCAGTAAGTAGATTACATATAGAAAGATACAGATGCAAACTTGTTAGTGATGTTCTGACAAAGCTGATACATTTTACTCTCCTTTTGTTCTGTTGAGGCAGTCAAGGTAAACAGAGGACAAGAATCTTCTGACCATAGTTGGGGTTCTTTTTGGTTTTTTTTGGGTTTTTTTTTGTTGTTGTTTTTGTTTTTAATTGGTGTATAATCAATACAGGCTTTGCTCTCATGGAGTCTGGGCAGGATAAAACTACCAAAACAGGAAATAAGAATGGAAAAAGTGAAACTTAGCACCCCTTCTTCATACACATCTACACTTTTTTTGCAAGAAACTATATTTGATGCCTCCCGTCGGAGTTATTTTATAATTCAATAAATTGCAGAAAGCAAAAGGAGAACATAGTCTGATTTTCCAGAGTCAAAGGAGAAATCGGGCGATGGTGGGTGTTACATCGTCAAGTAAACTGCAGGTAGCATTAAGGAATAAAAATGTATCTTTAGAATTTTTCATCATATTTTCTACATTCTAACTATGAAGCTGAGATCAAATGAATTAAATTCAGCAGGCTTTCATTCAGAAGATGAAGGGGGAAACGCTTTCTATATCTAAAGCTTCAGAGATTGGGATTCATTAAGAAGAAGCACATGTACTAGAACTGAAAAAATACTCATGGTGTGAAAACAAATCTATTCCACATTATGACGTACCTCTAACTTCGATTGCCTTTCACCCTTAAAACTGTACTTGCTCAGTTTTATTGGATTCATTTCTGTCCTCCATTCTCTAACTAGAGAAGCAAGATACTCTCTAAAAGACCAACGTATCAATACTGACATCCTAAAAATAAATAAATAAAATAAAATAAAATAAAAAATACTGACATCCTGCATTTACTTTACTGTTTGGAAAAGAAGTGCAATATAATCTGCTAAATCTCTCCATGCTACTTGCAGAATGATGCTCTGAAAGTGTAAGTTTTTATGGTTTCTGCTTGTACTCCAGCTCTCTAGAGTCAAAAGACTAACAAAAAGAATAATTCGCTTTAACAAGTACAAATTAGCCAAGGACTAGGCAGCTGCTATGGAAAATCCCTACCGTAAAGGGCTTGTGAGAGATTGGATCTCATCACTTCTTCTTACAGAAGGTGTGAGTAAAGACTTTTCCTGTTCCCAGTTTTTGCCAGATAATAAGGATGATTAGTTTGTATTAGAAAGTAATTTTGTTTCTATTTCTCTGACTTAACGCATTTATGAAAAATGTTTGCGTCACAACACACTATAGAGATGCTATCTCTAAACTTAGGGAAACCATTCACTTAAAGAGAAGGAAACATGATTTTGAACTCTTGACTCAAAAATAAATGCCCCTTCTTTAATATTGCTAGAATTGTGATTTTGGTTCTAAGGACTTCAGCAGATGTGTTGAGAGTATGAGGAACACCCAAAAAAAAAAAAAAAAAGGTGAGGGGGATTGGGGAGGAAGAGAAAAAGGAAAAAGAAAGAAACAAAACCCCATAAGGAGGTTAGAGTTTTCCTTGACTCGTAGTCACCGTTCTCATAACTATATGACAGATTGTGTAGCAGGGTCTTTAAATCGGAATTTGTGAAGATGGCAAAGCACTGATTGAAAATGACAAATCAATCTAGTAAAAACCACCAATGATCCCAGGCTCGCCGCAGGCACTCATCGAGTTTTTGTTGAATGAATGCAAAAAACGAATTTAAAAATGCATTAGAAAGGATGGACTCGCTCGTCTCCTCCCTGAGGAAAATTCTCACGGGTCCTGCAGAAGGAATCATCATGTCTGGTCCCACACGCAGCCCATCCTGGGCACCCGTCTTGCAAGGGGAAGACGGGTTGCACACCTCTTGCACACACTTCGGCTCGTCTGCTTCTTTCCTCCGGAATTGCCTTGGGTCCACAGACACTTGCTCCTGCTGGTCTGAATTGGGCAACCACGGGAGGCGCTCCGCGAGGCTGCAGCTCTGTCCCCATAACCTGGGGGCTGGGTTTCTGTCTCTGCCGCCTGCTGCTCTCCCTTTGGAGAAGGTCTTCCACCAGCTCTACTGACGCCAAGCGGGGACGAGAAGGGGGGCTGAAACGGTCCCCCGGTGAACGGGCTTTGGGACCATGTGCTATCCTTACATTTTCCCTGGTACCTTTCATTACGTGTTTTTACACAAAACTATATGGGATGTACTGTGACTCGGTTCTGAGCAGCTTGAACAACCTCACTGTTTGAATCAAGGAGGATGGGAGGAGAGGTGCCGCCCGTAAAAGTGGAAACTTTTGGACTTGTGCTTTTGTGAGCACTGATTAATATGCACATGCCAGCTCCGAACCGCCTGCCCCCCTCTGCCCTCTCTACCTCTGTAATTAAGCTGCAGACCGCCCGTGTCAGCACAGCGCGCACCTGATTACACAGAAGGCATTTTACGCTCGCCAAAAGGGCAGCAGCGGCTCCAATTTCTCCAAAGGACGGGATGCAAACAGGCAATTAGAATTAGAGATAACCTTCAGAAAACAGCAAATAGAATTCTGACATAGATTAGGGAGGTAAATCAGAGGATTTACCCACTCTTCGCTCAACTATGACCCTCCGTCCTTTCCTGCCCATTCGGTTTCAAGTTCACGCTGTCCGTAAATCGTTTCCATCGAGCCCTTCTGTTTAAATTTTCATCGTAGGATGTTTTCCAAATTGCAAAGTTAATAAAAGCCTTCCATAGCAAGTGAAAGAAGAAGGAAAAGAGAAAATTGCACCGATGGTAAAAAGGAGCCCACGTATGTTCAGTGCTCCACGTGGGCGCTGGAGGCGAGTCAGTCACCGCAAGTGGTAGCAGACAGATGTTCGCACGTCCTCCGCGACCCCCAGCCCACTGGTGGCCCTGTCGCAATGGACCCCAACACGTGAGCCATTGGCCAGAATCAACGCTTTCTAGTAAACCTTTATGAGCAGTTACTGCCTGGCCTTCCCTTAGAAGGGAAAGGCAAGGGCAGCAGATGCCTCCCTGGATATCAGTTTTTAGAGGTAAATGAATTGATTGCTCCCCCAAATAGACACCATAGAAATGCTCCGAATGTTCTCACTGTGAAACGTTCGTCACACACCACAGTCATCCCTAATCACTCCCTCTTCCACGCTCCCAGATGTTTTTGTATGACTTTAATACCACGACATATTTGTTCATAAACCCTCTTCTTCCATTCGTTTGTGAGGTAGCAACTTGAGATGATCTTTATCCCACGGCTCAGACAAATTTAGGGCGCCATTGTTGCGAAGAAGCGCCGTCTGTAGGTTAAAATATTGAGTTTGGGAGTTAAATAAACCTGAGTTTGAATATCAGCTTACCACTACTGAGTTGGGTGGCTTTGGGCCATTTACTCATCGTTCTAAGCCTCATTTTCTTCATGTCTAAAATGAGGATAAGAGTTCCTGTCATGGCACTTAAATAAGATCATCCACGCTGGGTGTAAACATTCAATAATTATTAACCATTGTCAATATATTGAAGGAAATTAAACTTCCACTAAGAAATTTCTTTCTCTGACAGAGGGAAGTATGCTCTCCTATTCCAATTTATTCTAGTATTTACTTTAAAATATTATTACAGAGTTTCTATTATACCCGAGGAATTTTGCTTTGTTCTAAAGACATTATAAAAGTCGGACTTTAAGAAACAGATTCTAGTTTTTACAGTTGTAGAAAAACTAAATCTAACTCTAGACTTAACCTTAAGTTAAAAGAAAAAAAATGTCAGGCTTAAGTCTTCAGCTATTTGTTTTCCTCCCTCGGTGAGTTTAAACAAGACATTTTTGCCTCAAACAGATGCACCCCTTCTCCCAGGCCTTACAAGGCTCAGTCCGGGGAGCCCAGGGGAAATTAGACCCTGTTTTTCAGGCCAAGGAATTGCAAATTCCTGGAAGGACTTAATTCGGCTCAGTGCGGAGGCAGTGCCCCCCACCCTGCCGCTCCGCCCCACTCCCCCCTCCCACCCAAGCCTGCCCTGATGGGGGAGAAGCCTTTCCGAGAAATGTCTTCCTTCCTGCACTAAGGTAGACTGGTTTTGCTTGAGCCAGTTATCCTCAATTTATTCTCTCTCGGGATGCGTTCTCTGGCTGGAGGAAGGGTGAAAGGCAAGATTTAGATTGTTAATTAAGTTCTCCTGACATAGCACAACACGAAATCTAGAGACGGTGCACGGTGTAAAATATAACAAGTCAGCCATTTAATCACTATTTGCCAGGTACGTAAAGAGTAGATAGAGATAGATAAAGGTAAAAGACTCAAGACTTACCAGATGTTATATAGGATTAGTGTAATCTGCTAGTGGTTTATTGAAATAAATTGCTTCAAGCTTTCTAATTCAAACCTGAAATTGAAATTTGAATTAAACCTGAAACCCGGTCTCTGTACTTGATTTTTTTTTTCCTCAAGCTTCCCCCACCCATTTTTTTTTTTATATACATAGTAGGTAACTTATTAAGTTAAATGTTAATCAAACTATTATGGAAAAAATACATATTCCCTTTTATTCATTATGAAATAAGCCTAGTACAAAATATTAATTCAGGGAAAGGTTAATACAGCCATGACTAAAGCTTAGCTGCCTTTCTCATGTGTGTAAGTGCATGTGCACACACGTGTACCCACAAACACAGATGTTCGTGCATACGTACACACACACACACACACGCACACACACACACAGAGAACCATATGGCTCATTTGCTTTGTATGCATAAATTGTACCTATTAGGCTACACATCACAAATTATAAAATACATAGAAGAACCTACAAGGGAAAAATGTTCAATTATATTTTTCTCCCTGATCTCTGTTTCCTGTTTTGTTTCGTTTTTCACTTCAGCTCTCTCTGGCCCTTCAACTAATACCCTATCCCTGGTTATAGGCTTAATAATTATATTTTGTCTGGTTTTTTTCTTTTATTGTCCTGTGTCTGCCAAACAGAGAATACAGCATCCTGAGATTTGATAATGATTGGAGGATAAAAAAAGACAAGCAACATCAGAAATTAGCATCATTGAAATGACACTTACCAGAGAATAAATTGCAGAGTTCATGTAGATTTAATCCTGCATGTGACCTTCAGTGAAGTTCTAGGACTTACCCCACTGCCCTACAAATAATAGATGTGGAAAAGTTTGCTGCTACAAACTTTAAACATCTGATATTTAAAATCTAGGAGCATGGTTATATAAGTTTATATAAGAGAAATTTATGTTAAGAATGGAAGCCATGTGCATATGTGTTCGTGTGTATTTAACACAGGAAGAAGAGTATAGTTTGGGAGTGTTTTTAGAAATTTTTGGTTGCCATTGCTGTATTATATTGGCTTGGCTAGGAGTCTAGAACCTTCCCTTTATTTTTGTTAAACTACTCATAATACAAGAAAGAGAAGTTCAATGCCAAACTTTAAGTGATATGTCTTTAACATATGCTCAAAGATAAAAGATATATGACTTTAAAGCATAAACAAAATTTCTTACTGATAGCAAAACTCTGTGGCAGAAATTGTCCTTCTAATCCTTTTGTTCATCAGAAAATGCCATTGTTCCAAATGAATTTGGCAAGTGGATTCTCTGGTGTACAGTTGAGGGATAGCCATTGTCCGGGGCCCTGTCGTACCCATTGTAGAAGTCTGTCTGTGCTCAAAAGAGATGTCTTAGGACGCCCCGTGCTTGTATCTGTGACTGTAATTAGCACCATCCTGATCAGTGGAAACTTTTCTTTGAGAATAGTTTATCATTCATGAGTTCATTTGTAAAATATTTTGAAATTGTCTAGGTTTTGATAGTAAAATGTAGTATTGTTCTTAAATGCACACACACACCCAAAACCTAACATTTTTTCCAAACAAACACATGAAGGAAATCCTAGAGTATGATCCGTTTTCTTTTCCAGTGTGCCTCTACATTCCTGCTATAGCTTCTTTAGGGCACATCAAATAAATCAAAGTATGTACAAGTGCAAATCACCATATGCTATTCGTTCAAAATCTACTACCTATTTCCTGGGCTCAAGCATTGACTCCATTCTTCTGAAGTCAATGAGACACGAAGAGTCCGGAAATCAGAGATGTCCTCCTCGCTGAGTAATTCACAGGCACCTACCTGTGTTTAACGACAAGTAATCTCCCACTCAACAAATGTGCAGGGGGAGACTGCCTCACTGGGGTCAACAGAGAAATGCACGGTCTGAGGCACAAATGAGGAAGTGTAACATGTTCAAAAATTCTTTATAGGAAGGAGAGGGATATTTTATTGCACAATCTGCTACCAACAAGATATGATGCTACATAATTTCACATATATAACCTCATATAAGCCACACACTCTAGAGAAGCTAGATTGTTATGGATGCAGTTTTTATAGATGGAGAAAAGGCAATATCATTGTCCACTTATTTATTGAGCACTTTATACCATGTCGTGATTGATGATCTTCCCAAGAACTGTCTGAAATAGGTATTATTATTGTCCAATTTTACAAATAAGGAGTCTGCCCTCTCCCTCTGCCTTTTCCCACTCTGCTTGTGCTCTCTCTCTCTCTCTGTCAATTAAATAAATCTGAATATGCAAAAATAACCTGCCTAGGGGCCAAAAGTAGGATTATCAACCTACACAGTCTTATTTTTCTAGCTGGAGGGCCACCAGGACAGGAAACTTATGTAACTGCCCCAGGGGAACAGAGTTGAAGGCAAGGTGGAATGAACATTCAAAAACTCTACCCTTCTGCCCAGTTACGTCCTCTTTGAACCATAATCAAGGCTTATAAGAATTATTCCTCTGAAAAGCAGACAACAGCTCTTTTCAAATGTGCTTTAAATGAGACAATCCAGATGTAAGCCATCGAGGCAATGGTGGAAAATCCACAGTATTCAAAGTCAGTTTCAATATGGCCTGGGCACTGCTTTTAGAAATTTCACATAACAGCCTTGCTTCTTTTGTGGAACAATTTAAAGCACATCGTGTATGTAAATTAGTTAGTTTAACTCCTGAGACTTGCTATTACTTTTCATTATTACTTTTCAAGCTTTTTAACTAAGTTTTACCGCAAGTTCAAATATGTCTCCCTCAATTCCAGTTTCTTCAGAAATGTCTTCTTTTGGAGATTTCAAAATCCCTTGCGTTGTCGCAAATCCCTTTTATTTCATGCCCTTTCTTCCCTCCTAAATACTTCCTTCTCTTTTCTTCAGGCATTAATGCTGACATGGAGTCGCCGTGCTGTGGTGTTAGTTCATATGGTTTCTCCCACGAAAGTGTAAATGCTTCTTAATCAAGCTTCATTTCCCTTAAATAAGCAATGTTTGTGTCTTCCACTGAAACGTGATTTTTTTGGATTATTTCTGAAAACTTGGCAAAATTCCAAGGAACGAATACTTGACATTTAACTGAAGTTAACATTCAAAAATTTTTATTGCAAATGAATACATCCTCATTAAAAAAACTCAAGACACAAAGAAATACATGGATAAAAATTTAAAAATCACCACTAATTCTACCATATATTGTTAACCTTTTAGAATAGAAGTACAGTAATATAGATAAAAATAGAAATTGAGATAAGATTAATATATACTTATAAAATTAAGATCATACTGTATATGAAGTAATTTCTTATATTTTAAGTTGTATATTATATTAAGAACAAAGTCTAGTTAAGTGACATTTAAGGACTATATAATATTCCATTGCAAAACCCTAATTTATTTAACCATTGCTCTCTTGTTCAGTATGTACAGTGTGTGCTTTTTACTATTCTAAACAATGCCGCAGTAAACACATTTGTACATAATCTTTGATTAAAATAATATTTCCAGAAGCAGAATTTATATATTTATTTTTTCCATCAACATTTGCCATACTGTACCTAGTCTTAGAGGATATATCTCATTTAAAGAGAACAATGCAGATGTGGTTTCCATCCTTAATACACATCCAGTCTCATAAGAAATACAAGCACACAGCCCATCTAGCAGAGATATTAATTTGTTCATTTATTCAATAATTACATATCGAATTGCTTTTATGTGCTATTTCTATGTGGTTGGGGACACAAAGATGAAGAAGAGAAATAAGATACTTACACACATGAAAGTATATGCCAATAATAACCAAGTAAAGAAAATTATACGCAGGTTAAATTCAGACATTGATGAGCATTACAAAGAAGGTATATCAGAATCATGACAAAGAAAGTGAACTGGCCATTAAATTTCCTTTAAGAAGTGATATTTGGATTCAGGTTCAAATGTCAAAAGCCAGGTGAACCTGTAAAACTTTGAAAAAGAAATTGTAGGCATAGACAATGTCATCAGGCAGAAGTAAGTCTGGTATATTAGAAGGAAGACAGGTACATCTGGAATGGGTAGAGCACATGGAAAATGGCACCCATGGGCAATGGTGAGTAAGCAGGACAAGATGATGAAAGACCCCATAGCGATCCACAATAATGGCAGTTATTGGCTCAAAGTAATCATTCTAGTTTTATATGTGTATAATCTCAAAGTTTCCCAAAGGAATGTTTCATCAAAGGTTCGGGGATATTACATCTTCCTACTGGATCATTCTTTTTTATAATTGTCAAACGCAGTGCAGTTCTTTATCCAAACTCTGTTTTACCTTATCTTCCATTTACTTTGAGCATTTCTGTGTCATTATAGATGCTTTATGACCACAACAGCCTGGACTTTTAAAACTTAATGTTTTTTGTTCTTTTATAACAGGAAAATTCAGTCATCTTTATTTATTTTGATTCTACATATTATGTTTTTCCACTTATAATACTATTTATTTACTTCTTTCCCCTTTTTTGTTTTAGCTACTTTTAGTTACATATAATCTCTTAATAGTTAACTTAAATTTTTAGTATGTATACTTTTTTAAAAATTTTTATTTATTCATTTGACACAGAGGGAGAGAGAGAGAGCACAAGCAGGGGGAGTGGCGGGGAGAGGAAGAAGCAGACTCTGCTGAGCAGAGAGCCCGACAGAGGGCTTGATCCCAGGACCCTGGGATCATGACCTGAGCTGAAGGCAGATGCTTAACTGACTGAGCCACTTAGGTGCCCCTTAGTGTGTATAGTTGACCAAAAAGTAAAAACAAATATAAAGTATAAATGTAGCTCCACTTCTCTTTTTAATTCCTCTCATATTTCACGCTACTGTTATCTGTTTGTTTTTTTAAGTAGGCTTCATGCCCAGAATGGAGCCCATCAGGGGGCTTGAACTCACAACCCTGACTTCAAGACTTGAGCTGAGATCAAGAGTTGAACACTTAACCGACTGACGCACCCAGGCGCCCCCGTACTACTGTTATCTATTATTTTATTTCTCTCTTCTTTTGAAAACACTCCAAATTTAATTTTTAATACTATTATTATTTTTACAGTTAGTGCATATTAGATCTACCCATTTGTTTCACTGTTTCTTTGCTTCTCTACTTCAGCCCGTATTTCTGAGTTCAAATTTTTTTTTTTTTTAATCAGTCATTATTTGCTTTCTTAAGTGAGCGTTTATGTTTGGCAAACTCCATGTTTTGCAAAGATGAATTAATTTCATCCTTATTCTTGCATGATATTTCAGTTGGATATGGAGTCCTTGGCCATTTGAGGATAGTTTCACTCTTTTCTTGCTTCATTTACTGCATCTGGCCTCATTTCTTGAATGACATTTTAGCTAGTTGTGGAATTCTCAGCCATCTGGAGAGTCGTCTATCCCATCACTTTCTGTGCTGTCTCATTTCTGTCCAGATGTCTGTCAGTCTAATTGTTCATCTTTCACAGGTTAACTGTCTTTTCTCTCTGCTTTTAGAAATTTCCTCTTGCATTTGGAATCAAGCAATCTTACCCTCATGCCTGAAACTATGAATTTCTTTTTAATTTTCTTGTGGGAACGCAATATATTTCTTCAACCTGACAAGTCCAGATGATTATCACTATTTATTTAAATGTTGTCTCATCCCCATTTGCTCTATCATCTCCTTTAGGAATGATTATTAAATTTATGTTTGATATTCTGTTCTGTGTGATTAACAATATTTTACACTTTTCATTCCTGTGGTATCTTTGCGCTGCATCTGAGTGATTTCCTCCGATCATACAATTCACTCTGGATTCACGCTGCACCTGTGTCTACATTACTTCCTCCACCATTATTGACGTTTTTAATACCTAAATGTTGTAATTGTTTTGTGAATTTCATCTACTCTTCTTTCACAACGGCTTATTCTTTCCTTGTGACTTACGTTCCTTTTAAATATTTTTATGCATTTCATCCCCTGAGAGTCTTCTAGAACATACTTTAATCTCTTTGGAACTGCTCTAGTATCCGTGTTCATTCTGTTATCGGGACTGCTGACTCAGAGTCTTGAAGAAGCATTCCACTGAGCATGTTTTAATATCTGATTATGAATTTGTCTTCAGTAAGAATTGCATTTCTGTGAGACTCTATTGCCCCAGGAATGAAAATATTCCCCCAGAGTGGTTTCACGTTGTTTATTAGGTTGAAACAGTTGGAACTGCCACTGTAGTAGGCTATTACTTTTAAAAATAACAATAATTTCATGTGGCTCAACAAAATAAACTGAAAACTTAACAATCATAATGAGATTTTTTTTGAGAAAATACATTTGATAAAAATTGTTAGATAATGCGAAAAAAGTTTCTGAAGAAATAAAAAAGTGAACAACGTAAAATAAGCTTGAGCAAAAACAAAAATCAGAGAAAACATATCACTCTTAAACATCCATGTAACAATAAGGAGAAATACGTGAAGTCACAACATGTATAAAATAATCATAAGCCCAAGTGTATATCATGTGCCCATGTTTTCCCATCTTAATGCAACGAAAATAGAAATCAATAATTAAAAGCCAAAAAGGCCTATACTTTTGGACTTTAAAAACCCATCTGTATGATCTTGAATCAAAAAGACACAACAAGGGAGCATAGAACATATTGGAAACTTAAGATAATAAAAACGCTACATCAAAACTTACGAGACATAGGTAAGTTGGTAGTTAGAGGAATGTTATAGCCTTAAATATCTAAAATAGCCTTAAATATTTGGTAGAGAATAGGGATGGAAAATTAATAAGCTAAGCACTCAACAGTATAGGTTTGATAAGGATAGTACCAAATAGAAAAAAATTTACCAATGTCACATATAAACATGGATACAAAATGCATCTGCATGGCCTAATTATATTTACCCCAGAAATGTAAGGATCATTTGACAAGAAAATACTAGAAAATGATTTCATATTAAGAAATTGAAGCTAAAATCTATTCGATGTCCTCGATGGGTGTAAAAAATACTTGATAAAATTCAGTACTTTTTCATAAAAAAAAAAGAAAGAAAGAAAACTTTCACTCTAGGCTAGCAGGTAATCTTTTTCACCCGAAAAATAGCCTTTACCAAAAAGCTACAAATACCATTTCCTAAAATTTAAGAACAAGTCAGGAAGGCACTCTATCATGATCAGAACAAGAATAGAGATTTTAAAAACATGAATATTGGATAGGAAGAAATAAATTATTTGAAGATAATATCTTTTGTCAGAGAAAATCCAAGATGAACCACAAATCATGGCATCTCCACCAAAAGAAAACTGCACACTGTTTTTATGCAAGGAATGAAGGTAAGAGATAAACACAGATGGATAAACACGACACAGATAGACACAACACACAGGAATCTCAAAGGCATTATTCTAAGGGAATGTGGCCAAACACAATTCCACTGATAGGAAATTCTAGAAAAGACAAAACTACAGTTACACTGTTTGTAAGGTGCCTGTATTAGGGGGATGGGATGGCCCAGAAAGCTATGCAAACAAGCCATTCAGAAGAAATGTACTCCCATAAAATCTATATAAGACATGATATCCATTTCCTTCACTCCTACTGCAATTTTCATGGTTCTTTAAAAAGGGAAGATAGTCTAGTGTAATCTTATATATTAATCACTATTCTGTAGATGAATTTTTCTTAACGCATTTATATTTATAAATATTAAGAAAAATGTCTTACGGAGGATAACTCTAGAATTAGAGACTTTTTAACAAATGATGTGTTCTTAAATTCTCAGATTTATCTCATTGAAGTAAAATTCTTATTAATTATATTAATTTGAAATCTAATATTCTAAGTCCTATGATTTATGCTGAAGTTACCCTTTGATATCTATGTACATAAAGTACTTAGCAAAGCACTTTCTCAGCTATAAAACCTTAGTAAGTTTCTGACATCATCACGCTCTCTTTTAACCAAGGTTGCAACCCATTGGTTGTGTTCAGTTCTTTCTTACCCAACAATCAGTACTGTTCAATGAGCATATAATGCCAACCAAATGCCAGACCTGAGCCAGGCTCTGGAGATATAAAGACAAATCAGATCCCTTTCCTGCCCTGGAAGAGCTCACACCCGTGTATCTTACTGACTCTACATTTCTTTTGATTCTAACCTCTGTTGACCATTTGCCATCATCTGAATTCAGCCCAACCAATCCCAGCCCTCGTCTGTCTTCTCTTGATCTCTCTCTTGCTTGCTTTATTCCAGTATTCTCCCCATAGCCTTCATTTCATAGTCAAAGTGACCTTTGTAAAGGCCAATTCTGACCTATCATTCCCCTGTGAAAAAACTTCAGTTGGAGACTTCCAACAAAGAAAAGAGGGTGCGCTAAAACCTTGCCTATTTCCCCAGCCCCCAACCCTACTAAAATGAAGAATCAACAGTAAAACAAGGGAAGAACGTTTTCTCTTTGATAATAATGGGAAACGGAACCTTTACTCTCAGACTATTAAAAATTTCTGCTAAAAGCAGTAAAATTTATACCAGATTTTAGTGAAGGATACTAAAAACTGGAACAAACCTTTCCAGCCTTTGAGCAGGGTCTGAGTTCCCTGAAATGCATCTAAAGAAAATCAGCAATAGGATTTTCTTTTAATGGAATGTGGGAGCTCACACAGGAGAAGGAAATAGTGAAAAACCAGACTTTGGGAAAGAGAGGATAGAAGAAGCTCTGAGATTCAGGCAGCAAAAACCATGCGGTCACTGCTGAGACCTGGGAGCCCCAACACCACTGGCCTGTGTTCCCCTCTATTCAAGAAGCCAGGGGGAGAAATGGGTGAAGGGGATTAAGAGCCCACTCATCCCAATGAGCACTGAGTAATTCTTGGAATTGTTGAATCACTATATTGGACACCTGAAACTCATGTAACACTGTATGTTAACTATATCAGAATTTTTTTTTTTTTTTTAAAGGATGCGCTCGGTTGCAGGTGCAGCCCTACACACACACATCCTATGAGGGAGGGTCTCCTCAAACGGTGCACTTTTTTGCCCAAAAGAAAAAAGAAAAAGTGGGAGGCAGCCCCCCCATGGGGTGCAGTCTGTTAAACCAGATAACACATGAGATGGGGCTGCTGGGTAAGTGCATTGACACACCATCCTCATTTTCTTGGAGTCTCAGATTATGAGGCGGCCGAAGCCCCTTGGGTGAGTCAGAAAGAGAAACAAAGACAGCTAGTTTTCCAGTGTTCCACCAGAGACAGGTGAACAGCAGTCATTGCTAAAATGCAAAGTTCCGGGAGGCTTTATAGATCACCCCAACCTCCAGACTTGTCCAGCGGTCCAGTCAAAGACAAGACCGGGACCTGGCACCAGGGATGACCCAGTTTGGTCAGAGAGAGTCTGAGATGATAAATCCGAACAAAAGGACCTCCTGCCCCTCATCTGTCATCCCTCCCCACACTTCAGAAGAAGGATAAGCTCTAGAGACAGCGGTCTCATTCACCAACAAAGAAGAAAAGCTTCCACATAGGATCTGTGAGTAGACAACATGGGGAGTTTAAAGGAAGAAGAAAATCAACAAAGAGAAAAGGAAGAAAAATTCTTAAAAATACTTCTCCGTACATTCAGAAAGTCATGAAAAGGTGCACTCTTTGGAGAACAGTTGAAAAGAGTTGCAAGAAATCCAAGGATAGAGAAGACAATAGGAAGGACAGAAAGTAGGTTAGAGCCCTCAGCAAAGCAAATTAAAAATAATGAAAAATCCTCCCCACAAATGGAACTATCTTATAAGCATTCAGGAGTCCAGTATTTGTAGTTGAAAAAGCCTGGAACAACTTCAGGAAATAATAGACGTGGATAAAGTAACAAAGAAATGGAAGCAATTAGGAAGGGAAAATAATAGAATATGTGTATGACATATATTTGGCATATTTACCAGTATATAAATAATAGTATACACAAGTATATATGCCAACTACAGAATCGAACAAACAGATCTTCCTAAAATGGCAAATAAAGACAAGATGCATGTAAACAATTTTGCTGAAATAAAGGAAGACTTGGGTCTTAGCTCAGATTCTCTGCCAAGATGGGCTGACACGTGTGAGAGTTAACTACACGGTGATTCCCAGATATTGGAAGAGAGCGTGAAACAAACAACAGAGGCCATCCCAAAGAAATTGCACGACAAGGATCCTGGAAGAACAAAGACGGTGCAGAGGGTGCACTAAAATCGCACAAAAGAGCAAACTTACAAACAAGGCAATTGGTTCTAAGTCCGAAGTTTGAGAAGAACAGGCCTGCAGTCTCTGTAGATCACACGACTGACCTAAGCAGTAAATAGATTGGCGACACAGGTGCACAGAACAAAGACTGCTCCAAAAATCCAAGTGACGGCTCTGAGAGGAGGGTGGCACGGACGTGTGTGAGGAACAGAGGGAGTGGTTAAGAGAACTCAGCCTTCATACTCCGTAGTAGGAAGAAAATCTGCAGTGTCTGTACTCGAAAAATCAACAAATGCCAGCTTAAAAAATATAATAAAATAAAACGTTCATTTAGGATTATGGCGGCAAATATCAGAAGAACAATCCTAAAGATTGTGACTGCTTCCCCCTCGGGATCCAGATAGTACTGCCTTTATTATTATATTGTCTTTGTTTTCCACGAAACTTCAAATCTCACCCCCTAAGCGACTGGAGTCGGGGGGAGCAGTCTGGATAGAAGAGAGTCCTGGTGCATTTCTGCTCTATTTGAGTGTGTCCTCAGAGTCATGGATCATTTGTAATTTTGAGAATTTTTAAATACAAAACTCAAAAGAAAGAAAGCACTAGATGCTTAATTGCTTTCAAAATAGTCCCTAGGCTTTTCTTGGACGTCGGTTAGTACTTCATACTCTGGCCTCGCCTGTCAGTGCGTCTCTTCTTCCTCAAAAATCCCTCTGCCAGGGATGTAGCTGTCCCGCATGGAAGCGCGTTTTCATTTCTACCCTCTTTTTATGCTATTGCTTCCACCACTGTCTTTTCCCCATCTCTACTTGCGATTTTGCTCCAAGTCCTTTGAGGTCTAGACAAAAGTGAATTAATCTTCTTTTTCTCCATATAGACCCTTACTTGCTCACTAGATTGTCAGCATAGACAGGATTTTTGCCTTCCAGTACCTACTTGGCCTAGTGCCTTACAAGCGTTTGCAAAACTGAAGTTATCCGGCAAAAAGCAGCATATTTCTGGGAAGAAATTTGGGTTTTGTTATGCTGCCATCTATTAAATTTGTACAACTTTGGTGCCTTGGGATAATAGAAATTGTACCATGGAGAGAAGAAGTATCCCAGGGTATTTTGTCCCTAATTTGTAAGATGACAACAAAAAAATAGCATCAGTGCTTAAACGTGGAAGTTGCTTTAACAATAACAATAGGACAGGTTGTGTGTGTGTTGCACACCACATGTTTGTTGCGCACACATACACTTATGTGCCACTGTATCGGTTCATCTGGCTTTACGCTCAGGAGGCTCTTCATTGGTTTTCTTCTTGGTAAATGATACTAAGGCCTCCAGTGTTCCAACCTGGACTCAACCTTCTCTGTCCTGTGAATTTACATTTGACATATTTTTCATATTTTCACATTTTTGTGAAAAATAATCTGAATCTGATGATAGCATCCTGTTTATTGTGCTATTACGAGAAAAAGAAAATATCTTAATGTGAATTGTATCAGTTATTGTATAATTGCATAAGTAATAGGACATGAAAATGTGGACATACCTTTACATTTGAAGAAAACAAAAAATATATAATATATATAATCATTTCAGAATACATGTAATTCTGACATCATAATTAGGATTTAAGATTATGTTTCATAACTAGGAATTAAGAAGTTTGGGTGGGCACACTCTCTCCTTACATACAGCATGGAACATTGAACAATTGATATCTTAGGCTACATATGAGAGCATATTTACTATGCAATTGAATCCCATGTTAGGGGCAGATAATATAGTAGAGCTGAGATTTTAAGTGAAAAACCACGTGATCATGTTTTGGATTACCTAAAGTGTACAGGATGGGAAATGTTCTGTGTTTCTGGTCTACTTGTTTTTCAACGGACACAAAGATATGGATATTTTGGGGCTATCTACTGTAGAGGCACATGTGATAACTATGGGATTTCTTAGCCTAGTGAGATCTCCACTGACTTCTCTGTTCACTGAGTGACAGGTGGCCATTTGTTAGAAAGATTATGGTGTCCACTATGTCTTTGCAATACCTGCAAACACTTTCAGCTACCAAGTGAGAAGACTTTGAAAATAGTTTCCAAATTCCAACTGATCATCTCCTTGTCCTCCTGAGACTGTTCAGAGGAAAATGTCAGAAGGTCATTTTCCTTGACAAATAATTTGTACTCTTATATGTGAGATTTTTTTCTTTAGTACTATAAAAATAAAGTTTTTTTTTTTACAAAAGAAGACTGAAGCACATAGAACTTTTAGTTGATAAGCTTGACTGTTTGAAGTTTTCTCCTGTGACGTTTCCTTAGATTTTGTGAAAAAAAAAATATACCCTTGGTCATATATCTAATGATACAGTGCCTGTTTTCAAACTTCTTGGCATAAGACAGCCATATGAGCAGAGGTGAATATGTGTCCCTAAAGAGTCTGAGGGAAAACCCAAATCAACCCAAAAAAGAGCAAAATATCTTTAAAATCTTATCTTAAAAAGTTATAATTAATCCCAAGCCTCCCCCCGCCCATATAGACTAAATATATTCAGTCTCAATGCTAAACTTGCTTCTTAGGGTATCCATTACCCCTGTTCCAGTTCATTTTTTTAGTTAATGGATGCTTAGCATCTACAAGATTATTTCTGAAGAAATTGCTGAATTATTGGACACCTTTAAGATATTTTGAAATCCTCCAATGACATAGCCCTCCTGGAACCACTAAAGGAACTTAGGTTACACCTGGAACCCTCAAGTCTCAAAAAAAATCTATATTTTTGTCTAGCTCTTCTATTTTTTCTACTCCAAAGTGCTAACAGTCTTTTAGAATAAATTAAGGTAATCTGGTCTCTCCTGGGTTGAAATGAGTGCCATGAAATTCTCTTCACAACACAGGTTAAGCACCCAACAGGGTAGTAGAACCTCACACTATCAATGTGTATGCCAATAGCAGCCAAATCCAGAAATTTCCTAAACTCTGCCCTCACTCACCCGAAAAATAGTACAGCTCAGACACACGGTAATGACTGATTTCCTACCAAGTGTAGTCACAACTCGTAAGCATAAATCGGCTCCTTGTAATGAGAAGTAAGTAGAGGGCTCAGGTCCAGGTACACTGTTTAGAAGAATAGAGGGATAAAATGGAAGTTTCCACTGTTACGTAACAAACAAAAATTAAGGAGAGGTGGAGATTCCAACATTAAAGTAATGTTAAGCATATGATCCATTTAAACTTGGCACTTAAACAGTAAGTAAAGCTATCCAAGAGGTCCTAACTGATCATTTGGAACACTGACAAAAGTGGTTGGCATAAAACGATATGTGGTAGTTCAACCAGAATGTGTAAATTGTGATCGTAATGCCTCCTAAATATACCCATGTCAGTAACAGAATTGCTACCAGGTAATGAAGGCAGACTACTTGATCAGAAGTAGCTATCCCATTTTCTTCCTAATATGTCCCAATTTGTAAATTAGGAACATAAAAAATTGGTTCTGCTTCCCTGTGTTTTCACTTTTAGCAAGGCTACCTCATGAAATAATGGAAATGTTTTCCTATGGATAACTGAAGTACCGAAGTAATGTGATTCGTTATAATAGAATACAGTGCATTGCTTCAACTCATTTCAACAAGGATAAAATGCTTTTAACAAGCATTTCCAATAAACATTTTCTTAAAACATGAGAGTAGTAACATATATTGTAATTCTTTATAGATAAATGATGTTTTTCTATCTTTTTTTTTTTGTAATTTCTGTCAAATAAAAACCAAGACCATATATTTGGTTTACAGACATGATCATAAAAGTCCAAGTATATTTAATAGTTGTGAACAATGAAGGTGGTGTAATTTTTACTTTTCATATTCTGAATGCCTTCGTTCACTAGAGTGATTCATACTTATCCATAGGCTTTATGTAACTTTTTAAATATTTGTCAAAGAAATAATACTATATATATATATATATCTATATATATATATAGTCTTAGAAGAAAACTGTGTATCTTATAGGACACTTCTTATAATTTTCTTTTGTTCCATTTTGATCTTTCCATCCTAAAAATGCATATGTTACATTGGTACAGCTTCATAAATTTTTACAAATCACATTCTAAACAGTGGTTAGATGACCATTATATTTGCTCAGGGGTGTGTGTGTGTGTGTGTGTGTGTGTGTGTGTGTGTGTCTGTGTGTATGTGATATAACTAGAATCAAAAACAAAGAAAAACTTATTATCTCTATATCTTTTAATAACCAAAAACGAGATAAGTTTTAACTTGTCAGTTTTAACCATACACTAGTTTTTATTTTATTTCATTTGCCATTTGTTTTGTGATGACATAAATAAGTTAAAAGATATACCATGTTCATGGATTGGGAAGAATTAATGTTATTAAAATATCCATACTACCAAAAGCAAACTATAGAGTCCATGTAATCCCTATCAAAATACCAAGGTAATTTTTTACTGAACTAGACCAAATAATCCTAAAATTTGTGTGGAGCCACAAAAGATCCCAAAGAGCCAGAGCAATCTTGACAAAGAAGAATAAAGCTGACAGTAGCATACTCCCAGACTTCAAACTCTGCTACAAAACGGTATGGTATGGGCACAAAAACAGACAAATACTGGCACCAAAACTGGCACAAATTCTAGGCAATGGAACAGAAGAAAGTGCCTGGAAATAAACCCATGTTTATACAGTCAATTAATCCACAACAAAGGAGGCAAGACTATACAACGGGGAAGACAATTTCTTCAAAAATGATGTTGAGAAAATTGGACAGTTATATGCAAAAGAAAGAAACTGGACCACTTTTTTATACCATATACAAAAATAAACTCAAAATGGATTAAAGAGTTAAATATAAGACCCAAAACCTTAAAGCTCCTAGAAGAAAACATAGGTGGTAAGCACTTGGACATTAGTACTTCATATTTTCCTGGATCTGTCTCCTTGGGCAAGGACAACAAAAGCAAAAATAAATAAGTGAGACTGCATCAAACTAAAAAGCTTTTGTAAGTGGAGGAAATCAACAACAACAAAAAAAGCAACCAACTGAATTGGAGAAGACATTTGCAAATCATAATATCTAATAAGGGTTAACATCCAAAAATACATAAAGAACACATACAACTCAATGTCCAAAAAAAAAAAAAATTCAATTCAAAAATGGGCAGAGGACCTGAATAGACATTTTTCCAAAGAAGATATAGAGATGGCCAAAACCACATGAAAATTCTCTATATCACTAACCATCAGAGAAATGCAAATCAAAATCACAATGAGATATCAGCTCACACCTGTCAAAATGGCTATTACCAAAAAGAAACAAATAACAAGTGCTGCTGAGAATGTGGAGAAACGGGAACTTCTTTTTTTTTTTTTTTTAGGAAGAGAAAGAGAGGAGGGGGGCAGAGGAAGAAGGAGAGAATCTTAAGCAGGCTCTACACCTAGCACAGAGCTATGTGGGTCTCGATCTCACAACCCTGAGATCATGACCTGAGCCAAAATCAAAGGCAGACACTTAACCAACTGAGCCATCCAAGTGCCCTGAAAAGGGAACTTTTAAGAACTGTTGATGGGAATGGTAAATTGGTGCAGCCACAATGCAGAATAGTATAGAGGTTCCTCAAATAACTAAAAATAGAAATACAGTACGATCCAGCAATTCCACTTCTAAGTATTCATCTGAAGAAAATAAAATACTAATTTAAAAAAACATTTGTATCCCTATGTCCATTACAACATTTTACAATAGTCAAGATATGGAAGCAACCTAAATCTCCATCAATAGATGAATGGATAAAGATGTGAGATACATATAGATGTAATGAAATATTATTCAATCATTAAAAAGGATGGCATCTTGAAATTTGTGACAACCTGGATGGACCAAAGGGGGTATTATACTAATTGAAATAAGTCAGAGAAAGACAAATACTCTATGACTTCACTTAGATGTGGAATCTAAAAGCAAAATAAATGAACAAACAAAATAGAAATAAATTCATAAATAGAACAAACATGATTGCCAAACAGGAGGGGATGGGGGATGGATGAAATAGATGAAAGGGCTTAACAGGTACAATCCTCCAGTTATAAAATAAATAAGACATGAGGATATAACATACAGCCTAGGGAATATAGTCAATAGTATTATAACAGCTTTGTTTAGTGACAGATGCTGCCTAGATTTTTTGTGGTGACCATTTCATAATGTATATAAATATCAAATCATTATGTTGTACACTGGGAACTAATACAATACTATATGTTAAGTATTCTTCAATAGAAAAAAAAAATTACTACCTCCGTATTTTGTAACAAGCCAACAAAAGATAAGAAACCACCAGTTTAACCGTACACCTGTTTTCATTTTCTTTTATTTGTAAAAGTTTTTATTGAGATATAAGATTATGTATGTAATACGTCATATGTGTGTGTGCATACAAGGTGAGCATGCTGATCTGACACACACATATTGAGAAATGACTACGACCGCAGCCTTAGCTAACGCCTTCATCAGCTCACTCAATTACCCTGTCTTCTCTGTGGTGGGAACATTTAAGGCTATTCTCTGAGCATCTTTCAGGTCTACAACACAGCATTCCTAACTACAGTCACCATGGTGTATATGAGATCCACCAAACTTATCCTTTTATAACAGCACTTACCTCTCCATCCGTTTGGTGCGGTAGGAACGGTAGTGGGCAGCAACTGAACACACCTCGTCAGAGTCACCAAAAGTCACTTGAAAAAAAAAAAATTTATTTATTTGACAGAGAGAAACAGCAAGAGAGGGAACACAAGCAGGGAGAGTGGGAGAGGGAGAAACAGACTCCCCACCGAGCAGGGAGCCCAATGCGGGGCTCAATCCTAGGACCCCAGGATCATGACCTGAGCCGAAGGCTAACGCTTAACGACAGAGGCACACAGGCGCCCCCAAAAGTCACATTTCAAGAAAACTTTATACAAACCCACTTTGCCAGTATCTCTGTTAACAAAATTTGTATCCACTTACTAGTCACGTTTAACCAGAGTAAATGTATTAAAACTGGTTTTTTCCACATCTGTCTGTGGGTAATCCCAAAGATTTCTGCTGAGACTGTTTAAGCCTCAAGTGCAGAATAAATTGTTAAAACATTTTTTCTTCTTCACTTGAATCCAGTAAGTAGTCTGCCACTAAGGTCCCTACACAACTGTGAGCCCATCAGGAGAGGCTGTGATGTGAGTCCTCACCATTTTTAAGAGACAAAGACTCTCCTCATCTCCCATGACTTCATGTGCTCATGATCGAAAGAACTCCGCGACTTTTCTTTTGTTACTACGGCGGATGAACAAGATGGGCTTCCTCACAGTGGAGCAGAGCCCAGGCTTTACCCGAGGGCTCTGTTATCTGTGATGACAGTTGCTGTCAAAGGAGGGTGCATCCTAATTCCTTTGAAGAAACACCAGGCACCTCTGCAATTTAAGAATTTACTGTGTTTTTTGAGAGCCACATTATAAAATCTATAAAGTGCTTATAATTGATTGTACTACCTAATTAAAGCGCACTCTATTTAAGAATGTGTTAAATTCCTTTAAAAAACAACATGGAGAAGGGGCGCCTGGGTGGCTCGGTTGGTTAAGCGTCTGCCTTTGGCTCAGGTCATGATCTCAGGGTCCCAGGATCAAGCCCCACGTGGGGCTCCCTGCTCAGCAAGGAGTCTGCTTCTCCATCTTCCTCTGCCCCTTCCCCTGCTGCTTGTGCTCTCTTTCTCAAATAAATAAATAAAATCTTTAAGAAAAAAACAAATGGGCGATATTTGTATTTCATTGTCTGTATTTAGCAATATTGCTTCTGTGAACCAGATCCTGGTTTGCAAGAGACCCTCCCCCTGGAGAATAAGAACACCCAGTCCTTGGAGCCTTATAATTACAGCATGTTACATGCTCACCCAGGTTTTGTTGTCCTTGATCATTTGGGTAAATAATCCTTTAGGAAATAATAAAAAATGATACAAGTTATAGAAAAACAAGAAATAATAGTCTCCATTGAAATTCAGTATGACCTATTAAAAAAAAAAAAAAGACTGTTGGTCACTTGAATCCTACCCACTTTTCGTACTAGCTGGGCCACGTTTTCAGGTGGCCACCAAATGTGGCCAGTGCTATTGCATTGCAAATAGTTCTGTCAAATATCCAAGTACATTTTAGCTCACTTTCTGCAAAAGCGTCTATTTTTTGTGGTGTTCTGGGTAAGCACTCTGTCCCTAGCACAGGCACGCGTTAGTGTCATTATGTGGAAAACGGAGGTCTGTTTTCAAATCCAGCAAAGTGTGGTGGTTTTCGTCACTGTGGTTTTTCAGTTCTAAAATCCCGTGTTACCGTTTCTTTAAATGAAGTACTTCTCTGGCTTAGGGTCATTGGCAGGAGAAGTTACGACATCGTACATCACAGACCGGAACTTCTACTCTGAATTTCGGAACAGATACGCCAAGTAACTGGAGTAACCTTTTACCCTTCCTCACTGCATTCATCATATCGATAGATACGGTGTCAAAGCGCATTATTCCAGGTGTCGAGAAACCTGGGTTTTCATTCCAGTTCTGTCATTAACTGCTCTTGTAACCTTGGACAAATTGCTTCCCATCTCTGGACTCTCGATTTGTCTTGTAAAATACATACCAGAGGATAGCCAAGGTCAGCTAAGCCTCGAAACAGTTAGCCCTTCCATTTACCTCCTTCCGATTATGTTTTATGGCGGTTCTAGAAATCCTTCAGTCTCCTAAAACACGTGCAGGAGGCTATCAGGATGTTTCTGTAGCACCAAGAATTTATCTTGAACTATGAAATAGTGTCACAAACATCTTGCAAAATTTAATGGTGGCACACTGAAAGATAGTGTGACCCGATTGTCAGAGAAAGCAGAAATAAAGACAAAGAGCTTGGCGCAGCATTGCTTAAGGTGAGAACAAGGGTCCACTTCCTGAATGTGCGTATTCATTGACCAAATGTTTACAGAGAGCCCACGGTGTGCGAGGCAAAGAGCCAGGCCTTCCGCATCGCGAAGTTCGTTCATTATACAGACCAATTCACTTCCTGACAGCACGTTTGGGAATCTTACCCATTTGGCAGGCAGGATAAATAGACTGTCTTGCTGCACTCAAAGTAAAGGTCTTTAATGAGAAGCTTTATCTGCTTTTAACCACCTCCTAACAAGTGGGAACGAAGAGAGAAACAACTCTGTGTATCTGCTCAGGCTTATTTTTCCTCTGAGTAATCACACTGGAAAGCCGTCTTCGACCGTGTAGGGGAAGAGCTAGCCACCGAACTGTGACCCGAAATCATCCTGCAACTGAGGGCCTGGGGCGCTTTCTACAAGAATGAGCTTTCTGCCTGAGCGTTTCTTTAAAAGAGAAGAGAAATGAAATGTCACAGCAATTATCTGGGCAGTGGACAGAATAAGGAAAGCTGGCTATGGCCAGAGTCCCAATTACCAGATTAGGCAGAGATGGATGCCAACACTGCTCTCACTTCGAAGGGAGCCCAGGAACAGGATGATGGGACTCGTGGAAGATTTCCAGAGAAAGGTCCTGGAAACACATGCAGGCACTTGACTTCCTTTCTAGGAGTGTTGGGATCCACGTTCACCATTTCTCTCATCCAGATTCTGCCACTGCACGTAAGGAAAAATCGTTGCTGTGAGTGTGTCTGTGAGGACATTCCCAGAATGCCCTCCTTGCCCTTCCCCCTCAGTTCTAATTAATTTCTTTTGATATTTGTAAGTCTGACACGTGGATCTGGCAGAAAGGACAGCAATCCCTATGTTAGGCTTTCACGTCTATCCCAGCCTTCTAAGCGCAGAAGACGACGCCATCTTTGATGGAAACTGTGCGTCTGAGAGGCTCTGACAAACACTAACGCACACAGCCTTAAAGTCAAGTGCAACAATACATGACAGAAATCAACTTCAAAAGAGACCAATCTTGCTCCTGAAATAAAGTCTCTAGAAAGATTAAAGTCACTGGCAACTTGTTGAAAGTCCCTATCATGAATGAATTTCGAAAGTGCACATGTCAAATTAAGGACTAAATGCTATTCCAGAGAAGAAAAGCACAGTCAGAACCCCAGACCATCAAGCCAGCAGCAAGACCCTGGGTCACAATGGCTTCTCCTTCTCATTGCCTTGTTTCCCAGTAACCTAGACTATTGAAGCTGTTTGATGTTGCATGACTCCCCCTGAGGGTGATGTCCCAAGTGGAGAGGACAGTTCAGGTGAAAAGCATCATGAGTCTGTGTGAATATTTTTTTCAGTAAAATTCTGGGAAACAGCTCTTACCTGATGACCTGACTCAGCTGGGCTATGGTGATTACTCTTTCTGGAAATTGCACCTGTTGATTCAGTAATCTCATAGAGATTAATCTATTATTTCCAATTCTTAATTTACCTCCCAATAGACATAATTGCCTGTGTTTATCAGAAAAGATTCACAGCTGCACAAAACCTACCCCAAGGGACAGGTCTTCTCGCCTGTTGAAAGGAAAAAGACACACGATTTAAACAATAATTACCTGCTAGCATTATCCTGGTATAATTCTTCTAAGATTCTTTGAGAAAAGAGTTGTATCCTTTCGGTAAGAATGTACCCCCCCATCACTGTGGTCGGATCACGTTACCCACTGAACCCATCTGAGTGTGGGAAAAATAAAACCGACAACCGGGAAAGTGTGTATCATCGCTTGTTTTATCTTTTTGTTCTATGTATCTGAAAACTATTTACCACATATGCTATAAGCCGTGTCTCGTTTACTGAGGTGGCTCTTAAAGATTTTTAATTTTCGTTCGGGAAACCCATAAGGTTGTCAGATTGTATCTCCAGGATGTTAACATCTTGAAATGATATTACCCTTTTTAAAAAATACCCTTATACATTAAGGCAGAATGTAAACAAACAAAAGAGGCAGAAATCTTCTAGTTTGTTAGTGCAAGGGGAAAAAATGGCTCAAAGTTTTTAATACACTAATTTTTAAAAGACTTTAATGAGCCAACTTTTATTTATTTACTTATTTACCCATTTATTTATTTATGACATATAATTGACATACAACATTATATTAGTTTCAGGTGTACAACATAATGATTTGATATTCGTATATATTGTGTAATGATCACCACAACAACTCTAGTTGACATCCGTCACCACAGATAGTTACAAATTTGTGTTTCTTGTGATGAGAACTTTTAAGATCTACTCTCCCGGCAACTTTCAAATACACAATACAGTACTAGGAACTGTAGTCACCATGACTGTAGTCACCATACTGTGCATTAAGTCCCATGACTAACTTATTTTATAACTGGAATTTGGTATGTTTTGACCACTGTCCACCATTTTGCCCAATCTCCAACCATCAACCAGAAGAGTCTCTGAATCCATGAGTTCAGTTTTTAAAATTAGATTCACATATAAGTGAGATCATATGGTAGTTCATTTATTTTACTTAGCATAACACCCTCAAGGTCCATCCATGCTGCTGCAAATGGCAAGATTTCCTTCTTGTGACGGCTAGATAATGTTTCCTTGTGTATGTACATGCACAAGTCATGAGCCCTAGGGGCACCTGGGTGGCTCTGTCGGTTGAGCATCCAGCTCCTGGTCTCGGCTCAGGTCATGATCTCAGGGTCCTGAGAGGGAGCCCCGCGTCCAGGCTCTGCACCCCACATAGGGTGGATTCTGCTTGAGATTCTTTCCCCTCCTCCCTCTCCCTCCTGCTCTGCTCCTCCCCCAGCTCACACTCTAAATAAATAAATAAGTAAGTAAATAAATAAATAAAATCTTTTAAAAAAATCATGAACCCTAGTACATAGTTAAAATAATTATGACTCCTGCTATTATTACTAATACACTGACCTGTAGGCAAGAGATTGGAGCTGTGAGCTGAAAGGAAACTCTTCTTCACTTGACATTTTACACACTTCTATCTTGTTTTTCCAGCATCCGTTCAGTTGTCACAAAATTAGAAATTCTTATCTTTTTAAGAGCTTTGTTCATCAGCAGCAATATGCTGAACACTAGATGCGAAAGAAGATCACATCTCTGAAATCAGGGAACACCTACCTTGTTTTGTAAATAAATGAAGTCATTCGCCCTGACTTGGCCTGTGACCCGAAAGGCCAGGAATGGACGTGGGGATTTCTTTCTGAGATCCCTGAAATTGTCCATTCCAGAGAAAAGCAAAAAAGGCGGGAAGGGTTTCTCCATCGACCTCCACATAAAAGGAAAGATACACATCCTTCTTTAGCGCTGCTCGAATGTCTCCGACCTTCTTCCTGGCCTCCAAGATCAGGAAGTGCCCCCAGCAGTCAGGGAGGCCTGGCACGGAAAGGACTTCAGCAACAAGCTTTGGCCACGAGATTGAACTGGAATGGCTTCATCGTGCGGAATCAATGTCTTTTTTTTTTTTTTAAAGATTTTATTTGTGTATTTGACAGAGAGGAGAGAGATCACAAGTAGGCAGAGAGGCAGGCAGAGACAAAGTAGGAAGCAGGCTCCCCGCCAAGCAGAGAGCCCGATGTGGAGCTCGATCCCAGGACCCTGAGATCATGACCTGAGCCGAAGGCAGAGGCTTTAACCCACTGAGCCACCCAGGCGCCCCGCGGAATCAATGTCTTGAACAACCAGGCTGTTTTGGTCATTTGTGTAAGATGGCAGCCTAATACATGTAAGGGGTGGTTCCATCCTGAGAGTCAGTCCTTTGTGTGGCCCCTGATGACCCAGCCCCCAGCCCAGTTCCCGCACACCTCACCTCGGTGCTTCCCGGCTCAGCTGCCGTCGGGTGGAGAACCCCCCACACCTGACCGTGCGACTTCCTTCGCCAAGCCATTTGCCTATGATATAAAAGCAAATAAAAGTAATTATAATATCTGTCTTTCAAGGGGCAAGAGTCTGCTTCCGCTACATACAATTTTAAGGCAAGAAATTGAAAGCAGCAAAAAAGAAACATTGGCACTTTAGCTTCTCATTATGGAGTTTTTTTTTTACTATTTTTAGTTTTTCTTTGCTCCTATATGTGCGGTAAAAACACAAAGATTCGAGCTATTCGATGTGGCTTTCTCTTCCAATGGCACTGAAACAGTAAATGAAATCTAAAGCCACGAATTTATGAATTTCCTTAATTTCAAAGCATTTTAACCTTTTTCTTTAGGTACTTACCGAGTGGCTTCTCATTAAATGAGATTTCTAAAATGTGTTCTATATTACATTTAGTTTCTGCTCTTCCCCATTATATTTTCAAATTGCTTATAACAAAGAAACCAAATCATTTCTACATTTATTTCACCTCTTTTCAGAAATCACTTATGCTTCAGAAATTGCCTGTTGTTTCTGGGGAAGAAAGTAAGTGCTATTATTAAACTGACTCAGCCAATGTGCTTTTTCTGTACACGTGTCGGATAGGCTTGCTGTAACACAAAAAGCTTTGTTACTTTATTTTGTCGGAACTGATGATTTGGGGAAAAAAGGTTCATGTGATTATTTTCTCTTCTCCAGACTTTCTCTATTTGAGGTCCATAGCCACTTCGGGATGCTAGGTTTTTAAAATGCATTTATGCAAATGGCCTCCGAAAGACACGGGGCCTCCTTTTTACAGTGGCTCATTATCACAAGTCTGTCATTTCCTATCACTACACTCTTTCCAAAGAACATGATCCATGACTTTTGAGATGTCTGTTTAGTGATGATGTTGATACAACAGACATACCTTTGGAATTGTTCTCATTGGGCAAAATGCTTACATATGTGGGTTGGAAAGAACCCCTCGCTTTAGAACTCGAAATACGGAGGGCATCTAGTTCAATTATGCCCTCCCAGCAACCCATGAAACTGCAGCCCCAAAAGGTCGATGTGTATGAAAAGTAGGGGTTTCTGTTTAGGATCAGATATCTGCTCTGCACTTACAAGCATTATGATCTTAGGCAAATTTTTTAACTTCTCTGCGCTTTATTATCTTCGTCTATCACATGAGAATAATATGTACAGTATTTATCATATAAAGATACAAATATTAAGTGACTAAATATGTTGTCACCTAAATATTCACTTTTACTCCTTGTTTTCGATGTCTTAGGATAATGTATGGAACACAAAATGGCTAGTACCGGTATTATTTTCACTTACTTGTCTGAGGCTACTGTGAGAGGCTGAAGGGTGGCTCCCCCAAGATTTCTACATTGTATGCCAGTCCCCAGAACCTGTGAATGAGTTACCTTGCACAGCAAAAGGGACATTGCAGGAGTGACTAAGTTGAGGCTCTTGAGATGGTGAGACCATCCCAGTTTATCCACGTGAGCCCTGTAATCACAGTATACTTATAAGAAGGAGGTAGAAGAGGGTTTGGTTCCAGAAAGGGAAGAAAGCCTCTAGTCTACTGTTCTTGGCATGTTTCCTTTCCACCCTCATGTTTATACCTCATGCTCACAATAGACTGCTGTAGCTCCAGGCATCGCATTCCCTTTCAAGATATATAACAGGAAGAACACACAAAAAATTTTTTCATTGGGGGCTTATTAATTTTTTAATCAATAAGGAACTCTTTCCAGAATTAAAAGAAATAGAAACTTCTATTTTATGGGCCAGAATTTTGACATATGGGTATCCTTGTCTGCAAGGGAGGCTGGAAAAATAAGTCCGTGGCAAAGAGAAAGGGAACTACTATGATTTGCTTATTATCATTATTTCTCTCCTTGGTTAAGGGGGAATCCTAACTTCTTTGTGATCAAAAGATTCCCATTATGGATTCTTATCACAAGGACAAAAGGGCAAATGGGAAGTTGCTTAAGCAATAAACTGAATCTGGCATATTTTAGAACTATATGATTAGAATATTATAAATGTTTCAAATATATTTATTCAAGCAACTTACATTTAAATATACGTATCTTTTTTTTAAGATTTTATTTACTTATTTATTTGTCGGAGAGGGAAAGAACACAAGCAGGGAGAGCGGCAGGCAGAGGGAGAAGCAGGCTCCCCGCTGAGCAAGGAGCCCGGCTGGGGCTCGATCCCAGGACTCTGGGATCATGACCTTAGCCAAAGGCAGCGGCTTAACCTGCTGAGTCACCCAGATGTCCCAAATTTACATATCCTTCTGATTCAAATAATATATGGATTGAAGGAAATTCGGAAAAAGAAAAAATCACTAAGAATAAAATGAGAAATGAGAATAAAATAAAATTTTTAAACTCACCTCCCAGAGACAATTGTGTTGGTATTTAGATATAAAGATATGTCAAGCCCTTTTGTTTAGTTTTGTTTAGTTTGATTTTTTTTTTTTTTTTACTCAGTTAATCATACCTTTAGTTACCTTTTAAACCGCCTTTCCTTAGTAGTCTGTCATGGGTATTCTCCTACGTCATTAATACCCTTGTACAATAATTTATAATGGCTACATAATGCTCTAGGCACTATGTCAGTAGCATAATTCATATGATCAACTCTCATTGTCACACATTTAGATTGTGCTTCCTGTTTGGGGGGGTTATTTGTTTTGTTTTGTTTGTCTTGCTATTTAACAAGATTTTTAATTTTTTTTTTTAATAAGATCTACTGTGTTAGCAACTTCCCAGCATATAGGACAGTGTTGGTAGCAGTGGGCGCCATGTTGTCATAGACGTCCTTAGGACGGACTTATAACCGGAAGCAGTTAAAATGGAGGCTCTGGGTGGAGCGGTTTGAAGCCCACTCACTGCACGATGATGATGATGATGAAGAGCTATCAATAAATCAGAACTCGTACAGCACGAGGGAGACACAGTTCCTGCCCTTGCGGTTTATTATCCAACAGAGGAATGCATACTGAGGGCGAGAGTTCACGAGCACTGACACGGGGGCTTTATGTCCATTTGTCCTGTCGTGGAAGATGGAGCTACGAGGACAAGGGTCCGAAGGTGCTCTTCCAAGTCATTGAGAGGTTTCCATGAACGAAGCGAGGGACGGGAAGTAATGATCCAAGAAATAATATTGATGGAATAATCCATGCAAAATAAAATAGCCGTAGCCCTTTTAAAAATACATATAGCCACATGTGAAGTAGTTGGGGCCATAATTTTGACTGAACCTGTTTCCACAGCTCAGTAGGATCCATTCAACACTGCATAAAACCATAACACTGTTAAGGGACCTCTCATACCCACGTAGGGAAACAAAAGAAAAATGCCAAGCAGGCTATAGTATTTCCAAGCAGATTTCCTCCCAAATAAGTCCCGCTTTAACATAAAGCATGTATATGAAAATGTCTGCAAATTGTCAGTTAACAAGCAGCACACATTTTCTTAAAGCTTTGACTAAGGGATTGCAGGCTTAACTGAAATGTCTTAGGGTACAAATATATGAAGAAGCTATTAAGAAAAGTAATCTGAATTGTGTTTGCCCTTTCAAACAGGCTTTTCATTTTATTATTAAGGGAATGGGTTTTATAATAACTTTCCTTAATTATTAATTATTTGGTTTTTAAAACTATGTTGTGTGTGTGTGTGTGTGTGTATACTAAAAAGGAAAATTAGGTTGTGTGCTTTACTGTTTACTTTTCCTCCAAGATTTCTTGGGTATATTTCAAAGTTTTAAACTAAAATCTGTCATCTCATTTAAATGTATTTCTTATCTGGGGTGTTTTTAGTCCTCTAACCTAGTAGAGCCTGAGTTGAGCCCAAGCCAAAAAGAATTACTTGTTCTATTACAATTATTATAATAAAGGATGTGTTTAATGGTAGTTATACAGTTTTAAAAATTTGTTTTATTTGTGTTTTCTTAGATGATTTTGCTGCCAATAAATTCTTATTGGAAAGCAGGTGGATAAAATATAAAAACTTTCAGAAGCATACTAATTCTATTTTTGGATTTGTGCTGCATGTTAAATTTTAGCCCATTTTAAGTTTTAATAATGTAAAAAGGTCAAATACTCAATGCGGTGCACTTTTTAGTGTTTGCACTAAATGCCACATTAATCTCAGTGTAATTAATGAGCTTACCCTGTATTTATTAAGCAAGAAAATAGGATTATTACCCTCAGAACCCATGAACCTAGCAGAATAATAGATAAGAAACATAAATTTTGAGGCCACTGCCCTGACTAAAAACGAGCTACACAGCCCAGATAAATTCCTTTTTGGCTTAATTTTCTGAGATCCAGAATTAGAGTATAAATCCCATTTATCAATCACTGTAGTCCCATTATCATCAACCCTAAGGATCAATATTTTACAAGGCAGGGTAGGTAATTGGAGATTCACACTACTAGGCAGGTTGTTCTGGAACATTATTACGTTAAATGACAAGCTCATTCAGGAATGGATCGCATGCAAATTGGCTTTCGTGTCTGTACAAATTTCTAAAATGTAAACACTAGACATTCAAGTTCACCATATATTTAAATGGAAAACAGAACCAATATGGTAGTCAGATCAAGCTCCAGGCAGACTTGGTCAGGAGATGCTGGCGGATAGAACATGAGCATTGACCATCTTAGTCCTCATCAGGAGTGCGAATTACCGTTTCATTGGCAATTAACTGTCAGTGACCACTACTGTTATTCCCAATCATGAATGGTCAAAACCTAAGGAAATTTAGAAATGATGGAGACCTATAGTTCTTAAAGCGTGGTCCCCAAATGAGCAACATCAGCATCACCAGCGAGCTTGTTAGAAATACGAATTCTTAGATGTCCTCCCCACCCCAAACCTACTGAATCAGAAATTCTAGGAGTGGGACCCAAGAGTGAGTGTTCGGCAAACCCTTTGGGTCATTTTGATGAATGATTGAATGCCAAGCAACTCAGCCTCGTTTTGTCCAGTTTTGTGAGTGATAAGAAGACATAATTACTAGACAGCGAGATTAGAGATAGAGCAGCCAGATACCAGGGCGGGGACAAACGGTAACATGGGGATGAGAGGCAGGGAGTGATGTCTCTCATCTAGGAACCTTCTGCAAACGTTGCAGTCAAGTCTGACATGCAAGAATGAAAGGGGGAAATGAGCTGGCCTGGCCTATTGCCTTTGCGGCCTGGATAAAGCCTAGCTCTGCAGCAAATCACAGGAGTCCTGGCACCCGGGAAAGCAAGGCGGCCGGAAGATAAAAGCACAAGAAGGGAGGGTGCCCACCGGTCATACAGAAATACAGAGGTGGCTTCACTGGGGCTTGAAGGCAGGCAGGACAAGGAGAGAGGACGAGCCTTGCCTTTAGTCACCCACCCGCTGTGTTGTCCCACTTGTTGCAACAAACAGGCATTCCTTCTAGGATCTGAAACTCATCAAAGATTTAAATTTTTAAAAAATAATAATATTTGATAGAGACAAGTGCTAAAATTAGCGTTGAAGCAATTAACTGGGTCTAGGAATGAGATCTAACACATGTGCAGTGTGAATGTGATTAGTGCTGCAACTCTCTTGGGTTGTTTTATATATTTTTTTAAGATTTATTTATTTTTTTGGAGCAGGGGGAGGGATGGAGGCAGAGGGAGACAGCATCTCAAGCAGATTCCGGGCTAAACACTGAGCCTGATGTGCGGGCTCGATCCCACGACCCTGAGGTCACAACCTGAGCAAAACCAAGGTCCAGACGCTCAACGGACCTCGCCACCCAGGCGCCCCAGGCAACTCTGCTTTCATACCAAGGTCATGCTTGGATGCAAGAATATGGTTGCAGGAATAAATCTTTTAAATACAAGTAAATCAAGTAACGGGTGACAGAAAACCTTGTAATAATCTCATTTTTCTTTACTCTGTATACACACACACACACACACACACATATTTTTTAGGGGGAACTCTGAAATTTCTGATATTTTATACTTAGTGACTTAAAAACTGAAATTTTATAAGGTTCAGTCTTTCTCCCTATATAGGTAGCTAGACACTTACATATAGATGTATATGTAATTGAGACTTTTTAATATTTAGTTAAAATTTGTTTTGGTCTCATGGTCTGTTTCATTGATTAAATATAATCTTTGCAGCTGAAAACTGATCCAATTGTATTTTCTAGCTTACCTTTTATATCCTCTAGGATATATGAGAAATACTCATTTCTGTGGATATGATTACGTTATCCAAAAATAAAACACTGTAACTTAAGAAGAGAAAAAGAATAAAGCCAAATGTATTGATTTTAATACCGGTTTTAGAAACAGAGCAAACATCTTAATTCATCCTCCATTTAGTGATTTTTTTTTTTTAAACAAAGTCCTGAATCCATTAGGAGCCCCAATCCCATGGCCCCTGGTTTGTGTTGCAGAAAAATCAAATTCCCGATGCTGAAGGGACATGGTATTGCCCAGGCCCTTTCTAAATCTGACGTGTAGACACGGAAAGGACAGCAGCTGCTCCTATATGTCTCTCTGCCAATCGAATTTACCCTTTATATCTCATGTGCAATGTGTTCCTCTTCCAAAAAATAGGAACTGTGCCTATGAAAGTCGTGACCACACGTATCATTATAAATAAACCCATTTCCCATGAGCGAATGAGAGAATTCACTACACAGCCTTAAAGCAGATTTGCAGGGGACAGATTAGGGTTTGTGACCAGAAGGGCTGGAGATTTGTCACATTGGGGCATCTTCCTCCATGATAATAAGCAGAAGCAACCAGTATGTACGGAATATTTACAGGAGTGAGTGTCACGCAGAGAACTTCACAGGCATCCCCCTTTCTAGAATATTTTCTACTTAGCCTAAGCCCGACCCCGAGGCCAATGTCATTATCCCTGTTTGAAAAATGCAGAACTTGGGACTTTCAAATGACTACGGGTTCAAGGCAAATAGGATGTCGAGCCAGATCGATCCACATGCAGACCCCGTGTATGCTAGCTTAGGGTTTGTCAGGTCTGGAGGAGGGGAGCTTCGAGCTGCGGGCCTAGGAGCCATCCCCGAGCACTGCAAACGTCCTGCATTCAGTGCTTTATTCCCAGAGGGGAGAATTCTCACACAGTCCTTTTTGCCCAGGACGTAGTAAGTAGACTCACAACTTCAATAAACACCAAAGGATGTTCAAATTAAACTTAAAGGTGTGACATTTTAACTATTCTTGCACAGTTGGTTTGATTTCTGTGATTATAGAGTCCAACCCACCTATTTCTTATTCCTTCATGAGACAAGGTCTACAGCTGGTGTCGCCATTCTGCGAACATCTGGGGCTCCAGCAGACTGTTCATCAGTGATCGGTCCTGCTGATCATTTTGGGTGTGTTCCGTTTTACTTAGTGAAAAACTGATTTTTCTTCTTAAACAGGAAAAAGTAATAATAACAATAAATGGTCCTCAGGGCCCCTTGGCCCTAAAATCAATGGCTCCAGAATTTACCACAGTCAGTCCTGTTGCAGTTTGTTCAGGCTGCCGTCACAAAATACCATAGAAGGAATGGCTTCAACAAGAGAAATGTATTTCCCCAGAACTCTGGAGGCTAGAAGTCCAAGGTCACAGTGTCAACATGGTCAGATTTGAGTGAATGTTTTCCTGGCTTGCAACGGCCCCCTTCTTGCTGTGTGCGCCATGGCCCTTCCTCAGAGCCTGTGGGGGGAGAGAGTGAGAGACAGAGACTTCTCCTCTTCTAAAGCCACCAATTCTGTCTAAGACCTCACCCTTACGATTTTATTCAACTGTAATTACGTCCTAGAAGCCTTTCCTCCAAAGCGGCCACACTGAAGAGGAGGATTTCAGCGAGTGACTTTGGGGGCCTCACCTCATTCCCCAGCAGCGCTGTATCAGCCGAGTTCAGCCCAGGACCCAAAGGGTCACGTGCTGGATGCCATAGGAGCCGCCGTCACAGGTCCTCTGCCAACGTCAGAGTCTCAGGGAAATGCACAAGGTGCCCCTAAGTCAATCATGAGTTCCAAATCCAGACTAAAATGAAGGTGTACGTTAGCACAGAAAGCCTGCCAACATGAGAATTCTGAAGTCTGGAGCATTTTTTCCAGAACTGAGAACTCAGAGAGTCCTTGAGACCCAAACCAAATGAGCACCAATCATGCCCATCCCCCGCAGGTACCTGGTGAGGACCCCCACTTCAAGCTGAGGACCCGTGAACGACGGGGACCTCAAAACCTCCTGAATCCTGAGGTTCCACCACAAGGCAGGCATTCTGAGCCTGTGAACTGGCCATTTTTGCAGCTGTGGCTTTCCCAGAATCACTGCGGTGGGCAGGACCACTCCCAGCACAGTGGTCGTGTGTCCCGAGACGTCTTCCGTGGGAGGCAGGAGTGAGGGGACAAGCCCGAGACGGGTGAGTTGGTTAGTAGTGGATAGACTCGTGTGTCAGTCAGGACTCAGGCAGAGAAGCAGAGCCAAGAGGAGAGAGGTGTTAAGAGACATTGCAAACAATCGGCTCACGTGATTGTGGGGGCTCGACACGTCCGAAATCCACGGCCAGGCCGTGGGAAGAGCAGCCGGAGCTCCACGACAGGACAGGAAACCACAGGCCACGGGCACAACTTCCTCACCAGGAAATCCTCAAAACCGCTCTTAAGGACTTCGACTGATGTAACAGGCCCACCGAGATTTTCTAGGATAATCTTCCTATCTATGGATTTAAATCAGACCTACACACTACCCCAGAGCCGCACCTTGGTTGGGGTTTGAGTGAATCGCTGGGGCTGTGGCCTCACACCTTTACACCTGGAGGGACGATCCCAGCCTGCAAGCGTTCCCTGGTGCTGGGCGCCAGCGCGGAAATGAGCACCTCGAGGCCAGACTAGTAAAGCTCCATGGTCTCCTCGTGAGGAACCAGGGAAAGAGTCCTAACCCTGGCATGTGGAGTAATCACTAGCCGTTCAACAAGTCCCCGCGTCACCAGTGAAATCCGAGTGCTGATTCCCACCTGGCTTCCCCACATGACTCTGGGAAGGGCTCAAAGAAAGTGTGTATGAAAGACACGGAAAGCCGGGTGGCTTATTGGTTAGGTGGCTGCCTTCGGCTCAGGTCATGATCCTGGAGTCCTGGGATCGAGTCCCACATTGTGCTCCCTCCTCAGCAGAGAGTCTGCTTCTCCTTGTGCCCCTCACCCTACTCTTGTGCTCTCTCTCACTCTTTCTCTCAAATAAAAACTCTTTAAAAAAAATACACTAGAAACAAAAGTTTTACACACATACAAGGGAGTTTCTGTTTTAACCATGTCTGCTTGTTTGTTATTATAGAAGCAAGTAATATTCTTAGAAAGAGGGCATTAGGCAGCATCATTTCACCAGGAGTAAACCCTCCAGTCTCTGCTGCTTTTGTTGGGTTCCACGGATTTCTTAATTTTAACCGGTGTCGCTCAATCTAGTCTGTGTAGTATCTTAGTCTTAGGGTAACGACCATCTGTTTCAGCACATGTATTTCTCAACGAGTGAAGAGTGTGCATGAGATGAAAAAGGTCTAGACAAAAGTATTTCATTGATGTAGATTTTGAAAGCGTCTAAAATGTTACTGCTTCTCATGAAACAAGCAAGCAGCCCCTTACATTCTGGGATCCTGGCGGTGAGAAAGTAGGAATTGCTTCTCCTCAGGAACTCACTGCAACTTGTCCAAGATTCATTTTTATTCCCACACCTACAACTGCAGAGACTGAATGGGATTTCAGGTGATGATCGTAACCACCAGCTAGTACCCTACACGAGTCCCCACACTGACATCTCAAATCTCGAGTATCTGAATGAACACGAGTTACGCTTTATACTTCCTGCTCATAGAAAAATACATTATTTTACAGTATATTTTTAAATATAATATATACTTTGTAAATATGCAGACTTAATGAACATTTCTAAGGTAGAGATTGTTGATAGGAAGCAAAAGGTTGGATAGAATGCATAATTATGCAAGCCACTGATGAATTTTTCTCAATGATATGCACTCCGGTGTGCGCCAAGCACGAACCGAGCTGCCTCTGTGTATGGATTAGCTCCATAGGATGCATAGAATGGCACAAAGAATGAAGACTAGGAGGGTCGTTTAACCTTAAATTTACTACTTTTATATTATATTTCTTTCCATGCAGAGATTGAAAGTTGTGCTAAATTGTAAATTTATTTTTTTCCAATTTTATTTATTTTTATTTGAGAGAGAGAGTGTGCAGGAGCAGGGGGGAGAGGGAGAAGCAGGCTCCCCGTGAGTAGGGAGCCTGATGCGGGACTCAATCCCAGGATCCCGGGATCATGACCTCAGCTGAAGGCAGTTGCTTAACTGACTGAGCCATCCGGTGCTCCCCTCTTTTTTAAATTTTATTTATTTTTATTTGAGAGAGAGATAGGAAGAGATAGCACACAAGTGGCGGCGGCGGAGGGAGTAAATTGAAACATACAGATGCAATATGTAAACATCAACAGAAACTATTGTTATTAGACTAACAAGGCAAACCATTCAAAAGTTTATAAAGATCAGAATAGCATACTTCTTGGCATTTTATTGATTACATTATCACATTTTTCTCAATAGAATCATGTCAACCATCCTGTGAAAATTACACATATTAGTTAAAGTGTTCTAGAATCACGAGGTAAGTCAGTCATTGAAAGTTATTAATAGGACAGAGCATGTATGAGTCTCACCTGTTTTCTCAAAACCCCTGAGCCCTACTTCCTGTGTGGGCCACATTTCTGTGTTTCCCATCACACATTCCAACAGCCAGAAATGGGAGATTCTAAAAAACACCATGACTGCATCTTCTTGGTTCAGTTCAACTGGTTGTCACAGAGGACAGAAAGAAACTGTCTTAACAAAAGAACTCTGATAAAAGATATAGTCACCAGTGAATCATCTCCTGAATGTTAACCATCACCGCTTGTAGGCTATTTACCCTGTAATCTCTTTATTTTCTATCTTTAAAGTACCCTATTGTGGTGTAGCAATAGTCTTTTAGAGCAATTTTAAAGGGCAGCAAATCTCTGAGAACAATTTTCCATATTCAGAATTAAAACATGCTTCCCTCTTTTTCACAAAGGCTCTAACAGGATAAAAGCTTCATTCGAAGACCACAGGAATCATTCATTTTCTCTGCTTTGTGTTTGTCCTAAAATAAATGTTTCTTTCTTCCTTGTGAAAACCAAATGAGCTCTCTGATTTTTTTTCCCACTTCATCTTTATGTTGACAGCCTGCTATTGTTTAAAAAAAAAAAAAAATCGTCGGAAGAAAAGACCCTCCCCATCAAAGCAATAACAGCAACAAAAGTTTATATGCCTTATTAAACAATAATTTGGACAGTTCTCAGGTGACTGGACTGTCTTTACTGGAAATTAATTTTCATTAACAATTATTTCAATCCTAATTATTTGAGTGATAAGAAGGGCCATTTATCTAATTTTCTATTCTTGTAGAGAAAACAACATTGTCCATAGTCACTCTTTCTTTTTCCTATATGATGAGTTTCAGCTCACTCTATGAAACTGTTCTATTGGTCAGTATCACATAAATTATGTCATTAAGGCATATGTATTTCAGACACGGAAGGATTTCACTGAAACTTAGCAGAGTCTTACTAAATAAAGAGTCGATGTAAAATCCAACAAAAAATTCAAAGACACTACCCTTAGCATGGGAATCATTACATATCACTATTATTAACATTATCAAGAACACGAAGTGTCAGAGATTTTACCCTACATGCAAGCTAGCAAATCAGCCTGCCACAGCATCGTAGATGTTGGCAGAAGACATGAGACTCCTGAATCAGAGACTAAGGATGTTTTATTACTCCCAGCAATAGTATTAGCCAGAGTATCAGCATTTACGTTGTTTCCTGAGGCCCAGTTCTCACTGGGAGATGCAGAGAGGGTCAGATGACACCTATACATGAAGTAGGTTGTGTTACAGGAAAAGAACCACAAGTCTAGGGAACCCAAATGTTTTATAATGGGCAACAATGCAGCCTGAACTTTGTCTGAGCAAGAGACATCTTTATTGCACTGCAGATAAATAAATCTTGCCTTTCATCCAGAAGGAGACAGTATCTCCATCTTCCAAGGCTGTTTGCTCTACAAATAGCCCTGAAAAGACAATCCAGAGTAAAGGCCACCAGTGTCTCAGAAACAAAACATGCAGAGATGCAAGAGGCTCATGGACAACTGTCCGCCAACAAACTTCCGCCACACAGGTCTTTCTGCATAAATTAGTCCATTTGTTGTAGTCAGTGCATTACAATGAAGCCAAAAATAGTCATATGCTTATTTCATAGTTATAGCTAAAGCATATCTTTGACAATCACATTTCACTTTATATTATTATTATTATTTAAATTTTCATCTCAAAAAGGATTGTCATTTCCCCACATCAGCCAGGGTGAGGCCATATAATTAAATTATTGTGATTCAACAGATAATTATTGACCATCAAAGATGTATAAGGCAATACCTGAGCCATCTATACTGTGTTCTACCCTGCATAAGGGGGGAGCTGCTGCATGCATTTTTCATGGTTTTGTTCATTAATATTTATTGAGTGTCTGCTGTGAGCTGGTATTTTCCAAGGCTCCAAAGACACAAAGGTAAATAAGCTTCCGTTCCTCAGGTTCAGTGTAAGCTCCCAGAGGAGACACAAAGATAGAGTAAGAGATGAGACAGAGGTGTGCAGGTGGCAGTAAGAAAGCACAGTGGATTGGCTTCTAACTCAGGCAGGAGAAATGGAGAGCAGGAATGTGTCAGCTTCGTCCATGAATTCTTAAAATAAAAATAGGAGTTAGCCTGGTAGGAGTGGAGTACAAATGATTGTAAGGGTGGGCCTTCCCAGCCGTGGTTTGGAAAGGCTACTCTCTTTGGGAACTGCTGTTGGTTAGAATGGTGGAGCGGGGGGTGTGACCGAGAGACGAGGGAAACATGAAGCTAGAGCGGGAAGGACAGCTCCCATCACAAACGGTCCTTATGGGAAGTTCCAATACATTCACACATATATGTAGAAAGAGTTTAAGGGTAACAGTCTGGTTAAAAGGAAGCTCTGGAGGATTTGTCTTGAAACCACGTTTGTCTGCAAAAACAATGTTTTCACTAGATTTTTATTGGAGAGGAGTGGAACTGATGGATTTTATACATGGCAGTTAATTAAAGAACTCCAACATCATACCCTTGTCATCTCCATTGACAACCTTAAGTACTATGCTAGGAAGTTTGCTTCAGTTTTCTGTGGTAAAGGTTTGCTCAAGTCTTAGGTCATGTGACGTCTGTAAGCCTGGCAGGTATCAGCAATGCTGTGTCACATCTCTGCTCTGCCAGGCGTTTCTTTCCTGACTGGGAGGAATACATTTCCTATGCATCTAAACTTCTCTCTTCAGTTTTTTTCCCAAGAATCACTTTTCTAATTCCCTCCTTATGCAAGGAAATAAAAGGGCCGAGTACCAACTTCACAGGGCCAAATTTGTGTAATACTAATGCGCTATTACTGGTACCTCCTAAAAGTAATATCCTGTGCTAGATACCTTAAATCCATCATCTTATTAAATGCCTACATGCCAGGTGTCACGAGGTCATCTTAGATGACGAAACTGAAGTTGGGCATGGTGAAGGAACTTGCTATGGCGCCCCCAGCTGGAAGGTGACCGAGCCTGCATTCAAACCAAACTTAACGTGACTCCACAGCCACTCATGAGGGCTACTCATAATGACTTACCACTCGGCATAGTTGTCTCAAAAATTACACATATACTTCAAGGGGAACCTCTTACACTGTCGGTGGGAACACAAACTGGTGCGGCCACTCTGAAAGATGGTGAGGAGTTCCCTCAAAAAGTTGAAACTAGAGCTACATGTGACCCAGGAATTGCACTACTCAGTATTTATCCAGAGGATACAAACATAGTGATTCGAAGGGGCACATGCACTCCAATGTTTATAGCAGCAATGTCTACAATGGCCAAAATATGGAAAGAGTCCAGATGTCCATCGACAGATAAATGGATAAAGAAGATGTGGTGTAAATATATACAATGGAATATTACTCAGCCATCAAAAAGAATGAAATCTTGCTATTTGCAACGATGTGGATGGAACTGGAGGTTATTACGCCAAGCGAAATAAGTTGGTCAGAGAAAGACAAATATCTTATGATTTCACTCATATGTGGAATTTAGGAGACAAAACAGATGAACATAGGGGAAGGGAGAAAAAATAAGACGGTAACAGAGAGGGAGACAAACCATAAGAGGCTCTTAGCTATAGGAAACAACTGAGGGTTGCCGGAGGAGAGGGGGATAGGAGGACGGGGTAACTGGATGATGGGTATTAAGGAGGCCACATGACAGAATGAGCATTGGGTGCTATATGCAACTGATGAATCACAAAATTCTATCTCTGAAACTAATAATACACTATATATTAATTAAATTGAATTTAAATTTCAAAAAAAATCAAAAAAATTATACATATACTTGAAAATATAATAAAGAAACAAGAGTACTGAAAACACGAAAATATAATAATGGCAAAACAAATCCTTTTCATCTTTAGTGCCAGCAGTTGGTCTCTTCAATCTGTTTGAAACGTGCTTTGAAAGAGAGAAAGAAAAAGGAAAAAAGGGAAAGGCAGGAATTCATTGTGAAGCAAGAGTGTTCTCCTTTCTCTTTTGTCAGCATGCCCCAGATACCATCCTTCTCGAACTCCGTACAACTCCCGCAAAGCCCCTGCTGTTTGTCTCCAGTGCCACGCTCTCCTCCACAAAGAGAGTCTTTCATTATCATTTATTGGATTTATGTTTGGACTAAGCTATCTGAAGAAAAAAGAAGATGTTTTTAAGTCAAAACATTTGTGCCTGAAGATCAAAAGTTGCCATCTTTGGACAACAGTGCTACCAACTTGGGCTACTGATACCTGTATCCATCCAAAGCAAAGCAAATAGGAAATGTTCTCCCATTGGGCAGGTTCGTCTTAAGTAACAATAAAATTTCCTTTAGAATTGTTAGCAGAAAGAGTTTCTGACCCCTTCAAACCCACCCACCACGAGGGCCGTGATCCCACCATGAATCCAGGCTAATGTGGTAACTAACATGTAATTGATAGCTAGTAAAAGAAACCGGTACTACCCTTTTTTTGGCAGAGTCACATTAAAATTGAGGCTCCACATGGACTGACTGCTGTCACGTTTTGAAGGAGTTAAACTCAGGATTTGATTCTTTTAGTCTTGGTGTCAGAAAATGACAAATGACCCTTTATCTTTATTTTAACTTCAACTAGAAAAATCCCCCGATTCAAACTATTTTCTACATCTCTTTCTACTGTTTTGTATGCTTATTTTCTCACTTACTTTTCAAGGGTTTTATTTTCATATTTGGTGTAAATAAGAATATAAACTAATATGTTTCTCCAGAGAACTAGCTAAATTTCCCAGTACCAGGTTTGTTTGTTTTTTTTAATTTGATAGAATCACAGAGACTTGCAAGTAGAGAGGCATAAAGACTTGGGCAAACACAAACCTTTTCTGTCTTTGACTTAGCTAGGATTTAGAAAAATTTAATTTTCATATGACTTACCAATTTACATTAAGTCAATGTTATTATTTATGTAAACATAAATGCTTTGCATCAAAATATTCTTACATTCTATGACAGCAGTGAACATAGGGGGAATTTAGTGACACTAGCCAACTCATTGTTGTGGATGCAATCCAAGAACAATCCAGATGGTTTATCGATCATAACTCTCTAAGAGTTAGCATCCTGCCCAATTAAGTGATTGTTAAATATAAAAACAAGCAAACAAGAAAAACTAAAGTTTCTGATTTTCACAATTATGATATGGAAGTCAAACAGATAAAGAGATACAGACCCTTGGAAAGAAATAGTGAGTATCCAATTCTTACAGTTAAGTAATATGAAATACAAATCAGATTATCCTGTGCTCCTCTGAAAACCAAGATAACTGTAGAATTAAAGGGAAAAAAATGTATGAGACTTGCTTGCACCCTGGACTCTGAGATATGGTTTTGTTTGCAAAACCATGCCCTTTGCATTGACCATTGTGCTACCTGTAGGTAGAGTTAACCTTCTGGGTCAGTGAAGAGTTTTGAGCCAGGAAGCTTGGGTTCCAGCATCTGTGTCTGTGTCCCTGAGAAAAAGGAAGAGCACTGATCCTACAGGGCTACCAGGTGGATTAAATAAATCAGCATAAGTGAAACGTCTGATGCTTCCTGGCACATTGTTAGTGCTCAATAAATTTTAATGACCAGAATCAGCCAGAGCCTGGCACTCTGCTATGTGCTGGGTGATGCTGCCCAACCCAAAGTCATTCGGTAAGTGAGAGGACCGGCCTTCGAGGCTGAACTCCCCATCACTGCCCTGCTCTGCCTGTTCCTAGTGAAATTAGGGTAGGCAACATGACACTGTAAAATGGCAAGTATTCTAAATAGAAACTTTTTAGTCTTTTGACGTTAGAACTTAATATGAAAAACAGCTGATAAAAATATATTTCCATCTCCCATACAGTGAGAGTAAGATAAAAATATTTCATTAAAAATGGAAACTAACAAGAAGTTAAGATGATGACTTTTGTTGCTGCCTGTTGGGTACAATGATAACACAATGCCTAATAAGGATTGCTCAATCTGCCCTAGAAAAGTAATTTGAACTTTTTGCAGCAGTTTCTTATAAGAGATATCAACTGAATTCTTCCTTTGTCTTATACTCCTTGACTCCATTTTCATGAACTTCAGATCTCTTATTCTCTATTTATCTGGATATTTATACTACTAATACACACATTGCAATAACTACTCTCTAGGAAGTGCTACTAACTAGATAATTGTCTAGGTTGCAGATTTCTAGATTCTGAAATTACTGCTTATTTTCTTGATTGTGTAATGCAGAATTTAAAAGACTAAAATTAATTATGCTAACAAATACTTGGGTAGAACTTTCTCAATGAGATTGAAACTTCTCAACTCCCCCAGCACACCTAACTGTTCTGGTCTCAGTCTTATCTACATCAGTACCAGCAGTTTTCAACTCTCCTATTGGACCTGGAGGAATACTAATTAGTTGGAGAAAATGGGGAAGCATTAAAAGGAAATTCCCAGGAAATGTACATAAAACCAGAGGCATCTTTTTATCTTTGCAGTAGCCTTCCATGAGAAATATTTCTATTGGGGCTACATTTTATTGTTAGAATGCAAAAAGGGTTGAGAACAGCTACTCCACAGTCCCATTGAGTGAGATTTTGAACCACACATCTCATCCAGTCACTTACCTTATTAAAATCATTCAAATGTTTCCTGTCACCTATAGAAAAATATCTAATCTGCTTAGTAGGATATAACCAAGCATGGCATATCCCCTCTTTATCTTCCAATCTCATCTCCTACCACTCGCCATTTGGATTTTTATATTCATTATTAGCATCACGAGGGCTATAATTCATAATGGTGAGATATAAAGAGTTTGAAACCCATGACGATTTGGGTATTGTGTTCTTGGACTCACAAAGGGAATATTTACAAAATAAGAAGACAAAATTCCTTTTGTGATTATTGGAATGTTTCCCAGGTCTCTGAAAAATCAACCCAATCAGTCATTTGAAGGAAAAGCTCTAGGCAAACTGTTATAGAGAATGAGATTAAAAATCAGATCTTTGTCCATACAGATGGCCAACAGACACATGAAAAGATCCTCAACATCACTCATCATCAGGGAAATGCAAATCAAAACCACAATGAACTATCTCACCTCACACCAGTCAGAATGGCTAAAATCAACAACACAAGAAACAACAGGTGTTGGCGAAGGTATGGAGAAAAGGGAACCCACTTTCACTGTTGATGGGAAGGTAAACTGGTACAGCCACTGTGGAAAACAGTATAGATATTCCTCAGAAAGTTAAAAATAGAACTACTCTACAATCCAGAAATTGCACTACTAGGTATTTACCTGAAGAATACAAAAATACTAATTCAAAGGAATACATGCACCCTGATGTTTATAGCAGCATTATCTACAATAGCCAAATTACAGAAACAGCCCAAACGGCCCAAGTGTCCATCAGTTGGTAAATAAAGAAGATGTGATAGAGATAGATGATAGATAGATAGATAGATAGATAGATAGATAGATAGATAGTGTATACATACACATGCACACACACGCACACACCAGGGACTATTACTCAGCCATAAAAAAGGATGAACTCTCGCCATTTGCAATGACATGGATGGAGCTAGAGAGTATGATGCTAAGCAAAAAAAAGTCAGTCAGAGAAAGCCAAATACCATAAAATTTCACTCATATGTGGAATTTAAGAAATAAAACAAATGAGCAAAGAGGAAAAAAAGAGAGAGAGAGGAACAAACCAAGAAACAGACTCCTAACTGTAGGGAACAAACCAATAGTTACCAGAAGGGAGGTGGGTGGGGGCACAGATTAAATAGGGGATGGGATTAAGGAATGCAGTTGTGATGTTGTGTGAAAGTGTTGAATCACTACATTGTACACCTGAAACTAATATTATATCGTATACTAACTGGAATTTAAGGAAAAACTTTAAAAAATAAATAAAAATAGAATCTTTGTTAAGTGCTAAGCAAATTTTTTGACACATATCTTCAAACTCATTTTAGAAGTCCTCAGAGCGAATGCAAGTTAAACCTTATATCTATGGCAGAATAAAACTGTGCTACATTATATGAAAACACGACTGTAAATTTTAAACAATGTCATTAACATTCCTCAGATTTAGTCTAAGCATGTTACGGATGTCCTCCTAGGTAAATCTATATGATATTCAGTAAATTTCTCCGTAACATTACTGTTGGAACTCAAATCTCTAAGTATACATTGTGTAGGGATGTCTCATTGTCATGCAAAAGTGTTTCTTTGCATTAGTTTAAATTTTTTTTTAAAAGATTTTATTTATTTTTATTTGACACAGAGAGAGAGATCACAAGTAGGCAGAGAGGCAGGCAGAGAGAGAGGGGGAAGCAGGCTCCCCGCTGAGCAGAGAGCCCGATGCGGGGCTCGATCCCAGAACCCTGAGATCATGACCTGAGCCGAAAGCAGAGGCTTTAACCCACTGAGCCACCCAGGCGCCCCGCATTAGTTTAAATTTTTTAGAAAAGAATTATGGCAAATAAAATTTTCCATTTTCTCCTTAAGACATCCTCTGAGGGACAGTCAGCTGATGTGTATACTTATCATTGATTTATAGATTAATGTGGCTTTTCAGTAAATTTGTTAAAATTCCTCAGATTATAGTTCTGGAAATCTCTACCTGAATTGGAGTACTCTACTTCATGATCTTAAATGGTTCTTTGATTTCTTAAGCTGTCTACAAATAATATGTTCAAAATGAAAGCAAAAATATACCTATATATAATTTTATTAACATTATTTTTAAAATGTCATAAATGAACCTTTAAAAATAGCAATGAAATGTTGTTGATCAACATTAATGAATTTTCATTCCAAGCATTCTCTATCCCTCATATTATGTTTTAACTTAGATTATATTTTAATATTTACCATTTCATTGGCTGCTATAGATTACTTCTAAACTCCACAATAACTCAGATGAATTCTGCTAACTTTGAAGAGTTCAGCTAAGTTTTTCCAAGAGATTACAGTTGGAGAAAATTAATATTCCAACAGGTAAGTAGAATACAAGAGAAGTTAAATGCAAGCAACAGGAATAAATGGATGCTACATCAACCAGAATAATAGATCTAAGGCTATTTTAATTCTAGAAATATTAAAAATGTAATTCCATATGAATCAAATCAGACCATCTTTAAGGTAAACTAAAGTATTATAAACTATATTATGTCTGATTTTTTTCAGTGTTAGAATGTTGTCGATAATCCACCGGTAGGCTGCATACTACATAACATTAAATAATATGCATTTTTCCCATTCGAAAATTTCTGATTTTTAAAGATTTGTATAAAAAATATTTAGATGTCCACTTATGAAGTAAGCAAAAAAGACCATAGTTTTGAGACTGAGAGTGCCATCATTAAGAACAATAAATGAACAAATGTATATTTTTAAAAGGAGAGCAAGGGAGGGAAAGGAAAAGGAGTAGAAAAGCTTTTGCAAATTAAAATTAGAGTAGTAGAATTTTTTATTACTTAGGAAACTTGGAAGACGAGGTTAAGCAAGTCTCAAATCTCCACCAGGTAAAGCAACAAAAAAGAGTGTGAAAATAGAACAGACCGGAGAATTACAAGATCTGTCCAGCACCAGAACATATAAATAAAGATGATTCGGGAAAGGAGCACAGTGGTGGGAGAGAGTGTGCGCATGAAGAAGACGGTGGAAAGGAAATAATTAACAAAAAATTATTATAATAACTCAGAAATATTTCCCAGAAAATGAGAAACCATGGATCCTTGATTGAAAAAACTCATAAAGTCTGAAAAAAAGACTCGCACCGAGACTCGTCATCGTGAAGCTCGTAACACTGGGAACAAAGAGAAGTTCCTGAGAATTCCAGAGGACAAAACAGGTGACAGAGGACCAATACAAGGCACTGTTGCAAATGCTTTCTTTCTACCGCAGCAGTAAGTTGCTGTGACGATGAAATGAGCTAATGACACCTCATGTGCATGGCTGTGCGTGCGTGTGCACGTTCACACGTGTGTGCTACAATCCAGTTCTTAGGTAGCATGCTGACACCCACACCATATAGTCTCATACGAAGTTATTATTATTAATTAATCAAAAACATGATTCTATTCATTGAAGCTATTATGATTGCCATTACACACTTGAGGAATCAAAAGGACAGCACAGTGACATCTCTCCAGTTGTCCCCCAGCTAGTAAGGGGTGGAGCTGGGACCCAAACCCGAGCAGTATTCCTTCGAGGCTAACACTATGAATCATCACCCAATACAGGCCTCCTTAACTTAGGCCCTGAATGAAGAGAGATGCCCAATAAATCAAGGAGCTGAAGACAGCATAAGAAATTTATGAAAACATATGTATAAAACTACTTATAAGCAAATATTTTAATAATCCTGTGACAAGGGGAGACTTATTACCAAAACACAAAACTCAGAAAGCACAAAGACGGATTTGGCTTCAAAAAAAAATTAAACACTTCATGTAGCAAAAGGAAATTAACTAAATAACGAGATGCAGTTTTTCAACTTGGAAACATCCTTCAACTTGAAAAAAAGTAAAAGTCTAATAATATCCAGTTCTTTCTAACGTTAAGAAAATACTTTTCTACCCTCTATGTGGGAGTGTAAATGAGTGCAATGCAAATTGACAGTTTATTTCAGAAACTTAATGGCATAAATCAACCATTAAACTTTTAATTTCTTTATTTTTTTGGCAACGTGAAGGGTGAGAAATTACATGTGATATTTAATCATTTTATGTAATCTAAAACCAAATTACATAACTTTACTAACACGTACAAATATCTCCTCGAGAAAAAGTTAAGGATATAATAATACCCAGCAAAGGAAAAGCGTCACTTCCCTCATCTTAAGTTAATATCTCCTTGTCCATTTTACTGATTACAGTTTGCTCTGCACTGACCTGTGTCCCCACAAAATTTATAGATTGAGCCCTAACCCCAAATGTGACTATATTTGGAAATAGGGCCTTAAGGTTCAATGAGGTCATAAGTATGGGACCCTGATCCCACAGGATTCGTTTCCTCAGGAGAGGAGGAAGAGACCAGAGGAAAGCACAGAGAAGAGCCCGGTTCAGCAGCCAGGGAGAGCACCTCCCCGGAAACCAAGCCTGCTGACGCTTGGATGTAGGCCTTCCGGCCTCCGGAACTGTGAAAACATCATTTCTGCTGTTTAAGACCCCCAATCTGAGGTACTTTGTTACGGCAGCCTGAGTTGACGAAGACACAGCATTAGTTGTTTTCGTTGACAACATACTTTAGAGGTACTTCATTTAGGTCTTTAGGGATTGAGTCACGACAATTGGTATCTCTTCTCTGAAGCTTGGCTGTACCCTCAACTAAAGAGATGTTTAAAAAGTTCTATGAGGAAACAAAGAGTGGAGTGGTGGTGGCCAGGGGCTGGCGGGAGAGGGAGATGGAGAGAGGTCTGTCAAGGATACAAATTTTCACTTATCAGAAGAATAGCTTCCGAGGCTCCAGTGTACAGCTTGGTGACAAGTTAGTGGTGTGTATGCTTGACAGCTGCCGAGAGTAGATCCTCAACATTCTCACCACACACGCAAACAAGGAATGAAACCCGTAAGGTGATGGATGTATTAATCGTCTTGATGATCGTTCCAAAATGTACCACAATGTACGTGTATATCAAATCATCGCCTCGTGCCCTTGCCATATATATATGTAATTATATTTCTCAGTTGTACCTCAATTTTTAAAAGTAAAAGGTAAAAAAAATAACAAGAGCAGAAAAATCCATGTGTCCAAATAAAAAAATTTAAGAGACAACAAAATACAAAAAAAGAGAGAAAGAGAGAGTTCTGTGAGGAAATGTAGCAAAATGTAGGCAAGATTTTGGCTTCCGTCTCCAGACCTAAGATCTGCCTCTGTGCCTCTCTGCTTCTCAGCTTTGCCAGTCGGCCTGTGGGCTTCGATTTGCTTTTTCCCACCGGGAGAATAAGGATATGCCATTTCACATCATAGCATTGATATGAGGATTTTTCTAAAAATGGTATTTCTAATGTACTTAGCATAGGGTCTGCATGAAGTAAGCCCTCAATGGACAGTGGCTTTTGCAGATCACTTTCTTTATGGGTTGAAACCCATGATCTTTATTCCCCCATTGATTCAAATGTACTGAACCTGGGCCTTGATACCCCCAGCAAATCTCTTCAGGGGTCGTGCAGGGGACGCCTGGGGGGCTCAGGTCATGATCTCGGGGTCCTGGGATCGAGTCCCGCATGGTCTCTCTGCTCAGCAGGGAGCCTGCTTCTTCCCCGAAAACCTTCTGGCCCACAGTTTCCCGCTGTGAGAGCTCCTAGCGCCCCCTGTTCTGCCCCCACCCCAGCCATTCCCACACTCTGTCCTTCAGGGTCCAGGCCCGGCCTACCTCCTGTCCCCCCTTCTTGTCCTCCCCCCCTTAGAAACCCCTTAAGGAGGATGGCTCCTCCTCTGTGTCTACTCAGGCCTGACGGTTGTTGATGCCTTTCTTCTTGCCCCATTCCTCCTGAAGCCACTGTTTTACTTGGGGTTTTTTTCTGCCTTTTAAAAAATTGTTTTATTATTTAAACAGACAACACCCTTCCCTCTCTCCCAGATCCCAACAAACTAAGAAAACACATAAATTCAAATCAAGTACCCATTATTTCTTACCAACGAATAAGCATGAGTGCTATGCTTTGGGACCCTTCTGACTTCGAAAGAAACAATTTCCTTTATATCGTATGTAAAGAACACGTGTGCCCCGGTAAGCACAGAAAAACCAGGCGCCGGCAGAAAGGGGAAACGCGCTTCCTCCTTCCTCAGGAGATGGAGGGTATTGATAAAGTGCTGCCGTGCTGTTTTTTCTTCTAGGTGTGATGTGACTCTCTGGTCATTTTCCACGGCATCTGTGTTCCTTCTAGCTCTTTACTGGTTGGAATCTTTTAGGGTGCATCCACCCAATTCCTGAAAGGTGTCCCTTTGTGGCTACAGTGACTTCGCCTTCCTTGTCCTATGGTACTTAAGTTTCTGGAATCGGGAGGAGTCATATCATTTTGTTAGAATAAGCAAATGCTCTTAGTGTCTCAATATCCAATATATTTCCTTCTCTATGGAATGGAACTGCGTTCTTCAGTCTGGGGACTGTGCACATACCATGGGGAGAGGGATGTCATGAAATGTCATTTCAGAGTATACTTCCAAATGCCAGGGAAATATGGTTTTTTTTTTTCCCCCAGCTTGTCAATATTCCCTGAAAATATGGGTAGAAAATATTATTTTCTATTAAGACAAACATGAATATACACTGGAATAGAAACAAAAATGTAAAAAGACTTTTAAGATAGACCAATAGCGGGGCGCCTGAGTGGCTCAGTCGTTAAGCATCTGCCTTCAGTTCAGGTCACGATCCCAGGGTCCTGGGATCGAGCCCCACATCGGGCTCCCTGCTCAGCGGGAAGCCTGCTTCTCCCTCTCCCATTCCCTCTGCTGGTGTTCCCTCTCTCGCTGTGTTTCTCTCTGTCAAATAAATAAAATCTTAAAAAAAAAAAAAAAGACCGATAGCCATTAGCAAATTTGTTGCTTTTAAGCTACAGAATTCCCCACATCCCCCCGGGCACGGATTCACCTCATTTGTCTTTAGGGGATGATCTGGAGGGAAAGTATAGGAAGCATTTAAATAGAGTCTCTGTTTAGTGGTATGAACAGTCTATTCTAGGAAGTGTTTAATTGAAGCCACAAAGTTGATTTCTGTTTTGTTTTCATCAAAAGTGCCAAAGGGCATAATTCAAATAAATGTGGAGAAAATGCTTAATTATTTCTTTCTCTTGTTCTCCTGTTCATTGTTGCCACAATCAAACAGTACCTATTAGCCTTCATCTGTACAGTTCTGACTGAGGTATGTTATTTTTGTGATATAGCATCCTTTGTGAATTGTCCGTAAAGAAATGGTTGAAGTAAAAAAAATCATAATTTAATTTCCGGTTAGACTAGAAATTGTTCATAGAGGAGACGAAGAAAGCAATGTTGACCTTGAAGGAGAACAATGTTCAAAGCCTGACACAGCGAGGGGCCGCAGGCTGACCCGGGGGAGAAAGCACAGATGTTGAACAAGAACACACCAAAAAGAATCTGGGCCTGTCGGGCAGAGACAGAAGGGAGAAAACTAACATCTGCAGGGCACCTCCAAGTTCCGAGTGTCTTCCCAGGTGGTGGTGCACCCAATTCCCAAAACACAGGGAGCACAGGGCACTTGTGGTTGACGTGAGTCCGGAGCTCTCTTCTCAGCCCCGTTGGTGCCCTGCCCGGATCCTGGAAGACACGGGCTGCGTGCATCCTTCTTTCGTGTTTCTGGTTGTCTCTCCATGACGGGCCCCATTCCCGAAGCATCCTGTGCACCGCTTGCGAAGGCGGGGACTGGATTCCCGTTCCCGTGTCTCCCTGTGGGGTGTTGAACTGTGTTAGCCCATGTTTGACAAATAGCAGTTGCGTGACTGAATTTTCACACTCAAGATTCTAGGTTAAAAGCTGCGTGTGCCAGACTCTTCTCAAATCCACAATTTACAGGCCTTCGCTTTTAGCCCATGAGCAATGCGAACTAAAGGTGTTCTCTCATACTGCTGTCTTTCGGGTAGTCCTCATTCGTTGTTTAAATAAGATAAAACCGAGGCCAGGAACACTGTCTTAATATTAGAATTTCCGGCTGGTTTATGCTGATAAATGCCAGTAGCTCCACTTGTGAGAACTGTGGATTATCGCCTAGTGAGATAAGGAAGCAAAATTGTTAAAATGTTTAAGTGATTTTTTTTCCATATCACATTAGTCTCTCATAACTTTGTCACATAAGTACCATGTGAAAATGCCACTTTCTTCAGGAGGCCCTCTCTGACCGTCCCATCTAGGTGACCTTGCCAGTCACCTCTCTTTTCACTATGGTGGTAGCACTTAACATGTCTGAATTCAATTAAAATGCATTAATTTCAGAATCAAATGAGTCATACAGCACCACTCATGTCATCCAGAATTTGCAGCTAAGGAAACCCAGAACCCAAGAGACAAAGGGAGTCTCACAAGGTTGGTTACTCCTATAAGTAGCAGAAGCAGCATGTGTATCTGGTCTCCCAGCTCCGAGTTCCCACCCCTGCCCTCACCCTAGGTCCCCCTCATTTCTCCCCTTTTCTGCCTCTTCCCAGATCCAGCGTTCCTCCTTGCAGCATCAGGGTCCTACAGGAAAGAGAAGACTCAACCAGATGGGATTTTAAGAGACTTTAAAGGACTATTTACAGTGCTGGGAGGGAAGTGATGGCACCAACAAGGAATTGTGAAGGAAGGGCAACAGCGGGCAGCATTCCCACCCGCAGGGGCAAGGGGCAAAGATGGGAAATGTGGTTAGGGGGCCCTGGGAGAGGTAGGGCAGGGAGCAGAAAGGTCCAGAAGCTCAGAAGGAGGTGGGGCCGGCCAAACCCCAGGAGTGGCCAGAGGGCAAGGCAAAGAGGAAATGCCCACATCTCCCTCCCCCCCTGATCTGCTCGTGGGGAGACTTAATCTACAAGGACATTAGCCCAACAGTGAATCGAAAGTGATTTTTATATGGAAAGCAATATTTCACTCTCACAATTTTTAAACATTAAGTGATTCTACCAGTTTAATTAGCCTTTTATTACCCAATTCATTTGCATTTCTCCCTGGACCCCAAGCTTCCGAAACTGCAAGGATGTTTTCCAAACTCACCTGATGATGAAACTGGCTTTAGGGGCATGACCTCGTGGAGGAGAAGGACGAGATGCCCCTCGTTTCTGTGAGAGCGGACTGTCTTGTCTCCATTCCTCCTGATAGAGACCAGAAACATTACCAATCAAACTCGATACATCTTTTCCTTTGGGTGAAATAGACACTCTGGAAGGGCAGAGCACACTGCATCTAGTTTTCTTCTCTGCTCCATAAGCTCATTCTCAAGTATGACGAGTAATTAACTCCTGGTTAAGAAAAGGGTTGGGGAGGTGCCTGGAAAGGGTGACCTTTTCTCCCTCTGTTGTCGGCATTCTGACAAGCTTCTCGGTGGTCACTTCCGTTTGCGTTTGCGTTAGACAAATGTTTCATTTCAGGAATGCGTCCGAACTCCCAAAAGCATAGATAGAATTTTCCTTAAATCTATTTTCTGGAAGATTCAACTTTCTGGCCATTTTAGTGACTATAAGGGTTTATTGTTTCGATTAATCATATCACCAAGTGGGTTCAGTTACTCGCAAACCCGACAGGATAAGTCAGGGCCTTGAAGTCTACAATTGTGAGAGCTTTTCTGGCTAATTGATGGTTACTGGTTGGGATACAGTGTAATTTGCCTGCTCAAAAAAGGTTTTAAGAAAGTATGTAATTTGCTTTTGTGTACTGAAAGGGAATACAAAAGAAAAGAACGCAGCTCACAGCTCTCCATCAAAAACAGCTTTTTTTCAGAAAAGCTCTTCAGCTTTTGTTCCAGTAGCTGGAGGCTACTAGAAGTTTGAGAACACTAGAACATTTACCTAGCTCCCTGGCATCCGAATTTTTGACAAGACACTCTTGAGGAAAACATCGAGCGCTGAATGCATTTTTAACTGAAAGAGGAATAAAGCGCCCAATTTCTGCATTTTTCACCCCTACGTACTTAACCTGGAGCTCGCTTTTGAGGATGTGTGGGCATCTACCTTGTTCGCTTATTGTTGTTGTTTGTTTTTTCAGTATATCCCGTTGCTTTTCTGACTGTATTTCTTAGCACATCTCTCCTGCCCTCCTTGTCTCAGGTCATGGGTTCGGTTCCTCGAAGATGTCGCGTGCACAGACATTTCCCAGCTACGCCTCGGAGCAGAGCGAAGAGACGCAGCGCTCTCTGTCCCGGTCAAGCAGCTGTGGCTTCAGCTACAGCTCCAGCCTCATTCAGTGACAGTCAAAGAGCCACTGCCGACCAGAGACAGTCCGTCCGGACCTGCCGGTGGGGTCCCTGCACCCCAGCCTCCTGGAACACCAGTCGCCGTCAAAATTGAAGCGGGGCGGGTCTAGCCCCGATCCCAGTGGAAGGTTAAAAACTGGAGTTCTGCTTCCTTGACTCTGTGGCTAAGTCTTTATTTATTGAATTTCTTGGGGGTTGGGGGGGTGGGGAATCTATGTTTTACAAAAATAGACTCCAAATCGTATGAACCGTCATTTCAATGAAATTCTTTGGTTCTGGGCACCCTGAGAAGTTGCCCACATCGGGTGGTGCCTGGGGGTTGGGCATGACCCCTGTCCTTGTAGCTCAGCCCTCCCGCCCAGTGACAGGGTCTGTCCTTAGACATAAGGTCACCCACCACAAGCTATGTGGCATGGAAGGGTCGGACGGGGACAAATCCAGCAAGGTCTACAAATGGCATCATAACTCTCCGTATAAATAAGCCCCAGTAACAATTAAGGGAACCCGAGATCTAGAACACACTGCTGAGCAGGGTCTTGGAGCTCTGCTGTGTGTGTGCGTGCGTGTGTGTGCATCTGTAGACAAATAGAGATACGGAGATCGCTGTATCCATCTATATCTAATAAGTATATATCAAATGTGTGCTGAGGGTGACAGGCTATGCTCACTTACATTGTTGAAAACTGTAATTTGGTGCGTTAACATTAAGATTGTTATGTTGAATAGCTATTTTTAAAATAGTGCTGTAAAAAAAAAAGGCTTCTTATTAGCAAAAGTATTTATGTAGTCGAGTCTGCTCCTCCGACAAGTATAAATGAATATGTGAGAAGGAGGGACGCCCTCGAAAACGAAAACAAGAGAGCCAGTCTAGCTGTCCTACGTGTCATGCCACCACGCTGTCTTTCTGGTTAGTACCCCCTAATTGACAATGTTTGCCTCCTTGGCTATCCCTCTGAGCTACGTGAGGGAGATCGGGTGTGATTGCCCACCTGCTTCCATTTACCCTCAAGTAAAAAAAAAAAGACTTTAAATGAGAAACTGTTTTTCAAGAAAGAGATGGAAAGTATATATATGATACCTAAAAAGAACTCAGCTATTTTGCAGTCGGGAGAACAATGGGCACAGGATTGTAGCTATTATTTAAGATTTTATAGATGCCATTCTCACTTGTGATTTAGTGTGTAACCAGAATTTGCTAGGCTTTCCTTTCTTTTTAACGGACATGGGTGGGCTGGGATTGTAAGAGAAAACGGATCAAATATAATTTTTTCATCTCTGACATTCGTGACAAACCTACCAAGTTTAAAGGGAAGCAAGGGGTTGGCTTCCACATGATCTAAAGAATTTGACTCATTTATTTAGGGCCAGCAAAGATATTTTTGTGTTAACTTTGAAGTTTACTCAAGTAAAAGTAGAAATCATTCTCCCTGAATTATCTGATGCCACATGCCTAAGATGGTCAGCTTGTAAATACTCCAAGGGGAAGCTAAAGAACAGTGAGCCCAGATCATGGAAGATAAAAGCCTGATTTTTTTTCTTAATAGCAAAATTCTTTAAACTATTGAAGTTAGTCTGTTGAAGGGGTATCTGTTTTGCTGATCTATAATAAGACTTTTTTTTATCTCTATCTGTAGCTTGAATGCAGATTGCAAATTCATTCAGAGAATTACTACTGAGTAGAAATGGCTCTAGGTCCCTCCTAGATGCATTTACATTTAGAGCAACTACCTAGACTCTCTGAATCTCTCAGATAAGTATGAAAACCCCATCAAGATGCTAATCATAAGAGGTCACGTGGCTGTGAAAAATAATTATCTTAAGCTTTCAGGGATAAAAAGAAAATGACTCAAACTCTCTGCACTACGAATTGTGCTGACTCGGCAGAAAAGCCGATGCCGGGTTCCTGATGATGACCCAGGCTTCCCTAAGCTCCCAGCTTGCGGGGTCACATGCCTCTGAATCACTGAGCACCTTGGCATTTGCTTCCGAAATGCCGTTTGTAAACCACACCAGTGCGACTCCCCGCTGAGACCATCCGCGCACAGCTCCTAGTGGTGCCACGTTTAGAGCAAGCCTCTTGGCCGCTCACTCAGTCGAGCTGCTGCATAGAGACCACAGTTTCTACATGGGACTTGTGGGGAAAGGCCCTCAGGGGTCCTGGTTCATGTCTCAGCTTCATGAATGTGTGAGAAGCACAGACAGCGAGTCCGAGTGGGGGGAGATTCTGCTAATTAGATGAGTCTGCTCTTGTGTCTGTTCGGTGGAAGACACAATGCCTGCATGAAATTGCTTCCAGAACATCATTTGCTTGTGATCATTACCAGTGAGCATAACTGAGGAGATACCAAAGATCAGACTAACCTTGGGCCAGTTCATTCTGATAATGAGGTCATTACAAGAGTGTGTGAGAGAAATTTCCTTCCCAAGTCTTTAACCCAATCTCATCCCAACGAGGATAATGCTATAAAGTCTCCCCTGGTACATTTTTGGAGATTTATTCTAGCATACTCCTCCATCTATACTAATAATTGTAGCTCAGTTAAAATTGCTAACCGAACAGATAGGAGAATTGATATTAGCCTAATATACTTGACATAAGGCAATGTGCATTGTAATAAAAATGACGAGCAAATAAGTCTTCTACAAAAACCAAAGATGAAAGAAAAGTTACAATACCCTTCTCCTGGAACTTCATAAAACCAATTTCATTGGAGCAATTAGAATGGACATAGACACATATTCAACTCACTCGAACTCATAGGTTTTTGACTGAAGATACCTCTACACTTTACAAGTCATTTTTCTCCCTCAGAAATTGTATTATATCTTTCCTGCCACTGGGGTTCCTCTGAACCAAAGACATCCTTTGGCTCCTTCTGAAAGTGACTCACTTGGGGTTCCAACTAGATTTAGGCAGGTGAGTAAAGATGGTCACAGTTTCCATATTGGGTTGGAAGAGAGCAGTGGTGAGGGACCCCGATCCAAGTAGTGGAGGCTCTTCTGAGAGCAGAGAAAGCCTGGAGGGTGTACTCAGTTCACGGAAAGATGACACGGCGGGAGGGGAAGGGGTTATTTCTTACGTCCCCAAGTTTTCTTCTGAAAATATTAATCATTGCACCCATGACCAACACCTGACCTTATCTTTGAAGTGTTTAAAAGTATAAAATAACCTTGACCTAGTAGTTACCATACTGGTGGGGGGAAAGAAAACACATCCTTTGCTTATTCGTTGAATGAGTAATAGGCACTCAGAACTAATTTATTTATGCAGGTTGCTGATATTTATGAATCAATAGGTTCTGGCCACTGCCACAATATGAACTTAATGAAATAAGAAATGTATATTTACTTATATACTAGGGAAGATGCTGTTTGATGGAGCATGTGGAATAAAGTGAAACCTATTTATTAAAAGTAAACCTCACTTTTTTTTCACCAAGTAGTAACTAGAGTACTAGTCCTAGTATCTTGTACAATTTTTCTCTGTCTTCATTGGGCAATTATGTTTGAAAATCACTTATCGCCTATAAAATGGTCAACCACTAATACTTTCTGTCCAATATAGAAACAGTGGACTGATAAATAACATTACACTGTCAATAGTTTTTACAGATCCAATTTATTTATTGCATGTGTTATCTTTAGAGTAGAGATTAAAATCATATCATAAAAATTGATGTCTGCCCCTCGTTCTTTGGCCAATATCTCAGAAAACTTTGTAAAAAAGCATGAGTACCCTAATCCCTAGATTATTTGAGGCACTTACTCAATTCAACCATTAATGCTATAGTGAAAACAAGCTAAGCAAATCATATTCTTATAAAATAATTTGTAGTCCAGTTTTGATGATTATAACACAGCACAAATGGGCAATATACATTGAGCGGGGCTGAGCTTTCAGCCTTTAACACATTATGGCCTATAATAAATAGTATACTAAAAACTGCTTAAGGTGAAAATGATACACTTTTCTCTAGTTCTATTAACATATCATGTCGATCGGTTATCTTGAAATTTCAAATTACTTTATCAGTCATACACCATACTTTACAATTCCTCAACCTTGGCCTTCTTCAAATAGATAAAAATTGGCCACTCTATTTCCATTAATAGAATACTAGATGACATACCACACAGATGAATTTCTGGCCTATGAAATGTATGGAGAACAATAGCCCATGGAGGGGGCAAAGAAGGAGGACGGGACCTACTCAGGAGGGCAGCAATTTAGATAAAATTATAAAGACTCCAGTGCAATGTCCAAAGTAGCACTAAAACTCTATTCTTAACATTCTAACCTCAGTTCCATATCACAGACTTGGCCTTCTTGACCAGCTTCACCTGGTACCTAGCATGCAATTGAAAGAAGACAACAGTTGCGCCATGTTTTGAAGTGACCACAGAAGGATGACACATAACCAATAAGTATGCTTCCTTGGGTTTAGTGAAAATTATTGAACATGAAAGAGTGTGTAACAAAATCCCCATGGTAAAGTGTCTCTCGGGTAACCCGAGGATTACTTTTGTATGGTCAACTTCATTTGAGTTTCAAAACGAAGGCATGTTATCCGTGACCCTGTCTGGGGGCTACGTATGTCATTAGAGAGCCACAGCCCCATGCGTGCATGTATTTGCAAAATTAGCCCACCTTTTTCTCCCTGAAACTATCACAAGTCCTTACTTTCTTACTCGGGAATGTGAATCTTTGTTGTATCATTTCTACAGTTACTACAACTTGTCGAGGCAACAGCTCATTCACAGACTGTCATGGAAGTATCCCGAGATGTTGAGCACCTTTTCTGGACAGGCAGGATGCCAGCTAGCTCTGGAAGCAATCGTGTGGAATAAAGGTCCCACTTCACATTCAACTCAGGAGGAAACCCAAGCCCATGAATGTTGTCATTTATTCAAAGGTGAAGAAACAGGAATAGTTGTGCCCAGTTCCAGGCTCTTGGGCCAGGACTAATTTCCTCGGCTCCATATTGTCTCCCATTTAGATGCAGTGGGCATTGAAAAATGTCAAATGGCCTCTAAATAAATGGGCCCTTGCATAAGATTTAAGTGTCTCCTCAGATTTTTCAGATGTTCCTAACCCTTCCTGGACTCATCACTAACTGTGTCAGTAGGGAGGCTTTATGAGATAATTCATTAGACTTGTAGGTCATGAATGATTGGTATAAATTTCATTATTCTTACATTGTCACCCAGTTCTTTATTGGAAATTCAAACTTATTTATTCTAAAGTGATAGTCAAACTAAAAAAAAAAGTGTATATGGTTTGTATTCCTACTGATTCATTCATTATACTGTAATCGTGATTATGATTTTATTATTATTTTATCACTCTGTAGCACTTTGGCTTAATTCTTTATGGCGTTTTCACAATAACATCGGGCTCACATTTTGTTTCATGTGAACTTCAAAAATCTTCCATTTTCAGTTGGAATTGGGAAATGACCTTTTTTTTTTACAATAAAATAGCTTACATATCAAGTTTTTTTATACACTTCAGTAGACAATTATTTAAATTAACTGAGGCCTAGATAAATAAGAAATCAGTTAAAGTTACCAAGTATGAAAACCACATTTTACTCAACGATTTTCATACACTTTTACCTAGTTTAAGATTTTAATATCTTGTAAACATTTAAAGGAGAGGAAAAGTACATTTGTAAGAGAAAGATTATAATTTCCTCCTAATAATTCTGTTTAAAAAGTTTTTATTTTACCTCATCTTCTATGCCTACTACCCTGTATTCCATATTCCAATTTTAAGAAGAATGAATAAATTTAAATTTTTTAATAGTTATTTGGGGCTAGTTTTAGTTGTTGATACAATTCATTTTCTCCGTCTGTTCTCTACTCTTGGGATGATTTTAGACTGAAAGAGAGCATAAGATCAGCCCTTTTTGTAGACAGAGAATACTGCATTGAGCAGAGCAAGGGTCTACTGTGACTCTGCCATGTGTTCATATTAGGATCTGATTGCTACCTTCACTCACTCAAGTGATCTACAGCCTCATAAGACTTGCTTATTTTTTTGGAAATCTGAAATTTAAAAGCCTAAGTTCAGGAAAAGAAGATTGAGATCGTGACTTAATTTTTTTTTTTCAAAAGTCACTACAGATTTTCTCTCCAAGAAAACAATGTAAGAGGGTTTCAGTGGTGTTCCAGTATTGTTAACGATTTAACAGATGGGCTGAAAGGCAGGGAAAATGAAGACTAGAATGGCAATAGCATCTTGATACTGTATATAAATAAAAAATTAGCATGGAATAGGTCAATATGAAATCATGTGACTAATCAAATTCAGACTTACATATCTATTGCATAATTCAAAGAACAATGCTTATTCTTATATGTGTGTGTATCAGTGGGTTCAGCGGGGGAAAGGAAGCCCTAAGTTTTTGTGAAGACCTAAAAAAGAGAATAGAAATTCCTTCCAGTTACAAGGCACTCTATATTACTTTGGTAATAACAGGCAGAATATAAATCACAACAATGAATCCATCTACTCTCAGACAATAAATGAGCATAAAAGCCACTATCATCTTTACAGCAGATGACAACTCCCAGGACCTGCAGAAGCCCCCTTGTACCTTCTCTGCACTAAACCCTAACACCACACACATACACACACACACACGCACACACTCACGCACGCACTCGCACGCACACACACACACACACTTTTTTTTACTTTTGACCTACTCTGTATGTGCTACATTTGTTATCTTTTTCCTAGGTCCACCCGGAATTATCCCATCTTTCAAAATCCTTATCCTTATGAATCTTCAAAATATATTATGTGTTATATGTTTGTTTTCTATAAATTCTTTTAATTTATATATACTTTGTGAAGTCTTCTACTGTAAAGGGATGTCCTTTGTCATTGATTAAATATAATGTTTATGATTATTTTGATAAAAATAACTTTGGATGCTAGGCCCTTGTTAAGAAATAAAATATCCATTATCAATTTGCTTCTACTGGAAATTATATATGATTTGACATACTTCATTTTTCATCACAATCTACTCCAGATAAATAATAGTTTGGGGACGTCTATACTTACATACTAGTTGAGCCACCTTTTGGAACGGGATGCAAAGGAATAGCTGTCCCTGGAACCTAAATGTGAATTTCTGGCAGAACAGAAAATATTATAAAAATGAGGCAATAATAAAATTAGGAAATTAAATTATTTTTAAATCTGTCTGTGTGGTTTTTCCCCTTGGTAAAAGTACATGAAATACATAAGAAGTGCTTTCTCCTGAATCCGTAGTTTCTGTATCTCAATCCTTAGTAGATACACCTAATCAATTGTTGTTAATGTCTTCCTCATAATTCTAAGAAATTTACAACTGATTTGGCTACAAGGAGGGTGATTTATAGTAATTTAAGTAATCCTCCATTACTGAAAAAAGGAGTTCAAAAATACTACTTTACACCACAACTTTGCATGATTGAGATTTTGAACATCTAAATTGATGGTTTTTACCCGAGTTATTTAATATTGTTCATTATATTATATGATTTCCTTATATTTTTTTATTGTGTGATGAACTGTAACTATGTAATTAAACAGGATTCTGACAGTCATAGTTGCTAACCTTTAAAATGTCACTTATTCCATCATTCCTTGGCTTGCTATTTTTTTTTTTTGGCTTGCTATTTTCAAAATAAAGTAAAAGAAGGCCCTTTATTAAATGTAAGATTACTGAGACCTTATTATGCACTCCCAGTGTTTTCCTAATCCTATGTTAAATAATTTTTATTAGAGTGACTATGGTTTGGTGGAATCGTAGAATATTAATGTTGACAACGGCCCTGGTGATCAATACTTTTGTTTTCTAGTGAAGTGCCACCCAGAGTTTTTAAGTGGCTTTCACAGTGTCACAAAACTGGAAAACAACTTTCCCTCCGGCACTGTGCTTGCCCTTTAACAACCAAAGAAAATTACTGAAAATCAACATTTGGTAGACAAAGACTTCGCCTCAAAGGTGAACTATGTACGGTCATGACCACACCAGATCTTGACGACTTTCTGATTTTCCGTCCCGTGATATTGAACCTCTCGTCACCTGGATTTAGACCTGTTTGCAGATACGTTTACAGCATCTGTTTCTCGAACTTAATCTTTAGATATTAGCTGGGCATTTGTTGTTAGTTGACTAGATTAATTTGTTAGGAGTATTTTTCCTTCTGTAGGTTCACGTCTTTAAAGAGGGTACAAAGCTTCCATCTGTCCTCGATGATCAGAGACGTCAGAGCAGGTGCGGACGCCTGAATGGAGCAGGCATGCGGCTAAACTGTCCAGTTGGGTTGGTCTGGCCAAAGCCATAAATTTGAAGGAAGCAATGAAAACTGTATGAGAGCTTTCAGATCTATCAGCCAGGAGAAGTTTGGAACATAAGGGGCAGTGAAGGGGCCCTTCGTTGTAAATGGCCAACAAAAACCCTGCTTCTCCTGGGTATGAAGATCTGGTGCCACTTTCATAACAAGCTAGTGACGTGAACTTGATGGATTTTTCTTCCTCTTTTTCTCACTATTAAAATCAAGAGGACTATGAAAAGTGCAAAGGTTTGTATAAGGTTGGAACCAATATCAAAGAAGATATTTAATCAAAGCATGCCACAGGACATGGCCCAGGAGCAGTGGCTCTGCTGTTTTTGTAACAGAACGAAGAAAAACAAAAGCAAAGAATCCCCCCAAACAGCAAAACTGCTATCATTATTTCTAAGTTAGTCAAGAAAAACATTAGACAAATTTACCTAATTTTGATATCCATATGGTGAATTAGAAAAATAAATGTTTGAGCAAGACCTACATAAGATATCTAAACATTCATGAAAATATGAGTTATCCTAATATCTAGGTGTTTCAGGTTGCTGCTTTATATCATCTCCAAGGCCAGTCAACCACTAAATACTTACTGAGGGCTTGCTACTTCCAAAACATGAGTCCAGGGCATGGAACATCTCCTCACTCTTGGTTCTTGCCCACTTCCAATGACTTTTGATACACATCAGTGTCAGGCGGGAGCTCTGACAACAAACGGGTACTCGGCTTTGGACAGAAGACATGAGATGGCTAGAAACGTGGGCATTAGGGGACCCGAGAGAGACCAGCCTCCCCAACTTCCTAAATACCTTTCTCAAAGCTGTCTCTGGATTTCTCCTTCCCCCTTCTCTCCTCCTCCTCTTCCTTCACCTCCTTCTCCACCTCATCCTATCTTTTTCTCTTTCTGTCTCTCTTTCTCGCAAGGAAAGAAATTTAATCACAGGAAATTATTAGACAGGGTTGTCGAACATAGCTCCAAAATTAGCTCCCGTTATTTGAATTGCATAAATGTTTTAAACCACATTCTCTAAAATTCCCAACTCCTCTCTTGACACAAATTTGAGCATAAGACAAATACGCAGTCACCCACTTTCTCTGCACATGTGAATTACAGAGATCTGTTCTACATACCTTATACTCTTCCAAATATTTGCAAACTTTGGATATAAGGTAGCCAAAAGAGAAAATGCTATTTCAAAATTTAATTTAAAAACCATCCTCTTAATCTTCTAAGAGCTAGGAATTCAAAATGAGCAGGAGTTGAGCTTTCCTCTAAGGAGCTTGCCATTTAGGGAAGAAGTATGCATTTCAAGTCATGAAGCAGGTACGATCCATCTGTGGTATTCAGCCAATATCCCTTGACTTAGTAAACTCTTTCTTGTTCCAGTATCCATTAAAAAAATTGTGTTAGTTAGCCTGCTGGTTTTGAGGTTTGTGGTTGGTTTTTTTTTTTAGTAATTATATTTCAGAGAACTAAATATAGAGACGGAGCTTGATAAACAATAGATACTAAAGCCACTAACCAGAAATAACCCTTACTCTCAGCAATATAAAGAAAAAATGCTACAGAGGTATACTGTAGATATTCTACTCACCCCCCGCCTTCCCCACCACGTCTGATTCTCTTTCTCAATACTGAGAGGGGATGGCATTTGAACCACTGAGAAGGCATGAACCGTTGAGAGTTCTGACAGGGAAACATAACTGAAATGAATTGTTATAAATTTAGAATTTGAAAATGGGACGTCTAAGTATTCGGTAAGAAAGAATGCCCACTGCTAGCTTTAATATTGTGCACAACCTAGACCAATATGGGTGCTATTTGCTATCTCAGGTAAAATCAACATAGTACATAAAAATATAACTCCATCCTTCATGTGACATTTCTCCTTCCTAGTTCTTCAGTGGAGATGTAAAATGTATAGAGATCCAAGAGGCACTATACCCCCAGAAATGTTATATTATGGTGCTTGACATTTTAAACAGTAACATTAAATGTTATATTTAACTGTGTTTAAGTTGAATTTATGAATGGGATTTGGAGCATTATGATCTCTCCAATAGTTCAGGTCATTGCTGATGACTCTTGAGTAAAGAGATCACATTTGTCCTTTTTGCTCCTGTCTAGATACTGTGTTCTCCCTAAAGCTTAAAGAACATACGATTCGTACAATGATAACCAGTGGTTATTACTAATGCTTTTCCCTAACCTGATGGAGATGGTAACAGGTTTGGGGTTGTTTGCTTGATATTAGTCTAACTCAATAGAAACTTTCAACACTACTCCCTTTAACATGTAAAGAGAAAGAGGGTTGAGTTTGAGAAGAAATTGTTGAATAATCTCTTTGAAAAGTTTTATAATATTTTAATTTATGGCCATAGGTAGTGAAGAAACGGTGGGGCAGCTCTGTCTTGGGTCTATCTCTCATAGTAAAGTGACACACATTCATGAGAGCCCTCCACCACGGTCTAACAGTCCCATAGGACATGTGGACCTTCCTTCTCAAGTCACCTGTTTTTGTTTATCTTTCTTTTTATCATGTGTTTTCTTCTGTAGATGCCAAACAGTAACTAATTAATTATACACATAAAACATATATATGCATACGTATTTCTTGATCATACTGTTAATGTCTTCCTTAGTTTCTTTTGTCCATAAAGTTTTCTAATTCTCATTTACCTTTTATGTGACTAATCCTTAAAATAAATTAATATTGAATACACATGACCAGGGAAACACTTCCTTGTGACTTGTATTTCAATCCATTTTAGCAGAATCCCAAAAAAAGCTCATTCAATCTGGTGCTTCCGACTACATTCCGTGATGGATGGGTGTTGCTGACAGTTCCTCTGACTTAATTTTTGCTGATGGAGTGGGCTTAACCTATCACTGCCTTCTTATGGTTTGAGATAGAATTTCTTTTCACTACCTTTTGCTTCTCTTTGGACTAAAATTTTACGAGGCCTGATGTTGATCTAGACATAGGGAAACTGAACATAATCTCATACTAATTTTCAGATTATATTCTACATCTGTGCCAAATTTTCATATGCCATACATATTTTGTCAGGTGGATCTATGGTTTATGAAAATGGGCCAAAGAGCAACATGGATCTGAATCCAATGTCAGACCCGCCTAGCAAAGCTACCTAATGTCAGGACAAAGAAACAAGTCAGAAACCAAGGCACCAGAAAACACATGGATTAAAACCACATGGGGAGGGGCATCTGGATGGCTCAGTTGGTTAAGCATTTGCCTTCCGCTCAGGTCATGATCCTGGGGTCCTGGGATCCTGCCCCGCTTTGGGCTCCCTGCCCAGCGGGGAGCTTTCTTCTACCTGTCCTGCTCCCCCTGCTTGTGCTCTCTCTCTCTCTCTCTCCCTCTCTCTGTCAAATAAATAAGTAAATCTTAAAAGATTAAAAAAAAAGTACCTGAGGAAGGACTTCCAGGTTTAATGCTAACACATAAAGAGCTTGGAAGATGTCACTGCCTTGATTACAACAAGAAAAAGCTGGACAGATTGAAAATCAGCGACTTCTCAGAAAACTGAGGTTTGAAGGCAAACCCCCAAATCTGCAGAGACAGACACATCCATACAGCTACAACAACCAGTATCTCCTTCCCTGGGGCTGAAGCACCCAAGCCACAAACTGAGGAACACTTAAATGGTGCGCAAGGTGAATTGTTGGCATATAATTGTGGGTAATAGAATTGTGAGAAACTCACGGGAGCCATAGCCCGAGAGGAACCCGACACTTTCATGGGCTTTCCCTCCAGGAAACTCACCAGATTCTCACCATGAGGACCTGAGAAAGATCGCTTCATGGCTCTGGCAAGGGAAGGGGCAGGGTCACCACTGTGAAATAAGCCAAGACCCACCTACCCTCCAGAGGAAAGGACTTTGCCAGAGCCCAGGTCTCAAACTTCGTCTGGGGTCCTGTGGTCTTCCTGTCTCACCTGAGGAATTAAAAAATATTAATAATAACATAATCAACAGGGGCCAGGCCTTCATGGAAATGGATTTAAAGCTTGAGAACCAGAGATAGGAGTAGGGGGCAGAAGGGGAAAGCAATTCTACTGGAGAAAACTTTGTGAATGTCACAGACCAAAGACACATCAAAAGCTGTAATAACAAATTTTAGTAACATTGAGAGAAAATTGGAGAGCTCAAAACCTTACCCAACATCTGATTAAAGAATAATGGTCTTATTCACTAGAGATACTCTTGAATACCTAGGATAAAGGTTGTAATGAACAGCTGACTGACTAAGGAGATCATCTTAAGAATGAATTTCCAGAAAAATTAAAAATCAGTTGAGATTCTTTAAATTTTGAAGAGTGAAGAAAGTTATCAGAGCTTCTCAAATTTTTGTGTTACAAATATGGTTTGGCATCACTCTTCCAGGATTTAGGGAATTTTGTTTGACATTTTAAACTCGGGGGATATTTTAAACTCATAATCCAGAAAGGACCTTTGCTTCTTTGCCACATGTACAAGATTGGCACTGCCTACTCATTGCTTTCTTCCTTTAATGTTTGTTTCTACACATCAAGTGGTATTCCGTATAATTTTATGACATTTATATTACTTTAATTAGCGGTTTCCATTAAACATGGACAAAGATCAACTCAACTTCTTACTTGGAATTTTGGAGGTTATATGTTACAAATAAATTGATATTTTGTGTAAAGACATGCTTGTCTAGACATAAGTTACACTTTTAAAAATCTAAACTGGACTAAAGTTAAAGTCCAAGAATAATATGCAATAGATCTTTTCTTTGGGAGATAGGTGAACCCTCATATACAAATCCAATTTCAATAACGCTATTAAAAATGAACTAAAAATTTCAGTATCATGAGAGTGTTGATATGGATTGTAACTTGCATTTGTCTATTCACCAACTTATTCAGAAACAACCTTGGATATATCTGGATACACCTGTAATAGATTCAGGTATTATACAAGGTCCTGAATTTATATTAAAGTCTATCTAAAATGTGCCATCCTGCTTATGGACCACTGGAGTTGCCACACTTTATCCCCGTTTCCCAAGCACTGGTGTCCTAGAACTGTTATAAGTCACCCCATCATCTCGTTCAAATCAATTAACTGTTTTTCTAGAACAGTCAACATCAGCTTCCAAAGATTACAACAAATACCCCCGACTCTTCCAAACAGAAACCCAAATATTATAGGCTTCTTACTGTTCCTTGTTCAGGGCACTGGGCAAACATTTGCAATCTGAAACCTCATAGCCTTTTGTACTAGGGCATTTTCTAGAATTGATTCTAGGTTTTATGTTCCTTTGTCTTCATCTTTTCTGAAGGGAGACAGAGGATGACAGCTATGCAGGAAGCTGTTAAGCACCACTGCTTAATGACCCAAGTCAAGACTCTAGGGTAACTTTTGCAGGAAGTTAAAATTGTTGGGAACATCTGCTGCATCACAGAGAATCTGGAGAGATTATCTAGGTCACTGGTGAAGAGTTTGAGATAAATTTATGGTAAATACAAAACTATTAAAAGCTAAAAAGAGACAATTATTAGCTGTTAGGTGAAAACCAAAGTTCTGTAGGAGAGAAGCACGATCATATTTACCATTTGATTCAGCTGAGAAGAGTGTTGGAAAAGTCGTAAAAACATAAACACCAAATATTGAAATAATCCAATTTTAATACAAATATTTTGGAAGGATGGGTACATGAGAAATGTATGAGTGTGTGGTGAGTTCGTGGAGAAGAAAGCATCTGCATCAATAAACCATGTCTGAAATTGAAAAAAAAATCTAGGGATATAAGCATGCTATTCAGAAAAGTGGCAAAAAATAAAGTAATCAGAGGAAGCGAAATTTGTTATCTCAATGGAGAGAAAATGGGAAGGGCAGGAAACAACTTTTTTTTTTTGCAAAAACCCCTCATACAGCACTTTGATTTTGAACTACATGCACTTAGAAAATGCACTGAATGTTGCATTGATATAGAAGTTATAAAGCATCAGTGGTTTGAATTTTTTCATTTAACTCTTTATGTTAATATTATTCTCAAGGACTTTTTTTCTAATATTCTTTGATGGCAAATAAAACTAATGATGGTGAAACACTGCACTTTATTCATTCAAACAACAGAATTCAGTATGTCGAATACATTGAATGCCTTACAAAACCAGAGAATCTGAAATTACACATAAAACTGGAAAAAAATGTTCTAAACAGGGTGACTATATTACTCATCATTCGAACAGGGACAATAGGCAATAAATGGGAATTATTGCAGACATTCATCACACATATCCCCAGATTAGGTCTTTTATTACCACACCTTACAACACAGTTAGTGCTTTGAATCTGAAATACTATGTAAACCAATCTTGAAGATTTATAAAATTCCCTTAGAAAGCATTGCAGTGAATTCTAGAAGCCACAGCTCTACAGATGGGTCACTAGCAATAGAAAAGTTTTAAAAAATACTTGTTTTTATGTTTCAGATAAATGTATAAGAGCCCAGAGACTTGACTTAAAATAATTCCAGTGAAAAGACCAGTGGAAAAGTATATTAATTTATGCAAAAGCCTGAATGTGAAGGTCAACATTCTCTAGGCACTATGTTCTAATAGTGGCCAAACTAATGATGATACTTAATTGTGTTATAAGTTTGCATTACTTTATATTTTTCGAAGATATTTTTTCCACTATTGTGGAAAGAAGCTAAACATTGTACTCACAACTGAGCTCCTCCACCTGAACTTTATAAACATGGAGTTCTATAATACCTCCAATCTTGCTGAAACCTCATACAAGCAGTACAGAATATAGCACATTACTATAAATCAAGGAGAAGCACTTTGATTACAGCAATTTCTTTTCTTTTCTTTTTTTTAAAGATTTTATTTATTTATTTGTCAGAGAGAGAGATCATTAGTAGGCAGAGAGGCAGGCAGAGAGAGAGAGGGGAAGCAGGCTCCCTGCTGAGCAGAGAGCTCGATGCAGGACTCGATCCCAGGACCCTAGGACCATGACCTGAGCCGAAGGCAGCTGCTCAACCAACTGAGCCACCCAGGCGTCCCTACAGCAATTTCTAATTACAATGTGGACTCTACCAGTTTGGTAAATTACTGTAATGCAGCTGTAGATGTGATTTAAGATAGTTCTATATAAATCAACGTAACTTGAATATTTACAATGAAAGTAAACCTACTAAAATTATTTTTATCTTCCTTTGTCTTGTAAATTGATAATCAATGTATTTTCAATGTATATGTATATTTTAGTAATAAATTGACTTACTTATAAATCCTATAAGTTTAATATTTATTAACAAAAGAATATAGCCTCATCTGCTGTCTTGCATCCATAAGCATAATTACAAGCTAATGAAATTTCAATTCTATTTTCTCAGTGTGCATAGAGGCCTTTAAATAATGTCTCAAGGTCTTTCTGATGATAATATAATCAATACCTAGTCATTGTAGGTTAATGGCATGTATTCTTTCCCCGACAAAACTGTATACTCTATAATGACATTTAACAAACTTACCTAACTGGTCATCACACAGCAATTCCCTTTAATCGGTTAATGTAAATATTCAAATTTACTTTTATGGCATTCAAAGGAAACATAGATTTTTTATGTAATATATTATATATCATCATAAATTATATATGTAATAAAGAACCCTAGGAAGCATCTTGCTCCCTAAGTAGCACCTTTCAAAAAAGATTTAAAACATAATTTAATTCAATTCTGACCTTTTATTCTGTGGAACAGTTTTGATCGGTTTCCTTAGTAACAACCAGAATAGTAGATAAAACAGATTAGGGGGAAATATATATATATGTACATATATATGTGTATGTATAACACACATACACATGCAATATACTATACATAATATGTAGTATCTAAATAGTAGATATATATATATAGATATAGATATATGTTATAAAACTCTAGCAAATTAGGAATAATATTAAACAGACAATAATGAAAGTGCTTTGTTAGTAAGTAAAAATGTCCAGGGAAAGAACATTAGTGAGTAGAATGTCATTAGCATGAACAGCTGAGAGTGTAATGGGACCAGCAGCAGAGAGCGGTGGGGGGAGGAGGGCAGAGAAATTCCAACAGGACTTAGAAGGGTTCCAAATGCCTGAAAAATCCTGAGCTCTGCAGAGGAAGAATACACGAAGAAGAGGGACAGAGGATATAGTTCTCATAAATATTCTGAGTGACAGATTAAAGAAAAAGCAAAACATTCATGGAAAAAGAGATCAGTTTTAAATGGTCTGCAGGCTCTGCTGCAGAATCTTCCATGAGTGAAACCACCAGGATGTGGCATCTGGTTGCCCTGTGCGCCCCACCCCCACCACCCTGTCATCTTCTCTGTTCCAGTGGGATTTCCATTTCCCCAGATTGCACTGGTAGAAATACTTTCCTCCTCACCCATATTAGTCATTGGGAATTTGGAAATACCTCATGAGAACTGGACATTTTTGCTTTTTCCCTTTTGAAGCAGGCAGGGGCACTCACAGTTTCTGCGATTCACAGAATCACTGCACTATTGGGCGTGCAGAGTAGTTAAAGCTATCGTCATAAAATACCCACTGACTCACTTAAAACTGTAAATTACAGCTTCAAATCTGCCTAGATAACATGAGAATTTGGTTTTGGTTCACTTAAAAGTATCATAAAAATCTACAACTTTGATACTTACATGCAATTTTTGTGATGAATGTTTTAGAGATGAGTAATAAATATTTGAGACAGGAATGATCGCTAGCTTTGGTAATGACCACTGTGGTTTCAAGGTGATCATGACCATTATTTAGCTTCAGAACTACTTTTCATTGTTTGACCCCATTTAGAACTTGGACAATGACAGGATGGCCACTAACTGCTGTGTATTGATATCACTAGGGTTGTCTTTGGCCAAATTGTGAAGCAAGACAAGGTTCTCTCTATATCTTCCCATTCTTTGTCCCCTGTTCCTCCTTCCCTATAGCCCTCCAATGCTTCTCCCCCTCATGTTTCTACCACAACCCAAACCACACTTGCATCTAACATTTCTTTTTCTTTTTTCAGATTTCCCGTAATTATTAAAAAAGAACAACTAATAATGCCCAGATGCCTGACTCTTTTCTGAGGCTTTACATATTTAAAATAGTTTTCAAAAGTAGAAAAATTCAATATCAAAAACATTACGTTATTATTGGACCACCTGCTACACTTGCTCATAAAGCTAAGCCAGGGAGAGTGGAAAGAATTCCATGTGGATGAAAAAGTGCTCAGCATCACTCGGTATCAGAGAAATACAAATCAAAACCACAGTGAGATACCACCTCACACCAGTCAGAATGGCTAAAATAAGCAGGTCAGGAAA